>OY720148.1:29991054-31191054 GCA_963082955.1 Cheilosia grossa
TAGAATCTCGTTATAGTTAAAATAATAACCACAAGGCCGCTATATGAGCTATCTACTTCTGCAAATGGAAAATATACCTAAAGTTCTCGACCATTCTGAAAACAATTGCTTCGGCCTTATTTCACAAGCAATGTTCGTCATTATTTCACTTTGTCAAAATGAAATAACGCCGAATTCGGAAATTCCAACCGGTCCAGAAGCCCAATCGAATACCACGTATACGTTTCCTGTTGCATAAAAAATACCAAGCTCGGGAATACTTTGAACTTGAGATATAGAAAAACCATGAAGAAGTTAGATGTTGAGAAGAAACTTATTGCACTTACGTCAGAATGTAATAGGTTGGCATTTTGTGACATTACTCATGTCGTTTTCCATTCGGACAAAAAATCAATCTTTTTTGATCTAAATCACTTTTCATATATGGAATATGGGCAAAAAAATCAATCTTTTTTTCGATTCGGATCACTTTTTGCAGATCTCGATATTTTCCCAGATCTACACGTACTGCCACAATACCAATATGCTTTGCACAGCTGTTTTACGTCATTTTAAGAAGTTTGCTTTCATAATTAGCCATGGCTACAATTTTGGAGGAATTATTATCTGCATAGTCTTCCTCGTCATCTGAAGACTACGAATCACCAAAAATACTAAATTTGTTTCTACAACAGGGAAAACATTTTTGAAGTCGATATCCATTTGTGATTTTTGCAAAAACAAATGCAATTTGCACAGCTGATATTGCTGCCAAATAACGCACTAATACATTTATAAAAGCAGATCAATTTCGTTGCGCGTTCCGTTGGTAGCGTAAAATCTAAGATCTGAAAAAGATTTCCGGTGGTCTCAATGGAAAACGACATAATTTGGTGTCGTTGACATTCAGTCAAAGAGCGGAGTTTTATAATAACTTTTAAAGATCCTTATTAGATATGATGAAGAGATGGGGACCTAGATGACTGGCTTGTGGAACACCAAAGCTGGAAAGGAACCAATAGAACGGCCATGAACAACATACATCTTTACAATTTTCAATAAATGTAGTTATCTGATGGCAACGCTATTACTTTCAAGTATTGGCTCGATCTTCTCGCGAAAGGAAGTACGCCATCTTCTTGGGGAGAGAGAGTGATCATTGCTTTTCTTTTTAGCTTCTTTTAGATTTAAGATTATTAACTAAATGATAATTGCTAAAAGAAAAAGGTGTGATTTCTTACACGGAACACAACAATATCCATTTTAGTAAAATGCAGTTCAAACCAACAACAATTTGAAAATTATAAATTTATTGGAAGTCAAAAGGCTAACCGAAGTCAGGTGTAAAAGCGTCCTCTTATTTGCTATTTTTAAGTGCTTAGAGTGCAAGTGACACGAATTCAACCAGCCTGTTGGAAGGAAGTTGATGTATCGTTAAGAAAACTGTGTTTTGTTGGCGTAAATTAATGATAGATCACTCTGAGATATTTCTTATTATTAAACTTAGGTACTGTTTAAATTTTAATTCTTTTTCTATGAAAAGCTGCAAAGATGATTAAATTATTTAATTTCTTAAATATTATTCATTTATTCATTTTTTGTCGGAACTCTACAGTATCTTCTCCTTTGAGAGTCGCCACTTTTTCTATTTAACAATACAATGGCCCTACTATTTCAGTTATAAACAATGTTAATTGTACCTAGACATGGAATATTATAGTCAACAGTATATTTAAAACTGTAGTTGTTTATAATTCGGTCTAAGCGATACACTATTCGTTTGCTATTCTTACTACGTTGTTATTGTTTTAAATAAAATAAAGGTTCAACTAAACTAAACGATTTCAGAGGATTTAGATTGCATGCCTTTGTTTTTAAGAATGGTGGAATTTTCAAATTTATTCCGGCCGGAGATACTCTTAGTTTCACATTGGTCTAATCTAGTCTAGTTGATCTGTTGAAAATTCACTGTTCTTCACCAAATATGCTACTCTAAGTCAAGTACCTACTTTACGTTTAAAATAGACGTGGTAATAGTTATTTTGAGCGAAACTGGCAACAGTAACGAATGTTGCCTGTACCTTCTCCATAATTACTTACATTTAATTACAAATTGAGCTTCTTAATAAGAAAAACAAAACATACTTTCATTAACCTACGCTGACACTTTGACGACTCGTGTAAGTAATTTAAACGTTTTGGTATAATTTACGCCAAAATATAGGTCACTCTTTTATTAATAAACATTTCCGTTGAATTAATACCAGTCTGTAGTGAATGAAAATATGTAGTTGTGTTAACTCAACATCCATTTATATACAGTTGTTTAAATATTTGCTAAGTTGTTCGAAAGTTGCTCAAGTATTGTCAAAAAATAAAATTAGGCTTCAAATCTATGTACGACTGCTGGCAATTAGTCGTATTTCACAATTGAGTGGTTCAACATGAACACCCGTGTCTGCTTAGTTATCGTCGCAGTTATAATAGCGCTTGCGTCTTCTTCAACAGACGTTCCCGATCTCGATACATCGAATGAATTTGAAACATTGTTCGACCACATCAGTCTGACAGACAAAACGGAGAATAAGATGAAACGCACTGCAAAATTATATGTGCTGCAAAGCGATGTATATCGATACTTATATAATTTGAGCAGTGACGTTGCAAGAGATATTGCCAACGGTTATTTAATAGAAAAAGATTCTTCTGAATTTGAGGAATAAGTAAAAACGAGTCGACCGACCGCAAGTTCACTCTCTGATACTAATATCGTTTTGACATAGATAAAATGTATATAGATGAATGAATAAAACATTACAGCTAAGTCTATTTGTTGGGTAAACTATTTCTTTTTAACTCAGTATACCTACTAATTTTACCTAAAACTGAATTTCTGTGGATTTATAGATTCGCATAGTGAGCTCTGTACGTTTAAATATAGTTCAAATATTTTATTATAGCTTTGTGTTTTTCTTTAGTAAGATACACTCGAAATATCAAGAAAATGCCTAAAGAGCGCGGCTAACATGAACGTCTATGCTCAGCATTTCCATTCGTCTGATGGGCTAAATAATAAACAATAACTTTAACAAAATTAGTTCACTTATTTTTATTTACATAACGATGCAAGGAACCGTAATAAACCACTAGCTAGTGTTTCGTTCGGCTTCTCCCTCTTCTCAAGCCCGAGGGCCGACAATTGTTGGACATTAAAATTGGTGATAGGAGCGGGGGTTCGCCGTACATTTTCAAACGCTCTATTCTTTGCCTAGGCGATGGGCTTACCTCTGAGTAGGTCACATTCGAATCGCCGATAATGCTAGTTTTACACATGCGTCCAGTAGTATTAGCATCGTCCCAAATGATTTGTCGAAAATCAGTGTCAATTGAGGAGTCTTTCGAGAGTTGTTTGTCAGCTGCACACTCGGTATTAATCCGAATCAATCGTGGCGTACTTGTTGATACCGAATCGAAGAAATCTTTCAAGTTCGGCGTAGCAGTTACAGTCGAATGAGAAGGCGGATGCGACAGCTTCTCGGGTGTCTTTGGTCCATTTGGCGTGTCGACAACATTTTGTGGTGAATTGAATTTTTTTCGTTTACTCAACGAAAGCAGATTTCTACGTGTAATGAATTCGGATTTTTGCGTGGATTTGATTTGAGGCAACGATAACGTTTTTTGAAGTATGGCGTTCTCTATGCGATTCAAAGGCGTTCGCTCACTACAGCTCAATCGGCGCGGTGACTTCAGAACGGGCGAATTGTGGAACTCTTCTGTGGCAAATGTCCTGCGCTTGCGTTTAAGGGAATTTGTGTTCTCTTCGTTGTTGACATCTTGTAGTCGTGCACAGTCGAAAGCAGCCTGGTCGATGGCATCGAGAAGATCTCCTACATTTACTTGGTCATCGGTGACAGTTGAATTTAAAGCGGCTGCTGCATTTATATGCAGAAATCGTTGGCCAGTTCCATTGGGACACACTTCGTTTAGATCAGCTTGAATGCACTTAACGAAATCTTGGGGCAGAACATCGTTCTCCACTTGTTTCAAAATCTTGTCAGCATGTTGTCTGGCGCCTTCAGAAATGTGGATCGATTTCTTGGAAGCAGCCATGAAACCCTCACACACCAGATTTTTCGTTTGTGGTTTACTGTCTAAGGTTGTTGGCGATTGACGGGGTGTGTCAGCAGATTCCTGCGCGATTGCTTGTAGTTCCTCTTCAAACGCTTCTTCAAAGAACTCTATATCTACCGACAGATCTTGAGATTTTCGCTTTACTTCTACCGAAACCTTATCCGGTTTTCTGAGTTCCTCATTTGCCGCAGATAAAACGTCCATTTCATTCTCATGTTTCTCACATTCTGCTTGTTGAAATTGCCTTAGTATGTCACCTGCTTTGCGTTTCGCTTCATCGGATATGGTTATGGGCTTGTTAGAGGCTGTCGAAAATCCAACGAAACTATCACCCATATCGGCTATTTTTATTCTTTTCTCTCGCTCTTTTTGTTCGAAATTCTGCAAAATCGCATCCGCTTTACGCTTGGCTTCACTTGAAGCAGTTGAGAACCCTACAATGGTGGATGCCGGTTTGGTTTCTTCTTCCCTAATCGCATTTTTCTCATCCTTTAGACGTTCCTCTTGATCTTCCTTATAAAATTGTCTTATTACTTGATCTGCTTTTCTTTTTGCCTCAGCAGATATGGCGATCGGCTTTCTGGAGGCTGTTGAGAATCCTACGAAGGTGCCAGTTTGCTTGTCCTTTACAGGATCTATATCGTTTGCTTCCTTCATCCTCTTTTCGCCTTCTTCTTTCTCGAATTGTTCTAAGATTGCATCTGCCTTTTGCTTGGCTTCATTTGAAACAACGATTGGCTTCCTGGAAGCTGTCGAAAATCCTACAAAAGCAGACTTGGAAGGGCCATATTCTGGGTTATCAGATGGCATGTTTTGCGCTTCTTTAAGGCTTTTCTCTCGTTCTTCCTGTTCGAATTTTTTTAATATTTCATTCGCTTTTCGCTCTGCATCAATAGATATTATAATGGGCTTTCTGGAAGCTGTCAAAAAGCCCCCCAAAGCTAGAGCCGAAGGGCTACCCACCGAGTTTACAATCGATTTTAATTCTGCCTGTAAAGGCTCTCTAACAGACAGTCCTTTTTTGTCATTTGCCTTTCCGTCTTCAGTCATACATTCATCTGCCTTCGTTTCAACTCTGCGGTCATTCTTGGCTTGTTCGAATTTTGCCAGTATTTCAGTTTCAGCAGATATGGGAATTGGATTCCTAGATGATGTTGAGAAACCTGGGCCTGACGACTCAAATGAAGTTCTAGATGGCTTTTTAAATGCATTTCCTAAATATGCTCTACTAGTGGATGGCCCATCGAATTCGTTGCCATCTGTTTCACATGCACTCGTATGTGAGAATATTTTTCGGTCTGTATTCACTTCGGAATCGAAGAGTTTTTTCCGCTCCTTCACAATTGGAAGAGTTTTCTGTGTTTTGTAGTTAAGTAGGCATTCGCTATCATCCCAAAGATCATCAAACAGTTGCTCATCCTCCAGTAGAGAGTTTCGCGATGAATTTTCGGGAAGATCTAAAAAAAAAAAAGAAAGACCTCTAAGAGATGGAGAGTGTGATAGTTTGTATCAGTTTACCTCTTTGAATATCACATAATTTTAAATATTTGGTGGTGGTATCTTTAACTTTGAAATTATATAAATCTGGAAAGACAATAATTACATTTCCTGTAATGTGCAATCAAAATATTTACTTTTCTTACCATCTTTCGACAACAGGCATTTACCTGCCCCTTCTATCACAGCTTCATCGTCTAAAATAGTTCCGATGTCATCGAAGTCGTGGGCAAACGACACTTTTGGTACAACTTTGTCATAGCACAGGGAATCACAGTCTATCAGCTGAAGCACATCGTCTTCATCCTCCAACAACTCCTTCAAGGTATTCGTTTTTGGCGTGACTTCGCCATCGGAAAACCCATAAAACTCCTCCGCACTCTTACTACGAGAAATTGCGAATGGTCGCCGCTTTATTGCCATAATTTCGTCTAATATTGCGGGTACGGAAAATGAATTCGTACCATTCTCCACGCTCGTTAAAGAGCTCTTTGCATGCGGCATTACCTGCGAGAAGTACGAACTCAAATTGAGCAAGTTCTCGCAAACTCGAATTGAATTGTTCAAATCAACTTTGTCAAGCTGTGGAACAAGATTTTGACTAAAGTCTTCTTGCACCGATAAGCCAGATGAATCACTAGCATTACCATCATCTTCAGGTAAAATTGCATTTGCCAATTCAGCAACAATGTTCCGTCGAGGTTTTCTTTGCCTAGGGCCCCTGTATGTTCGTAGGGATTTCGATCTGAATCGGAAAACTGGTGTCAAGTCATCGGCTATAAACTTTGGCGGACTTTCACTGTATGGCGATCCACAGAAATCCTCCAGAATTGAATCGACAATTGATCTCGTTGTTTTTGGAGTCTTCGTATCAATAGTTGGCGATGATTCGACTTTAAGTTCAACTTCATCGCAAAATCGCACAAACTCAGAATCTGTAATGCCGAATTGTGTTTCCGGGTCAAATACGTTAGTCACTTTCGGATCCTGGACGATGGGATGCTGAAGTATAGGAACCTCTTGGTTTCCAGGCAGATTTTGAAGTTGCACAAATCCTTGAGAAGGTAAGTTTTGTCGTCTCGAACTGGGAGATGATGCGGTGACTTTATCTGCATCAGCAAGTATTTTACCATATCCGAAGGGATTAAAATTGTCATACTGGTTTATGGTTGAGTTTGTTGTTTGTATGGAGTCTTCATACAATGCGTCTAGGAACGAAACCCCATCGGGAAAGATATTGTTATCTGTTAAAGTAGCACTCAGCCGTTGGCTTTTTCGTGTGTTCTTTTTGTGAAATTGACGTGATCGCGATTGCTTTCGATCATTGCCTGGGCTGCAAGATATACTGTCTTCTAGCATTGTGATTTTTCAGGGTAACTAATAAACATATTTTGATATTAGGAAATAAATAAAAACAAAATTCAAGATACTTCGACACGCGATTAACATTTTGGACTGTCAAAAAATGGTGAAAAAGTGCTGCCAAAATCCCTTAGACCCGTTTGCTGATATCTACAACTCATAGCGGTTTAATGTGCTATTCGATTGGGCTTCTTCAGATTTGCTCCGAGATTTTAGATTTTGTGTGCTTAATCGAACATAAGAACGAGAAAAACGCTCTTGCTCTTTTTTGAGAGCCCTCAATTGAATACAAGTGCATTTGAGTTTGACAACTGGTGGAATTTCTTTACATTTTCGTGTATTTTTTCTACAGCATTTTTTCTATGTCAAATTTCCGAGATTGCTTACGATAAGAAACTGCTTTCACCACCCCTCACTTTCTTACTAAAAGTCTAATATAACAGTAGTTTATAACACTTTTCTCAAATGTTACAAAAAATGTGACTAGAACACATTTTCTCAAATAGATGTTCTAACAAACAAAATTATAATATTAAATTAATCTAACATCTAATGTAAAAAAAGAAAACCTTATTCTTAATTGATAAATAAAGGAATTAAGAATTACAGCAATTTTCTAGAGAATTGAAACTTCTGGCCACGAGCTCTCATACTTTATTCACAATCGCAATCAGTTAAAAACGCATTCAAACTTAACCTTTAAAAATGAATGTGAATCTATCCTATCTGCGACTAAAAAATATTTTCATGTGAAAAAAGAAAACGAATACAGAAACCCGAAACCCGCGTTCCCAGTTTGCAGTAAATAGCCATTAAGTCAACCATAAAAAACATCCCGTACTTATTAGGCGTTTTTCTTTTATACTTCAGAGCAGAACCTGAACTGTTATACAAAAAGTTCATGTTTCTTTTTTAGCTCAGAGTTTGTGTTTTTTTTTTTTTTTTGTTCAGAGCATGATCAGAGCGCGCTCTATGAGCTCAGAATAAATTGAGTGAGCAGCCTGAGGAAAAAGCTGATTACACATGTACAAGCGCACTTCCAGTCACATTTGACAGAAAAAATAATCAGAATGCCCTGAGCACGATCGGTTCAGAGCGCGCTCATAATGCCCGAGCTCAGTTCAGTGCTCAGCTCAGCTCTGAACTAAAAAAGAAAAACGCCTACTGTAGCATGGGTAGGTACCTACGGCATATGAGTAGTTACACTTTACGGACAGAGTCATTTACAGTATCAAACATATTTTTTGAACACCGCCACAATAACACGAACTCTCACTCAAGAAGGAGCGCATCAAAAGAAAATCGAAAACAAGAAAATCGAGCACAAAGTAAAAGACCAAAACCAATTTTTTTTTGTGTTGGAGGTGGAAAATTTGTGCAGAAAAGTTTCCCAAAAATAATCTACGTTTAATTATTATGTTAAACTAATAAAAACACTTGAAAACAAAAAGCAATACAAAAACATAAAGAAAAACACGTAAAACTCGTAAGAAAGCCATTCGAAAGATTCTGCACACAATTTTCCAACTTCCCCAAACTTCGAGTCAATCGTGAAAAGCAACTGAGCCCCCCGCTGAAGAAAAAATGTTTGTGAATTCGATGACGTTTCGCGGAAACCCATCCAACCATCATCATCATCTGCATCAGACGCACCAATTGCACCATCACGTCAACAGTCACCATCATCATCCGCAGCACGCAAGTGGTCATAACAATAACAGCCATCATACCAATCATCATAATGGATCTAGCCACCAAAAATCTTCAGACGCTGGCAAGATCTACATCAAGAATTTGGAGCGTTCAATTGATAATGAAGCGCTATGCGATACGTTCTCAGTGTTCGGCAAGATTCTAAATTGCAACGTGGCCAAGGATGAGGACGGCAATTCACGTGGATATGGCTTTGTTCATTTCGAAACCGAAGTAGCCGCAAAAATGGCGATCGAGCGGGTGAACGGGATGCTGTGCAACAATCAGAAGGTACATGTTGTAAAGTTCATACCACGCCGTGACCGTGAACAGGAGAAGGCTACGCACTTTAAAAATCTCTATGTTAAGAATCTCAATGATGACTTCAATGATAACAATTTGCGTGAGATGTTTGAGCCGTACGGACGTATCACCAGCCACAAGGTGAGTTTTTATTTTTATTATTTGAAAGATTATGGTTAATTCTTCACGCTGAAAATTGTTCGGGAAGAAGGTCATCGAAATACCACTTTTGTTGTCTTGGAAATATTGAAATCCGGGGCATAGGTTCCCAGCTGAAATAAATCTAATAAGACCCTATCGGAGACAAGTTTGACATTTGCGCACAAGATTCTGTGTTGTGCTTGCATTTTATTCTCCAATCGTGTTTAGAGATATTGGCCTATGAGTGTCTGGTAAAATTAACTTGTATAATTTGCGCCTTCATTTAGACCGACCCTTACACAGGTTGTTCCAGTATTTCAATTCGATTTGTTTTCTCTTGAGACAAGCGACATTTTTTTCCTCGTCATACATGTACTTGCTTTTTTATTTTTAACTTCTTCACAGAAGACATACCTCTGCTACAACTTTGCCTGTCGTCGTGTGGTTTTCATTGGTATCATTCGCTTGGGATCAATGGTATATATTCTAGAAATGGCATATATTCTGGAAACGCAGCATTCCTCATTGACATTTGCGCTCTACAGCGCAAGTCTGCCGAAATTTTGAGCTTCTTTGATATTACATAGAGAACTTGTTTAAAAAAAAACACAATACTTTTCTGCCACAGTTTCAGCAAATTAAACAATGCGTTGATTGTTGCTACGTTAGGGCTCTAAATTTTTCAGAGAGTAAATTGACGTCACACTCCGGTCTGAGCTGAACCGTAAAAGGACGAAAAGACAAGAGCTAAATGAACTAAACACTCGTCATGGTGCCAGCAGAACCATTGTCCCCAAATGGAATCTAGAAACCAACGACCTACGCAGAAGCAGCCGACACTAGAGAGAAACTGGGATGATTCAATTTATTATATGCAAATGTGGACATCGCGAATGATAAAGATTTGTTGCAACTTTAGAATGGAAATTGAGTGACTTATGAAAATTGTTGAGCTTTTTTGCATTTCCTTTGAAAAGGTTCCAGGCGCTGTTCTATCTTATAATCAATACACATTCCGTGTGCGCTATTTGGCTTTGTTGGGTAACAACAGACCATACAAATGCAACCAGTAGCGTAACAAGCATGCTTCCGATCAAGTGCTTGCCACACTGCCACGGGTTGACTCTTGGCAACTTCTTGTATGGGTCCTAACACATCTGAAGTCTGAAGTTGCATATGCCGTATTCAGAATTTCAGACCTCGGCCAGCACTCCGTTCCCGAATCGGATGAACGACTTTTGTGTTTATCTGGTTCAAGATTCGTTTCACATGACTATATTTCCCCCAACTATGTCAAGAGTTTCTCTCATATTAATTTCACTTATTGGGGATCAGTGATGGATGGTTAAGTTAGGTTGAGTGGGGTCACAAAAGACCAGGCACAATAGCGGGCCCAATGCCATGATTACTACTCTACTTTACTATAACAGCAACAGCACGAAGCGTCACACCCATTCAATGTTAAATATGATATTTTTTTTTTGTGTTAAGCACGAATCCATTGTCATCTATTCTTTGCCTTATTCCTTATTCGATTATGCCTTATTCGATCACTATTCGCAAATGTGTTGATTTGAAATGATTTTCCACCGCTCTATTAATCAGTTAATCCAAGGTTGTTCGTAGTACACCCTGCATTCAGTAATAACTTACAATAAATAACAATCACATTCTTTTAACCAACAGGTGATGCTTGATGAGGAAGGACGCTCCAAAAGGTTCGGTTTCGTTGCCTTCGAGAACTCGCAATCGGCCCTGGCAGCAGTCATTGGCCTCAACGGCAAGCAGCTTGCCGAGAACAAAGTTCTCTACGTCGCTCGTGCTCTCAACAAAGCCGAGCGCCAGCAAGAGATTCAACGAAAATTCGAAGAGAGAAAACGTCAAAAGCAAGCACACGTTTTCTACTATTAAAAGGAAAAGGGATTTCCACTTCCTTCTTCTGTATCTTTTAGTGGAGAGTAAATATGTATTCAAACAAAAAACCACATATATATAAAAATTCAAAAAATAAAAAGAAAAGAGAAACACCTAAAAACTAAAAATTTACCATTTTAAATATAGAAACAAAATGAATTCACTTTGCAGTTGAATACTGGGAGTATTTACGACAAACAAACAAGTACATTTTAAATTAAAATAGATATTTGAACATAGAAAAATGAAATAAAACAAAAAAACACAAATTATTTGATACTGCAACATGAAAACAAAATAATAAAAAATAAAAAAACAAGAAAACGAGCGAATATTTGTTAAAATGGGTTCATTTATTAATTAAATTATTGTAAACAATTATTATTATGAGAAAAACAAAAGAAGGAAACCCAAATTAAAACCTAGTATTATTGTAAAATTGCAAAAAGAAGAAAACAAAAACAAATGGAAATATTTTAAGGCAAAGTTCATTCAAATTTATTATTCAAACGATGAACTTTGCTCCCAGAGAGAATAAACTTAAACTCATGCAGAAATGAAAACAAAAAAAAAATTAATTAAATAAATACACTATATGAAATATAAATCCTAAGTTAAGGCAAAAACAAAACAAACAAACAAAAAAAAAAACACACATAAACTTATTAAATGCAAAACAAAAAGAAAAGAGAGAAATAAGAAAATTACATCTAGTTAATGTTTATAATTTGAAAGAGAAAACAAAAACAAACAAAAAAAAAACATGCAAATGCAGAAAACAAAAACTCGGTCGTTAGTAAGCAACTGGAAAGCAAAAGAAAATGCAACATTATATTATATGCCCACAGTTATGATGAAACAGAAAAGAAAACAAAAACGAAAGATCCAATTTTAGAATTATATTTTTTATTACGCAGCGATTATGTTAAGGGACGTTATGAATTTATTTGTTTACTATTATTATTTTTTACCTTACATTATACACAAGAAATATTATATTGATTTACGTTTTATTTTCATTTGGCAAACTGTATTGAAAACAAAATGAAATGAAAAAAAAAGAGTTTAAATGAATAGGAAATGAAGAAAAAGAAGAAGAAAGGAAAACCGAATAAAATAATGCTTATATCCTTATCGAACGTTGTTTACGTTATTAATCTGTTTTTTTTTTTGTACATTTTTGTTCAATTCTATCCAATTAGGTTCAACCAGAAGAGTGGAATTTAATTAAATGCCCCAAAACCAATTGCTTTTCCAAAGCGTAACCTGAATCATCGACTAGCGTCACCGAAGGACTTTCCATTCTGGGTAGATGATGGGTATTGGTTATAACCTTCGTTCGAATGATTGTATGAATGCAACAAGTCGCTTATTGTGTTATAAATATTCTTTAAACAATGGGAAGAAGTTTTTTACTACCCAGGTAGCTTAAATAGCAGTACATGCTATTTTTTCATGACATTTTCGGCATCTATTACAAGTTTTTTTATAATACTTAAATCCATTGAGTCGGGGGCCATTCGATAAATCCCGCTCACCTATTCATGTTTTTAGAACACGCGCAGTGTGAATACGAGCGTTGTCACGTTGATATTTCAATTCTATTAGTGCGAGAGTGTTTGAATATTGATTTGTAAAATAATGCAGCCACTTTCGACGGGAAAGCACTCGAAGCAATGCTACCTCTTTCTCTGCTAACGTGCTTTTGTTCTACCCATTTTCAGACGAATAATCTCCAAAATCTTGAAAAGCTTCGATTTTAACCGGAATTAACTAATGAACGTTGTTCAGACTGTAGTTTTCGTTTAACTAAGGCAAACAATGACTAACCGATCTACACACTTAGTTGACGCGAAAAATGGCTTTAAACTATATTGCATAACTGAGAAGTATTTTTTTTTTTTCGCACTGTTTGCAGCAACAAATTAATCTATCGGCCGTACTGCGAAATATAGATATCCCAAACAAAACAGCGATTGGAAAAGGAACCTTTCGCTTGATTTTTTGTCGAAAGAGGTTATACGGAAGCCAAGTTATTCAAAATCCATAACTATTTAGAACTACAGCTTCCTGGCTATTGACGAATGACGACAACAAAGGGTTGATTTTTCTTCTTCCGAAGCACAAATAACTCCATTTTTGCAACTTGCCACCAATAATTAAAAAACACCAATGATTTCCAGTTGTGTTCCGGCAATGTTGTTGCGATTAGCCAATTTACCGTAGTGTGTTTCGGTTGGCTTTGTGAGTCGAGTGTCTAATCAGAGTTCGACATATCTGACAGCCCACTGCCAAGTCCGGTATCATGAGCGCGCTCTTATTGGAAGAAATCACAGTAGGTCCATTTGTGGCTGCAGTGCATTGGTTACTTGCTTCCACCTTCCTTAAATAATCGAATCTGTAATCCGATGTAAATTGGCTCGATAATTGTCCACCAAACTTGTAGAAAATACCTACAAGTGATAAAAAATATAATTTTTCTTAGATACCGCACAGATTTCCAATGAAATAGAGGGGGCAGTGGTAACTAGCGTAATTTCTACCCCTGTCTGATTCTATATACATAAATATGGGTTCACTATCGAATCGATATTACAAATTATGAGGTTAGATTCCACGACCGAAGTAAAAAGCATAGGTGAGTATCATTCGTTTATTGTTTATCTATCACCTTCCCGCTGATCTCAGCAACAAGAAAGTACGTCAGAGTAGCTCACCTAAGGTATCTGCGTCGGGATTAGTCGTTGAAAATGCGGCCTGAATCGGCATACCTACAAATCAACTACCAACAAAAAAGTATCGTAAAATACCTATACTCGACCTAGCTGAAAATACTATTTGGTCGAAGTTTATCTAAGAACTACACTTATGCCTAAAGAGAGGAGGTAACAAAACAAAATTTTTCAAAAACAAATTCGCAACTTTCCTTTATTTCCAACACACAACTTATTTCTTGAAAAACGATGATATACTCTTTGTACCTTTCGCGCCCTTAACCAGGGCTTTCTCTTTCGCAGTGACTTTCTTTTCCTTCGCGGCAACAACTGGTTGCGGTGACTCGTCTACATTTTCCGAGCTAGAGTCCTCCAATTTAATTTTTTTTGACAAACTTTCATCAGAGTTTACAGACTTCCGTTTGTTGGAAGACGCTTTTGCGGCCTTACTATCCAGCTGGTTAATTCCAAGATAATTCTTGAGTTCATCATGCAACTCCAAATCCACGTAATCCCCAACAATATCACAGGCATTCCTTAGGTAATCCAAATCATCCGAAGTATGCTCTGCTTCGCTCTTCTTGTAGTTCTGCGATAATGAAGTGAAACCACAGTATATGTTTTCCCTTTTTAAACTATCAGCTAGATTTCGAACTTTTATAGCCAGCCATGCAAGAGTTCTCGTTGGATTGTATTTGTAGAATTTCATTTCACCGGCTGTTTTCACATCGGCAACCACTTCCAGGCGCTCTCTAATCGTGAATTCGGATAAAAACGTATGCACCGAAGGATCGTCTTCATCGATAATGTCATCCAACGACATAGCCTTTTCAGAACAGAATTTCTTGAGGTAGTACAATGCGAGAAAGGTGCAATCAACTGGAACTGTGAAATACACTTTGCCATTAGAGCAGATGTTCTTGTTGACCAGCCAACTTCGGTGAGGCTCCGCGAATTCTTTCACTTCAAAAAGGTTTTTTCCCTTGAGATCGGCAATAAAGAGTGAACGTTTACCTTTGCCTGGATGATGGAAGAGCTCGAATTTTAGATTTTCGGATTTTTTAAGCAGTTCATCGTCGAAAAAGAAAACCTTTTGATTGGCAGCCACCGTTTTAAGATTTCTTTTTGATGTAGTTTCTTCCAGGTTCGCATTTGATCTTGATCGTGTTTTTGAACTCATTTAGAAAATCTAAATCGCGTTAAACAATACTTATAAAATAACAAAATAAAAAATAGGAACAAATAAATTTTAAAATCGCCCGAAAAAAATTGTTTGAGTTATGTCAAAATGTTTAAAACAAATGTGGCCTCTTCACAGTAGACAACCAGTTCGGTTCTAGAGGGTTGCCACTTTTATATATTTATTTGCCATATAATTGGTACTTTACTTATTCGTCAAATAGTCTTCAATCGAGGTGTAAGTAAATATGTATAAACGAAAAACAATTGCTCAAATTAAAAAGGAATTTTTAATCTTTAATATTTAACAGCGCTGTTTTCACTGCATTAAGGAAGGCATTGTGGTCTGAAAAAAAGTGGTTCGCAAATAAATGGATGGTTAGTTGAATGAAAAACCATGGCACCAATCATTGATAATCTGGGAAAAATAACAGACCCTAGATTGTCTGGGTCTGTATAGGACTCCCCAGCGAACGAAAAAACGTGAATCCAGGGGAAATGTTTCAATAAAAAATGTCCCTCTTAACCTGAATACTAATTCCTATTAACGGCTGAACTTGAATCCGTTGTGAACCGATTTCCATTTGATAAAACGTCAACATTTTGGAATCTTTTGTTTTGAAAACGGTAAAACGGAAAACATCACTTGAATATTTTTATTTTTAACAGAAACAGTCTCCTCAAAAAAGTTATTCCATTTGTTTTCTGTTAGCAATTTAATTTGTTTTTATCTTTCAAGCAAACACAGAAATGCCAAATTGTGTTGACCCGGAAAATCGCGAGGTACGATCATTTCTCGTATCACGAGATCCAAGCATTGATATGCGCTTTAGACCTAGGCCCGAACGCCAAGTGGCTCTCTTCCAAGACCCCAATAAAACAGAAATTGAAGATGACAGAGCATCCGAGGAAAGTGTTGCAAGTATCCAAAGCTCCGGAAATCAGGAGGGAGCACAAGTCTATCTCCGCATGCGTCCGCTTCCCCAAGGTTATTTATGCTTGAAGTACAAGATTTCGGGGAATGTATTGATAACGTCGCAACAAGATTCCAATGGCAGTACCCTTCAAAAGCAACTAGAAAAACATTTCACATTCAGCGAGATCTTCGATAATGCCATTGACCAATCGGCAATATATGATCAATGCATTCGAAGTAAGATTGAATCTGAAGAGAACTTCACTGTCCTCACATACGGAACATCGGGTTCGGGAAAAACGCATACTCTGCTTGGAGATATGGATAGGCCAGGAATTATTCCACGAGCCATTGAGAACATATTCACATTATATGGAAGCAATCTGTTCCCCCAGCCAGCAGCGAAGGTGGTAAACGCAAATGTTTCGATTATTGACGATGAATCCATGCGCAAGGAAATTCTACTGCGGCAGACGATTATTTCTTCGTGTAATGATGTCCAATCGGTGTACAATCGTGTTCAGCGAACCATCGCCTCCGATCAAGACTTTCACACAACAGTACTGGAGAACACATCTGTCTTCATTTGGGTGTCCTTCGTAGAAATCTATAACGAGTTTGTGTATGACCTCCTTAGTCCGCTTATTCCCACAGCAACGACCAGAAGAAAAAATCACAAAATAGTCACTAACGATAATAAAGTGTTCATTAAGGATTTGACCTCTGTGCACGCAAAAATGGCCGCTGATGCCTATAAACTGCTAACATTCGGATTGCAGAAGGTGCAGTATGCATCAACCGCTATCAACTCAAACTCTAGCCGTTCGCACTGCATATTTTTTGTTGACGTTGTCAAGTTCTCACATCCCGGTCTATTGACATTGACCACGTACAAGTTCTGTGATTTGGCGGGTTCTGAACGCTTGGGTAAGACTGGCAATGTTGGTAGCCGCTTAAAGGAGGCGCAACGCATCAACACATCTCTTTTGGTGTTGGGTCGTTGCTTGGATGCAGCGAATAACAACCAAAAGAAGAAAAACGTCGACGTCATTCCGTTTCGGGAGTCTAAGCTGACTATGCTGTTGCAATCGGCGCTACTTGGAAAGGAGAAGCTAAATATGATTGTTAATATTACTCCATCGGATGAGTACTTCGAGGAAAATATGAACGTTCTGGGGTTCGCATCGATTGCTAAAAATATTGTTTTTAAGCAGGCAATTCTGAAGAGCGATCATAGCGCTAGGTATTCCTGGCTCGTTGCTCATGCCGCGCAGACTAAGCGGTCGACAACCGCACAGGACAACACCCAGTTGGAGGCACTACTTGAGGAGAATTTCACGTAAGTATTGCAGGCAATATTGCAAACAGAACTAGCTATTACTTTCTTAAGTTATATGATAGTAAAAAATGTCTTCTCTGCCACTATACTTTTTCCCTGAAACGCGTTGTGACGATCAGATCAAATTAATTGCAACAAATAATTAACTTCATGTACCTAAATACTTACAGATTGCGAACTGAGATTATTCGTTTGGAGAAAGCACTTTCTCAACAAGAATACGATCTGCGCAATCAACTAGTGAACAATTTCCAAAAAATACTGGACGATCGTAATCGAGGTTGGGAGGAAAGAATGGCAAAGGAAGTCGAAATGAGAGAACAAATGTACGAAAATAAGGTAGGTAACTGAAAATGTTTAAACTTCAAATAAAAATCTTCAACCTCATTGTTCATTAGATAAAAGCCTTAAAAGCGAAGCATGCTCGTGAACTTGAAGAAATGAACGATGAAGTGTCAAATGTTAAAAAACGAAGAGCCACACTTAACGATTTTAGAAATATACCAGGAAATTTGGCCTAGTCTGTTCTTCAAATTGCAATTGTTTTTGAATTTGTTTATTTGTTAGGTATAATTTTAAAAAAAAATTAATATTAATCATCAAAAAATGGTAAGATATATCTATAAAACTGGTTTAACCTGTATCATTATAAATCAAATAAAGAACAATATACAGGAAGTCAGCCTCCTCTTCATGATGCATTTACAACATCACGCACGAGACGGGACAGATATCTCAGTTTGACCGCAGTCAATGCTAATGAAGGCGTAAGAATGATTGAATGATCAATAATCATATGCCTAAAGTATAATTAATGTTCTACCAAAAACTAAAACGGAAATAAACACTGTTCCGGCGAAAAGCATTTCTGGAATCACTTGAAAACATTTCTATTTCTGGTTTAAAACATATGAAATGAGAGTTGTAATTAGACTCATTAAATTAAGCCAACAATTCATAAATCAGTTGTACGAAGTAAATAAATAATTATCCGTTCATCACTTCCGGATGCCATTTCATTTTATAGGATGCCATTTCATTTTATAAGTCAGAATTTAAATCGCTATAAAACAAGATGGCCGAAGGAAATTTGTGTCACGTATTTTTGCGTGTTAGGTATTGCTTTGCTGTCCTTTAGTCTTTAGGCTATTTTAGGTCATCTAGTAATGGTCATCCCTTTAATCTTCCGTGTTAAGAATGTGTAATGTCAGTTATCAAGGTTAACAAGCGTCATCAAGTTTCACCCCGAAGGAATTAATGTAGGTATATAGAATATAGAAGGTTGATTTCCTTGCAGTAAGCCTGATGTTTCTGGTTCAATTTTGGCAAAATGTCACATTTCTCTCATTGCGAGAAAATCACAAATTGATATTTAAGACCAATATTTGACTTGTTTTTATTGCAGAAATTAAAAAGCTCAATTCTTTTGCTTCTTACATCTATTTTAATGCTTTACAAGCACAAAATATAAATGAAAAAAAAAAAAAAGTCAGTTACAAATTAGCATTTGAACGATTTGACAACAATCTGTCAGCAATAACCAACTAGCCCAAAGAAATTTCTTGGGCTAATACATACTTGCAGGTTTTTTATGGAGGGGACATGTTTTGTTCTCTCTTTTTGGCTCTATTCTGCCCAATTTTTGCGTAAGATAACGTAGTTTGACTAAATTTGGCTAATGTGTTCGAATGCATTATAGTTAGGGAACAGACCTATTTATAGCGTTTAGCTCACTGGCGAGATTTTCCATCTAAATATTAATAACTGTGACATACAGATACAATAAATTGAAAGAAGAGGTAAAAATAATTACAAATATTAATGAACATACAAATCAAGTGAATGAATAAAAGTTTTGCTTCGAATAATTTGTTGAACTAAAGTTCGCCCAGTGGTAGATATTCTACCATTATTTTGGCCTGGCTTCTAAAGAAGATGTTGGAAAACAGGTTACAGCCAGCATTGAATCTCTGCACTGGCTTACTCAAAGTCTCAAACAGTGGTTTTAGTGTAGTGGCAAATAATCCGAGGAGTACCTATAGACTTAATTTTTTTTTGTTTTATTAAGGGTGTTAACGGTAAGTATACCAATATGCCTAACCGACAGCAATGGGAATAGAATACCAGAGACAATACTGATACCCCCAACTTCGGCTGATTTCCCTTTACTTAGCCTACAAGCTATATTTTTACGGAGTGGCCAAGATTTCGTGCGCTAGTATTGATACATAGAAATTCGTATTGACAAATGAAACTTCGAAAATTCCGGGTCATCAACACAGTCGCACAAAATATGAGCCACTTCTGCTGTCGGCAAAGTTGCTATCAACATTCCGTTAAATTTAAAATTATTCGTTACGTGTGGATAGTATTTATTTTAGGAACAAGTGTAGGTACTTTTGCGTAAAATATTTATGAAAAATCAAAAATGCAAATGGTTGAGGGAAA
This sequence comes from Cheilosia grossa, assembly GCA_963082955.1. Classification (NCBI taxonomy): domain Eukaryota; kingdom Metazoa; phylum Arthropoda; class Insecta; order Diptera; family Syrphidae; genus Cheilosia; species Cheilosia grossa. The sequence goes on from OY720148.1 coordinate 30,010,670, forward strand.
ATAAAAAATTTTGAGAAATTTTTCCTCAATTACCTATATTAAGAAAACTTACTCATGAAATCGAAGTTAATAATATTCAAAAGCGGAAAATACACAATCATTTTTGTCCTAATATGTTTCTATTATATAAAACATCTCATTTAGGTAGCTTTAAACAAACACATTGTATTACTCGCCTATTAAAAATATATAATAAGAATAACTAACCAATAGCATTCAGTAATGTTAAAATGTGTTATTCCCGAACTCTATCACATTCCCCCCACGGCAGGCAGCGGTCGGCAGCATTAGGTTTGTTCCTTAACTTTTGTAGTAAGAATGGAAAAGACTATCAAAATTCTCTTACAGAGAGAGAGACACTTACGAAAAAGTTAGGGAACGCTTTTGTGGTAATCTATATGAGAAATGACAGATAGACAATTCAAAAATTCAAAAAAGTGTTACGAAAAGTCGTTAAAATATTTGATAAACTTGGAGAATTTTCTAATTTACTAACAAAATGAGTTGATTCATCTAGAAAGCGATGAAAGTGATTCGGAACTAATCAAACTTCTTTTTGATGAATCCGAGTAGGTATGTGAAAGAGTTTGTACTGATTAAACTACAGCTGCATTTAAAATTACATGGAGTAGATTGTCTCTTTTTACAGAATGAACGAATTTAAGAATTTCGTCGCCACTATCGAAAATAATCTTGAGGAGAACATTCAATTTTATTTTATTAATACCCAAAAAATCCAAAAAAAAAAAATTAAAAATGCACGCATTATGTCAAATGGGACAACAAATTCCAAATCTGCTGTTAATTGTAAGGTGACTGACAGTTTTTCCAATTCTTAAACCAGAAATTTGTTGAGTAAAAATTTCTAAGATTCTCAGTGGAAGGGTAATATCTTGCTCTCTCGATGACACTCTCTTTTAAGAATTTTTCGAGTTAGGGAACGGCAATGAGTACAAATTTGTAAGAATTAGTAAAAAATCGGAATATTTAAAAGTAAAGGAACAGACCTATATATTTTATATTTTTTGTATTTTTTTTTTTTGCATCTCACGGATTCTAAATTGAAAAGGCACCGATAGGAAAACAAAATAGCGATTTAAAAAACAAAATATGAGGGGGCCAGGGCAAGAGGATTGCGTGTTGGGGGTCTCAGTATTGTAGGTCTCTGGTTTTAATGTTCGATTACACACACGAAATCTGAAAGCGAATCTGAAGAGTCCTCAGTGAATTACTCCGAATCCGAACGTTGGCAGCATGTAAAAGAAAAAGTAATATTTATCTTTCTAATGGTATTTTCATTAGTTTCCAAGGACAACTAAGTCCAGAGATATTTTTAGTTGAATGTTTAGGTTAAAATCAAAACTTATGTATTCCTTACTGCGTTTCCTAGCTAAAACCAAAATAACTACTCCAGTAATATTTACATTCAAATCTTTTTTTTACTGTTAAATTCAAGTTCCATTTACATAATACCGTTGAAACTCAGGATACATTTATTTTAAGACGACGAGAATATTTCCAAAACGCAGCTATTCGAAAAACATATTTCCTTTCAAACGAAATCTTTTCCAAAATGCATTCGTAAATATTTCCAAAATGACTTGTGGCTAAAATGGTTCTTAAAAGTTTGAAAATATATGTCAAGATGAGTTCCGTTTTACCATTCCACAAACCGCAACCATTCTAGTGATACTTTTCTGTCGTGATGTGTACCATCATTACCGTTTAATCACAACTCAATCTTGACAACACCAAATCTCAGAGGATGTTTAAGGAAAAATCTAATAACGAGTGTCGGGGGTATATCGTGCTGCGTATAGCGTATGTAATTCAATAGCTTGAAGGAATAAATTAAAACAGACACCTCATGTAAATGAATTGACTACTTTTACATTACAGTTCTTAACCTTAATTAATTGAAATTGGTTGATATACATCTGTTTGCTGTTTTCGCATGCAAAGTGAATCCTTGGAGTACGTATATGTTCGTTTGTCATTTTGCGATTATGCTGCATGGAAAGTCACCGAGACGTATCACGCAAGTACATCTATTCAGTATTTTTTGAAGTCGATTTTTTGAGGGGTAATTAAAGGCAACAGTATACTTAAAATTATTTATGTCTATACTGACGGTCTGAATCGATATTGGCAACTTCTAGGCTATGTCCAGAAAAAAACCCACGCATCCCAACTGTCGTTAAATGATTCGCACTAAACACCATTTTTTATCAAAAATACAAAACTGAAGTCACTCGCATCATTTCAAACCAAACAATTATTTTACATTGAAGATGACATAGATTGAACAAAATTACCTAAACAAATCGCAATGTGCCACTATCTGCCATGAAAAACTGTTACCCCAACAGAATTAACGTCGAAAACGCCTCTAGACACTGAATGTCCATGATAACCCATTTGAATTGACACACAAAATGATGTCTCCCGAAGGACCAGCGGCAGCGCGCGATATAATTGCCTCGATTCTAATTGCACCCATTATGGTGAAATGCATTAATTAAAAGTATTATTTGGGGAACTGTTTTCCTATTCCTTGCGGCCGCACGTCGACAGTGTGTGTCCACATTTTGGTTAGTTTAAAATATTCCAGCAAGTAACTGACTAGCCATTCTTCGTCCAAAACTCGAGGAAAACGCAAGTGTCGGACGCGAAAATGAAAATAAAAGTTGCCGATATTGCTAACAGTTCGGAGTCTGTGTTTTCGGATGGATCCTACATTCCTTCGGAGTATCTAAGTGATGTGCCCAGTGATGTTATAATAGAATCGCGCATCAAGTATGGCACAAAGAGACAAATGTTGCTGGGCTTTCTAATAGAGTACTCCGGAAAGTCATCTGTACATGGCGTTCGGTATATTTTTGAAAGAAGGCGCCCGCTTGTCGAAAGGTGAAACGTTTATTAATTTGACAACGCATATCAGCAGAATTTAGCAATTAGTAATATTTTCAGACTCCTCTGGCTTATTCTGTTTTTAGTGTCGGTTTTTTTAAGCTGCTTAGTCATCCGCAGAGTTTACAACAAGTGGTTGGATTCCCCGGTGATTGTGGGCTTTGACGAAACACTAATTCCCATAAACAGAATTCCATTTCCGACTATCACGATATGCCCCGAGTCGAAGATGGAAACGGATATATTCAATTTTGCTAATGTCTCCGAGCGATTTGCAGCTGCCGACAAGGGAAGTGAAGACAGTTTCTCGCAGGAAGAGTAAGTTATTGCGAAAAGATTGGTCGATGTTGGTTTTGCAGTGTCGCTTTCTTGCGCAGAATGGAGAGGCTGTCCGCAGCCTTGCATATTTGCGATTTGGAAGTTGCTGAGACTATTGCCGCAGGTCTACCGAAAGACTTGACACCCCCAATCGGTAAGACGTTGCGAGGCATGGCAATATCGAAAAACCTAACCGCACCCTTTTGCAAGTGGAACAATCGATTTTATTTGTGTGAGAATATATTTTCACTTGTTGCCACCGATGATGGAATATGTTATCAGTTTAATGGACTGTCGCCATCGGATTTATATCGCAATGAAAGGTAAGCGTGGTAATTCGGCAGAGGGATGGATTTTTTAATATGAACAATGAAGCTGGGTCAAAAGTTCATATATACTTATTGAAATTTTTGTTGTTACTACTCCTCGCTTCACGTTTTTAAACCGACTCATCGCTTATCTCTCTAGCATTGTGTATAGAATCTCTACTCCATTTGTTACTACAACAGTAAAAACATTCAAGTCGATATTCATTTGTGATTTTTCCAAAAAACCAATCCATTTTGAATAGCTGATATTGCTGCACTAATACATTTACAAAAGCAGATCAATTTCGTTGCATGCATGTTCCATGAGTAGCGTAAAATCTGAGATTTTAAAAAAATATCTGGTGGTCCCAAACGACACTAAACTTATTTTAGAGAAAGACTATGCGAGTTTAAAATATCTGTCATATCCATTTTAAGCGACCAAGATGTCTAAAGCCGAGCTTAAGATAGGTGAAGTTTGTGAAAGTTTACAATTATTCAGAAGTTAAGTTAAGTTATTTGCGTTTGACCGTGATGTAGTGGTAAAGTGATCGAATTCGATTCGTTTGAAAACAATAAATAAAACTCTTACCAATGATTACCGTTGGCTTTGTGAAAAAGAACATCGAAAACAAAAATCAAAATTTCTCCAGTGGAAAAAATATATCCACAGTTTAAACCAATAGAAAGCACCCTTTAACAGAGAAACAAAAATAGTTTGTCCTTAGGCACCAGATAAAAAAAATGATGTCGCTGTGCATCGCATTGCAATGCATCGTCCCAATATTAAACGCAGTGAACTTGTAACCCTGCCCACGAAGATATGGATTGCGCTTCCCAAGACGTTTCCCCAATGCATTCGCATGTACACGCATATTATTCTTTTAATTTAGGTTATAGCATTTCGTTCTTTCGCGTGGTCATCGATTCTTCCCTGAACATACATCACAAGCAAGCATTGAATGAGATTCGCTAGTATACCTATCCTATATGTTCGAAATTCGAATACTTCGAGTGATCATCTTGGACTCGACAACTACCAAGTTGCAGCAAAGGCTTATAATGGGATATGGATAGGTATCTAAGATGCCACAACAGTGCATATTACTGCCAAGAAATTATGAATAGTACCGGAAAACATATTTACTAATAAATCATTAGTTATCGGGCTTTTTAAAATGTCATTATTTGCATTATTGGATTCTTCGTTTGCGAGAACTATTTACTGCTATTTCAATAATTTAAACTATATGTATTCGGTCCAACAGTCTTATCTTGTCTTCTGAAAACTGAACAATCTGACGGTTTTTTGTGAGCAAATAACTTTATATAATTTCCATTCCATCTTTTACTTTATTTTCGCAATTATCTAATTTCTTTTTATACTTTGACAGCTTTGCTCCCGAGATACCGGACGATATCAATGTCGATTTTAATAGACACATAGACCGTGGTCCCAATGATTCTCTGATTGAATACCAAGGTACTTGGACAATGGAAGAAGGCTACATAAACCAAACTGAAGAGGCGTATCCACAGAGGGTTTTGATGGCTTCAGCAAGAAGTGCATTCGTTGCTTTGTTACAAGGCCTTGGCCATAACTTAGACTATGAATGTCGAAGTCTAAGACAGGGCTATAAAGTATGCTAGCACTATCAACAACAACAAAATACAAACTTCGATAAGTTTCATTTTCCAATTTAGGTGTACATAAATTCCCCTCAAAACGTAGTACTTTCGACGAGCAATTACTTCTTGGTTCGTCACAAGCAAGAACTGATTGTGCAAATCGAGCCAGTCTACATGACAACATCGAATGGAGTGCGAGAGTTTAGGCCAGAGGGGTGATGTGATAATTTTCAAGCTGCATTCAGATAATATTTACTTATGTCTACCTAGGCGTCAATGTTTTTTCAACAACGAGCGATATCTGCGATTTTTTAAATACTACTCGGAGAGCAACTGCCAGTTCGAGTGCCTTACGAACTTCACCATCTCAAAGTGTAGATGCGTTAAGTTTTCTATGCCACGTAATTGAAATTTCAATTTCACTGTCCGTTCTTTCGATGAATACGTGTGTTATTTATCTAGAGCCCGAGGGAGTTCGAGTTTGTAACCACTTAGATATTGGCTGCTATAACGAGGCTGAAGATGACCTCTTAAAAGTGCAACAACAGGAAATTCTGCAATTGCTAAAGGATCCGTATTTCAAAAGTGAATGCAACTGTATGCCTGCTTGTGTTTCGCTAAATTACAACTTTGATATATCTCAAGCCCGAATGGAGGGCTTGGCAACGGTTCTTGCGAGCAACGACTCCTATGATGAACATCCCGAGTAAGTGTTTTTCCTTCATGTCTTTAATTCCCTCCAAAAACTAATTTTCCTTCAGCTTTATGTGGTCACGATTGACAATCTACTTCAAACAGCAACAATTCACGGCAATGAAACGAAGCGAATTGTACACGGTGTCAACCTTGATTGCTAATTGTGGAGGTGTTCTGAGCTTATTCATTGGATTCTCCTCATTGAGTATTGTTGAGATAATATATTTTGTGACGATCCGATTGAGACACAACCTAAAAATGAGAGAGGATGCCGGAAGAAAATAAAAACCATTTAAATTTTGGTGGCTTATTCAATTTGTATATATATGTCTGAGCAATGTATCCTGTTTTAAATTATTTCAACTTAAATAAATGGCACTTATACGCTCCCTCAAATCTTTAATAATCAGACTTGGTTTTCTGATTTTTCCGTGATCTGATCTTGATCGGGTTCTCAAAGGAATACCTAAAGCTCTCAGAAATGTAACAGATAGTATCCAAATGATGAAATCGGTATGGCGTAGGCGGCAAAAGCGTCTCATAGCTTTGAAAAAAGGGTATTCTAAGATCTATTTCGTATTATTTTTATAATCTGATACAGATCAGACTTCGATCAGACCGCTTTTCAATAAAACTTGATCTGCTGGTTCGGATAGGGTATCATAAATATTCATCATAATGCGACATCGATGACAATAACAATTATTGGTGTTGGTGAGTGTCAATACGATTATTTTTTTAGACATTCGCAGTGAGTACTAGTGGAGTGGGCTGAGTATTGCATTGCAAAAGAAAATTGGTGTCGTGCTCAGCGGCTAACATGAATTAAGTGTGAATTTTTTATGTAGATACATTCACTACGAAAAACGAATGCGTAACTGCAAGTACGTTGGTTAGACGTGATCCAAATCCAGTACGTACTTCTAACAGTATTCCCGTTCACTATTCTATCCGAGTGAGTGAAACCCTCCAAGTTACAAACAACTTCCGTGAACGTCTTCAACAGAGCCAAAACAGCAGCAGCTTGACGGATTTATTTTCGAAACCAAAATGAAACAAAATGGTTCCACTGACCGGTCACATAATATAGCAAATAAAATCTTCATCCGCCTTTGCTAACTTGCATGCTTCTGCGTCATAAAGCAGGATAAAGTCACTACTACTACTTTAAAGTTATAGCTGCCTATCGTGACGTCCTGTCCGATTCATCAATGTTGTGCGTTTCTTCTTGTTGACACTATATATTTGGCTTTGTCCTCATTCATCACTAAACCCATTTTTGCCGCTTCTGTAATCAAACTGATACGTGCCAATACACTAGTGACAGCTCGCTGGCTATGTTCTGCCAATGATGTTGGTTGTCTTCATCGAATGCAAATGCGTAGTTGCAAGACCTTTGGAAAATTGTGCCTCTGGAGGGAGCAGTGAGAGTTCTCCGTCGTCATTCTGCACAATATGTGCAGATATTTGGAGAGAAGCCAAGACTAAAGATGGCTCCGTATAGCTCGTCTCCATAAAAGGTAGGTATCGATTTGGACTTCTTGGGTTTATTTTTTCCAGGATTTGCCGCAGGGTGAATATTTGGTCGGATGCTGACTTACCGGACCTGATACTGGTAGATATCATTAAGGTCGTTGACGAATGGTTGTCGGACAGTCAAGTAGACAGGATTTTGTAAGTGATGTAGAGAAGACTGATATCTGTATAGTTGGGGCAGTTTAGAGGGTCCCCTTTCATGAAAAGCGGGTAAACAGTCCTAAGGCTCCATTCATCAGGCATAATTTCCTCCGACCAAATCTTGGAGACGAGGTGGTGTCTATTGTCATCTCCCACTGCCTTAAAAGGATCGGCCTTCAGCTTATAATGCTATCCTTCTTTTATTTGGGCCAGGAAGACGGAAGTCTTGGATTTCATCGCTTAGGTTCAATTATTCGTTCTGCCTGGCAGCTGATTTGTGTCGAACAGTCTACGGAAAAGGTTTTTCCATGTCCTCAGCACTGACAGTGACTTTCTGCAAAATGTCCTAGTTCGCCTATATTCTCTGTTCGGAATATCCCACCCGCTGTTCTACGGTCAATTTAGGGCCTTCTGGTTCGGGGTTGTGAGTAAGGTTAAACACCCAACAACGGAAAAAGGATTTGCGTAAGTCTCTGATCTGCTTACAACGAATAATACCTTCTTCTTTTTTACTCCCTTCTCTCACCGCAGCGAAAAATTTAGAAAATCAATTTTGGCGCACTGTATTGAACACTTATGAACAGTGGTTTGTCAGACATTCTTCATGGAAAAAGTGTTCGTTACATGCAAGGGTTAGCTTCACCCGTGCTCCCATGCTATCAAACTATCGATGAAGTACCGTGTCGATGTGTTAACTAAAATTAAATCACTCAACACAAAACTCCAATGGGAAACACAGTGCAATAGATTCCAAATCCACCCTCATTTCAGAAGTATGAGCTCTACGCCATCGCAAAACCAGGCGGAAAAGCACAGTTACTAACCAAACCACTCGCAATCGCGGCGTAAAAGCAAGGCGTCACACTTGCTCGGTAAGAGTTTTTCCCTTTCGGTACCTTCGAAACAAGATATTACTTCCCATGTACTTCCAACTCATCATATAAAAAACAACAAAATATGGAATGTCTTTTCTCATATAATTATTTACAAGGATGGCTTTTTACATAGTATATATATTCAATTATCCTTTCTCATATAGAATTTGTAATAATTATTGTTTCGATTTGTTTCTCATTTCTTTCCGCTTTTACAAAATAAACATGCAAATACAAATCTTATTGTTCTCTTATTTAAAAAATATCTTCTCTGAATTATTGCAGTAACTTCTAATTATTTAGATCTACACAAATGAAATCGAAAACAAAAAAGAACAAAAAAAAAAAAAAAAACAATATATAATGATTGGCTAGCAAAATTTAGTTAAATCCACTTTTAAACATCATACTTTGTGCGAAACGAAAAACGGGATAAATAAACACAAAACTATTAACTATATTATATCAACAGAGAAAATATTTTTAACATTAAGCAGATCCTACATACAAGTACAAGTATCAATTACATAGTCACTTTGAATCGCATATAGTGACTTCTTTGTTTCATTTTGTAAAAGTTTTGCTTTCGAATCTACATAGGGTTTGTTTAAATTTATTTTAACCATGAACAACATCAATAAGAAACACTATAAACATTTTTCATTTCATCTTTCAATTTTTAACTCTGCATTATTGTTGTTTTTTCTTTTTAGAAAATTTAGAAACGTTGTTTCATGTAAATAAGCTAAATTTAACTAACCAATATATATGTACACTGATCAACGATGTTTATAATTATTATTATTTGTTTTTCGTTTAGAAATGATCAGGGAATTGCTGAATTTATTTATTGTTGCATGCGGCATAAACGACTTCGTTTGTAATTTTCATATTTTTATATTTTGATATATTTTTTTTTGTAATTTTCTTTTATTGATTAATCTTAATTAATTGTAAAGTATATTCTCGAAAAAAGACACGAAAAAAAAAACACATTTGTAAAACGATAAAATACTGTATAACAACTTTAAAGAAATATCATCAACAAGGCGTAGGACTGTTAGGATATAATCTTATGTTTCGTTTCGTTAGCCCGATCGACAGGATGTCGGAAACATTAACAAAGAAAACAAAAAAACTAAAACATTTTTGAACAAAGAAAAACTAATCGTTTGACTATTGATGGAATTTAAAATAAGATCGATGGTTAGTAATGGAATAGGAAATCTAGTGTTAGCAGGTATCTGGTTTGTAAGGGCTAGAATATTACGCACACGCTTTTATTTTAAGGACATATGTTGTTTGTTGCTTGTTTTTTTCTGCTTCAGTTTGTTGTTGTTGAAATTAAAATACCACTACGATAACAATTATAGTTTGGAGAGCACACCAATGTCTCGCTATTGGTGGGTGGAGAGAGTTGTAAGTGTGCTTTCCTCTTAGATCTTAGCTGTTTCCACCATGTCGATGTTTAGTTTATAGAATACGTAGGGGAAGTATTCAGCCTGACCAAATCCTAATCCGGGGATGTCGACGCTCTAAAACGGGAGAATGGAATTTCATGATTCTAAATAAAAGGTGAAATAACAAGAATTCTTAAATATAATACAATATAATATTTGCATAAGTGCAATGGAAAAAAAAATATAAATAAGTGCCGCCCACGTTGATTCCTTATATGAGAGACTTAACAATTCATTTATACTGCGATTTCTATATATTTTATATTCGCAATCAATCATTATTGAGAAATAATTTGTCGTAAAAACGTTAGTAACTTACGTCAGCATTTCCGCCAGCCGAGTTCGCGGAAGACCCATCCAAATGGCCATAGAGCTGATTCAGGCAATCCCTAAGGCGTTTAATACTTTTCTTGTTTGGCTGGATAAGAATAGCTTGGAAATTCACTGGTAGTCCGTATCTAAGAGAATATTTTTTTTAAAATATTTAAGGTGATCATTTCAAACTATTCACAAAGTTTTAGGATAAGTCTTACCTTAGAACGGATTCAACAAAGACACGTAAAGCTTTCACATGCACTAGAGCGCAGAAAGATTCGCTGAAGTTCACTTTCAACCATCTCACAAGTGGACCCTAAAATTAATACATTTACATAATAATTTTTACAGCACAGGCTATCAACAACGCAACTTACAAATTGCTTCTTCTTATCGGTGACCAACTTGGTAATTTCGTTTTTGCCAGCGGCCAACTCTTCCTCATTGTACACGAAATCCCGGACAACGAACTTCTTCTCACGAGCGTGCAACTTGAATTCTTCAACAACCTTCTTGAATAGAGTCACATTGAACAAAGCATAATCTGAATCCTGGGTTATCAGCTGCGAGGAACGTGGAACAATCATATCTGTTATCTTTTCGTATCCAATCAACCAGTCGTTAGAAAGGGCTCTGCAACAGCGGGTAAATTCGAATTTGTAAAAATAAATTAATAGCAACAAAAAGGAACCTACTTTGGCACAATGACCAAGAGTGTGGTCAAATATTCCGAGTCCAGAATAAAGTGTTCTTTCTTCACCAAATCGGCCAAGTTACGTGTCAGCAAGCTACCACTGTTAGGGACAGATATCATTAACTAATTGATGGAAAGTGTTTCGAGTCATACGTTTGCTTTTTCTCCAAGTTTTGTAGACTGCCCTTTAGATTGTTGTAGGCGGTGGATTTCGTCTTCAAATCCGCATCGATTTGACCAACTTGTTTAGAAATAATATCAGCAATATTTCTAAGCGATTGCTTAATTGGATACTTGGCCATATCCCATTGAAAGCGGGTGATGTACGATGGAAGATCAGCTGTTGATATAGGGAAAATGTTGAGTAAAATTCGAAATTTGTACATATTTTTCAGGGTATTGGTGCTAAATGTCCTAAGCTGCACAGAAACAAAAGTCGGGTAGACATTTAATGGACTGTGACGCATCTAAAGGTTTCTTTTTATCGTTACAGTTGATTTACTTAAGTTTAACCTTTTGTAGTTGATGATTTTGACACGACACACAAATATGACGAGTTGAAAACCAACAATTTAAAAAACCAATAAGAAGGCAAGAGATAAGGCAAGGAGATACTATATCGCCGAAATAAATTTAAATACCCAGAAAGATTTCAAGTAGCAGAAAACTGAATAAGAAAAGGCGTAATTGAAAAAAAAAAAAAAAAAAAAAAACTTAGACGAGACCTGCATTGGACTTTGGACAGAAAGATGATCATCGTGTATACCGCACAGCATACATGAGAATCCCATTCGATACATGTATCGTTTGAAACATAGGTGGACAAAACCGATCAACGATTTTAAGGTTAATTGGATCGATTCGTCGGTTCAATTGCATGCACAAAAATGTTCCGCCTTGAATGGAGACTTTTATAGGTAGATTAAATTTCCGTATTTATAAATATCTGCCACATAAGGCAAAATTAAGACTTGGAAGTTGTATTTGAGACGCGTTCTCTGGAATTTCTAAATCTTGATCCCGGTTGATATTTTGTAGTATGCAATCCGAACTGCTTTTGAATATGTCAGAAAGATTAATATCAGAGCTCGGTGTTGTTGGAGGTTCTGCTTAGTTATTCATGTTAGCATGTGCTTTCAAAAGACAAGAAGCTTGAAAATAGATTCTAGTTTTGCACCTTTATTGCTGTAAATTGTAGTTTGATGTCTCTATGGTTATTAAGTTTGTAGCCCGTCTTATATGTCGCATTTTGTAGAATCATGCAAGAAGATCCAAGCTAATGACTTATAGTAAAGCTACCTACGAATACGGGTTAAGGCCTCATGTTGGATCGCATATTTATGATGCCAAAAATGTTGTACATAATACAGTTCGGATCAGTTTATCAAAGAATAAAAATCTCAAGACGTACACTGGAACAAATACTCGTACTTATAACGACTCTCTCAACGAAAATTCCAAACAAAAATAGTTCTCCTCTTTTAATCCTTCACTTTACATGGAGTCAAATATACTAAGATAGAATAAAGTCCTCTTGATAATAAATATTCATGTGCAGCTTAAGATAGTTATCACACTATACACCCAATTTAATATTATTTTTTATTATTAATTTCGAGTTTTCATTTTAATAAAATTCGTAAGCAATTAGGCAGTATTTGATGCAACATGTATGTATCAGTGTATAAAAGAAGCGATTCAAACACAAATTATGCTAGCTAAGCGTATGCAAGCAGGACAAAATGTAGTGTTAGTGGTGTAATATAAATGAAAGAAAATAAAATCACAACATTTATCTAAAATACATAAACTATAGAAAAAAATATACACATTTCACATAAATATTTCTAAAAATAAAATAGAAGATCGTTTTCAGTTGTTTTGTCTTGTTTTTTTTTTTTTTTTATTAATATTATTATTATTATTTGTCGAAGAAAGGAATACAATATTCAGAAAGCATATTTACGCAGACAACAGTACCTGTAAACTTTATTTTTTTATTCGCTCTGGGACACATTTATGTTCAATTCTTTTGCACACATTGAGCACCTTTGTAATGTCAACAATGAAATAAAGATTTGGTGTTGAAAAAAGGACACTGATACAAAGTTTAACTAATTTTTTTTGCTTTTCTTTCAACTAAAAAAATTGTAAAAAAAAAAACAAATAAGAACAAAGTAATAATTGTGATCAGCAGCTCTTTATTTTTTTTCTGATAGCAAGTTTGATTTCTTTATTTAAATAGAAAAAAAAGAAAACAAAGAAAAAATAAATTAAAAAATAAAAATTAAACTGAAAATTTGTAAACACATCATAGATATATAAATATTTATATAAGATAATATATATAGATATATATAAAGTAAAGAGAAATAGAAGTCTAGAGCATAGAGTGTTATAATAACCAGGACCTAACCTGGACTTAGTGGCATTGCTGGCGGCTCAGCCCCCAATCCGTCGCCGTTAATGTCTGTGTCCGGACTTGATCGACCTTGGCTACTACCACAACAACTACTCACTGGAGACGATCTATGAGTTGATGAATTAAATCCATTTGTTATATTTAATAGACTCGATGAACGACTTCTAGTTTATTTTTGATACAATGCAAAATTTACGTGTTAAATTAGTCGCTTGGTTTTTTTTTTAAGTTTTAAATTTGATTTTTTTTTTGTTGTTTTAAATTATTATTCATCTAGCTGTTAATGGGATTATAATTCATATTGGTGATACGTTCGATATTTACTTAATTTTGATTTGTAATACAAAAACGCGGATTGGTAAAGTTTTGAAATGTCATATAGCTACATGAAAAGGGAACAGGATGCTTGTTTTCTCGAGCTATGAGTTAACGAATTTGTTAAGTTTCTGGTTTGCAAAATTGCAGATTGTCAAGCCCAGTCGCTAAATCCCCTGAAATACTTGAACAGCGACGTTTTTTTAATGTTCAAAGTTTTCTGTTCATTCAACAAATACAATTACACATTGTTATTCGAGTATTTCGCGTCAATGCAAGAGCGACAAAGGCTGAGCTAACCATGCAATTCCACGGAGCCCAAATATTTATAAAACAAAAACGTCCGAAAACCCATATAAGTCACTGTTGAGAGGGCTGATAAAGGTCTTAAATGTTCATAAACTTACAGTGATGTGACAAACAAAAGGAGACAACTCTTTATTATATTTCGAAACGCTTATAGTTTGGTAGTTTGGTATCACTGGATATTATAAAACGTATTCTCAAGTGAACTGTCATAGCGACTGTCGAAGTTCCATAGATTTAAATTTGATCCATAATAATGACAGGGGAGTTGTAATTGTTTCGTCTATTACAATCCTATTTAACTTAACAATTAAAATCAAATTTTAAAGTATGCTTCAATTGCGTGAACTTGGTGTATGTATCACATGAATGTCATCACACAAAAGTGAAAATCGGACAGGAAAAATGATGGATGGGTGTGTTCTCAACAGTTTTAAAATCATTGATGGTTTTCTACTATATATATAACAGTAATGACCGCTGGCATTTGTCATTCTGCCCTCATACAATTTAAACCGGTGTCAATTAACCAGCTAGGGAGAAAAGTTCAATATTTCTTTCCATTGACCATTGCTTTATATTATAACATCGATATCACAATAAAAATGTGCATGATAGTAAAAAATATTTCGTAGTCACTACAATGGTTAGTGTGTTGGACTACTAAGCGAGGGGTCCCAGGTTCGAATCCCACAAAAACCCAAATTCCAACTTGGGGTTTTTTCCACTGTGCCACCTCTCGCGAACGTCTGACAAACATCCGAGAGTATAACTGTCTTTAGAGCTTCTCAATTAGCCGTTCGGAATCGGCATTAAACTGTAGATCCCTTCCATTCGTTCCAAAAATAAAACTCACACAAAACGAATGGTTGCGAGAAGCTAGGCCTTGGGTCCCTACGGACCTGTTGCGCCAACTATATATAGTCACAATTATAATGAAACAAAAGCTGTCACATGTAGAGCGCGGGCCATTTTGTTTTCTGTCAAATCTAAAGTACATGTTATATAATTAATGTCGTTTTCCATTGCGATTTTCAGATTTTTTCTTTCTTTCTTTGCATTTGTGGTGGTGCGTGTTTTATAAGTCAACTGTTCTTAAATTGTGATTTGTGTTTATAAAAATCTATTATGTTAATCTAATCTTATTTATGTTGATATCCAGTGCAGCGTCCAAAAGTAAATTGTTCTCTATTTTTCACAGACTTGTGGTCTCTAAAAACGTAAAATAACACACATTAAAGTTTGACAAGTGATATTTATTTATTTTCATTTCATTGAAATCTGACAGCTAGCTGATTTCGAGAGCAGAAGAACTGATCTGAATCTGAAAAAAGAGCTTTTTCAGTCCCAATGGAAAACGACGTCAATGTGCAAAGGTCAGGTACATAATATATTTCTACAAATAATATGGCGAAGTTTGACAAATCCCCAACAGCTGTGTGACAGCTCCGAATCTTGAATGCACCCAACGAGGCCGTTCGGATTTCTAGTTTAGTAAGACTGGCTGGATGTATTTCTGTTTTATTGGCCGAAATTGGTCGAAGGAGTGTTAGTCGACACAGTTCACATTTCCAAGGGTTAAAATTCAAAATAAACTGCGAGAATACAAAAACAATTCAAGTTAAATAGTCAACTCATAATTTCGTTGACGTTTTGCATGAACTAGGTATCTGAATGAACCCAATGTGACACAACTCACCCCTGAGTACAATTTGGCGAATGTCGAATCATGAATGAATGACGGTAAAATTAAGCTGAAAGAGAATCATAAGGTCGCGCACACTTAAATTTAATTAATTAGGGTTGAGGGGATTCGAACTAATTATTCAGTCTTATTTTTATCTCGATACATTTACTACTACCTATAATAATGAGCTGCAAGACTCCCTTTTGCCCGAAACTGTCAGATGTTGACAGCCCAAATTTCACCGTACGTAAAATGCTAAAAATGCAAATAAATAGATTTGCCGGAATTTTCTTTCTGCCTAAGCCTGAGTCATCGAGTTTCACCCTGAAGGAATTATAACTATATACATATAGAATAAAGATAATTAAATGGCTGATTCCATCTGTTGTGACGTAAGCAATTTCTTCTGGGAATGAAGCCCAAGTGTCGTTTTTATTTGAACCCCATTATTTTTATTTGAAAGCAAATTAAGATACTGTAAGATAGTTTTAGCTAACGAATATATAGGAGAACCATTAATAAGAGGTAAAATTTATGAAAATATTTCCAATTTATGAGATTCAAATAATCCATTTGGCTGGAAAGTACTAAGTATGAGTTCTCGTACTAGTTCGTACATACCCTGTTTGTGGATACAATCAAACTAAGTTATCTGACGGAGCTGATTTGTTTTAGAATTACCTAGGCTTCGTTATTTAACAATATACATTTATAAAGGGGCAATTTAAAAAAAAAAAAAAGCGATCCTAAGAAGTCTTGATTAAATCTTCAGTTGTAAAGACAATCTGTCAGGAATGGTAAACATCACTTTAACGTAGTGTATCCTAACCTAATATGTTCACTTCAAAACTTTACCAATGTAATTGCACTCAACAATTTTATATTGTTGTACACTGGTTCTGCTTTATGTTGATTATTACTATTTACTTTTAATTTAGTTTTTACTGTTCCAAAAATAAGAAGATAAAAAAACAAAAAAAAATTGTATTTTCTTATAATACCTGCTCTTATTCGAACCTCTATGTCTATGAAACCACCAATCGAATGTATCACTAAAACTGCTGTTATTGTTTAAAGCGCAATTATTCGATGAACAATCACAATCACAATTGCATGAAGTAGTGTCAAATTCACGTTCGGAGGACTCTGTAGAATTGTTAAGGCTCCCGCCGTGGCATGCTGAACAAGTGGTTGTTGTTGTGTCACGACTATTTGATAAATTTGATGATTTACCAGTTAATTCCGAATGAGTATTTTCATCGGGCGGGCCAGGACCTTCTGGGGCATAACAGATTTGCAAATTCGGTACATTTGTTTTGTTTGTTAAATTTTCAAAATAGATTTTGTGTTTTCATATTTTGTTTTTGTTTGTTTAGGAGAAAAAATATTAAAGAAAAAAAAAAAACGTTCATACATTATTCTTGGTATTCTTAGCTTACAAAATATCCTGTTTAGTTTAATCTTCTGCATTAAGTACATAATTTTTTTTTGTTTGGAAATAAACAATAAGAAAATTAACGTAAAAAAATTGACAAACATAAAGTGTAGAAGTTAAAACGGAAAACTA
The DNA here is from genome assembly GCA_963082955.1 of Cheilosia grossa. Classification (NCBI taxonomy): domain Eukaryota; kingdom Metazoa; phylum Arthropoda; class Insecta; order Diptera; family Syrphidae; genus Cheilosia; species Cheilosia grossa. Next base: position 30,027,849 of record OY720148.1, read on the forward strand.
AAACTTAAAGGATAATAATGATGAGTTCAAAGCTTTTATTAATCAAACAAAATAAAAAAAAAGGAAACACAATTACAATTTAAGCGACATTGTTGTTTTGGACACGATTAACGACGACGAGCAGTTGCTGGGATGTAAGACATAGAGAAATCAAAACACTGGACAAATGCCACACAAGCACATAAAAAAAAACAAAACTTCAAATAAACAAATACAAAAAGTTATGGATGCAAATAATTTCTGAAAAAATGTGTTGCACCTGTAGATCGTAGAGCTTAAAATAATTAAAGGCATTTATCTAGTCTTGGATTGAAATTGCAGAATTTGAAAGAAAGATTTAAAAACTAATTGGTTTTCTTCATCTAAGATTTGATGTACATTATATCATAAAAATATCTTATTATTGTTTGCATTAAATGTTTGTAATAAACTTTTATTTTTTGTTTTGGTTCTTGGATGGTGGATGGATCATGCAATGAAAATTATCAAATGAAAAGAGAACTAACTGAAAAATTAATTTAATCGTAAATAATTTTCAAATTGTATGTTTCGTGTTGCGTGTTTTGAGTTAAATATTATATATATATTGCGGTCAGCGAAATTTATGTGAATAGTGCTCTAAAGGGGTAGCAATGCGAAAAAATAAAGTGATGAATGCGTTTTTAAATAACAAGCTACCATCTTACTCCCAGTTTTGTTATAATGTGGTGCCGGACACGGGACGATAAGCAGCAAAGCGGCAGAGCAATTACTGTTTACAGTATGTGGGACGGAATTTTAGCAACTGCATGAATTTGCATGTGAGCGAAGCGAATCCCGAGGTGCTTTCCCAAGAGCATCAGTGTTTCATCAGCGAAGTGAAGTTGGGCTTGATTGTCAAGATGTCAAGTTGGCATTGGTCGCCTGACTGTCAGGTATATGTTTTTGCTGATTTGAACGGGCTTTTGACACAAGTGTAATTAGAATTTGAATCTTCGTATGAAAGAAGCAGTGGATTGAAACAGATAGCTGGGCCAACTTTTTGTTTATACCAGAATGTAGGAGCTTGCTTTTCCACGGAACGTCGTCGAGTAAACTAAATACAACGAGTGGTTATAGCTTCACGTGATTGTTACGTTTATAGTTGTGTGAATAAGTCATTAAGAATCTATTGCCTCGTTCAAACAATTCTTGACTAGATTTGTTATTCATACGTTATTTGAAAAACTGATTACTACCAATCAAGGTTATTAAACTGAGGACATATCACGTCAGTTAGCTGTCAGATTTAGTAATATTTATTTTCCATTGGGCAAAAAGAAGCGTGGGAGAGTCCGGAATCCAATTAATCACTTCTGAAACCGTTTGATTGGTGCAAAAAATACTCTTCTGGTGATTCTGAGAAGAGAATTTCGCTTTTCGATTTGAAGTCAGAATCCACTCGAGAAACACTCACAAAAGTGTAATTTTTGTATTTTATACAAGTCAGCTGACAGCAGCCGTAGATTATTTTCTGGCATTTCACCAATACAGAACGAGTGAAATCAATGGAAAACGACATTAACCTTGTGTTTTGAACGTCAACCTACTTAATGGGGACGTTGGAACTTCTAGTTATGTAAGTCTGATAGCTCGCTGACTTGAAGTGTCTCAGTTTTGATTGGACTAGTTCGATCAATATGAACGAACAGTTTTTTAAAGTTGACGTCTATGAAGGGAAAGCCTACGAATCTAGTCAAAAATTTCTTGACTGAGTACTAAGTGGACTGTTTGTATATGTTACTGACGTAGGAAAAGTGGCGTTACTGACCATTATAGTTGTTGCGTTCAAGGTACATCTAGTCCGGACCATTCTAGTCGACTAGGTTTTTGAATGTGCCCAATGACTTTTGTCACGAAACGTTAAAGATTTGTTCGTACAATTCATTTGTTTCTATTGCCAAAACAAAATGGCTGACTTCATTGATCCTCAACGATTTCCAAATGAAGTATGAATAAAAAAATTGCGGATTAAGACAAAAGTATTGGGGATCACAGTTCACCTTGCTCCTTTGAAAACAATTGCAGACATCTACTCCGAATTTTTCCCACATCAATTGGAAGAAATTCACACCTGATGGTTTAAGGCTGTGCTCAAAGGAATTTCCATTTGGTTCTCCGACGCAGTCTGCATTTTCCAATATGAATAACCAAACTGTAAGTCACAGACAGGGGTGGACTTAATTTTTCAGAATCATTACGAAAGAATGGTGTATTATGGAAACAATTAAGGGGATTGAAAGGACGTATTGGCATCATTATGCAGTTAGTGCTGTGCTTTGAATGATAGCGGAAAGGTGACCAGAAAAGCATGGCGTACAAGAATAATCTATATAGCTGCTGCGAATTGATAACTATTTACTTTACAAAACTAGTGCTAGCTAACATGTTGTGGTTTCTAGGGTGATGATTTGTCTTTCGGGCTTCTTTGTCTCTAATGCACTAGCCTGATTGACGTTGCACCTGAATTTATGCATGGTATGAATCATCAAAATACACCTTAATAAGATAAGAAATAGTTATAGTTAGAACTTTCACATGGTCTAAAGAGGACCAAGAATTATGAATAACTTCCATGCCACGGAAAAACAAGGTGTATTGGAAATTTAGTTTTCTCAAACGAAATAGTGCATAAGTTCGTTTGTGGTCGGTTTGCACGCTCAGCCGAGAACGTTGCTATTGTTGCCGAAAGTGTTCGTATAAACCAAAGAAAGTCTTAGGAGCACATGACATACATTTAGCAAAACCAACCAATTGAACCGCTTTTACAACAAAATACAGCTAAGGGTAAATCTTGATCTTGTCTTTCGTCAAAGAAATCCTCTTACGAGATTTGTCAATTTCCAATTCACTTGGCAACAAAGGTACATTACAAAAGAAACTATCAGCAGTGCTGAGACAAACTTTGATTGGCAACTTATTCATTGAGGACGGAAATTAAAGCTATGATTCAAAATCAAAGCATTTTAAGCAGCAGCTAATGATTAGAAAAATGTATGAGTATAGAAAAACAACACCTTTAAAACGTTCCAATTGTTCAACTAGTGAAAAATATATATATATAAAGATAAAAATTATTTTATATCCACAGTATTTTTGTTGCCAAATATTTTAGTTTTGTGTTAATTTTGAAAACAAAAGAAAAACAAGAAAAAAAAAAAACAAAATACTCATCTCATACGTATTTAAATCTAGTTTCTGTTAAATATGTTACAAAAAAAAAGAACTAAGAACCGGTAACTTGCTCTTCTTCGATTTGTGTAGGTATACTAGAAAAATTCTGCTCTATGTATTTAGTGTTCAGCTTTAACATAAAATCTTGTTCAAATTAAAAAAAACATTACTATAAGAAGCTAATCTCTTACAAAAGAGATATGAATTTGCTTGTGATATAAAACAAGAATGTAATGAAACAAAAAAAAAATTATAAAAAAAAAAAACATATACAGAGATAAAAAATAAAGAAATGATGAAATTATACTTGAAAGAAATATAAGAAAGAAATTAAAATGAAATATAACAAAGAGGGATAGAGTATTTCAAATACATAAATTTCGATAATACAGAAAATCGATTAGTTTTTAAATCCATTTCTAAAAGTGTAATGAATCACAGGTCGATGTCATTCCAATTTTAGATTTCCATTCATATTCGCAAAGTCGCAGTTTGACATGATTATTTAATTAGTTTGGATCTACGGAGATATGTAGTATATTTAATTAGCATTCCCAAATAAATAAAACTACTTTCTTTTGTATATAATGTAATGTTTAATGCAGGGATTTGTTTGGAGATATCAACTTAAAAAAAAAAAACAGTCTTAGGAAGGCTTTTCTCTGTATGCACTGTGGTTTGGTTTGAGGAGGTACATCTTTTGACATTCGGTGTAAGGAAATAATATTTATCTATCATTCGGTCGGATCTTGGAGTGACTTTCATATTCCGACAAAAAAGTTGACAATTTGTTCTGACGCCTTTTACAGAGGAGTGTGAAGAGGCAACTATGTTAGTTTACGCCAATCTTTGCCAAAAATTGTTCCAGGCGACTTAACTCAGAAAGGAATGTACACAAGTGGCGCTCTCAAGAAAATAAAACTGATTCTGTTTTTGACAACTATTTTATTTTAGGTGGGATATTTCGAATAGATCTTTAAAAAAAAGCCGGCCAAATGCGAGTGTAACTCGCGTACCGAAGGTTCCGTACTTCTTTAGAGTTGGAAATTTCGAAGATTTTTTTGCAGATGAGGTAAACTACATGAATGTAAGCGTAAGATTAGAGAACACGCTTTGAGAAAGAAATTACCCGGAGGATTTTTGTGCACAACAATCAACAAAACAATTTATGTGTTATTGAGAATGAGTATCCATTGGAAAAGTTCTAATGAAAGGAAAACGATTACGAGAACACGCTTTAATGAACGGAGATGACCGAGAGCACAAACACTAGTGTGGCTGAGGATGAGTCACTCCAGTCTGGTAGTCTGGTATCTGGATGGAGTGTGGTGTCGGTGTGTGAATGAGAATGAGTAGAGTTGAGTATTCCAATTGGAATCGATTAAGTTTTAAAATATTAACTTTTCCGCAAAACAATCTTCGACACATATATAGCTACAAAAAAGGTAGTAATAAGTTTTTTTGTAAATCAAGAAATAAGCAGCTTTGTGTGCGAATGAATTTTTTTTCCACCAAATTACTAATTACTCTAAAACCAGTCGATGTATTACTACCATTGCTATTTGTCGTTTAACTAGAGGTTATACCGGATGGTTTGTGCAAATTTCAGCATCCCAATTGCCCGATTTTTGCCTGTCTGGTCAGGTCTATTGGCTAGGTCTAGGATATCTAGGATACTTCAAACTGAAGTTTCTGTTTGAGCTTACAAATCACGTTTAAGTTAGCCTGAAATTACTTTTTTTCTTCTTTTGAAACTGTGATAGAACACATATTTTAGAATGTTGAGAAGTCGGACCGGTTGCAAAAAAGATGTATGTTGCGTTCTGATTATTTTTGGACAACTGACTACATACGTACGTATAAATGTCTGTTGCGATTTCTCAACAAATATTTTTAAAGAATAAGACTTCGAAATGAATCATTCTCTTTTGGAACAGTGCAGGAAAATTACAGAAGGGTTGAATGTTGTTTTATGAGGATACAATCTTCGATGAGGTGCACTTTGAGCAAGGTAGATTCATTGTTTTGTCGGTGGGTTGGATAAGGCATTTCGAACAGTCCGTTCATGAATCCAATCACTTTTTAGAAGACGTACGAACATCGTTTGAATAAAGTGTCTATTCTGGCGAATTCGATGCACGTGGAAAGGTGGTACACATTTATCTCCTCCATTTCCTTAGCTCTATAGCTCCTGTGGAAATTATTGTAGGGAATGTCAGCCTTTGTCCATTGCCGCCTGAGTCACATAAAAGATGCTGGAGGTTATGTTTGTGGGCTGGCAAGTAGTAATCCGTTCCACACTCAGGTCAATACTGACCTACAGCTGAAGTTAAAGCGGAGAATAGATAAGAGAAGAAGTAGTTTAATTCGAAATAGCTTTAAATTCTACCAATCTGACTTTGACTAGAGTTGTTAGTTTGATAGACATACGGTTGCCGGCATTCTGAAGGCTACTGCTCCCGAAAACCATTATTTAGCTAAAAAATAAGTTCAATGCACCGCTTCGAACTTGCTGCTGGCAAATCCTAAGTACACTCAGACTTGTAATTTTACACTGCAGTGTTATGGAAACATACCAATAACATACACCATGCTTGATGCATCTACACGACTGCTCCTCACCTCATTTCCGCATAACGACAAAAAGATAAAAAAAAAAAAACATTCCCGCTGCTACTACATAAATCTGCAGCTTTTTCAATTGCTTATCAATAATACAAAGTCCTTGCAAATGCAAACGTTTTGCTTGAAGTACTGTCTTTTGAAAACGTTTTCATTTGCAAGCACACTCAGTGTCCCTTCTCTCTCCAAACAAATCCACTATTTTTAATGGGAAGTTAAGAATATATATAGTATTATGTAGGTATATATGCAATGTCTTAGTAAATTCGAAAGCATATTTTGAATTTATAGGAAAAAATGGACTGCCTGCTTTTTTTTTATTAAATTTTGTATATATAAATATGGATTTATGTTGAGAAAATGTTCACATAAAATCAACTCACTATTGTTGGCGAGTAAATTCTCGTGCAATTTATCCCTCTGGTCCTCGAGCACCTCACCCAAGTAGGTGGCAACTTTTCGAGTGATTTGCTCCACATAGACATCTAGTTTGCCCAAATCATCGGACAGACCAACCAGTTGATCCAATGTGCCGACCTGTAACGATCAATAAATTATTATTACGTTTCATAAAGAAGAAAACTAAAAGCTACAACAACTTACCTTCAAATCGGGAATATGGAATTTAAAATTGACACAAAGATTATTCTGTTTGTGGGTGAGATTGTTCATTGTTTCGTAGGTTTGCTGGCAGGTTTTATCGCCAGGGGCGGAAATGAGCCAATATTCAGACATTTTGGTGTTTTCTAAAATAAAATTTAACACAAAAAAAAAAAAAAAAAAAAATTAAAACAAAGATTTAAGTGTTGAATAAATAGATAAATAAGCAAGTTTGATTATTCAGAAGGAACCCATGAATTGTCACCATGTGTGAGCAGTAGTTTTTTAATTAATATTAAATTTATTTATTAATTCATTTGAAACTGTTCAGTTCAGTTCACCTGCAAATGCACGGTTGGTTTTTACATTAAAAATATACCGCTGCTGTTATTAGCTTAATGACCACGAAAGTTAATAATAAATTTAATTTCTTAAGGACGCGTGAGAGAATAATTAAGTAAGGAGGTACTTTTTTTTTTTTTTTGTTTTTGTGCCCTGGGGTGTGGTTTATTTTAAACAATTTATTAGATCAGTATACAGATGTCAGGAGACAGCATAAGGCGTCTGACAGGCAACTTATTAATCTAATTTTTGAATTAGAGAAGTGAGCTCAGGCTGAGCATGTTCGACATGCAAGGAATGGAATATGGAATTAATTCTGCATAAAGTTCTGCATTTTCACACTAAATGGATTAGACAATGATTGAGAGGAAAGGTAACTGCATGGGCGTCCATTTTGTTTTTGGGGAAACATCATGACCCCGGCATCATAATGCAATCGTCTAGTCAGTCTAGACCACTTTCAATTCCAACAGTCTAACAAGGGGAAGATTTTAAATACCTCGGAACGATTAATAGCACGAGAGTGGTGGGGAATTGCTACATAATACTGCAGAGCTATGTTCGATTTACCAATGGGTAAAAAGATCCCGTCAATTCAGCAGTACTCGAAGAGAGACCTGAAAAGTTGATCTTAGAAATTGAAAAGAAATCGAAGGCAGCTATAGATGACAACACAGTGGAGGGAATATACACCAATTCGAAGATTGTGGAGTATCCCTGACCTAAAAGGCTACAAATATTTCATTCGACCACTCCAGCAAGGCAAAGCTACCATTCACGCCTCATAAGTAAATAAAAATTGAAACCATCCAGCCACCGCCGAAAGTAAGACGTAAACAATGAATTTCATCGGAATAACTGATCTTGTTAGTTAAGTTTGCACAGTTAATATATCGTAAACATGCGATATGAGAACAAACACAATTATGAACATGAAACATCGGGGTTTTGTTACACGTTAACAAAATCATAACTAGAAACATATTTAGGGTAAGTTAAAATGCGTTTAATTCTGGAAAACAAATGAAGCTTTTATTACTAACTTGACAATCTAATGAATATTTTAACAGTATATTGCCGACTGAGAAATCAATATTTTCAACAAATAAGAATTGCATGTTGGCAATAATTTATCCGATAATTCTTTGAGTATGTCCATGCCGTTGAAATAAATAACACTCAAGTTAATAGTACGAATGTGCTAATGGAATTATACAACAGTCAGTACCCATAAAGACGTATTGCGTTGAAGGATGTGTTGTTGACTTTCGATTGATAGCTGACATTGATACACTTTGGGAAACATTATACGGATTTTAAGAATCGTATCTTAAGTTGATGAGTATTTGACTATCAGAAACGCAACACATTGGAAGTTCACTGGTGGTCCACTTATTCAAGTGTATTAAAATGCCGATGGTAAGCTGTTTGTAATGTTTAGAGTTCGAAAATTATCAACCCACCTAACAGAAAACTGGTATTTGTAACAAGATATAACATGGCCAAAGATGGATCCAAAACGTTCTAGGTATCTGATCTCCCTCGATAGGAAGCATATCAGTGCTTCAATAGGTGCATCACATCACAGGCACTGACTCATAGGCAGGCATGCTACAAGGTTTGGCTTATTATCTCCATAATCTGTTTAATTCTTTACACCAACCTAGCTTTGCGGCGTTCCCATTTGCGTCATTTCGAAGTTGTTACTGAAAATGACCGTGGTATCGAAGTTTCGTCGATATTTTTTCAGTTTGCTTTTTTGTTATTCCTTTTTTTTTTCACTATTTTTTTTTTTTGTAAAACAGGGGTTTCCCCAAGGTTAAGGCAATCAATCAGTTTGGATGAATACATTTGCAACAGTGAAGTTTAACTTAAGATTAAAGAATCGTTATTTCAATTCGCGTCGTGTTTTTCTGGCCCAAATTAACAACGCGAAGCGTGGTTTTGGTGTACTTGTCCAGCTCTTTCAGAAAGACGAAAACCCATTCGGGGGAGTTCTAATATAGTGATCTAGATGATCTAAATACGCACATTCGAAATCGCCTACGCTTCATCAGAAGCTCCAGCTGGTTCAAGTAGAAAGAATAACTATATAGATTCATGCGGTATCACAACGGTGGTCTAAGTGTGCCGTATTGCCGACAGCAACTTCAACCTAACCTCACATAAGGTATATATAAGTGCATTGTCACTTATGTCGTTTTCCATTGGGCAAAAAAATCAATCTTTTTTTCGATTCGGAACACTTTTTGCAGATCTCGATATTTTTTCAGATCTACACACACTGCCACAATACCAATATGCTTTGCACAGCTGTTTTACGTCATTTTAAGAAGTTTGCTTTCAAGCCAAATGCGCAAAGTTTCGTGAAAACCAAAAGGAGGAATTATTATCTTCATAGTCTTCATCGTTATCTGAAGACTACGAATCACCAAAAATACATAATTTGTGTCTACAACAGGGAAAACATTTTAGGAGTCGATATCCATTTGTGATTTTCGCAAAAACAAATGCAATTTGAACAGCTGATATTGCTGCCAAATAACGCAGTAATACATTTATAAAAACAGATCAATTTCGTTGCGCGTTCCGTTGGCAGCGTAAAATCTGAGATCTGAAAAAGATTTCTGGTGGTCCCAATGGCAAACGACATGACTCTCTTTCAAGATCTCGAGTTGTCAATGTCAAAATAACATATTATTTAAAAAGAAACCACTAGATGGATGGCCCACCCTTTACGAACAACTTTTTTTTTTAACAATTTAGGTCAAATTCCAAAAATATTTGCTTTTCGGTAAGCAACATTTTTGTTTTTTCTTGGTTTTCCGACTCGTGGGCATGCAACGCAGAGCTGGCCACTTGAGAACAACTGGATTTTCCAAATTTATATCGCACATTTCCGAAGATTGTCCCATCGACGCATTAGGTTCGTTCGTGTACTTTCAGCATAGAAAAATGAAAAATGTCAAATGAGAGAAATCTCTCAATTTCAAGAGTTTAAGGAATGTCATTTTGACAAGGTTCTCTTTAAATGCAGCATCTACAAAATAAGTTGGAATTGAATTTTTATTAGCTAAATATCTAGTAAACTTACCATTTTGAATGAGCTAATATGTTCTAGGACAACATTCAATTAGAACTTCTTCCTCCGACATCGTTGAAGACGAAAATAAATAGAGTTTTAGTTGTCACACTTTTGAGCAGGTTTTTTGACAGTGTCAGATGATTTTCACACCTGTTAAAAACCCTGAAAACTCGGCTACTATATCGAACGCAAAATATGTTGCCCTGAAGTCTGTCAGTTTTTGACATTGAAAAATATTTATCTTTTGGTGAACGAAGTGTTATCTTCACACTATTTTTTGTTAAAAATGAATGAACTCAATTCATTTGAATACCAAATTTATTTGTATTTACCTTTATCACGATAAACAAATGAATGACAGCAAGCGAAATGACAGCGCAACTCAGCACTGAGTTCTTACCCCGACAAATTAACTGGGGTTAGTTCAGGGCACAGCTAGGGCGCCCTAGAAGTCATGATAAACACAGGTTTTCAGTACCTGGGTGAGTATATAGAACACGTTAGGGTTATACCAGTGCGCACTAGGGCCCACGTCAAACAAACGTAGTACCTAGGTCGAAATTCGACGAAAAAATTAAAAGAGGGGAAATGGTTTTCTCTCTCATTTCTTTCAATTTTCTCAGTAGGTACGTGATCGCATTCGAACAGTTTCTTAGTCAATTTTTAATAATTTTACGTTTGCAAAAAAGTAACCGAACGAACCTATTGACGGTAACAGTAAATGCAAGGCGAACAGGAAATTGAACCATTGAATTTACCATTCCATTGTTGTTGCTTCTGCCACATTTCTTAATATTTTGTTGACGGCAAGCCCGGTGCCATGTCAAAGTATTGGTTGGTTGACATTACGAAGCATAATAATCGGTGCTCCAATTTTTTGCTGCAATATGTGTGGTGGTATTCCTGGCAAATCAAGTGAATTTAAATACTCTGTAGCCTTATTAGTACCGTAATGATCTACATTTAAACAAAAGAAACCAACTAAATTGGTTGAAAATTACTTGCGGTAGAATAAAACATACGCATTTGCAACTTAGTTTTATATACTATTGACGAACAGATACATCAACGGGTCGTAGCTTTAGTTCAGTGAAATTCGACCATCAGAATTATTCATATTTTGTGTTTTTGAAGCATTTTCCTTCAACGAAATTAAACGATTGAACATTTTATTAACTTAATGATAATTATTTAGCACAATAAACAAAACACGCGGCTTTAAAAATTCAGTACGTTACATGCAAGTAAGTGTACCGAAACCGGAAGAATGTACACACAGACATGTTTTGCAAACAATGCGATCAGATGAGAAAACTTGATTTGTTCACCTTATAAGTATGTACCTGTACCTCCTCATAAACTCTCTAGTCCCTGGTGGAGAGTCATGGAACTTCTACAATGCTATTCAAGTGTGTGTTGTGTTTTGCGTAGGCCACTTTTCTGCCAGTTGACTTTGTTCTTCCTATGTTCTGTTTCTCATGCGATAACTTTTCCAATAGAAAAGTCAGTAACATTTTGTTTTAATTCATATCGTTTTAGTGATATTTGATATATAAAGGGTGATTTTTTAGCTGGTTTGGTTTTGGCAACACTGGTTTTGACAGCTGACGTGTGTTTAGTACCTTGTGTCACTGTCAAACAGCTTCAGTTTGGTTTGCAATTTAACCATGGATCGTCTTACAAATGAACAACGCTTGCAATTATTGAATTTAACCATCAAAATTCGTGCTCGGTTCGAAATGTTCATCGCGCGCTGCTTCCATTTTATGATCGGCATTCTCGACCTTCTGAGCAGTCTATTCGGAAGATTGTGACCAAATTTCGCACCAAATTTACTTTGTTGGACATTAAACCACCAACACGTTTACGTACTGTGCGTAGTGAAGAAAATATTGCGGCCGTATCAGCTAGTGTGACAGAAGACCCCGAAATGTCGATTCGGCGCCGTTCCCAGCAGTTAGGCCTTTGTTACAGCACTACGTGGAAAATTTTGCGGAAGGATTTGGGCGTAAAGCCTTTTAAGATACAGCTGGTGCAAGAACTAAAGCCAGCCGACCTACCACAACGCCGAATTTTTGGTGAATGGGCTCTTGGAAAGCTGGCCGAGGATCCGCTTTTTTATCGAAAAATTGTGTTCAGCGATGAGGCTCAATTAGTGGTTTGCAAAGAGCTGGTGATACATCCCTACCGACTCACAGTTTGGAGACTTAAGTTACAAACTATATACATTTTCATATACGTACAAAGTCGGAACCTTAATAAAGCATTGATTTTGATGCACGTGTCAATTCTCTGGTTATTGCGATTACCAATTTACCTTGTTACTGACTTAATCCATAATTAAAATTTGTATGTAGACAAGAAAGCAAATCTAAACATTTAATTATTGCAATTTTTTGTTTTCTATATTTCTGGTGTGGTTCGTTTTTTATTCCACCAATTTATTCAACAATTTGATAAGAACTCGCCACTATGCACTACGTATGCTGAGATTCTTTGCACAATTGTATGATTTCGTTTTGCAAATTAATTTTTCACTGCTGACTTTGACAATGAAATAGAAAATTTGATAATGATAATTTGATAATCGATTTGGCAGTTATTTCGCTGCTTCGCGAAACCAAACCAAGTGGAAATTATTTAAAACTATGAACAACAGTTTCAGCTCGGGTGATAGTGTAACATTTCCATAGTTGTTAATTTATGGTTAGGTTCAGTTATGCACCAAGTCTGAGGCCAACGCATGTATTTAAATAAATGTATATAACTAAAACGTCTTTACCCGGATACATAAAAATGTTTTCAGTTCCTATTTCAAACTTTTCAACAAAAATTAATTCAAATTGTAATCATCGAATTGACGGCCGAATGTGGTGATGACGAAACTTTGGAGATAATTGTCGAAGTTACAACCAGAAGAACGCTCGATTCAATTAAATCGGGAATAGAAAATTTGCTCATAAGTAAAGTGATATAGATATAGATATAAGATATTCAGCACGCAATTACCACTATGGCGAGTCTCGAAGTGTCAAATAGAGCTTAGTTGTAATTGCGTCCTGAAAATCGTACTTTTCTAATGTGCGATTTTCTATCTTTAGTTGGCTATTTGACATATTTAAGGCATAGGGTGCTTTTCAAACTGATCGGACTGCTTTCGTCTTCCCGAAAGAAAAACTATATGCTGAGATCGAAGATCGAAGCTAAAAAAACACGACTGTTGTTGTCTAGGAATACACCATCGTTTGTGTCGTGAGTTCAACGATTCTTGTTGTGTCACTTGAGCAGTTGGGCGTTTGATCCACTATTTTACGGGTTGTATGCTATGCAAAATCGGGCCTGACTTCTTCACAAAGTAAAGAAAATACATAATTATGTCAAAATACAATTTGGCCTTGATCATAAACTCTTTGGTCTATGCGATTCCAACCTTGAGCATACAATTCATGAGATACGGCCTCAAATTGGAGCATCTCGTTGCAGGTCCTGATCATTAATATCATAGAATTGAATAACAAATACGAAAACCACCTACTTGCCTTTATAGAAATCGCCCATCCTACTTTTGGAAACAAGATAGAAGGTTGTGCTTGTACATAAATCTTCTCACCGGCATCTGTCCTACAGGCACACAAATTTAATAATAACAAAGCTTAAATAAACTATTGCTCTTATGTCTCGTAAGTGGTGAGAGTTATTAGAGATATATTTATTTAAGCGTTCACTCCTAATATTTAAAAGGTTAGAATCGAATTAGAGAAAGAATTCTTCTTAGGACCATTATACGGAATTTTACCGGACAGAAACTTAGAACTCTAATATACTAATACTGCTCACAGTAAGACGCTGATATGACTTTGTTTATAAGAAATGCAACCAATTCCATCAACTGCAAGTGGAACCTCTTCAATTTGTTCGCACGATTTGGTAAAACCAAGGAAGCAGGTGCACTGAAACCGATATAAGACCTATTGTGATATGTTTAAGGTCTCTTGTATCTGTAAGAGACTTTAAATGTCTGACAGGTCCCACATAGTTTTCCTTTTTAAGCGATAGCCGTGAATGTACCGGCGGAAAAGGTTTCCAACACACCAGAAAGAAATTCCTTCGGAGATAGTTCTTCGAACATATCAACAGAAAAGTTAACAAACGTCATAAAATCATCAGGATTGTTCGCTAGTAGCAGCACAGTAAGTATATACTAGTAATTAAAACAATTACAATGGGTAAGGGACCACCTCTTTCCTCCGACGGGCATTACAATGGGTCAATACTGACCTGAGTGCCTAACAGGCTACCTAGTCGAGAGGAGCCCCCTTCTGCAAAAATTGTTTGAATAAACCCAGAGTCTAGACTACATATCGGCTTTACTTAATTCCACTCTGGAGACAATTTGAAAGCCAAACAATACCAATATTCATACACATTGTATCATTAAAACTGAACCTACGACAATGGACGAGACAGTGAACCTAGGACAATGAAAACGACAAATCCTTCCATGCAACACAATGGACCTACTCTCATATTCGTTGTTAAGAATGTTTTACTCTCCGGCGGTCATATAAATATTTGTCAAAGTCATTTGTTCAATATATATTTCATAATAAGATTCCGGTCTTTTGTTTTCGTGACTATTAAACGAAAACAAACGTTTCCAATCCTCCCCAGTTTCCGCTGTCGGCTTCGTGTTCACGGGCTAACATATATAAAATAAGACGAAACAAGTGACAGTCTGCTGCGGTGCGTGTTAAGGTCCCCTGGGTGTTGTTTTTTAATAATTAAATTGGCACCATACAGCTCTATTCAACTGCGGTCTGATGTTGACGCCTAAAAAACGTAAGTTTTTCATACTCTCTCTGGCATTCTTTTAGTTTGTCAAAGTTTACTAAAAACAATACGTAAGTAGCAGACGAACATTTTTATTTTCCACATCGCATTCACACACTTCACTCAGCTAATAATTAGTTCCGAAAATCTGTCAATATTTTACAGCCGAATTTAACAAAATGTAATTCATTACCGTACCATAATTGAGTTCCTATAATATTTGCAGTCCAATAGGAACTTCCTTATTGCTTCAAAAATTCACTACAACCACGTTCATTTGTGTTGGGTAAAACGTCAAGTTTGGATGTTTATATATCAATTGTATTTCCATGTCACTTTTACCTACACACGAAAATAATACCCCCAAGCGTTTTTTGTTATTCGCATTTCCGATTAATAAAACACTTGAATTTGATCACGGACCACAAGAATGTTCCCATGCGTATCTCACTGCGTATCGACTACCGACGACCACGGAGCCAACACTTCCTTAGTTAAAAACAAATCCAGCGCAACTAAAACAGCGAACTGACCGGAAACATAGGTTCACCTAAACGAAACCTCTTCACGTCTATTTTTAGCCTACACGACCCCTATGGGAGGCCATCCCCAAAGTGTTTCTCTTCTGCTTTGTCAAGGAAGAGTAGGTACATGCCAACCATTGGGCAAAAGGAAAAAAAAAAAACTTATCCATACACATCAATAGTAATGATAGCGCAGTATTGTAGTAGGCTAATTAATTAATAATGTTTGCTTGAGGTAGCATAGGAATAGGAAACAACCAGAGGGCGGACCACCGAATGGCATTGAAAACAAACGCTTTCAAGGACAATGCTGTCTGTTGTTAAATGATTCACATTGGAACATTAGGGGTCGACCCTTGCGCATATCAATACACCACAGCGACGACACGCACCACCATATGTTACTTTGACTTTTGTTCGAGGAGAATGATGAAGATGACGGCCTTTGTCTTCAAGTTGGGAATATCGTAAAATAACCATAAACTTAAAGTAGGATGTTATTCACGCGATTATCTCATTTTTGTCGACTTAATTTATAGATTGAGGTGAGGATCCAATATGTTCAAGTGTAGTGGTGAAAGCATTATCAAGTTATCACGTGAAATCTCACTTTGATATCGATTCGGATTCTGTAAATCATGTGGGCGAATGTGGGAGGATACTTTACTATGAATATGAATTCCAAGGAAATATTGGGTCACACATAATATGTACAGCAGGCAGTTAATGACTCTTTTTTTCGAGGTTCGGCTTAGGTGCGGCTAAAACACAAAATAGTTTGATAGCTAAATTAATGACATTACGTAGCCCAGCAGTTGGCCTCTGAAGGTCGGCCGACGGCGGGGTTAAATATCCAATCGATGGACTTGTATGGAAATAAAGTACAAATTCCTACATCGGAACTGGCTGTTTTGTGACAACACTTGTTGCTTTTAATAGATTTGGGAGGACGTAGGCAAAAGTTTGCAGTGCTTTCGGTTGTGAGTGAAATACAGTTTAACTCTTGCATTGCTGGCTTATATTCCATGTAATTATGCAGGGATACTTTCATGGAGTGTTCAAATCATGTACAGTTGAAAAGTGAATCCAAAACGTAATGCCGCTCAAATGAGGTTGAGGATTTAATTCTAGATTTCAGATCTCAGGTATCGAAAAAGCCTTTGAACACGTCCATACCTGGTCTATTGACCACTACGTTCTGACAAGTATATCGTTGCTCTCACGTTATTTTTTTTATGTTCTAGGAGAACTTAGAACTTAGTTGCTTCCATCGTTTTTGAATAAAAACCCCGACCGAGATATTTAAACTCCTAAACACGCTTTAATCGGTTTACAGTAACAGGTAGAGTGAATTGGCCGTTTAGAATTCACCATCAGTTCAGATTTGTTCACAGTTACCTTCAGTCTAGCTTCAATACAGACTGCCAGCAACCTTTTAAGTGCGTGGCGAAGTTCTGGAGTCTAATCGCGTTATTCGTGAGGCACTGCTCATCCCCAAATTTGGATGGGCCAAAACTTTGAAACGTGTTTTCAGAACTTAAGCGAAGACTTTTCTGGAAAACTTGAAGGAATTCCATTCACATTTAGATTTGCCAAAATGTTGCTTCTTATATCAATCGCCTCGCTTTAACAAATGAATCTGCCACTCTCAGTGCCCCCGTTCTCGATTAAGCAGAAAAATGCTGTAAATGGGTAAGATATCCATTTCGACAGAAAAAGTGCTTCAGCCCTGGATTAAGTAATTCATTTGGAGCCAGTTTAATGCTGCACAAAGTGACGTAGGTGCCACAATTAGACATACTGGCGTATGTGGCCTTAAAATCGAAAAGTAGTTGGTGGGTAATTATCTGGACTTATAGGGTCACTGGAAGAGGCATATATCAGGGGTAGAATTACCACATCCTTGATCGAGTAATACGGGAATGAATATGTTATTGTTTTGCGTGAAAATCCACAAAATTCAGTGACGTATGGTTCGCTCAAGGATGACGTGATTCGGACCCAGGTCGTTGACAATGGTCTTAGTCGTTTACACAGTACGATAGATGGGATCTTTTATCTAATACTAAGAAGACCAAGTTGTTCTGTATTCCGTTATCAAATGGGCTCCTTGCTTCTGGGTATACTTTCTTTCGCACCCTTGGTAGAAGCCACTGCAACGAGACTTTTAACTTCTTTAACAACAAACTGCAGCCCCATTATCAATAAACATTGAGAAGTGCTTAGTCATGGGACCAGCTTAGCAACTAAACAACCTTTTTTGCAATAAAAAGATAGAACGTGATTGAGTCACTCTCTTTTAGGTTACCGACAATCGTAATGTAAAGGAGAATGGTGTTTGGGGAGACCGATGATTGCCACTAGTTCTCATGAGTGCGATTTTTTTTAACTAAAAAAAACGTAGTTCTAATAAATCGCGCATAGTTAAGGACGAATCACACCATGGAGAGGAGTTGAAGTGCTGAGGCACATTGCTATAAATACAACACGATGGCGTGTACGCTTATGTTGTTTTCCATTGGTTTCACTCGGGGCTTCACTCATTCTGTAATCCAATGGAAAAAGAAAACTGTTTCTGATTGAATACAAAAGTATTGGTGAAATGTCAAAAAATAATCTACGGCAGCTGTCAGCTGTCTTGTATAATATACATAAACTACACTTGTGTGAGTGCTTCTTGAGTGAATTCTGACTTCAAATCGTGAAGCGAAATTCTCTCCTCAGAATCACCAGAAGAGTATTTTTTGTGCCAATGGAACGGTTTCAGAAGTGATTTTTTCGATTCCGGACTCTCCCGGACGCTTCTTTTTGCCCAATGGAAAACGACATTAGTAGATGCCTTAGGGTAGTACACTTAAGTAACAGTGAATTAGCTACACAACTATCGATAAGATGTCATTGTCAAAGCTTGCCTCTATAACAATGGGTCATGATAAATCAAGATATAAAGAGTCGACTGGACGGGGAATATAAAATGCAGAAAAGTTGAGAATGAGTGGTGGCATATAAACAAGAGTAACCCAAGAGTAATCTCCGGTTTTGCGAGTGGGGGCCACAACCCTCAAGGGATGTATAACCCAAAAACCATTCATTTATATAATTGAACGAAAGTAGACAGCGCCTTCTTTAAAAAAGGAAACCCAAACAGTTCACAAAAACGTACTTGTATTATTACCCGTAGCATCACATTCGACACGATTATGATGTCCTTATCCGGAGCACCAAGTGTCTCATTTGAAATCGTCAAATCAATCAAAGCTTGTAAACTCATAATGGAACGGCGCCAAGTTCAGTACGCAATAACGATGTTTTCTCATTCATAATTCAAATCGGATGCCCTCAATATAGAGGAAAATCCGCATAATAACACAATCGGTATGTATACTGTGTTTGCAAGTCCCTTTTATAAGGTCAAGTTGTGAGATAATTCGACACCCGAACAACTTGAGTAAACATTCGAAAATTACTCCGCAGAGGGGGTTAAAGAACCAAATCAAGGCTATAGGTACCAATACACTGCATCTGGGGCAATGTTGTTGCGTAATTTTACAACGCTTTTGTTATTGTTGTGGTATACAAGATGATGATCTCAGCTCATCCGAGCGAGATGGGGTAGTGCCTCCCACCGCCATTCAGGCACCATGCAAAATAATGCGCAAAAGGGATGTTCAGACTATGTATGTAGTTCTGTTCCTTGGCTGCTGGAAGATAAACAAAAGCGTGTTAATTGTGGTTTGTAGGTATTATATCTTATATCTTTGGCGAAAGATCAAATGAAGATTGATGGCAGAAGGCAACTCAAAAGGATAGAAAAATTCAAATAACACGACTGCCATAGTCAAATGGAAATTAACGAGCGCCTTCAGCTTCAAATGAGATACAGGAAACGGTTACATGATTAAATGTGGTCTCAATTTAGGATTCGAACATCCAGAGATTGAATAATACATATAGTAATGCCCAGCAGCACACTTGCAATCAATTAATTTCAATAAACCCATCGTCACACTCGCAATCTTTTGATAGGTTTTTCTATTTCTCTTCATACCTGCTGCTGCATAATGTCTCCACATCTTCACGTATCACACGTCACGCACTGCCCTAAATGAGCTTCTTTGAATTTGAAAAAAATTACATAGCAAAATGTTTTCAAATAGGTAACTACTTCTCGGAATAACAACCACTTGGAAGAAATTAAGGAGCACAAATGAACGAAAACTTGTGTGCGACCCAATCGCAGTCGTCACTGAGACCGAGAGCCCGTGCAGAATTTTGACAGCCACCCCCAACTCCACTGTAGACGACGAGGCGATAGTCAGCTGTTTGATGACAGTCACATGACAGCTTCGATCGATAAAATTTTGCTCACGGGTTCTACGAAAAAAATTCTAACAAATGTACTTTTGCCTTACAGGACCCAAAAAGTCCATACATTTGATAACAATATCATTTAGGAGGATGCTTTTTCTGATTTCCGTTGCTGGAATTACTGAAAATGTTGCTTTTATGAATAAATACTGTAAATGACCCACCTTTGGTGCTGCAATATTTTTGCAATTTTCTTTGCAATTTCACTGGGAAAACTCTTTAAATTGGGAAGAAGAACCTCAATTCAGGTTAAGGAACCCGATGAATACAGTTTTACGCACAATGAACTTTATTAATTAAGGATAACAAGAGTGCGGGACACAACGGATGAAGGAGAAAAAAGAAACGATCCCCATTTGTCTTTTCACTTTGGGGAAAACGCACAGAAAAGTTATTTAATCGAAACTTCATACACACAACACTTACGGTTATTGGTTTAGTGATTTTTTTTGGGAGAAATTCCGATTTCCAACGTTAAATTATGCTGAGGAGAACGAAGGAAAAATTGCGCTGAAATTTTCTGCTTTTTGCTTAAAATCAATCACCACACAGCCTTCTAACACAAAAAAAGTCGGAGAAAATTCACGTGATAACGAGTTTGCGCACTCTGCTGTCAGATAGAAGAAACGATGAATTGGATGACTTTCGCATGACAGGTGGCGACAGTTTGAGAAGTTGTGGGATAGTAGGGTTATGTTGGAATAACGTAAGAGAATGTTACTAAACATGAAAACGAAATAAAAATGTTCTATCTCATGTTCCAGCCATTTACAAAATTTATAAATTTCAAACTTGACACACCCAGAAATCCTGTTTTAGAGGACCTAGTTGTCCCACTTTCGGTTATGCGAAACAATTCAATTCCCCCCCAAACGGCCGAAATAACAGATTTGAAAGAAATTGCTTGGTACCATTTTAAGCATTGGCCGGTAGGCAAGGGACAACTTGTGTATGGGGATTCTCTGATCTACTCACCGGCAAATAAATCTATTTAAAGGCAACTGATATTAAGCCAGATTTTTTGAGCTTCGATCTCAGCAAAGCAACTATTGCGAGAATCGGAGTATCAAATTTTAAATCGAGCCGATAACCGTGTTTTCGTCGAAAGCTAGTCCATGCATTCACACCGAACACCAAATAGTTTTCGTTTGACGTTTCAATCAGGTGTGAGACACTAGTCGTTGAACTTCGGTGCAAACTATTTCGGTTACAATTTTCAAGCGCATGAATTAACAAATAAAATGATTTAGTGTATTTAAAAATAATATTAGTTCAATTAACTGTGAGAAATCATTTCAACTTGTGAAGCTAAGATTAGACTGTATGCCAATTAAGCATATGAATGCCAAGAGGCAAATGACCAGTTTAGCTGTCAAATGAACAAAATGTCAGGATTATCAAAACTGTATATTAGACTATATGACCAAAATTACCAATATGGTCATATTGAGAACGAAAATGAAAATGAATCACAATTCTACGAACTCAAACACCGATGACAACAAAATAATTCCTGTTCCATCAAAAATGCCATTAATGCCATAACGAAATTTCAATTAAAAGCATATGGGCATATTATGCTATATGGGCATTTTTATCTATCAAGATCAGCCTGGTCATATGTGGCATTCAGGTCATTAGAGCATATGAGATATGCCCATTACATTTTATGACCATATTTTGACAGGAGAACTGTCAGAAATTGGCATTTTATGACCACTTGGCATACCGTCTAATCTTACCTTGAGTTGTGACATTTGTTCGGTCAGCTATTCTCTTCAGCTGAATTCGCTGAATATTGAAAAAGGCGTGTTAGTTTCAACAACCCCATGATTGGAAGTCATTTTCGTGGAAAACAACTTTAAACGTTCAGTTTTGAAAACTGAATTTTGAAATTTTTTATTGCAAACAAATATTTTTCGAACAATACGAAGTTTTGGTGTTATTTTCTTTGCATTTTTCTGTAGAGTTGTATAAAATGTGTGAATTAAAAAATTCAATGTTGTACGTGGACGAATAAGTCCATATAACAACGGAAAGGATCTAGGAAAGAACGTATTCCATTTTTTGATACTTGTAAAAGAATGTAGAAATATAATAAATATAAATGTTTATGATCCTTTTCTATCCACTGCTCCAATACAGTTTGGATTTACCTAAAGATATTTGTCCATGAGCATTTTGTAGATTACATATCCAGGACATCTGGAATGATGAACGAGATCATTGACATAGGAATACGAAACAGATATTGCAGGGACCGAACAATTTCCCGGTTGCTAGGTATCGTAGAGTCAACATAAGCCTCTCAGCCGCTGAAATGCTAGCGCACATATTTGTTTCTTGCTTTTGGATATGCGGAGCTTCTCAATCAAGATTCAAGACTTCAACAATGAATGAAAAAAAAATATTTGTAATTGCCTGCAAACGGATCTGCAAATATTTTGTAAGCAAACATCTCCACCGAGCGAGCGGGTATTTGTCTACCTGTCAACGTTGTCAGGCAAATTTTTTGCAGGCAAACCATCTGCAAATGAAATTGTCAGTGATGTTTGGGACAAAACCTGGCCACCGCTGGCAATTTGGTATTGTAAGGTAGTTTGCTATTGTCAGATCATTGCCAGCGCATTTGTAGACCTGACAACATTGTTAGATCTGGCTCGACAACCAGGAAAACAATTTCAAGTTGGCTGTGGCTTAAAGTAAGCATTTCCTCTTCTGTTCAATATCCTTTAATATCTACTTCCTACATTACATTTTAAAATAATATTAGACAGATAAATTATGACGGAAGAATTAATACGTGCCCCTGATGAGGAAAGGTACATTTCACTGATAATGTTGATATTTCGCAATTTCTTATAATACTAAGTGTTTAGTCTGCTGGAGATGGACTACTAAGCGAGTCTCAGGTTCGATCCCCGACGAACGACGAACTTTATCTTATGATAGTAACATATATTCTTTCTTTGTTATTATTTCTGCTGCTTTCAATTTACCGCTGGATCCTAGAGACAGGTTTGGATAGATTAGAAAACAAAATTGACAACTTACCACTCTTGCCCTATATTTTAGAACTGTACGACATTCAAATTTGACACAAGCAAAAAGAGCGGCCCATAACTGAACACATGTGAATGTGCCGACATGTGGTTTCATTTGTATTTTGCGACAGTTCTTTCTATTTAAAACGTCATCATTATATTAATATACAAGCTTCTACCAGGCAAGCAGCAAACAAGTGCACCACAACTGTACTCTCTACTGCCATACGAAAACAACACTATTCTCAACGGTCCACCCCATCCTATACCAACATAATCCCTCGCGTCCATGTATGTACATTTATATACTAATTTAATGGTGGCTGACATTGGCATGGTATTTTGAAGTAATTTCAGCGCTTCACCCATGAACACAAATTTCTCAATAAGGTGTTATTAATCCTCTCATCCACTATTCCCTATGATGGCTCTTGCATGAGAGACGGCATATATGTATAATATACCCCCGCTTTGAACAAAACTCGCTATAGATGAAGATTCACTGCTTGAATTTAGTTGTACCAAGCTTGCAGAAATTCGATAGGCATCCCACATAACCAAAGTCAGAGTTTGCATTTGTACCAGTCCAGTGCCATATTCAGCAGCATGATGACTTTTGTGTAAATATTCATAACGAGCGCGTTCCATTGAACGAAGCAGGGAATTCCACCTTATCTGAACATTTCCCCCATCGAGCGATATTAAGCTGTAAAAGCAATAACAAAAACATAAAACCAAAATAACGACACATGTATAAAGAGCGAGCTTTGTGCACCATTACTGTCAACACTGCGCTCATAAAACCATCAAACGAATCAAAATACCAGGCGAGCAGGCGTTTCAGTTAGGGACTCAGTGCTCAGATTAGAGCTATCACTGAACATTTGAACTTGTGTTATTCAAATATTGGGGAAGGTTTCCATTGTGAAAGGAATCGATATTGACCTTAGGCTCAGATAGCGGCATAAGGATTTATTAAGTCATTCAAAATGTGGTGCGAAAAAGTTGGATTTATTTGAGTGAACCGCACAAATGAATGGATTTACTTTAATCATTCATATTTGCCGCCTGCAGGTATGGCTAGGCTTGAGTTAACCTTCCGCAGCAACAACGGGGGAGACTGGATCGTTAGTGCCGCACAACAGGGGATAGTTTGGTAAATAGAAAAAAACTGGAAGAGGGTAAGCTGCGACGATTATAGTGCTACAAGAGAATTCGCTGAATAAGGAGAATGCCTACGTTCCTGAAAGGTATTCCGTTTAACAATAGGTGCAATAAGATTGTCGTTCCTTTCAGTGGTTGGCTATCATAACATGATCACTTACATTTTACAATTGTCATGAATAAACATAAATTAGCTCCAAAACGCTAGAAAAAATCTGCCAAAAAATGAAGAAAAAAACAAAACCCGTGAAAAAAATGGTACTCACGAACCGAGTTGCATGAATTTGAAACGTTGCTTATAGAAAATAAAGTGCATCTCGTTCATCAAAAGTTTGGTTGGCTGTTTTGTTATCTTATAATCCTATAAAAGGGAAAGGGAAATTGTTAAGAACCACTTTCACTGCTTTAAACATATTCGCTTGATTGGAAAGACTGTGTGGAGATGCAACGCTGTATGTAATTTATTTTCCAAACATTTTTTGTGTACCAGCCAGGTCACTATGGTAGAATTTCTATCACTGGGCAAAATCTAGTTCTATTAGATAGGTTAAACATTTGAGAAGCAATGCTAGATTTCGTTTAGATTCAAGCTTTCCAGTTACATGCAATTTTCCAAAGTTCAGTGCCTTGATTTTATGCGGTTTTTTCCGCAATGTCGGTTGCGGAAAGGGTTCATGTGTGTATGACGGATTCTATAAATTTGTAGGTAAGTGATGTCGAGAACTGACTTCTTCCGTAGCCTTGTTAGCAGCCTTCTAGAAATTCCAGGCGAGCCCTTACGCAACCTATTTAGGTAGCGAAAAGGATGTGATGTCGGATGATAACAACTGACAACAGCATGACCGTTGTGCGACAATTTTGTATTTTTTTCGATGACCTTTTGCTACTCTGTTCCTTATTGTTGGTTGGAAAAGGCACTTCAAAGTTTTCAAAAGCTTTGATTTCAAAATAAATACAGGGTCCGCCAAATAACTTTTTTTTTTTTGAAAATGCTATAAAAAAAAACTACTGAATATTTTCTCAAATTTTTATTTGAAAGTACAATCCTTCCGGTTAATAATGGAAAATAGTTTCATTCAAATGGCTGCCTCGGCTGGCCATGCAGTAGCCTACACGATCGGTCCAATTTTTAAGCACATTATCGATTGTGTGCAGCTGCATTTCACCAATGGCTTCACGAATATTGTCCTTTAAAGCGTCAATTGTCTCTGGCCTGTCGGCGTAACACTTATCTTTTACGGCACCCCACAAATAATAGTCCAACGGTGTCAAATCGCAGCTCCGAGGTGGCCAAACGACATCAGCTCTGCGGTTGATAATGCGATCTTCAAAAACAGGGCGCAAAACATCGAGTGTAGCTTCGGCTGTGTGGCACGTAGCGCCGTCCTGTTGAAACCAAATGTTGCCAATATCCTCCTCTTCAATTTTTGTGAGCAAAAATTCGTTCAACATGGCCCGATAACGATCGCCATTGACTGTAACGGCCACTTATGCCTCTGGACCAAATTCCGCACCAAACAGTGACTCGTTTTGGGGATATCGGCTTTTCAATGTATGCGTGCGGGTTTTCTGTGCCCCAAATGTGACAATTTTGCTTGTTTACATACCCGCCAAGATGAAAATGAGCTTCATCTGAAAAGATGATTTTTTTTGGCAAAATCGGCATCTTCTCTAAGTCGATTTTCAAAGTAATGTCGCAATATTTCCCAGCGTTGTTCAAGCGTATACATATCCATATTCGTTCAGCGGAAGGATAAAACTAATTATCTGTCAAATCAGACATGAGCTAAGTGTTACCATTCGCGAAATAAGCACTAGTTGAAAAAAAAAGTTAGATGGCGGACCCTTTACTTAAGAGTAGTTTGGTTGGATATATGATAGTGAACCATTAGAATATAATAGAAAAGGAAGAATAGAATAGAATAGGTTTCTAAGCGGTTTTCTTTCCAGCAATTGATGTGCTTCAAAACATTTCTGAAAATCACATCGTGCAAGAAAAAGGAAACAGACAACAATGTTTTATTTTTAGTGCTGATTTTTATTTAATTCAAATTCCTTAGAACATAGTAGCCAAGCCATATATTTAGTGTATATGTTTACTTCATATAATGTATATAATATATATATATATTTAAGGGTTGTAATTAATAACGGTATCGTTGAACTGGTCAAATAAGTAATTTATGTAAATTCATGTTTTACGACCATGTGTGTGTGTTTTGTTTTAGTTATATAAATTGTTTGTTTAGTTTTTAACTTATCGAACTTGATAGTTGTAAATATATAAACTTTATTGAATACGTTTCTGTTATTTTTGATATTTTTAATTTTCCACACTGTATAAAGGGATTAATGTTCGTCGCATCGCATTTACATATCACGTTTTATAGAAGATTTACTATAAGCAATTTATTAAATGAAACAAAAGCTAATCAGAAAGGCGTTACATTCCAGACAAATGTGTTTTCAAGTTGCTCTCAAAAATTATTTACACATAACCAACAGTATAATAGTTAGAAAAAGCAGCAACAAATGTTAGGTGCAAACAAATTATTTATTATTTAATATTTTTCATTTCGTTAAACAATTTCACTAAAACTTGAAAGAAAATTTAATCTATAACAGTGCTACCGAGCAAGATGCAGTTTATAATTGAATATTTAAATGTTTATTTTATTTGCATTTTATATAACAAAACATACTCAGGGATGTATTTTTTCCCCCTCTCTGTAATTAATCTTTTTTTTTGTTTGCTTTTATAAATAAATATCACCTTGCGCTTTGCAAAATAACAATTTCGCTGGCTTTAGTATTTTTGTTTTTATTTATCCATTGTAACACACTTAAATTTGCTCGATTCAATATCTAACTGGTGACCAGCAACCTGTGGTCTCGTCGCGTCGATAATAGTGCGGACGATTATCCCGGAACACGGTGATGGCGGGGAATTGATTCTCTTGAATGAATTTAATCGTTGATCGCATCTATTTGCGGGAAGAATGCATGAAAAGAGAAATATGATTAATTGTGGCGAAAGTAATTTCGTGCTTGCAAACTCACCTGCATGGCAAAGTGGGCAGGTTCAACATCAGGACTCGATGATAAATGCTGCAGGAGGAATTCATCGGTTTGCGCTAGCCATAGATCGACACCGCGCAATGGGTCATAGTTGAATGGGCCAATGCGCAACATGCCAATTGATGAATCATAAATATCTAGAACCTGTTCCACAAGGCGAGACGAGAAGGATTTAATCAATTATAATTTGTTTGCATCGCATTGGTATTTATATGAACTTCAAGTTAAATATAGGCAAAGGTGGTGCGGTGGGGGGGAATGCTTTACCGTTTGAGCGCCCATAAAAGTTCTGGCCTCCCTCAGCTGTAGATCTGGTCCTCGTTCGGGGAATGTAGCTGGGAAAATCTCACCGGTTTTTATATTGACGCCTATGCCGTAGATAATCGGAAAATTGATGTCGCCGCGTAGAATTGTGTTGAGCTCACCGACGCAGGCTTGGGTAAGGTCGATCTCCAGATGGTGTTTGTGGAATGATTCTGGAAAAATTCAAAACAATGTAATGATTATTGATATTTGGTTTAGGAGTTCTAAAGAAAAGGGACGGTTTGACGTCAACCTGAATAAACCCTCTGATGAAACTGCGTTACAACAGTGCTTGTTAAAAGGTGGGTGACAAACGGTGGCATATACTATAACTACTGTCTTAGAAAGAATAGGATCAGCATCTGCTGGAGTGCTGTCTATGTGTGCTAAATTTAAAACAACCGACAAGAAATTTCGAATCTAGTATCACAGACTTTGTATGTCCCATTAAGCTGTGTGAGCACTACATGAGTGAACACTGTAACCTATTTGTAATTGTATTTGTATGACCAATGGTAAGAGTTACGTAAACTCAAGTGCAGGCGTGGGCCCAAGTTTTTCCCAGATAGAATAGGGGTAGCTCCACCTTAAAGAATTTTAGGCAATTTAAATGGCCGTAGGAGTACCTACAAGTTCTGATTTTTCCTTGTTGACCAAAGTCCACACTCTTCGGCCAACTTTTTGGGCCGTCAGTGTCATGAAATAGTACGTGCAGTGACTTATCAAGATTTTTGCAAAAAAAAAAACCCCGCGCGAATAAAATGTCTCTCTGGAGAGAACAGCATAAACACAAATAGCGTCGCGGCTCTTCCTTTACAAATCATGAAGCTTATCCTCATCTCCAGACGTTTTTGTACGACAATAACTCTTACTACCTTGCTAAGCTATCAGAAAAAAAGATGCGAATAACGATCCCCTCCTGTCATGGAAGAAAGAACGAAGCCTAGGGGAGAACGAATTGGGAGAGTAATTAACCCCTGAAAACATGCCGAGCACAGAGGACGTTCATTAAAATTTCAAAAGACATAAATGACTAAGAAAACCCCGAATCAAATTCCCAGTAACGATACTTTCAAAAATATAATTGGATCTATACATACGCATTATATTAAAGAAAACATCTTCGCCATATCCTTGTGGATCTCTGTAGCCTCCAATTAATTGAAGTTCGATTCGACCCTCCGGATAGCCTAGAGCCAATTCCTGTACACGAGCAACCATTGCTGTGACCGCCTCATCCACACCTGTTCCATCAAAGTGTGCTAAAGCTACGGCACCTGATCCTACAAAGAAAAGAAGCCAACATTGAAAGAGATACTGCAAGAAATAATCGAGCATCCTTTGACAGAGAGACTTTCTTACCTGAATGCCTTACGACCACAATTATACAAGTAGTTGCATCATCAGCACCAATTATGTTAACATTCTTGTCATGGGGTGCGACTGCGGCCATTTCCCTTTGACCCACGTACAGCAGTCCGCAAGGGCCGATTGGTTTTGTCGGTATCGATAGTAACTGTGATGCATAATCTCTGTAGACCGGATGCTGAAGGAAGAGTGTATTTGTGTCCATGGGACAATCGTCTTGAAGAACTCCATTAAGAACTAGAACCATTTTGATTTTGATTTTTTTTTTTAGTTTCTATCTGTTAACGCTGTTGGTGGTGTAAATCTGAAAAGAAAAGAAAACATTCATTTATTAGACTGTGACAATAACTAGGTGGAGGTGTATGAACAGAAACACCCTCATTGTACCCTACTTGCTATTGCTGTTGAGCGCTAATAATCTAAAACTACGTACGACATGATAAATGGTTAATAAAAAGCCAGCATGATGTCCTGTGTCCCCAAGAGGAGTGGAAATCATTGGTCAGCGTCGCGTTTTTATGAATATCCGGAAGATATAATCTTCACGGGTGTCGTATGCCGCACGTACAATGTCACAGCATAGCTAACAAGAATGTGCACAGATTTGTTAAAACTGAGGGGGATATTTCTATCTATGTGCGTTCTTAGGGGGGAATGTTGGTTAACACCCGTTTAAATAATGAGCTTAGACAGAGGCAGTGATTGGATGCATATCATGTGTTGATGTAAAGCACATTTTAGTGAAAGGGTGTGAACACGCACGCCATGCAAGTGACATTTCCACGCGTTTGTTTACATTTCTGTCATATAAACAGGCTTGAATGTACAAAGTTTCGTTGTCTTTCGTTCCTTGGACTGCAGTGCAACGCATAAACCCTGCCAAGGCAACTTATACCACGGACACAAAATTTCCATCGCAACTGTGACCTTTAGTAAACAAATACAAAAATTAAATGAAGCAAACAAAACTGATTTAACAAGACATAATTGAAGATATTGTGTAGACTTTTAATCTCTTAAGATGTTGTTTACAGAAATAAATAAATCAACCAGCAGAAGGTTTTTTCTGATTATTCTCCTTTTATTTACTCGGAATAATTCTTGTTTCACCTTTTTTGCTGCTGTTCCTGAGGTAATCGACGACACTGCAATGGAATGTGTCATGCAAATCCTTCATGGCGCTTTAAACGTACCAGTTTCTTCGAACGAAGTAAGGAGATGCTACACCAAAAGCTACCCTAACAAAAACAAATCAAAATCATACAATTTACATCCGACTATCATCGCTTTAAGTCAAACAAAAAGTTAGGAGGAGCAAGAAAACTGTCAGGAAATATCTAAACACATCATTATTTGGTGACAATAGGAAAAACTGTTCTAATATTTATATTTACGATCATTTCACTTAATTAAATCGGTCACTATTTATGGCAGCAACAAAATATAAAATTGAGAATCTTTTTACGTATTTATAGTAACAATTCATAAATTTTATTAAAAAAGTCGGAAAAAAGGAAGGGTTGTCTGTATATAATCGACACTTACCCAGTACATCTAGCTGAATATGGTTTAACTTCATATATCAATGAAATAACAAGGCCAATCGCGAAAACATGCCTTGATCATATTTTTGGTCGTTTTTTGAAAATTCGTTCAAATCAAGTTACTGGAATTAATGTTGACCTCCAAATTTTCCAACCTTTTTGAAAGGCAATAATAGCGAAATGCATGATTCTCTACCGACTGACCAAAATTAACTTTAATCAACTGAACCATGTTTTGCGATTCATTAAATGAGTTGATGTCTTAACTGAAGTTAATGTAACTAAAGCATTTGATATATTTCTGGAAACCTTTAAAAACTGTTTTGCTCGAAGTATTAAAAAGTATAAATTCTTTGGATAATTCCAGCTCATGTGGAACCGATGGTATTTCTAACCATGTTTTTTTTTAAAAAAATTGCTAATAATGTAGTTGATGTCTTGGCTCATCTTTTTAATCGGAATGTTCTCCCTGGAAGTTTTTCCGAAGAGCTCTAATGTGCGATTGTGTTACCTCTGTATAAATAAGGAAGCAAAAAGGAAAAATATAACTATCGACCAATTTCGCTGTTTCAAAAATATTTAGTTTTGAGAAACCTTAACAAAGTTAAGTTTTGCAGCTCGATGCAGTTTGGGTTTAGGGTTGGGTTATCTACTGAAGACGCTCTGCTGGAATTTTGTTCTCTTATACAGAAAGGTAGTTCGCAGTGGCTTAGTGGTTAGTGTGTTGGACTACTAAGCGAGGGGTCCCAGGTTCGAATCCCGCAAAAATCCAAAATTCCAACTTAGGGTTTTTTCCACTGCGCTGCCTCTCGCGAACGTCTGACAAACATCCGAGAGTATAACTGTCTTTAGAGCTTCTCAATTAGCCGTTTGGAATCGGCATAAAATTGTAGATCCCTTCCATTCGTTCCAAAAATAAAAAACTCACACAAAAACGAATGGTTGCGAGAAGCTAGGCCTTGGGTCCCTACGGACCTGTTGCGCCAACTATATATATATACAGAAAGGACTGGATCATAAGAAATGTTGTGCTCTTTGTAGATATCACAAAAGCCTTTGACATCGTTGATCACAATATTCTCCTAAATAATTTGTTCAATGTAGGTTTTCGTGTATCCATTCATGACGCTCAGAAAGTGCTTTCTTACTTATTTTCTCAGATGTATTTACATAGTAATAATGTCGCAATTGCGTCCCAGTTGAAATAGCAAACAATAAACGGAATTTTCCATTCATTCATAATTATAGCCGTATTTTATTATCGGCGTCATCTGATCCGAATCAGATCACGAAAATAAAACAATATACGGATCATATAAAAATTTCATTTTGGAGTTGTGGCAACAGTTGCTTTCAAAACACGACGGATAATGTAGAAAATGACAAACTTCATATTGCCACCAGCCATATTGCAAACATTCTGTACAACGTGACGTCACAATATGATGACAATTGACATGACATTTCATTTGCTTGTGGAGGGTGTTACCATATGAATCAAATTAATAATTTTTTTTTTTTCGGATATTGTTTTTAAAGAAGTAATTTAAAATTCTATGTTCAAAAATGCAACAAATAAACAATATTTTGCTGCTGTATTTCGGTTTCGGTATTCATGCGCGCGAATGATTTTTTTAAACATTTATGAAATGTTCTCGATTTGCTTCAGAAACATTTCATAAACATTTGTCAAACATTTCTGTTTTTGCCGGGTTATACGCCGATTAATTATTTATTAAACGTTTATGAAATACTTTTTACTGTTGGAAATTCAGGACCAGAGGCTCGAAAACAACAACACGGCTTCCGTAATATGGTGTGTTTTGTTTGTAAAAGGAAATGAGTTTACCTACAATCAGTTCAAAATGTAATAGAAATCTTAATGCAGTTTGCACCTCTGGTCTGCTCAGATTGGAATTCTTAGACAAAATAAATGACAGCGGTTTAGGCGCGAAATTCCAGAAGAACAAAATGCAGTTAGAACTAGATTTTTCTGTGATAAAAAAGAAACGTGTTTCCCAATAACTAGGTTCCAAAACAATTTAAATTTATGCAGGTAGCTAGTTTCGATTTTTTATTATGCCAAGATTTTCTGGACATTTGTATTTTATGTTAAAAGAACCTAACGAACTGCGAAACATTTCATAAACATTTTTTTTTTGTAAAATAGATGTTAATGAAACATTTACTCAAATATTTCGCTGGTCTGGGCATACCTTTATGGAATGAAAAAGTAAAATCATCTCGAAGGCGGGAAATGTATTCGATGTGAAAAAAATGCTTTTTGATTTTTTGTGTTGTAAAGGGTGTTGAATATTTTAGTCTGGCAACGTGACTGTGTGGCTTGGCTAATGGTTATCGTTTACAGGTACACCAACATTGAAAAATGAAACAAGCCACCTAGTACAATACATTTTCAGATCATGATTCGTGATCTCGATGAATAGCAGGATCATGTGCTGTTGTTGTAAGTGCATGTTTTTCGATGATCTATATGGATCATGGCTGATAATAAAAAAGGGCTTTAGTCACTGTTTAAAAGTGAGACAAAAAAAAACAAATTGCGAGGTAGTGTCAACAGAAATGTACAGAAGCAACTGAAACAGCTAAATATCTAAGCGGATGACTTTGTCTATATCCCCGTCCACTGTTTGCTTAGTTAATATTGGGATTTGGTTGGAATAACATTATAAATTAGAAATGCTGATTTTGTTGCAAAAACAAGTTTATTGTCAACAAGCAGAAACCATATTTAGCGTGGGCTTTAAAACTTTCTTTTGATAGAAAAATGTAGCAAATATCTATATTTCACGATGGCCAGACACTCTCGTGGCCAAATCTACCCGACTGTAAAGTGAACGTAAAGAACGTTCCTTAAATTGACAGCACTAATTTCAACGAAAACCAATTTGACAACTGACAGCTGATGTGTGCTCATTTAGCTTTTAAACTGCACCATTCATTTACACAAAGCTTTAAATTGCGAAGTTGTGTTAAAAACAACTAAAATGCTCCTGATCCTATTAAATATTAAAATCACCTCACTAATGACTTACTTTCCGGCCACACTGTCAATGGACACCGAACGACACCGTCCTCTATAAATTTGCATGTGTTCCATGCAATTTGTCAAATTCGACCCAAGGATGGTTGGGGTGCTGTTCTTTCTCTCATCGCACACCGGTCCAACATAATTAATTCGATGTTATACATTATGTATGACAGTCAGTGCGGCAAAGGGTGCCAGATAAATGTTTCTTTGGGTCAAACTTTTATCCGGGTGCCATTTTATTAGGACCCAAAATATCCAACTCGTGTCTGGTGCATTATGATTAACGCCCGCTTCGTGTGCCTACAAACACTTGGCCAGACACTCTCGTGGCCAACTCTACCCGACTATAAAGTGTTATGTCATTTACCGTATTAGCCATAAATAATTTCATGCAGATGATTTGTACACCGGCAGTGGGCTGCGTGACCAAAAAAGGGACAAAAAGAAGAAGCCCGATCTCGCGCCAAAAGACCAATATTGATAATTTGAAAATTTTCAATTTGCTTGGATGGTGCGGGGTAGTCGCCATCGCTGTGCGGAGTGTGGTGTGAGAAAACGGAAAACTACTCGTCGCAGGATTGAAATTGGATTTGTGGCATCTGGTATCTGGTGTGTGCATGCTGTACAACGTCGTAAATCCGTTATGTCTTCATATTTAATTTGTTGGATATATCTTAGGGCCTTCGGATTACCGTGTGAATTTATGCGATAATTGCCGGATTGAAGATGGAGGAGTTTAAGCCTTGAGCGTATAGGATACACTCGAACTGAGGCAGCGCGAAAATTAAATTGGATTTATTGAATGTGATTGTTGGGGAATTTATTACGCATGAATGTTAAAAAGCGTGTCTTCAATAATCCGCAGAAGCGTAACGCTGACGGTATAACAAATTGGACAGTCAATTTAACATGAGATATGTAATCGCGTTGTGCGCGATTTTGTATCGTGGGGCTGCACTCTAATTTTACAACATGTACGCATAAATATCTCAGACATTTTTTTGTGGCCGCAGTGCCAGTGTGTTGTACGACGTTTCAGGTTCAATCCCCGGATAAGCAAAAAACAATATACAAACCGATTGTGCGCTGCTTCACACCTGGCCTAACCTAACCTAACCTTTTGACAAATATTTGGGAGTACTACTCCACAACACAGTTTCTCAGGTGGTGCGGAATGAAAGCTCGCGGGTCTAATTTCCCAATAAAAAAAGCCCGTGGGTGTTATTTCTTGTTTTCTTTTTTAGGGAAATAAGATCCAAAAGAAATAACATCCATGGGTTTTTTTTTGGAATAAGACCCGCGGGCTTTAATTAGGCGGGGTATAGTTTTTTTGGTAACAAGACCCGTGGGTCTTAGTTCCGTGGGGGTTATTTCTTTGCACCTCCACATGTTTAGTGTCAAATTGTCGATCTTTTCCATTCAAAAGAAGGTTTGGAAGCTACGTCGAAGAACTGAATTACATGCGTTTGGTCATTATAAGTTACCTATTGTCAGACTAAGCTTTTGACACTAAAGTGAACGCTTCATGACACGCGTGTTTTATTGAGCATTTATTTCAGCAAAGCAAAATAAGATAGAATATTTAGCACGTATTTTATTCATTTATTTTAATTTATTCATATCATTTCCGATTAGAAGTGACAGCAGCTGTTCATGTTGACACCTTTCTGGTGATGTAAACTGCTTTCAGCGCGAGAGAACAAGAACATTGTTTAATCAAACTAATACCCTTTTCACACCGAGTGAAAACAATGGAAAACTTCATCGAAAACGAAAGTTCTCCAATACATATTTCAGTTCTAAAAACGAGTCGTTAAAGTCGTTATCCACGAAAACATCTTCTAATCGTTGGGTTGTCGAAACAAACACACCTTTTGTAATATTCAGCAAATTCAGCAGAATGGCTGACCGAACAAATGTCACAACTCACAACTTAAAATCATTTTCCACAATTTATTGATGGGCTTATATTATTTTTCAATGCACTAAATTTATTTTATTTGTTGATTAATGCGGTCGAAATTTGTAACCAAAATAGTTTACGCTAAAGTTAAACGACTAGTGTCTCAGAGCTGATTGAAACGTCAAACGAAAACTAGCTGGTGTTCGGTGTGGATGCATTGACGAATTTTCGACGAAATCACGGTTTCCGGACGACTGGGTGTAGTCGTAATCTGCTAGGGCATGTTTTTATTTTTGACTGGAATAATTATATAAGTAAAGCTGGTTAAAGGTGCCTATGATTGGAAGTAGGGTTCGTATTAGACCGATATCTTGACATAGATATACATATATGTACGATTTTAGAGTTTTGTTTTTGAATTTTCATTTGTGGGGCAGTGCCTCAGTGGTAAGTGTGTTGGACTAATAAGCGAGGGGTCCCAGGTTCGAATCCCGCAAAAACCCAAATTCCAAATTAGGGTTTTTTCCACTGGGCCACCTCTCGCGAACGTCTGACAAACATCCGAGAGTATAACTGTCTTGAAAGAGCTTCTCAATCAGACCTTTGAAATCGGCATAAAATTGTAGATCCATTCCATTTCAAAAAATTTTCCAAAAATGAGACTCATACAGAACGAATGGTTGTGAGAAGCTAGGCCTTGGGTCCCTCGGACCTGTTGCGCCAACTAATAAATGGTATTATTATTATTAGCAGTTATAAACCGGATATGAAGTGGGCGTTTCTGAATGTGTAAAGCTCCAAGTGGTTGGAATTATTTTAAGGTGCTTATCCAATATGTTTGAAAAGTGGGAATTATTTGCTAAAAAGATGTTATTGCATTTTTATTGGCAGTACGGTGTTGAGTTTTACAAAAATATACGAAGACAGATCGGGATTTGGGTAATCATTTTTGAGAAATAATTCAAAAAACAATTTATCTGATTTTTTTAAGCTAAACTAAGTAAATAAACTCATTTCGAATACTCATTTAATCTTTAGTATGTATTTTGATCAAAATCGTTGGAGCGGTTTTTGTAAAATATGCCAGACAAAACAGTAACAAATATTGCAATATTTAGTTTGAAAATACTGTTGGTAAACTATTTATCTGAAAACTGAGTAATAGATACTGTTTGAAATGTAAGTACTTGGTTTTTGAGGTATTATCGAAATCGAAAATGGGGGTTTCGATTCGAGATATGAGCAGTTTTTCGAACTGAACGCAATAATTTTGAAAACATAAATTTTACTCTAAGTAGATATACATTTTGGTAAAAATCGTTCTTACCGTTTTCCTGTAAACTAAAGAAAATCAAAATTTAAAACAAAAAATACTTTTTTCAAAAATCTGTTGTACGATAGTATAGCAATAAAACATGCAATCATGTTAACCTCACCTACTTTAGCTTGAATATCAATTTTAGTTGAAATCGTTAGAGCCGTTTTCGAACAAATCAAACTGGTACGAACTTTTTATATGGAAAGAACCATTAATATGGAGCTTACCTTGCAAAAACGGCCCACAAACTCCAAATCCGAAGTTTTAACCAAAGCCGGGCTGCCGTTGAGACTGTAAGCCTCGGGAGCATACGGACAGACAGAAAGACATACAGACAGAAAAAAGTTTTTCCAGTTCTTACATTAAGAAACTCGTGGAGTAGAAATTCGTAATTTCTTGCTCTCTCGATGACGTCCTCCTTTTCGAATTTTTTGGAGTTAAAGGAACGTCATTGAGTACAAATTCGTAAAAGTTAGTAAAAAATCGTAAAAATTAAAAGTAAAGGAACAGACGTAATGTAATGTTACCGTAAACCGGGTTCTGTTTAAGTGAAAGCATTGGGGACGTTCGGATGCTTAGTTCGTGTAAAACGTCAATATAGAATAGATATACGAATGCGTTGACTAGTCAACTTGAATTGTTTTCGTATTCTAGCGATATATTTTGAATTTTGACACTTCGACATGTAAAACTGAGAACTGAGTATGTAGGCAGAATTTACTCGACTATGTTATTAGTCGGCTACCCCTCCATAAACTTCAACTGAAATAAAGCTACCAACTTGGCCAATCTTGGCCAGTAAAAACTGAAATACATCAAGTCAACTGTCAGAATTGCTAAACTAGAAACACCAACGTCCCCATTTCAAGTCTTATTTTTACACTAGCTGTGCCCGCAACTTCGTACGCGGCATGAGACTGTGTAATTTCTGAGCAGCATAGTCCTTTCGACTCCCTTGTCCATTTAAGAGCTTGGCAATGATCACAGGCCTGAGTCATACCACCGATACCAGAAAATTCGGCATAATTAATTTCTTTGGTGTAATAAAATCCACTTCGGATTTTATTTACCCACGGATTATATGTGTTTCTTTGTAACGACGCGGTCTGATACTTTTCATCCGTTTTCTGTGATCTAACTCGTCTCATTTTTCTAGATCTTGTTGAGCTTTGAGAAAGATTTGACCGTTTTCTCAGCGGCATATTTGTTTAAAATCAACAGTCTAGCTAAAACAAAGCGGTGAACATTGTCAATGTGAAACAATAAATCAAACAAATCTATTTACCTAAAAGACAAATTTAAGAAAACTAAGAAAAACCATTCAACAGCATAAGTAGGTACTAAAGTTTCACTTCCTTAATTCTTACTGTAGGTACAACGTAGGCAATATCAAAACAACCACTAAAACAAAAGCGTGAACGGAAATTTGTATCTACACCAACAATACGTAAATCAAACAACATAATTCACCTACATATATCGTCTTTACTTCTTGAATTCTTCAATTCTTTACTGTAGGTATCAACGTAGATAACAACCATTAAAACAAAAACCATGAACTCAATTTCTATATGCACCACCTCCACCATACGTCCATCACCACCAATGTTGCCATAATGTTTTTACAAATCTGCAATTATGACAAAAAAATAATGCAATGCAGATTTCTATAGAAAAATCTTCCTTCACAATTTTTTTTTTTTTATAAATGTAACAATAACAAAAAAACAAAAGACAAATCTGCACTTATGGCAACGCTGATCACCACACGTCAATCGTCATCAGCCATCTGCGCATTTCCTCAGAAACACATTAGCCCTTTTTTATTATCAGCCATGATCCATATAGATCATCGAAATACATGCATTTACAACAACAGCACATGATCCTGATATTCATCGAGATCACGAATCATGATCTGAAAATGTATTGTACTAGGTGGCTTGTTTCATTTTTCAATGTTGGTGTGCCTGTAAACGATAGCCATTAGCCAAGCCACACAGTCACGTTGCCAGACTTAAATATTCAACACCCTTCACAACACAAAAAATCAAAAAGCATTTTTTTCACATCGAATACATTTCCCGCCTTCGAGATGGTTTTGCTTTTTCATTCCATAAAGGTATGCCCAGACCAGCGAAATATTTAAGTAAATGTTTCATAAACATTTATTTAACAAAAAAAAATGTTTGTGAAATGTTTCGCAGTTCGTTAATAATTTGTTTCAGAGGTGTGTTTTTGTTCTTTTAACATAAAATACAAATGTCCAGAAAATCTTGGAATAATAAAAAATCGAAACTAGCTACCTGCATAAATTTAAATTGTTTTAGAACCTAGTTATTGGGAAACACGTTTCTTTTTTATCACAGAAAAATCTAATTCTAACTTCATTTTGTTCTTCTGGAATTTCGTGCCTAAGCCGCTGTCATTTATTTTGTCTAAGAATTCCAATCTGAGCAGACCAGAGGTGCAAACTGCATTAAGATTTCTATTACATTTTGAACTGATTGTAGGTAAACTCATTTCCTTTTAGAAACAAAACACACCATATTACGGAAGCCGTGTTGTTGTTTTCGAGCCTCTGGTCCTGAATTTCCGACAATAAAAAGTATTTCATAAACGTTTAATAAATAATTAATCGGCGTATAACCCGGCAAAAACAGAAATGTTTGACAAATGTTTATGGAATGTCTGAAGCAAATCGAGAACATTTCATAAATGTTTAAAAAAATCATTCGCGCGCATGAATACACCGAAATACCGAAATACAGCAGCAAAATATTGTTTATTTGTTGCATTTTTTAACACAGAATTTTAAATTACTTTTCTTAAAAACAATATCCAAAAATAAAAATTATTAATTTGATTCATATGGTAACACCCCCCACAAGCAAATGAAATGTCATGTCAATTGTCATCATATTGTGACGTCACGTTGTACAGAAAGTTTGCAATATGGCTGGTGGCAATATGAAGTTTGTAATGCTCATACATTACCCCTTGTGTTTTGAAAGCAACTGTTGCCACAACTCGAAAATAAAATTTTTCTATGATCCGTATTGTTTTATTTTCATGATCTGATTCGGATCAGATCACGCTGATAATAAAATACGGCTATTGTTGCTGTTGATTCAATATACATATGTAAATTCTCGTCCCATACTTCTCTTTCGTTTCACTTAATTTGGAGAACACACCACGCAGTTTTTTTCATATGAACGTGCCTGTGCGATGTGCGCCACCAAACCACCCCAAAGCAGAACAACGATCAAGAACCGCGGCTGCTGATAATATTCGATTTGAGAAAATAAATTTATTTTTTTCGTGTTAGATTTTAGGTTGTAAAGGGTGATTTTTTAGCTGGTTTGGTTTTGGCAACACTGGTTTTGACAGCTGACGTGTGTTTAGTACCTTGTGTCACTGTCAAACAGCTTCAGTTTGGTTTGCAATTTAACCATGGATCGTCTTACAAATGAACAACGCTTGCAAATTATTGAATTTTACTATCAAAATTCGTGCTCGGTTCGAAATGTTCATCGCGCGCTGCTTCCATTTTATGATCGGCATTCTCGACCTTCTGAGCAGTCTATTCGGAAGATTGTGACCAAATTTCGCACCAAATTTACTTTGTTGGACATTAAACCACCAACACGTTTACGTACTGTGCGTAGTGAAGAAAATATTGCGGCCGTATCAGCTAGTGTGACAGAAGACCGCGAAATGTCGATTCGGCGCCGTTCCCAGCAGTTAGGCCTTTGTTACAGCACTACGTGGAAAATTTTGCGGAAGGATTTGGGCGTAAAGCCTTTTAAGATACAGCTGGTGCAAGAACTAAAGCCAGCCGACCTACCACAACGCCGAATTTTTGGTGAATGGGCTCTTGGAAAGCTGGCCGAGGATCCGCTTTTTTATCGAAAAATTGTGTTCAGCGATGAGGCTCATTTTTGGTTGAATGGGTACGTAAATAAGCAAAATTGCCGCATTTGGAGTGAAGATCAGCCAGAAGCATTGCAACAGCTACCAATGCATCCCGAAAAAGCCACTGTTTGGTGCGGTTTATGGGCCGGCGGCATTATTGGGCCATATTTCTTCAAAGATGATGCGAATCGCAGCGTTACTGTCAATGGTGAACGCTACCGAGCGATGATAACAAACTTTTTTTTGCCCGAAATGGAAGTTCTTGACTTGCATGATATGTGGTTTCAACAAGACGGTGCCACATGCCACACAGCACGCGAAACAATGGCGCAATTGCGAGGCGAGTTTGGTTAACAGTTAATTTCACGTTTCGGGCCGGTCAATTGGCCGCCTAGATCGTGCGATTTGACACCATTAGATTATTTTTTGTGGGGGTATGCCAAGGCTAATGTGTATAGGGACAAGCCCGCTTCGATTGACGCACTGGAAGCCAACATCCATGCATTCATTCGTGAGATACCGGCCGATATGTGTGAAAGAGTATGCCAAAATTGGACTCAGCGACCTGGACTCAGCTACCTGAGACGCAGCCGCGGTCAACATTTGCATGAAATTATCTTTAAACATCAAATTGCAAGGTTCAAACTATCGATTCAAATAAATATTTCATTCATTTTTTCGAATTTTTTGTGTTTTTTTTTTAAAAAAAAGTTCTAAACCTCTTAAAAAATCACCCTTTAGCTCAGACTTCTAAAGGACATAGAAAGCTGATTGATGGCTTGAAATAACAATCAAAGTGTTGGCTCTCCTAAGTATTTTGTTTTGTTTGCATTGATTAAGAATTATCTGAGTAATGGCGAGTTAAAGGCAGTAAAGTCAGAAAAAAAACACATTTTGGTCAAAAACGCTCCAAAAAATAGGCATGGCAATGAAAGGAATAGCCTATATGTTGCACAGAATCTTAAGAAACATTTCAAAAAAAGTTTCATCGAAATCTGTGCAGTAGTTTTCACGCCATTAGGTAATAAAAAAATTGTCTACAGTTTTATTATAAGTATAGATGTGAATTTATCAACTGCGAAACAGATGATTGACTGTTTCTTCTTGGGCATAGTTCTGAATAAGAAGTTGTAAAGGATATGGGCCTATATACTTTAGACAGGTTTTCACTCTGAGACATGGCAAGACAGAAGTGTTAAAAACAGGCAGCTCATTGACGCTAATGTCAATCTTGTTCAACAAAACAAAGTTTAACGACAGGAAACATTCGTATTTGTAAATTTGCATAGGCCTAGATGTTTATTGATTGGTAGCCTATTAGCGTGTTAGATCACAGGCTTCCATAAACGAGGTACTCGATAATGGCAAAGGTTGCTTTGAAGACTCCCTTGGCCGCATTTCCTCCCGATGCAATCAAATAATCACATAAAATCGTTACATTCACCGGAATAAATTCTAGATGACAATGGTTTGATAAGGTGGATGGAAAACACCCCATCATGTTGGTTGATGTTGTTTATACACAAGCAATAAACTGTTTCTTTGTTGGTTTGCTCTTATCATACAATATTTCGTTTATCCATGACACCGTATAAATGGCTCCACCGGCGGATGCAACAAGTCAGTCAAACCTCAGAATGCTTACAGTCTGGATGTTGACATTCATCGCGGCGGCTTCTGCAGCCACAGTGGAAGTAGCCACCACTCTCGGTAACATTCGGGGTGTAACACTAAAGTCGCGCCTTGGCGAAGACTTTTTCGCCTTTCGTGGCATCCGATATGCCAACTCGCCAGTGGGTGAGTTGCGGTTCAAGAGCCCTCAACCGGTGGATTCATGGAAACCCAATGTGTTCGACGCCACAGATGACGGCCCAATGTGTCCACAAAGTCAGTACACGTCGGCGGATTATTCGGAAGATTGCTTGCGTCTCAACGTCTACTCGAAGAATTTAGACGAGAACGCACTGAGACCGGTCATCATATACATGCACCCTGGCGGATTCTATTCAACCTCTGGGCAGAGCAAGAACTTTGCCGGCCCCGAACTGATGATGGACCGTGAAATTGTTTTAGTCACCATCAACTACCGTTTGGGAACACTGGGATACCTGGCCGCTGGTACCGCAGATGCGCCCGGCAATGCCGGCCTCAAGGATCAGGTGGAATCTTTCAAATGGGTGAGAGACCATATCTGTGCATTTGGAGGCGATCCCGATTCTGTTACACTAATGGGCTATAGTGCGGGCAGTCTGAGCATTGGCCTGCACATGGCCTCACCCATGTCGGTCGGATTGTTCCACAGGGGCATCGCTATGAGTGCCTCGCCGGTGTCACAGACACACTATCCGAGTGAACAGCTGGATCTGGCTAAGAAGCAGGCGCGATTGGTGAACTGTCCAACAGTCAACGTAGACGCCATGGTTGAGTGTTTGCGGAAGGTAGGTTCAGCGGCTTCACACTTTAGCCCTGCTTAAAATTTACATTTTAGACCCCAGTTGATGAGTTCACAAGAACCCAGGAGGCGATGTTTGAATTTGGCTACAATCCCGTCCTAAACTGGTTGCCAGTCGTGGAGGAGGACTTTGGACAAGAGCGGTTTATCATCGAAGATCCAACAAAATCATTTGAAGAGGGCCGCATTCAGAGGGTGCCGCTCATCATCGGGATGACAAGGGATGAGTTTGTTGGCATTGCCTACGGTAAGTCCCGCAGAAACGAGGATCTAACTACAACTGGTACAAAAAAAAATGCATTTCCACTCAGATGTCCTGCAAAATGAAACTCTAACCGCGCAGCTAAACGATGACTGGGACACCGTGGCGCCAATCTGCTTCCAATACGAGCGGAACACACCAAAATCGAAACTAGTTAGCACTGTCTTAAGGAAGCGATACCTGAACAATAAGCCACTGAGAGTTAATGGGCCCTTTGAGCAGTTGGGAAAGGTCAGTTTCAGACACCCCGCACAACTCTCTCTACCTAATCGAGTCGTTTTATAGATTTTTAGTGACGGAATCATCGGCTTTGGCGTTCACAGGATGGCCCACCTCGCAGCGCGATATGTTCCCGTGTATTACTATCGATTTTCATACAGAGGGCGTTACGGTCATTTCACTATTGACAACAATAGGCCATATGGTTTGTCAGCCTTACAGTTCAGTGTGAAGAGAATTCCTGAGAAACCCTTTATTTCTAGGAACCGTCCATCATGACGATTTGCTGTATCTACTACACGTGCCAGCGCATGCGCCTTTGTTCACGAAGTTCGATCCTGAGGACAGGACTATCGAGCGCATGACTAGAATGTGGACGCAATTTGCTGAAACAAGGTGAGTCGGTGGAATTTATTCAGGCGGAGTTTGACACTTTCTTCTGGCGGTAGTGATCCGAACAACCCAGATGATGAATACCTCAGGTATTTACGCTGGCGACCGTTTTCTTTGAGACGAGAAAACTATTTGGAGATCGGAGATGAGCTAGTTAACAGGCAGGGATTGTACTTGGAGCGTTTTGCCATCTGGGAAATTCTATTTCCTCTCAATTCGAGTGTACAGTCCTCTAGGCGTCATCGTCATGCGAATACAAACTACTCGAACCGCATACGTCAAAGATTCTATATTTAACAATTGGAAGTACGAGTATAATATGAATTCCAATTGTCTCGTGCTGGCTTTTGGAAGCCAATTTCTGTTAATAAACAAACAACCCATGCGCAACCAACAAAAGTGTTTGTCCATGTGGCGTTTGTTCAAGTGTGCGCAGCTGTTTTCTGCACACCCTATCCAAATCTTAGATTATTCTTATATTCTTATATATATTATGTGCAACTAAAGTCAATTCAGAAACACATTTCTGTTTCTTTGCAATATTTTATCTATTACCTAATCAGTATTTTTGTGAATTAATAGTTGTTTAAATATAATTATATCGAAATAATATAATAATCTTCTTCTTCTATCTTCTATATAAAGGATTTTCCAATAAGAGGTATTTTGGTATTCAAAGAAAAATGTCATTTTTTGAGATAAATGATCGGATGTTTATTTCATAATAAAGAGGAAGGTAGGCCGTTAATAATGAAAAACAACATCAGCCACAAGCACGCATACAGGACCACATCCTTTTCATGACATTTTCCATAACCAAATGGCAAAGTGGTTGCCCTATGTCCTCGATAGCCTCACGAATTTTATCTTTGAGGTCTTGAATCGACGCTGGGCTGTTGGCGTAGACCTTATCTTTCACGTGGCCCCAAAGGACGAAGTCGGAAGGTGTTTAATCACAACATCTCGGTGGCCAATTG
The DNA here is from genome assembly GCA_963082955.1 of Cheilosia grossa. Lineage (NCBI taxonomy): Eukaryota > Metazoa > Arthropoda > Insecta > Diptera > Syrphidae > Cheilosia > Cheilosia grossa. The sequence goes on from OY720148.1 coordinate 30,072,407, forward strand.
TGATCACCTCTTCGAGAGATAACACGGTCCGGAAACTTTTCCCGTAAAAGATCAATGCTTTCGTTGCTTGTGCTGATTTCTTGTGTTAACTGAACTTTATAAGCCTTAAGACCCAAGTCTTTATGCAAAATACGGTGTAATGACGTTTGTGGAATGCCCAATTCCAAAGAACGACGAGGAATGGACAAACCTGGGTTTTCTTCAACACTTTGGGCTGCAGCAGCAATATTCTCACGTGCACGGGTTTTATTCTTCACATCACTAACTTGTCCCAACAGCTCGAATTTTTCCACCAAATTCTGTATTGCGGTCCGACAGGGTGCTTCACGACGACCAAAAAATGCTTTAGTTTTGCGAACTGTGACTGCAAGATTTTCACCATTTTTGTAGTGAATTTTAATAATTTCAATGCATTGTTGAAGCGTGTATCGTTCCATTTTTAGTAATGGCGTAGTTTCTACTTGTCAAATGTCAAAGAATAAAAGCTTCAAAAGTGACAGCTACCGAAATAGCGGGTCATTCACAATAACACCCCTCATTGGAAAACCCTTTATATATTTCAGTTAAATTTCATAAATTGAAGCTGTTACGCAGTTCACGTGAAATCTAGTTTTTCACTGCGAAATGCCAAAATAAAATTTCCACACGAAAATTTCACTAGGCAGTATGCAGTTCGAGTGGAAAAAAGCTCTTCCAAATACACTTTTTTTTTTTAATTGAATATAGTGCGATAATGTTAAGTCTACGAATATTTGGTGGCATGGATGTCGTTTTCCATTAGCATTATACCTCAAGAATATTTTTCTATCCAGCTTTGCTCAAAGAAAGCAAGCAGATGAATTCACGGATCTTTGAAAATATGTATAATTTCCATGCACTGTTAACTGCTTGAATTTGACGGCCGTCCTTTTTGTATTACAAATCAGATATTATTTGCCACATTGAAAGTTATTAAAATTATCTTGAAAAAAATACAAATATAATTGTGTTTGGAGATTCACTGGAAGGGAAAATCATCGAAAGGAATTCCAGACTAATCGGAAATTTATTTTTGAATTATTTGAAAGGAAAAATCTCTCGTTTTTTCGAATTTTTGAACTTTTTTGTTAGAAAATATTACGGAAATTCTTTGCCTTAGCTATGTAATTTTTGTTGATCAAGAGGTTTTATCCGCCTTAATGTCCTAATTACATTTTCTGTATTTAATAACGCGGTTATTTCTAAGCTAACGTTGTTGAGAAGCATACTTCTGTGCATTTAAGCAACTTGTGTAACTTCTTTCTCAACTATTTCAATATTTAAATCTCTTAAATCTGTAGATCAGCGTTGTGTACATGTACCAAGGTGCATTGACTATGACTATGTTCCTTTGTAATATATTTTGAAAGACCTTCATTTCTTAGAAATTCGTTTAGCTCGGTCAAGTCCTCAACTGGTGCCCGTAAGTCCATACTGGTTTCAGAATTTGCTTGTATTGGACGGTTGGACAAGGATGAATATTTTCCAATGCATTTTATTGAATCACATGATTCACAAAAAGTGAAGTTTCCAATTTCATTCTTGTTTCGTAGAATAAAAGTGCGAAAGTTGAATATTGAAGTATTTTTCATTTTATAGGTAACCTAAGATCTTCTTGAAATTTCTCCACGAAAAATATCGAAAAAAAATATTCCACTTTCTATTTCACAGCACTCTTTGGAGAGGATAAACAAATATTTTCATTTTTTGTTTGTTATAGTTATAAGTATAAAAAAAAAACTTTAATTAGAAAATGAGACCTGAACTTCCGGACTAAGGCCCTAGTTATAGTCATACGTAAAACGAAGCCGTAAGACTTTTCTCTTGCTTTTTTTGACCACTTCAACCTAATGGTTGAACTCAATCTTGGTCTTATAATGTTGCTTAAGAATTATAAAGTTAGTCTATCAAAAAAAAAAAAAAAAAAAATAAGCAAATGATATTTAAATTTTCTAGAAAAATATTTCATTAATTTTTTTCTATACGAAAAAATTTTTGTGATCAACTTCTCAGTCAATTCCGCAAGAAAAAACCAAATCATTCCACTTAAACATTTCACTTCTTTACTGTTCCACCTGTCAGGAATTTTTTTTCTGATGGATTCGCATCACTGGTGGTTGGTTTGTTGTGGTTGTTTTCACAGGGAAATTTTTTTCTGAAAGAATTTTTGCTATGACCGCCTAAACGTAAAAAAACTCATTTTCACACTGTTCCAACTTTTTCGGTTGCATTTATAACTAGGGCCTAAATCGGATGAATTGGTGGCTTTAAAAATGAATGCCTGGGAAACAGAATGCACAAACTATGAGACTGTACGTGTTTCTAAGGAAAATTATGGATATAATATATTTCATACCTAAAGTCGACAAATAGTAGGCACTTCTGACTGTGGTAACGTGAAAACAAGATTTATGTCGATTTCACATCGATAGTCGTTGGCCGTGTAAAGAGAGAATATAATACTTTGCGTCTTGTAAATAACAAAATTCTGAAAAAGTTCCATAGGCGTTAAAAAGTGGCCTGAATTTTCGTAAAGGGGTCCGATTTGGACTATTTGGGAGAAGGCGGCTCCTGGGTCCCAGTTTGGAGGAATGGTTCAATCGGACTCTAAGGAGTCCCAAAGGTTTATTATCCCAAATTTTATTCCATTGCACACTGTGTGAAGTTCCTTGACTGTACTCAAACAGCAAGACCTCGCTTTCGGTTCGGATGACGATGTTGCTATTTTTTCTGTAATCATCTTTGAGCAGCAGTCAAGAAACTAAAACAGTGAGACTGGTCCTCAGTATGCAATCTGAATTTCAGCGAATGAATCTTTCACTGCCACCCACTCGCAGTTCGAAGCCCTCGGTCTAGTACTGAATGTGTTCAAGCAAGCATTGAAGAAGCGACAAATTATACCGAAACCTTGAACATAATTCAGGGGCTCGAGGGTTACTTGCTCAAACGCGTTTCCAGAACCCACCCAATTGGAAACTGGCGCAGCAGTGTCAGCATAAAAAAACAAACCCACCCTCAGACTACCACGCAGTTAAAAGTTTCAACAACTACTTAGCTTTGTAACACGTAACTCATACAGCAAGATACACACATCGCTTATACAGCGAGCGAGCTGATTTACAATGCGCTGTTCAAGGTTTCCCAAATGGGGTAAACAACACCTGATTGAATCTTATCTGCTTTCATGAATTCCCAATCATTCGTATCAGCGCAACTGGCCGGCGAGAAGAGGAATAGCGCTCAGAATTCAAGATTGCAAAACCCAAGCCCCTGCCAGAAATTCCACGAATTGATACAAGCTGCTGTTGTGCTCGCATTACGATGGGGATTTCCCCTTGCGATTCCCATTAGATCATCAAAACCTATAAATGACATCCACTGCGACGGCAACAGCTCAGTCAGCTCTCAGAATGATCGCTGTTTACATCGTTTTGTTGGTCGCGGTGGTGGCATCAACATCCGCAGTGCAAGTATCCACTACTCTCGGGGACATCCGCGGAGTTACCTTAAAGTCGCGCTTAGGCACAGACTTTTACGCGTTCCGTGGCATCCGATATGCCAAGCCGCCAGTGGGCGAGTTGCGGTTCAAGAGCCCTCAGCCAGTGGATCCATGGAGACCCAAGGTGTTCGACGCCACAGATGACGGCCCAATGTGTCCACAAAGTCCATTCAACTCGACCGACTATTCGGAAGATTGCCTGCGCGTAAACGTCTATTCGAAGAGGTTGGATGCGAAGGCATCAAAACCGGTCGTCGTGTACATTCATCCCGGTGGGTTCTATGCGTTCTCTGGACAGAGTAAACTATTTTCCGGCCCGCAACTGATGATGGACCGCGATATTGTGTTCGTCACAATCAACTATCGTCTGGGGACTCTGGGCTTCCTGGCCACTGGCACCGCAGAGGCTCCTGGAAATGGTGGCCTCAAGGACCAAGTGTTAGTGTTGAAGTGGGTAAGGGACCATATACGCAACTTTGGAGGCGATCCCAACTCTGTCACGCTAATGGGCTACAGTGCGGGCAGTATGAGCATTGGCCTGCACATGGCCTCACCCATGTCGGTCGGTTTGTTCCACAGGGGCATCGCGATGAGTGCCTCGCCGGTGTCACAGATACGCTATCCGAGTGAGCAGCTGGATCTGGCGAAAAAGCAGGCGCGATTGGTGAATTGTCCCACCAATAATGTAGGCGCCATGATAAGCTGTCTGCGGAAGGTAGGTTCGCCTTTGCCAAGAACTACTTGTGAAGGAATTACGTACATTTTTCTGATTCTAGACCCCAGCTGATGAGTTCGTGAGAACACAACCGGCCATGTTTGTATTTGGATGGAATCCCGTCTTAAACTGGATGCCGGTGGTGGAGAAGGACTTGGGACAAGAGAGGTTCATCATCGAAGACCCAACGAAATCATACCAAGAGGGCCGCATTCAGAGGGTGCCGCTCATCATCGGGATGACCAAGGATGAGTTCGTCCAAATTGCATACAGTAAGTCGAAACCGAGTGCCTCGGCTTTGTTTATTACCAAAATTACAATTTCTCTAGATACCCTGCAAAACGAAACCCAAACGCAGCAACTAAACCAGAACTGGGAAGAACTGGCCCCAATCGGCTTCCAGTATGAGAAGGATACCCCAAAGTCAAGGGAAGTTAGTGCCGCCTTAAGGAAGGAGTATCTAAACGATCAGCCCCTGATAAGTAATGAGCCGTTTGAAAAGTTGGGAAAGGTAGGTCTTTGACCCGCTTCGAACTGTTCGCTTAAAAACTGTTCATTATAGCTTTTCAGTGACAGCATTATCAGCTTTGGAGTTCACAGACTGGCCCATCTCGCAGCCAGATACGTGCCGGTACATTATTATCAGTTCTCGTACCAGGGTCGTTACAGTTACTTCACTTATCCCGGCGATAAGCCATACGGTTTGTTAACCTTGACAGGTCAAGTCAGCTACTAGACTGAACATTTGTATCGTTCTGTATAGGAACCGTCCATCACGATGATTTGCTGTATTTGCTATACGTGCCGGTGTTGACGCCTCTGTTCACGAAGACCGATCCTGAAGATACGACTATTGAGCGCATGACTAGAATGTGGACCGAATTTGCAAAGACAGGGTAAGTTCAATGCGCAAATATTCCGGCAAAATTTGTTTACAACAAAATGTTTTATAGCGATCCGAACAACCCACATGATGAGTATCTGCAAAATCTGCGCTGGCACCCACTTAATTTGGAAGATGAAAACTATCTGGACATTGGGGATGATATGGTTCCCAAGCAGAGACTGTACTTGGAGCGTTTTGCCATTTGGGAAAGGTTATTCCCTCTGAATTGGACAGGGCACCACTGCAAGCCAGGGGGAAATCCTAATTATCCAGCACTCGATGAAGCAAGGGCACATTGAGTGTTTTTTTTATCCATACGTTTTTCAACTTGCTTTGCTATAAAAGTTTATAGCAATATGTAACGAATTTGCTAATAAATCAATGAGATTCGAAAGATCCGCCCTGAAGTGTCTTTGAGTGCAGTTCGAAAGGTACAAAGCGGAAGGTTTTGCTCACAATTGACCATGTGACAAACATGGGAATTCAAGAATTAATGCCACAAACATCCAGCGATTGTCCTTGCGACTTAATATTTGTCATAGTGAAAGCGAGACGCATGGGAAATTGAAGACGCTTAAAACCCAATGGCAAATCATTCTGAATAAGAGGATTCCGCGGAATTATAAAGTTTGCCTTGAATATTCCAGTTAAAATCGTGCCTTCCATGACATTTGATTTCAGATTCTTCACAATTAAATCCAACGCGATCCGATAAAAAGTTTCGGTGGATTTTGGTTGCTCAATAAAATTAACACTGAACCGACTTTCGATTTCAAATTGTGTAGCGGTAAGCACGCAACATCCAAAGAACTTAAAAATTAGATAATTCAAATAAGTTTTGTGGTATTGGAAGTGACACTTTTTACTATGCCGTAAAATTTCCATTCCCAATTTTATCCCCTTAAACTTCTATTTTAACGACAAACAGTAGCATGTGTCCTTTCTTGGGCCAATACGAATCCACCAAGCCCAAAATCGTAAAAATCGAACGATCCATTCTCGAGTTATGAGTGCACACACGGACGTCAATCTCTTTGATGTATAGCTGTACCCACCCGGTTTTGCCCGTGCCTTTGGCATAAACTAAGTATTAAATAGACCGCCAGCTCCCGTGCACCTACCCGATTCCCCTCGCAAATTTTGAAAAGAAAATTCTCTCTTAAATTTCGTATGCGTGAATACGTGTGAAGCAGCAAAAAAAAGAAAGAATTCTGAATGGAGGGGGTATAAACAAATAATGACACTGAGCAGTCATCCAACATCGTGGTATTTCTACCTTTTTGTAGAAATGTTGACGTCCGAAAAACCTTCCGTGCAAAACTAAAATAAAGCATCAAAATTGTGGAAATATTAGGAATCTGACGAAAAAACCTTCGAACTACATTTGAACACACTAAATGTCCATAAAAAAGGGATTTAACTTTTAGTAAACATTTCTAGTACCAAGAAATAATCATAACAATGTTAACAAACTGCGATTTTTTCATAAGCAAATCGAGGGAATTTCAGTTCGGTGCAATGGGAAAAATGCCCACGCTTCGTGGGAAAAATAAAGAGACAGTGTTAAGCACAGTGACTGACAGTAGGGTAGTTGGTGAGTTTCTATCAGCTGATGGATGCGTTCCAGCAGTTTAAATTGGTTGTTTTATTTCACCACGAAAACATTTATTTTGCAAAATGGTTAATAACTAATGTAATCAACGTATTAATAAAGGAATAAACTGAGAAATAATATTCATTCGCAGGAATAAAATAATACATTTTTGTACCCACAGTAATTCTTTTGTTTTCGTTTGTTGTTTTTGGCGAAAAATTATTTCGCTGGCGAATGTCGACAGAAAAAAGGCAACGAATTCAAATGGAAGAATTGATTAGGAATATTCAAAGTTCGTTGGGGTTCAGGGCAGAGATATGAACATTTCTGAGTGGGTACCATTTTTGAGTTTTGAGTTAAAATTTTTTCATGAATTTTCCAGAAAACAAAAAGGCAAAAAAATTATTACAAAATTTCAACAATTTAATAAACAAACTTATTTCAAACTAGCGAAATAATTAATGAAAACACTTGAGTCAGCTGAGAACAGCCATGAATAATGTTTATTTAGAAAATAACTTTTTTGTCCTATTCTTTGGGCTGTTGGTTTTGGTATTATTTTGGTGCAGATTTCTTTTTGAAATGTTACCTTCAAAACGATATACAACTTTCATAGGACATGACAAACGAATTTTTAGAATTTCTCATGACGAAAAAGTGACTTTGGCTGACGAAAAAAAATTTCGTTCAACTTTTTAAAATTATTTTATCTACATTTTCATTGCAAAAAATGTCTTATAAATGCAATCAACGAAAATGAATTTATTTTCTTTATACTGTACGGGAAAGAACGGAAACTTAAATATATAGCTATCAGTAAAATTCCAAATAATAATTTGTAGATAGGTACTGACTTTATTTTATTTTTGCAGATGATCCTTATAGTTCATCGATTTCCATTGTTTACAACCACAATGTGAACATCCTGTACTGTATGGATTATCTAGGTAAAATAAAATAAGTCCTTGTAATATTCGTTTTAATGAAATAGAAATTGTTACTAAATTCACCACACCATACACTCCGTTTTCTAGACACATCCCGATAACGGCCAATTATTTGAATTATTTGAATTTTTTCCAATGTCACCACCGAATGAGTTGTCAGTCATCTGTCAGGTTGCTATGTGCAAATGTATGCGTGCGTCTTATGGACTTTAACATGGCACACATACTTTCGCACATAGGAACACGGAAAACAGCTTGTAGGCAAACTCTCTTAAGTTGGAAGAGCTGACGGTCTATTTAATACTTAGTTTATGCCTTTGGTTTGGACATATCGGGTCTTAAACTATATTGTCTCTTAAACTGGAGTGGTTTCGGAGATCGACAGCGCCACCTATCGGACAGACCGTCAGCTCCCGCGCACCTAGCCACTTCCCCCGCAAATTTTGAAAATAAAATTCTCTCTTAGATTTCGTATCTGTGAATATGTGTGAAGAGAAGAGCCATGTATTCACTACTCTTATGAGTTATGACTCTAACTCTCTTCGGCCGTTGACTACCTTTAGTGGCGTCATTTGTACGGTCATGAAGAAGGAAAGCAAAGTAATTCTTGGAATCATAGTTTGTAGCCTGGTGATTTTTTGTGCATATAAGGTGTGCTTTATTTCGTTCTATAACTGTTGTATTTTTATATTCTCTATGGTTTAGTGATGTTTTTTTTTTTAAACCATAATCAGGACTTCTTCTGTAGTTCGGCAATGTTAAGAATGTTTCCTCCAAATGATCAGCAAACAGACAGACTGACTTGTCATTTTTCACCCAACACTAATTATCCTGCTTGATGGGTGGCGCTTGTTTCATTGGTTTTCTCAGGATTTTTACCGCCTTCCATAGCGAGTAATCTGCTTTTTTTTATGAGCAGCAAGTCTAATGAGATATTTGCCGAAGGACTAGTTATTAACTTTTTGTATAAGCATCTTAAGTCCATGGCGTAGACGATTTTGTTCTCAGGTGTTCGGCTTCTTTGCTAGGCTATTCGTGCATTTCGTTTTCTTTTTAGCAGTTCTTTTACTTCGTTAGGGTAATTAATACTAACCCTTTTCCTTATTTGGCCTTTTTTCTAAGTTTTTCAACTTGCTTTGCCATATAAAAGTTAAATATTAAAGAAACTGTTACTACGCAAATTAAGTGATGGAAAATTAAGACCTACAAGACTTAAAATATCAGGACAGCGACTTTTCCCAATAAGTATTCTGTGGACAAAACCAACTCTTGAGACCTTTCTCCTAACCTCAAGAGACTCGAGTCCAATAAGTTGTAATCGGGCTGATTACAATCCGACCAAGGGAAAAGTCTGAGGGCAAACCTAAGAAGTCTTTTTTGAATTGCTTCACTTCTTACAAAATGAGTTTTGTAGTATGGACACCAAACAATAGACGCATATTCCAACAGTGATCGAACAAATGACAAATATAAAGCTTTTAGCGCGTAGGGGGTCGGTGAACACCCTATAGCATAACGTTTGAGGATTCCCCATGCTCTAATGAAGGATAGTTTACTATCTAACATAACACCTAAATCTTTTATCAAAGATACACGCGGAATAACTTTACTGTCCAACGAATAAGCGTGAATGAAAGGCGAGTTACGACGGGAAAAAGTAATGACCGAACATTTACTAACATTAAGGGACAGGTAGTTTATATTGCACCAAACAACGAAATCTTGGAGATGTATCTACATTCAATCTATCGAAACTATTCATATCATTGCATGAAGAGTATATCTTGAAATTATCGCCAAACATCAGGATATTGCAATGTGGAACAAATTTGGCTACATCATTAACGAATAAAATAAATAAGAGTGCGCCTATGTGACTTCCTTGTGGGACACCTGATGTTACCATGATTTCTTTGGATAAGTGTCCTCAAAACTTTTCAAATTGGCATCTGTTTCCTAAATAGGATGACAGCAATCCAAGAAAAACTGTAGGAAATAGTAAACATTCAAGTTTGTAAGGAAGAAGATTGTGGTCAACTCGGTCAAACGCTTTACTGAAATCAGTATAAATGACGTCGACCTGATTACCCTTATATAACCCACTAATAAAAAAAACTTGTAAAAAGGAGAAGACTAGTACAAACGTGGATCTGTTTTTTACAAAGCCACACTCTCAAAAATTGGCCCTAACAGAGTGCGATTTTTGCTCGGCTAAAAAAAATGGTTTAAAATTAACCAAGTCTATGTTGACAAAAACCTTGTATTCGTTGTTAAATACTACCGATATAAACAGGTAAAATGCATACTGTTAAAAATAAAACACTTTATCAGTTGTTAAGAACCAAGTTCCGAGAAAAAGTGATAAAAGTTTATTTTAAACCGAGTTTCATTAAACAACCTGACTCGGCTAAATGTAATCCACTAACTTTGTAGGAGTTATATTAACAGTATCCCTTGGTAATTTTTAACCGAAAGTTGGTTGATTTTAAATAAGTGATTTTTCTGCGTCAACTTGCCGCAAATTAAATTTTTACAAAAAAAAAAATTTAACTACTCGTCAAACAGTTTAGGGATGGCCGATTGTTTACAGATCGCTCTTTAGTTTTCAATATTTATTATTTTTCCTACCGGATCTAAGTATTGGTACTGTAAAAGAGTGTTTCGATGGGGAAGAAAAGATAGCAGTCTTCAACGATACATTGAAAATGTGGCAAAGAATTGAGTACGTAAAGGAGGGGCACACGTTTTTAAAAAGCCTTCTAGAATTCCATCGGGTTCAGGATTCAAATTTAGAGCCAAATTTCTAATTTTACTCTGTACCATATCTTCGGGAAAAGCAATGCGAATAAAAATTGAGAATGTAGTGCACCTAGATAAGATACAAATCGCTCATCTATAACTGAATCGGGAATTGAATACCCTTATTGAAAAAATGCTGCAAAACTATTGCAGATAATCACATAAAGTATAACAAACGATCATTTTGACGTTTTTAATGAAGACAAAACACTTGGCACCAATAATGCGCGGTGCAGAAGGGTCCCGTCCCTTCCGTTCAGAATACCACACATCAAGGCTCGCATCAACTCTCTGGCAGAACGTGACATCTGGTCAAATCAATTTCCACGCCATTAATCAGAGTCAATAATTGACCACCAGCAGTCACTGCGTAACCTTGTCACACCGCACCATCAGTAGCTGTCTTCATATAGTCGAATACTCAGAAGAGCCCGCAATAACAACAACAACAACAACAACATCATCACCACGAACACCCATTACGAACGTCAGCCCAACTTCCACTGAAATAACAATCAAATTTGATTCGTTTTAAATTAAATTACAATCAAATCCAATAAATAAAATGGAACCCATTCAGATGACAAGTGCAATTGAATTATTTACTCCGTCGATCTGAATCGCAGTTAAAGTTCATAAATATTCACTGGTTCGGTGCGGTTGCCCAGTGCTCTGGACCTCTGGTAAACGAAGACAGCAACAAGGTATTAGCATCTTCTTCGGCACTAGGAAACAATGCCAACTGGGGGCTGCGGCTGGGGCTCCCTCTATGTCTATGGCAGGGAGACATTAATTCAACGGGCCCGTCCACTATCATAGAGAACGTGTCTTTCGGGAGAAGAACCTCCGCGCATCTGATGCCAGTGCAAGGAGGGAAATTCTCCGGAAAATCAGCAGAAAAACGGTCCACTAGGGCAGAGCCAGAGCGGGCACGTAATGCACACGAATGATCCCCAATTCCGATCATGCATGGATCGCGATTAGATATTCAACCAGAAATAATTTGAAAATGATGACAGTCAAAGATAGGAGAACGTCGCGTCCTGGTCGACCGACGGCGACGTATAGTCAACGACAACGACGACAAGGAAGCCATGTGGAAAGGTGGTATCGCGGATCATAAGATAGTTTCTATCTTCTCTATGCCGGTATAGGTAGGCCAAAGCGACTCTTAACGCTGGCTACATGGCTGCCGCGACTTGTGAGCTCGTAATGCATTCTCCTCCTCCTCCTGACCAACCTTAACTGTGCCGGTATGGGACACATTATGAAACGTGAACAATACCGAAACTATGGCAGCAACCAGCAACATTGTCCAAGTCCAAGTCGAAGTCTTCGTCGTCGTCGTTGTTGTTGTTGTTGCAGAGTGTAGACATCGTCCTCGTATAGTGATCGTCATCCGCTCCCATCCGCCATAGTGATTGTTGTCGTAAATAAAGAGCATCACGTCGTGAATAAGACTCGAACTAGATAGATACTTCTTACTTACAACAGCCCTTGGTATGGATAGTTGGTGCTTTTGGTGGTTGCCTGTGCATTTACAGCGGCAGCGGCGGCAGACCATGAGGAACGTGCGGTAGTTAAGTGGATAACAGCCACCAGTAGTTGGTGGCGAGTGAAATTTTGAGTTAGGTACGGTTAGATAAGTCTATTGATTGTGATTGGAGTTGTGTGCAGTGCATTCGAAAACGATTGAATACGGCACAGAGGTTGATGAAAGATGACAGGTAATGAGTCGAGGGAGAGTTTTTTTCGTTCTTCTCAGTTCTCAGTAACAAGCGGGGATCACTAGTTTAGATTTTTGTGCGCGACAAGGTCCTTGATTAGGCTGATGGACGATTTAGGCATTTTTTTTGATATCGGTTCGCCAGACCAAAAGAAGTCATCCGATGTTGTTTGGCCGTAATTTTTTTTTCTAAATGAAAAACTTCGATTCTGTTTATTTCAACCTTTAGAATTGGTCAAGTTGAGAAGATGATATCGGCCAAATGGGCGCCGTCACAATTGATTGCCATACGGGCTCGTTTTCATCACTTCGGCGAGAACTTCGGGCGACAGATTCTCGCACTCGTGTCGAATGTTGTCCTTGAGGGCTTCTAGGGTCTCGGGCTTGTTCACGTAAACACGGGACTTCAAAAAACCCCACAAAAAAAAAGTCTGGATCGGTTAAATCGGGCGATCTTGCGGGCCAGTGCAAATCGCCAAAACGAGAGATGAGGCGACCCGGGAACGCCGTCTTCAGAATATCGGTTGTGGCTCGCGCAGTGCGTGCCGTAGCTCCGTCCTGTTGGAACCACATGTCCTACAGTCCTAATTGGTCCAATTGCGGCAGAAAAGACTCGGTAAACATGGCCCTATAGCGCGCATCGTCCACTGTTGTCGTTTGACCAGTGGCATTCTCGGAAAATGGCTCCTCAAGCGTGAACGGCGCACCATGCAGGAACTTTGAGCGGGTGTAATGGCTCCTCGTGCATTACTCGTGGATTTTCGGTGCCCCAGAAGCGATAGCTTTGCTTGTTCACGTACCCGCTGAGGTGGAAATGAGCCTCATAGCGCATTATGATTTTGGTCGAAAAATCGTCCACTTCGTTTATTCCGCGTTCTTGGGGAGTGTATCACTTCATGGCTTGTTCACTTGTATTCTACATCTATCTAGTCCACAAAAAAGTCTAGTTGCAAAAATTAGAGCATCTTCCAATAGGGTGATCTCTTTTGGCCCACCTTGTATTACTGATGATTGTCAGACGATCGCGAGAGGTGGCACGTGGAAAAAAAAACATTAAGTTTGAATTTGGGGTATTTCGGGAAAGGAATAACCGCATCCGTGACTGAATTTGTCATTGTCTTGCTTGTAAAATCCACAAAATTCAGTGACGTATGGCACGCTCACGGTAAATCGGCCCCTGGTCTCGCTTAGCCACTGCGCCCACATCAAAATTCGCATTCGTAAGAACTAAGAAGCTCAGAAGGCTAGGTTAGGGTCACCTATAAACACGCTGTTTCAAATATTTATTTTATGATCGATCAGGATGCTGACCGACCGATGAGATTCCTCATCGACCCGATTATAGAGAATTCAGGTTAAGTAGCTTAGGAAGTTTTCAGTAGTTTTAAATAAAATAGCAAAAATAAAGAATTCAAGTTTTTCAAAGTTTCTTGAAGAACAAAAAACAAACAAAATTAAATATAGATAGATCTAAGGCCGAAAGGCAATAATTTTAAGGATATTGTTAAGTTTAGAGCGCTCGCTAAGAGCCAGTAAGCTAGAATAAGATAAATGTAAGTTTTGAATTAGATTTAATCGTTTTTGTCTAGTATATAAGTTTAGTTAAGGATACAAATAAAAATAAATTTAAAATGTAAAAAAAAAAAAAAAATATTTTATGATTTAAGAAAAAAAAAAACCTTTCTACTGTTGAGGTTGATAAAATCTGCGAGGTGTTTCAACGAGGAACCCTTCACTCATAGTAGTAGTCCAACATACTATCCACCGAACAACTTAGCCCAGTGCTAGCTCCAGGGCCGCGCGATGTATATTTCTTTGCGAAGCCTACTGAATGTAGTAAAATTTGCATAAGTGTGACGCCGGCCATATAACTGACAAATAAATCGACTAATTAACTCGTTAAAGCAACTATACATTTGCATCACCTTCAAATAGCTACATTTCGCTAAACAACATAATCACACTCTCTGTGTCTCTGTTGTAGTATTTGTCTGCAGCCTGCATGTCATGCAGTTAGTTACCGCTCCCGCTCCGAGTATTATATCAGACATTATTATACCGTCGATCTTGCTCCAAAGATCTGCCAACAATCGCTTTAACGTGATCGTGATTGATTTCGTGGCGAGTGCTACGGATTCCTCGGTACCGCTCCTGCCCCTTCGGCATCCAGCCACAGTAGGAGTTTCCCAACCATGTAAATCTACTTGTTGCACAAGTCTCCTGTGTCCCGTTCGTCCGTCCGTCATTCGGTCTTAGTATTGTAAACGGCTCGAAAAATAGTTTTAACACAATTAATTAACCGGCACCGGCGGCGGCGCGGCGGCATGCGTCGGTCTTCGATGGCCAGGCTGAAGGTGCGCGGACGAAAGCAAAACTCGTTCCTCGTATGTCGAAATAATTGAGTTGCTCGCACACACACAGACACGTGTCGATGATTTATTAACTCTTTGCGCAGGCAGAAAGAACGAATCTCACGATTCATTCTCACCTCTTGAGAGCACAATATTCTCCTTACCATTGCCGAGAGGCATGCTAACAACAAAAAGGAGGCTAACGATTTAATCAACTGCACCGTGCATTCAATGGAATTATGTCAAAGCTTATAGCTCTGCATTCCGGTGCAGATAGAGCACTGGAAGCCGCGACTATAAATCAACTGCACCCACGATTTAATAAGCACACAATCAGAGTCCCATTAGAAGGACTTTTCGTCCACTTAAAGCGATGGCAGCGACCGTTTATCATCGCGCTATGATCTGCCCAAATAACGTGCCGTGAAATATTTATTGCTCCTCTCCACTGTCTGTGGGATCAGATTGCTTTGAATGAGGCCACCACCAACCAAGGCGACAACCGCATCGACGACGAGTATGGGGAAAATCTATCTCAATCTCCCCATCAGCGCTGTCCTTTTAGCGAGGTTATTACCTATGACGAGGCAGATAAAAGGAGCATTTTTGCATTTTTGCGGCGGGGGACTAGAGGTGCACACATCCGATTATAAGATTCTATCGGCTAAGGGGAACCTATGGAGGAGATGAATAGATTCTTTTGCCTTGTCGATTAAGATGATGCACATTGTGGTGTTTCCTTGCATGGACTCGGTCTGGTCCTATGGGGCTGCCGGGCTGGATTGAAACGAGAGGCAGACCATATTCAGCAGTGCAGCCGTTGAGGAATAGTTCGATGTTATTAATGTCAAATTCATAAAGGGGCACTGAATGGGTATCCCGTATCCGTGTCTCGTGTCCATGTGAATGCCGCCAATAGGTGGAACTCAAGTCCTTGTACATGTGTCGCTGCACGACGAACAATGCGAATATTGGTGCGGTATTCCCTGGCAGTGTTCAGGAGGAGATATGATGAATAAAGAGCTTCTTAATATGTTCGGCATTGTTATTGGATTATGGGCAAAGGTATTGTCGAACTGCCCAGACTTGTGGGAGGAGATACGATTTTCTTATGACGGAAGTGCACGAAATATTGTTAAATGTCGAAAGAGCATATTTCTCATTTCAGGCATTGTTGTCTCGCATGCAAGTGCCCTTGAAGACGCTAAACTGAGGCAGGTGTTCCTGGTGACTGAAAATAGACGATGATGATACTCGAATGTTGGAAGCTGCATGCCTTCACGAGCAGAATTTTTGTGGCACATCTACTTGCACCGTTGGTGGATGAGAATCTTGGCGGAGTCATGTAATTTTGGCGACGTCAAAATAAACCAATTCAGGTATATGACGTGAACTTGGTACAATTTCTTTGCTAATAGGAATGAAAATGTTGCGTCTTCAGTTCCTAAGTTCAGACGTTAAGTTACGTTAACTGCCAGTATTGTCAGGTCCACAAATGATCTGACAATAGCGAACTAGCTAGCAATACGAAATTGCCAGGTTTTGTCCCAAACTCTCTGACAATTTCATTTGCAGATGGGTTGCCCGCAAATCATTTTTCTGGCAACGTTGTCAGGCAGAAAATTGCCAGTTCACACGGTTGGCAGACGTTTGTTTACAAAATATTTGCAGATCCGTTTGCAGGCATTGTCAGACAAATGAAAAATTGTTGTTTTTTTTTGTCATTCGGTGGTGAAGCCTTGATTGAGAAGCACGCCTAATAATAGAACCACCAAAATTGAAAGGGAACAAAATGATGCAATTGCGATTGATTTGGCAAACAATTCGATGATCGTCTTGCTTTAGTGACTCCGCATGTTCAAAAGCAAGCAAAAAATATTCGTGCAAGCATTTCAGCGGCTGGGCGGCTTATGTTGACCCTATACGACACCTAACTATCGGGGAACATTTTCGGTCCCTGCAATATCTGATCCGCACTCCTGCGTCAAAGATCTTGTCCATCATTCCAGATGTTCTGATGGTTGCAATCTACAAAGTGCTCGTGGGTAGATATCTACAGGAAAATGATTTCACTACCGAGAACAGCAGAGGCCTGGGATTCTGTTGCTACCAAATTTACGAACTTTGGCAATTTCCAAACTGCATTGGAGAAAGGATCGTTAATATTTCCAGATCTTTTTGCAAGGGTCATAAAAGGAAGAATACAAGCTAAATTAAAAGTAACAAGAAGGATCATAAACATTTCCAGATACTTTTACAAGCATCATAAAACGGAAAGTACAAAATACACATAAAACAAAAAGTGATTGGAAAGGATCATAAATATTTCCTTTTAGAAGCACTTATCATTAAAAAAGGAAAGGGGTCTAAACTTTCCTAGAATCTTTTCAATTTCAATTTTAATTTCAATTTCAATTTCAATTTCAATTTCAATTTTAATTTCAATTTCAATTTCATTTATTCATCAATCCACAGATTTCGAAAAACAATACAATCAGTTATAAGTTATATATGGTGATAAGCGAAATTAATCTATCCTTAAAAATATTTCTGGACCAAAATATATCCAACTCGTAAAAGAACAGATTAAACAATTTAATACAAATTGAGATAGGTTCACGTTGCCCACACAATTTAGTGTGGCTACTTTCAAATAAAAGAGGTCTTGATCTAAGAGATCCAGAAGGAGCATACAAATTCAAACACATAAGTAGTTTCTCACCATCAATACTTCCAGATAAGATATCAAGAATAAACAAAACATTTTACATTTTTCTCCTCGATTCAAGAGTTTGGCAAGAGTGATGAACCTCAACTCCTTTATTACGAAACAAGTGCCTTTGAGCAAATCTCGAAAAATTTCTTTTGAACGCTTTCAATTCTGCATCCATTTAAAACAGTAGTGGAACCCCAGACAATGCAGCCATATTCCAAAACAGGGTGCACAATACTGCAAAATAATTCCTTAAGAGTGTAAGGATCTTTGAAGTCTGCAGCATTCATTTTAGTGAACCCTTAAAGGGAACTACATAGTTAACGTGTCAATGAAAACTTAACTTTGCATCAAAGATTACACAAAGATCTTTGAAGTCATCAACTACTTTTATTCTATCACCATTTAAAGAATTTTTTGGAAAAATAGAATTAAAACTAATACAAGCACATTTGTCGCTGTTTAAGATTAAATCGTTTGGACAGCACCACTCAGAGAAAGCGTTCAAGTCTTTTTGTCAAAGTCAACAGTCGTTAATTGTTACTATTCTCTTAAATAATTTTATATAATCTGCATACATAAGGCAGGGGCGGCAGTTTTTTATTAAGTCCTGTAGATCATTAATAAAAAGTAAACAGCGGACCTATATGGCTTCCTTCAGGGACGCCTGAAGTAACTAAGATTTCCTTAGAAAAATAGTCCCCTATAACGACATATTGTGTCCTGTCATGCAAGTAGGAATTAAACCATCGCAGTAAAGGGCCATAAAATCCATATGCACTTAATTTTTCTAAGAGAATCATTTGATTAACTCTGCTGAATGCTTTCACGAAGTCAGTGAAAGTCACATGAACTTGTTTATGGCTTTCTAAAGACGCTATACAAAAATTTGTGAATTCCACTAAGTTTGAAACAGTAGATCTGCCTTTCCAGAAACTACACGCAGAAAAATCGCTTATTTAAAAACAACCGACTTTCGGTTAAAAACTACCAAGTGATACTGTTAATATAGCTCCTACAGAGTTAGTTGATTAAAATAAACCGAGTCAACTTGTTTAACGAAACTCTGTTAAAAATAACCGATTTATCAATTTCCCCTCCAAATTTGCTCGGTCGTAAATAACAAACTAACTTGGTATAATTTAACCAAATTACTCTGTTGTTATTAGCCAACCCAATGGTTGAATTAAACCATGTTACTCTGTTGTTATTAGCTAATACACATGGTTGAATTTAACCAAGTTACTCTGTTGTTATAAGCGAACCCACTTGGTTGAATTTAACCACGTAACTGTGTTGTTATTATCCAACTCACTTGATTGAAATTAGCCAACCTACTTGGTTGTATTTAACCAACTAACTTGTTAGAATTTGACCTACTTAGTCTGTTGCTATTAGCCGACTCACTTGGTAGAATTCAACATATTCAATCTGTTGTTATTAGCCAACCCACTTGGCTGAATTCAACCAAGTTACTCTGTTGTTATTAGCCAATACACATGGTTGAATTCAACCATGTTACTCTGTTGTTACTAACCAACCGACTTGGTTGGATTTAACCATGTTACTCTGTTGTTACTAACCAACCGACTTGGTTGGATTTAACCATGTTACTCTGTTGTTACTAACCAACCGACTTGGTTGGATTTAACCATGTTACTCTGTTGTTACTAACCAACCGACTTGGTTGAATTTAACCATGTTACTCTGTTGTTAGTAACCAACCTACTTGGTTGGATTTAACCATGTTACTCTGTTGTTACTAACCAACCGACTTGGTTGGATTTAACCATGTTACTCTGTTGTTACTAACCAACCGACTTGGTTGGATTTAACCATGCTACTCTGTTGTTACTAACCAACCGACTTGGTTGGATTTAACCATGTTACTCTGTTGTTACTAACCAACCTACTTGGTTGGATTTAACCATGTTACTCTGTTGTTACTAACCAACCGACTTGGTTGGATTTAACCATGTTACTCTGTTGTTACTAACCAACCTACTTGGTTGGATTTAACCATGCTACTCTGTTGTTACTAACCAACCTACTTGGTTGGATTTAACCATGTTACTCTGTTGTTACCAACCAACCGACTTGGTTGGATTTAACCATGTTACTCTGTTGTTACTAACCAACCGACTTGGTTGGATTTAACCATGTTACTCTGTTGTTACTAACCAACCTACTTGGTTGGATTTAACCATGCTACTCTGTTGTTACTAACCAACCTACTTGGTTGGATTTAACCATGTTACTCTGTTGTTACCAACCAACCTACTTGGTTGGATTTAACCATGTTACTCTGTTGATACCAACCAACCTACTTGGTTGCATTTAACAATTCCAATTGGTTAAAATTAGCCAACTTTCTTGGTAGCATTTAACCAACTAAAAGTTAAATTTACGTAACTTACTCGGTTGGAATTAGCACATCTACTTGGTTGAATTTAACCAAACTACTTACTTCTTATTAGCCAGTCCATGTGGTACCAATTTACCAGTTTACTTGGTTGAACTTGAGTGCACCTGAAAATTGAACCATCTAAAAGGGATAATTTTATCGTAAAATAAAAAAAAAATCTTTTTCATATTAAGTACATAGATTTTTTATTATAATATCGTTTGTAATGTATTTTTGAATACAAAATATATGTTTTCTGTTTATTACATGTTTTTATTAATTTTAATGCAAAACTTAATTTTACTTAAAATATATGGGTCATAAATTTCATCATTTAAAAAGAAATGTGCAAAATTGTGTATTTTTATAAATTAATTTACATAATATTATTTTAATTAGCATATTTATGAAATCTGCAGTGTTAAAGCGAAATCATTTACATTTATAATTTAATCTATTTTTTATTTATAGTGGACTTCTTAAAATAACGTACTGCTTGGAGTTAGATAAAATATTTAAAGTGTTAGGAATTGGCGATAGAAAAAATTCAAGTGGAATAACAATTTGTTGAGGTATTAATGGAACTTCTACCTCATATGCATAGTAGTGTTCATCGAAACATTTAGTTTTAAGTACTATACCAACAAAAATCAATTGACTTGAGTCATACAAATATATTTTTTCCAATACAAAAAAGTCGTACAAATAACAATCTGAACTAAGACTTTTTACTAAGACGGATCCCTTTTTATAATGTACAGAAGACATGGTCGCCCAACTGACCATAGTCAACGTTTTATTAGGGTCCAGTGATAGCTGTGATCGTATATTATCAAGTTCAAATAACATGCCATATTTTTTGGGTCCAACGTCAAGTAGATTAGAAAGTTTTCCCCTTAAAAACATTTCATTAAGTTGAAGTTGATGTTTCATTGCTAAGGTTAAAGTGATATTCATTCGGTTACATGATGATCTAGCCGACATTTTGGATTGCCTATGCTTAGCTTCGAACCTCATTGACCACAAAGATGTTAATGGGCCGTATTTTTTAAAAGCGGTATGGTAGTGAATGAGATTGTGGAACTTTGGCTTAAGACAGTCCTCGGTAAGTGTAGTATATTGTTCATTAAGTTCAGCTATTAATACTTGCAAGAAATCTTCTGTTCCAACAGAAACATTTATACTAAGAAGTATGTCAACAATTTGTCTTAATTTTATATACATTTCCCAAATAATATTACCCCTCGGCACAAAGTCACCTATAAGTAAACCCAAAAACCGCAAAAGAGTAAGCGTTTCTCCTGAAGATAAACGCACATTTCCCCGCCTAAGATGTTCTCTTTCGATAGGGCAAGGTTTGTTTTTAGTATCAGGGCCATATGAGAAAGCTAATAGCTTATCATTGAAAATTGTTAAAGAAAAAAATTTGTTTTTTTCGGTATACTCTGAAAGTATAAAACTCAAAATGTATTTGGCAACACCCTCTAGCATATCATGCATAATATCGACGCCCACCTGTTGAAACAAGTCGAAGTTGTTTATGCCCAGAAAAACGCACTTTTCCTTAATGCCGGTTAAAGATAAATTATTTAAAGCCAGATCTGCTTCATAGCTTGCCATTGTTCGAAGAAGTGTTGTATCTTCGTAAAGTTGCTTTTTCAATACATCTTTTGTAACTTTGCACACTCTACAAGAAAAATTTGCTGAAAAGCTCTCTACGAACCCAATCAGAGAGTGTATTCCTAAATTGTCACCAAGAATCAGAGCTAGTTCAAAAAATAAAGATCCCTTGAAAGATGGAATATCTATTTCTATGCCCACTTCGCTTAAAAAATTAAACTCATCAATAATTGGTTGAAATATAACATTATTACCAAAAGATACTCTGTCGGATGAATGAAATAATAAAATAAGGAATATGTTGGACAGAACTGAGGAGCGCCAAGGTGGAAGACATGGAACTGAGACGTACACAGCTCCTAGTTTGTGAACACCAGCATGACTTCCTAGAACGTTTCCGATTTCATAATCATCGAAGTACATAAATAGAGGTAACACAATGCGATTTGAATGGTGCTTAAGTCTTTCTTTCCAATGTGAACCTTGAATAAAATTTTCCATTCCATCTTTATTTCGAAGACTGTCCATATATTCAAAAGTTTCCGAAAGTACGTTCTCGAGGGAGAAAAATCTTTGCAATATATCTCTTAAAGATATAAAATGTTCTTGGCACGGAATAGGTTCCATACGTGTTATTCCACCTTTTTTGACATAATCGAACCTTTGGCCGATTATTATTCCCTTAGGCTCAATGTATGATTTTTGTTTTGTGAAATAAGAAATTCTTTTTTGTTCTGTTCGGAAACATTCTAAGGGGGAGGTGATTGAAGGAACAAGTGCTTGCATTAATTGATTTGAAACATCATTAGATAGAGAATGCTCAATACATATATTGTCTACACAGTTCTGCAAATTTGAACTTAATGAACCGAAATATTCTGCTAAGCCATCAATCACTTTTTGCACTACGTTTCTAGGCAAGATCACATTTGCATAAAGGGATGCTATAAAAAGTGATAGTGATTTATCAAGTGACAGGGTTTCTGTATTTTCAGTTTTATTGGTTTGTTCTAATTGTTTTTCTGCAACAACACTTTCATTAAGTATATCCGCATTCTTCTCAGAATTTGTTGGATTATTTGAACATTGAAAATCGTGTTTTTTTTTAAAGTGTCTTCTAAAGGAATTGAAAATTGGAAACGATCGCTTACAATCTCCTTCGCGACATTTATAAGTTGTGAAGTTATGGTCACTGTGATTGAAATCAAAGTGGTGCCTTAGAACTTTGAGATCCTTTAAGTAGGATCTGCATAAGAAACAAACAACCATTGTAAGAAAATGAATTGGAAGGGGAAAACTCTAACTTTCCTTGACACCTAACTCTCCCAACAAGGTATTGGCCGCGGTAGATTCCTTATCGAACTCTGTCTTAATTTTAAAAAATGCTTTTTGAATAAACAGCCAAGAACATCTACTCTCTGGCGGATATTCAGCATTAATAATAAAAATTAGTTTGAAACAAACATCTACTGCCTCTAAAATGGTAGGTAGTAAATATTTAGTTTCATCTACAACTACAAAATAGGACCCAATAGCATCGATTGAGTTACCTACTACTATAATGAAGGGCTGTAATGTAAGGCCAATACCTTGTAGTTTTTCTCGCCTGCTGGTAATTGCTGCATCTATCTCTGCATCCGTTGCAACTCTCGTTATGAATCCATCCCTTGCTTCCGCCTTAGAGGGTCGCCAAATTTTCTGCTTCGATCCTTTGACCTTAACGTTTGATGTGGTCAACAATGAAGGGATTAGCAGGAATGCCGCGAGGTTGCTGATCTCTTCAGAAACTGAGAAAATATAAAATAATAAAACAATTATAAGTCATATGCGTCCAATTAATTTTTCTACACAAAATGTGTGCAAATCTGATTCGAAGAATTATACCTATATAGAGAATGCGCTAAAAAATATAGAGAAAATATGATGCAGATTTGTTTTTTTCTTCTAAAGAAAACATAATGGTCAAAACAAAAACAAATTTTTCGGAACAATCTAGTAAAGCTAAAATATCCACGCTTTTTCTGAAATTCGATCGAATCGGAAATTCTTCGATTTATTTCGATTAGCAGGTTATGTATTTATTAACAAATGACGTTTTCTTACGATTTTCCCGAGTCAGCAGGTGAGCGGAGTATTTATCCTTTCCTCTTACTCCTTTTCCCTTGCTTCTAGCAAGTTGGAAAATGTCCTTTTTTAATTTTGGAAAATTTTCAACCAGTCCGTTGCAGTTGTCGCTGTATATTTTATCGAAATCCCTTACCAGCTGTAGAGAAAAGAAGAATTACATAATATTATATGTAAAGAAAAGCCTGAACTATATCCAAATAAAAAGAAAAGATCGAAACTCATAGATAACGCAAGCATTTATGTGACAACTATGAGTAAAATCTGAACTAATAAATATAAGAGCTTTTACTTGTGAAACTGTAGTTCACGTTAAAGACTAAATATATGTATAATGTATTTCTGATATAATTATACTTCTATGAAATATTACCAGTTTAAATCCCAATGGTTTTTTTAAGGCCGGATATTCCTCAAAATACTCGGATATGCTCATATCCTTTAAATGGTGAAGTCGGGCATGGGTCGTTTTCTCCCATTTGTCCTCGGTTGTTTCCCATGGATGGCTAGAATTTTTTAGCCATTGGAGATCTTCTTGGAATTGTCCTTCGAAGTCTTCGAAATTGGCAGCTGTTGCTAGGCGCTTTATAGGATGTGATACTGATGCGGGAGAGGATACTCGACTGGAGGAAGGTGACGACGTCGCAGAAGCGGAAAACGAACGCTTCCTTTTAGTGATAACACCACTTTCCCGGTATTTTCGTTTTAGATTGTGGATGTGATCTGGCAATTTTCCAGCCAATCTGTTTACAACCCCACGACTCGAATTTATCAGCTTGTTGTGAAAATATTCCGATCTATTCTCGGTAGGGAACAAATGAACAATCTGATTTGTCCAGTGCCCATAAATTTGAGCTGTGATATTTTTTTCCGGGTTTTTCTTTAAAATGTTGGTGCAGACAATACGCACCAATCGCAGTCGAGCAACGTTATCCAGCGGTCGAGTTTTATCCAGCGACAGTAGACCGGTTCCTTCCAGTGAGCTTTCGAGCAGCTTGTTAAGTTCCTAGTAACAAAATATTTTAATGTGCATATAAATATAAAAAATTAGTGAAATATATTAATAATTAATAAAATAAGTGAAAAAAAAACCCTTTGTACTATCGGCTAAAGCTATTAGTGGCAATCACCTATTATAATCACCTTCTCTTAGTTGATTATAAATGCAGTGTTTTTTACTCAAACTGATAGATAAGTCAATTTATTCTGATTGATCTCTGAATGCATAAAGAAACGCAAATTGAAAGCAGAGACCATCAATCAACACTAATCACCTTTCCGATTTAAACCCTGTACTTACATCTAAACTTTCGCTGAATTGATCATCAGCAACAACGCTTGAAGGGGAATCTAGTGCATCCCCTCTGTCGCTAACAGCGAAATTTGGCAGAATCTCACTAAAAGAGAAATTAAGGCAGTCGTTTTGTTCTTGTGTGTTTGTAGCAAGAGATAATTCTGAAGTTTCAAAAGTCTGAAAAATAAAAAGACTTTATTTCTACCATTTCAAATGGTTAAATAATATGAACCAACCAAAGTCGTGGACGCATTAGGGTGCATAGCTTTCCGCCATTCTTCGAAATTCCGTGTAAACAGAACCCGATGCCCTATAACTGGGATCATTTCCTTTATCTCTCTGGCACCAAGCAGCGCCAAAGACATTGAAGTTATAGCATTTTCTGTTATAAATGAAAATTAACCAATGTCACGTAGTTAATCACTTGCAAAGTATAGGTTTTTATCAGATATACAAAATGGCGCAAATTTAATCACCCTTTCGGAAGATTTTATAATTTTTGCAAATAGCTTCGTACGTCAATCAAATTAATTTAGCAAAAAAGTAATTCAAAAACAAAATTGGAGGATTAATTTTGCACCACCTTGCATAAGAAAGTCGCGTATAAGAAAGAATCGTCTGTGAAAAACACAAGCTTCTAAAAAGCTTTTCAAGCGCAAAAGAATTTTCGTGCCGTAAGGAATCGAAATCAAAAATGCAAAACACATGTGTAGCAAAAATACTTTAAGCAAATTACAACTTTCTTATATGCGAATAATATTGTATAAATTTACGTTTTGGTATATAAACGAACCTTTAAAAATGTCTACGTAGGCTTCCAGGCCCCACTCCTTTAGTAAGGTTGACACTTCTTCATCCATTTTAGATAACTGTGAAGCACGTGTTAATATGAGCATGTGCATATCAAAATACGATCATTTAATTACTAAATTACTACTGACAGAAACATTGAGAACTAAGGCTATGCCTGGTTTTAAGACGATGTTCGCCATTTATTGGTGACAAACGATTCGAAATGATGAAAACATAGACAGAAATCATTTTAAATAGTTCGTCCCAGAAAAGTTGCGAACATCGCCATAAAAGAAAAAAAAAGCCCAAGAAAAACAAAACTAATGCACTCGCTAATGAAGAACCTGAATCCCAGAAGAAAAAAACATGTCAAAACACGATACCAGACTGAAAGGGTTGATATTAACCGAGTGTTTCTCAACTCGGCAATTATTAACCGAGTACTAGGTTGAAATTCTTTGCTTTGGTTCTATTTTTTTTTCACTTGAATATCACCAAAATTGACAATAAATTGTTTAAAACTCGAGAAAAACAACATAGTTAATGCACTCGCTAATAAAGAACCTGTGGCCTATTTCACCAACTTACATATTTGTATTTACAAGCACTTTTCAACAAAATTTTAGATTTTTTTGATTTATGTCGTTTCACCAAACTCTGAGTATTACAAATTTGTAGTTGTATTCTACAAAGGGAAAATTGTGGGAACAATTCACTTTTCGTTTCACC
The DNA here is from genome assembly GCA_963082955.1 of Cheilosia grossa. Lineage (NCBI taxonomy): Eukaryota > Metazoa > Arthropoda > Insecta > Diptera > Syrphidae > Cheilosia > Cheilosia grossa. Next base: position 30,098,618 of record OY720148.1, read on the forward strand.
AAAAGTTATTTATAGTTGTAATTTACAAGTTACAAGTTTGTGAAAATTTTACTTATTTGTGTCTTTACGTTTCACCAAAGAAATTTAATTCATAAATTTTGTTTAGTATGTGAGAATATTACACAAGTAAAAGTTGACGTGTAATTCCTCCCACAAGTTATGTTACTTACTGAAAGTAATCGAGAAAAAAAAAATGTCTTTGCGAAGAAGGTATAGTAGTAGCTATAGTAGCGAAAGTGACGATTATGTGTTAATTGCAAGAAAAAAAATGTATCGTATGTGTGTATCACTTTAATATTAATGAAAAATTTCTTCTGAGTCGATGCAAATAATTATATCGGATTTAGGAAACACTTGCAATTATTGGTCCACAGATAGCCCACAAGACTGAAAAGAACTTTGCATTAACACTGATGCAACAGTTTCTCACAGCTTTACACTGGCTAAGGAATGGAAGGCAGTACCATGGAGTTGCTGAAATGCACGTGATATCTAAGTCGACGGTATGCATATGTATTTACAGAGTTTGTACAACAATTGTTAATTAACTATTTGAAAATGTTGTATGTTGGCCTAATCAACACGAAAACATATGTGAAAGATTTTACGATATTGCCGGTAAATACCTACATTTTTATATCGTGGATTACAGCATTTGAAAACTTCCCAAACAAAATGTCGTTTTTATCTCTAATTAGAGACGCAACAAAGATCTTATTTTGTTTATTCATTGCCGACTCACGTACAACAAACTTGTGAAAAAACATTTGTACATTGCAAGTCAATCACAAACCCGGTGCAACGGTTATTTTGAGAACTTGTAATCAACAATTTGCTTTACACAATTTTTTTTGCATTCTACTCACAAATTTTCGGATTATAAAGGGTGATTTTTTAAGAGGTTTAGAACTTTTTTTAAAAAAAAAACACAAAAAAATCGAAAAAATGAATGAAATATTTATTTGAATCGATAGTTTGAACCTTGCAATTTAATGTTTAAATATAATTTCATGCAAATGTTGACCGCGGCTGCGTCTCAGGTAGCCCATCCGTTGAGTCCAATTTTGGCATACTCTTTCACACATATCGGCCGGTATCTCACGAATGAATGCATGGATGTTGGCTTCCAGTGCGTCAATCGAAGCGGGCTTGTCCCTATACACATTAGCCTTGGCATACCCCCACAAAAAATAATCTAATGGTGTCAAATCGCACGATCTAGGCGGCCAATTGACCGGCCCGAAACGTGAAATTAACTGTTCACCAAACTCGCCTCGCAATTGCGCCATTGTTTCGCGTGCTGTGTGGCATGTGGCACCGTCTTGTTGAAACCACATATCATGCAAGTCAAGAACTTCCATTTCGGGCAAAAAAAAGTTTGTTATCATCGCTCGGTAGCGTTCACCATTGACAGTAACGCTGCGATTCGCATCATCTTTGAAGAAATATGGCCCAATAATGCCGCCGGCCCATAAACCGCACCAAACAGTGGCTTTTTCGGGATGCATTGGTAGCTGTTGCAATGCTTCTGGCTGATCTTCACTCCAAATGCGGCAATTTTGCTTATTTACGTACCCATTCAACCAAAAATGAGCCTCATCGCTGAACACAATTTTTCGATAAAAAAGCAGCGATGAACATTTCCAACCGAGCACGAATTTTGATAGTAAAATTCAATAATTTGCAAGCGTTGTTCATTTGTAAGACGATCCATGGTTAAATTGCAAACCAAACTGAAGCTGTTTGACAGTGACACAAGGTACTAAACACACGTCAGCTGTCAAAACCAGTGTTGCCAAAACCAAACCAGCTAAAAAATCACCCTTTATATTTGTAATTTGTGAAACATAAAACTTGATTACAAGTTTGTATTTGCGATTTACAAGTACAAATTTGTGGTTGTAATTTGTAGTTTGGTGAAATAGGCCACTGAATCCCAGAAGAAAAAAACATGTCAAAACACGATACCAGACTGAAAGGGTTGATATTAACCGAGTGTTTCTCAACTCGGCAATTATTAACCGAGTACTAGGTTGAAATTCTTTGCTTTGGTTCTATTTTTTTTTCACTTGAATATCACCAAAATTGACAATAAATTGTTTAAAACTCGAGAAAAACAACATAGTTAATGCACTCGCTAATAAAGAACCTGAATCCCAGAAGAAAAAAACATGTCAAAACACGATACCAGACTGAAAGGGTTGATATTAACCGAGTGTTTCTCAACTCGGCAATTATTAACCGAGTACTAGGTTGAAATTCTTTGCTTTGGTTCTATTTTTTTTTCACTTGAATATCACCAAAATTGACAATAAATTGTTTAAAACTCGAGAAAAACAACATAGTTAATGCACTCGCTAATAAAGAACCTGAATCCCAGAAGAAAAAAACATGTCAAAACACGATACCAGACTGAAAGGGTTGATATTAACCGAGTGTTTCTCAACTCGGCAATTATTAACCGAGTACTAGGTTGAAATTCTTTGCTTTGGTTCTATTTTTTTTTCACTTGAATATCACCAAAATTGACAATAAATTGTTTAAAACTCGAGAAAAACAACATAGTTAATGCACTCGCTAATAAAGAACCTGAATCCCAGAAGAAAAAAACATGTCAAAACACGATACCAGACTGAAAGGGTTGATATTAACCGAGTGTTTCTCAACTCGGCAATTATTAACCGAGTACTACGTTGAAATTCGTTGCTTTAGTTCTATTTCTTTTTTCACATAAAAACCACCAAAATTGACAATAATTTGTTTTAAACAAGAGGAAAACAAGATAATAATATTATGTACTCACCAATAAATATGAATTTTTTATTTTTCCTTGTCTTTTTTGTTTTTTTTATTTTCACTTATCACAGATTTCACACCACCAGCCACTACAAAGGTTCAACACTTAATGACTCAATTACTAGTCGCGAGCAGCGTGCGTCGTTCATAATTCGCGATAGTATGCGTATGCGTATAACACGATGTATGTGTTAAAATCAACCGAGACACACTGTTTTACAGATGAACGAGAAGCCTTGTGTTTGTAGATATTAACCGAGTTGACTGTATCTGCAGCCACACACATATTTCTACCTACCAGGAATGTAAAACGAGTTTTTGGTATTGTACCCAAATGTTTTCCATTGTTCGTGAATGATCTGTATCAACAGCCACACACATATTTTCTACCAGGGATGACAAAACTGATTTTTTAGGTGCTGTACCGAAATGGGTTCAATTGTGCGTGAATAATTTGTGATCGCAAAGGCCTAGCAAAGGCAGCACAGCAATGAAAAAGACGATTTATTCAAGGCTGCTCCTGGAAGTCGAGATTGGTTACCAATACTTCCTTGGTTTCTTCAAATTCTCCTAACTGTGCTTTACAAGATGGTATATATAATTTTCTGTTTGTATCTTTATTTTAAAATGTGTATGTACCAATTGCATTATGAGTTTAGTTATTATCAACTCTCACAAAACGCATAGTTCAAAACAAGTCTGGTACTAACAAATTTTGAAATAAAGTGATAAATGCAGGACTATATATACCATATTGTAGAGCACAATTAGATGAAATCTCAGAATCTATCTTTTTGATTCCGGACTCTGCCGGACGCTTCTTTTTGCCGCGTGGAAAACGATATAAGTTTTATTATTATCATCTCTCACCAACGCATAGGTCGAAACGAGTTTGGTACTTACAAATTTTGAAGTAAAGGGCTAAACTAAAGACTATACCATTTTGTTCAGCATGTGCAAAAGTGTAGCTTTTTTCATTAGCTTGGTTCTCAAAATGATTGAATCGCAGAGTGAAAAATTACTTAATTTTACTTCATTATATCTACAGAAACAGATTAGATTAATATTGCGTTAAGGCCATTATGTCAATTGGACTCAATAAAAAGCTAATATTTATTTTGCATTAAATTTGTACCTTTGGCAAATTTTCTTACAATTAGATACCTATCTTAAATTAGTTTTCAAGTGCCTAGCTACAATTAAGAGTAAAAGCCATATTTTATCAGACAAAAATGTAAAAAAAAAATTGTTGCTTTGGCCATTTTTGTCTGTGTTCTTTTTTTCCTATTGCAAGCCAAAAAAGTAGTAGAGAAAACTTTGTTTTTAAGGCTGTATTAGCCTGTTTAGAATTTAGTTTGTTCGTGAAATGTGAATGTACTAAATTCGGAAGGAATGTCGGAACGTATTTTCAGAAGTAGAATATATTCATCAAAGTTCTGAATTTGGGCAAATCGTACTTGTATATATCTTTAAATCAACTGTGTCGATAAAAGTACAATTGCGATTATTTTTTCATCCCTGGTTTCTGCGTTTTGAAAAAGCAGCGTCGTAATTCGTGGTGTGCGTATAACTTGTTAAGAAACAACAGTATGTGTTTGTTGAAATTTACCAAGTTGAATGATAAAATTAACAGATACACAATTTCTACGTATAACAAATATCAGATAGGTACATATTTCGATGAAAATGTTTTATAGAATTGTTTTATGGAAAAATGGAATGTAAAATAAATCGAGGAGAATTCTCTTTTTTTGAACAGAATGTTACTTTATTTTTGGGAAATTCTCACGAGTAAAAGGGTTAAAAACAAACAAGTCATTGGTTGTATTTAAGCAACGTTTATTGGTTGTTTTCAACAGAGAGCTTGTTAGATTTTAACACACATTCGCTTGGTTAAATTCTCACGAGTAAAAGGGTTAAAAACAAACAAGTCATTGGTTGTATTTAAGCAACGTTTATTGGTTGTTTTCAACAGAGAGCTTGTTAGATTTTAACACACATTCGCTTGGTTAAATTCTCACGAGTAAAAGGGTTAAAAACAAACAAGTCATTGGTTGTATTTAAGCAACGTTTATTGGTTGTTTTCAACAGAGAGCTTGTTAGATTTTAACACACATTCGCTTGGTTAAATTCTCACGAGTAAAAGGGTTAAAAACAAACAAGTCATTGGTTGTATTTAAGCAACGTTTATTGGTTGTTTTCAACAGAGAGCTTGTTAGATTTTAACACACATTCGCTTGGTTAAATTCTCACGAGTAAAAGGGTTAAAAACAAACAAGTCATTGGTTGTATTTAAGCAACGTTTATTGGTTGTTTTCAACAGAGAGCTTGTTAGATTTTAACACACATTCGCTTGGTTAAATTCTCACGAGTAAAAGGGTTAAAAACAAACAAGTCATTGGTTGTATTTAAGCAACGTTTATTGGTTGTTTTCAACAGAGAGCTTGTTAGATTTTAACACACATTCGCTTGGTTAAATTCTCACGAGTAAAAGGGTTAAAAACAAACAAGTCATTGGTTGTATTTAAGCAACGTTTATTGGTTGTTTTCAACAGAGAGCTTGTTAGATTTTAACACACATTCGCTTGGTTAAATTCTCACGAGTAAAAGGGTTAAAAACAAACAAGTCATTGGTTGTATTTAAGCAACGTTTATTGGTTGTTTTCAACAGAGAGCTTGTTAGATTTTAACACACATTCGCTTGGTTAAATTCTCACGAGTAAAAGGGTTAAAAACAAACAAGTCATTGGTTGTATTTAAGCAACGTTTATTGGTTGTTTTCAACAGAGAGCTTGTTAGATTTTAACACACATTCGCTTGGTTAAATTCTCACGAGTAAAAGGGTTAAAAACAAACAAGTCATTGGTTGTATTTAAGCAACGTTTATTGGTTGTTTTCAACAGAGAGCTTGTTAGATTTTAACACACATTCGCTTGGTTAAATTCTCACGAGTAAAAGGGTTAAAAACAAACAAGTCATTGGTTGTATTTAAGCAACGTTTATTGGTTGTTTTCAACAGAGAGCTTGTTAGATTTTAACACACATTCGCTTGGTTAAATTCTCACGAGTAAAAGGGTTAAAAACAAACAAGTCATTGGTTGTATTTAAGCAACGTTTATTGGTTGTTTTCAACAGAGAGCTTGTTAGATTTTAACACACATTCGCTTGGTTAAATTCTCACGAGTAAAAGGGTTAAAAACAAACAAGTCATTGGTTGTATTTAAGCAACGTTTATTGGTTGTTTTCAACAGAGAGCTTGTTAGATTTTAACACACATTCGCTTGGTTAAATTCTCACGAGTAAAAGGGTTAAAAACAAACAAGTCATTGGTTGTATTTAAGCAACGTTTATTGGTTGTTTTCAACAGAGAGCTTGTTAGATTTTAACACACATTCGCTTGGTTAAATTCTCACGAGTAAAAGGGTTAAAAACAAACAAGTCATTGGTTGTATTTAAGCAACGTTTATTGGTTGTTTTCAACAGAGAGCTTGTTAGATTTTAACACACATTCGCTTGGTTAAATTCTCACGAGTAAAAGGGTTAAAAACAAACAAGTCATTGGTTGTATTTAAGCAACGTTTATTGGTTGTTTTCAACAGAGAGCTTGTTAGATTTTAACACACATTCGCTTGGTTAAATTCTCACGAGTAAAAGGGTTAAAAACAAACAAGTCATTGGTTGTATTTAAGCAACGTTTATTGGTTGTTTTCAACAGAGAGCTTGTTAGATTTTAACACACATTCGCTTGGTTAAATTCTCACGAGTAAAAGGGTTAAAAACAAACAAGTCATTGGTTGTATTTAAGCAACGTTTATTGGTTGTTTTCAACAGAGAGCTTGTTAGATTTTAACACACATTCGCTTGGTTAAATTCTCACGAGTAAAAGGGTTAAAAACAAACAAGTCATTGGTTGTATTTAAGCAACGTTTATTGGTTGTTTTCAACAGAGAGCTTGTTAGATTTTAACACACATTCGCTTGGTTAAATTCTCACGAGTAAAAGGGTTAAAAACAAACAAGTCATTGGTTGTATTTAAGCAACGTTTATTGGTTGTTTTCAACAGAGAGCTTGTTAGATTTTAACACACATTCGCTTGGTTAAATTCTCACGAGTAAAAGGGTTAAAAACAAACAAGTCATTGGTTGTATTTAAGCAACGTTTATTGGTTGTTTTCAACAGAGAGCTTGTTAGATTTTAACACACATTCGCTTGGTTAAATTCTCACGAGTAAAAGGGTTAAAAACAAACAAGTCATTGGTTGTATTTAAGCAACGTTTATTGGTTGTTTTCAACAGAGAGCTTGTTAGATTTTAACACACATTCGCTTGGTTAAATTCTCACGAGTAAAAGGGTTAAAAACAAACAAGTCATTGGTTGTATTTAAGCAACGTTTATTGGTTGTTTTCAACAGAGAGCTTGTTAGATTTTAACACACATTCGCTTGGTTAAATTCTCACGAGTAAAAGGGTTAAAAACAAACAAGTCATTGGTTGTATTTAAGCAACGTTTATTGGTTGTTTTCAACAGAGAGCTTGTTAGATTTTAACACACATTCGCTTGGTTAAATTCTCACGAGTAAAAGGGTTAAAAACAAACAAGTCATTGGTTGTATTTAAGCAACGTTTATTGGTTGTTTTCAACAGAGAGCTTGTTAGATTTTAACACACATTCGCTTGGTTAAATTCTCACGAGTAAAAGGGTTAAAAACAAACAAGTCATTGGTTGTATTTAAGCAACGTTTATTGGTTGTTTTCAACAGAGAGCTTGTTAGATTTTAACACACATTCGCTTGGTTAAATTCTCACGAGTAAAAGGGTTAAAAACAAACAAGTCATTGGTTGTATTTAAGCAACGTTTATTGGTTGTTTTCAACAGAGAGCTTGTTAGATTTTAACACACATTCGCTTGGTTAAATTCTCACGAGTAAAAGGGTTAAAAACAAACAAGTCATTGGTTGTATTTAAGCAACGTTTATTGGTTGTTTTTAACAGAGAGCTTGTTAGATTTTAACACACATTCGTTTGGTTAATTTTACATGAGTAGCACGGTTATTAATAACCAATCAATGTGTTAAAACCCCAAATTTAGTAGGTTTTTCTTAACCAAGATACTTGTTTGAATTTAACCAAACAGGAAAACGAGACTGGTTGGTTAATATTAACGAAGCAACTTAATTGATAACAAACATTTAGTGTGTTATTTTTAACAACATGTATTTAACCTTTTTAACACGGTAGTTTTTAACAATAATAACTCATTTGTTTTCTACAGAGACTTAGTTGATTTCAACACATTTTTTTTTAACCGAGCGAAAATTCCACTCGGTTAAGGTCAATTTTTCTGCGTGTATGTTGATATTTACTGACTTGTTGCTTGATTGTAAAAACAAGCTTATCTTTTACAAGGTTATCTAGTATTTTGGGAATAACCGAGAGTTTAGTAAAAGATGCCTAGTACTCGACTTATAGACTGGATCTATGGTAGATAAAGGGACCGCCAAATAACTTATTTTTTTTTTTTTGAAAAAGCTATAAAAAAAAACTACTGAATATTTTCTCAAATTTCTTTTTTTATTGGAAAGTACAATCCTTCCGGTTAATAATGAAAAATAATTTCATTCAAATGGCTGCCTCGGCTGGCCATGCAGTAGCTTCGACTTAGAGAAGATGCTGATTTTGCCAAAAAAATCATCTTTTCAGATGAAGCTCATTTTCATCTTGGCGGGTATGTAAACAAGCAAAATTGTCGCATTTGGGGCACAGAAAACCCGCACGCATACATTGAAAAGCCGATATACCCAAAACGAGTCACTGTTTGGTGCGGAATTTGGTCCAGAGGCATAATTGGGCCATTTTTCGTCGAAAATGAGCAAGGAGTGGCCGTTACAGTCAATGGCGATCGTTATCGGGCCATGTTGAACGAATTTTTGTTCAAAAAAATTGAAGAGGAGGATATTGCCAACATTTGGTTTCAACAGGACGGCGCTACGTGCCACACAGCCGAAGCTACACTCGATGTTTTGCGCCCTGTTTTTGAAGATCGCATTATCAGCCGCAGAGCTGATGTCGTTTGGCCACCTCGGAGCTGCGATTTGACACCGTTGGACTATTATTTGTGGGGTGCCGTAAAAGATAAGTGTTACGCCGACAAGCTAGAGACAATTGACGCTTTAAAGGACAATATTAGTGAAGCCATTGGTGAAATACAGCTGCACACAATCGATAATGGGCTTAAAAATTGGACCGATCGTGTAGGCTACTGCATGGCCAGCCGAGGCAGCCATTTGAATGAAATTATTTTCCATTATTAACCGGAAGGATTGTACTTTCAAATAAAAAAAAGAAATTTGAGAAAATATTCAGTAGTTTCTTTTTATAGCATTTTCAAAAGAAAAAAAGTTATTTGGCGGTCCCTGTACTTTGTTAAAAATAACCTTAAATGTAAGAAATTTTCGGATATATTCTTGCACAGAAATTCATTTGACCATTTTTAACCTCCGCACTAATTGTTTTGTACGTCACAAAAGCTAATTTTGAGAATTTCGCCATTGCGAGTTCTTTAAATTCAACTTGGACACCACAAATAATTATTAGTACCGCCCAGAGCTTAGAGGTTGTCACACGAAAACAAGCCTGGTCGGGCACAAGTTACACAATTACCCAGAGACACCTTTACCAAAGCTTTTTCAGTCGCCATAGCCCAAACAAAAGTAGCTCAGCTCATAAATCGACAGTTCTCCCCACACATCCGTCAAGCTTCACACAGACACAGATTTCCTTTCACCTGACAGATGAATGCCTTCTGATAGCAAGTCAGAAAAATCACATTCAAGTGCTCAAAATTGCACCTCAACGTAAAGCATTTGACACCCAAATCGATAATGTCAATCGAAGTGTTCGCGCGCAAAAAGAACGAAACAAAACACACTTCCAAACACTTATTGCACGACATTTACTTGACGTTGATATCACTCCGACGCTGTCGTCACTCTCTGCGTTAATGCTGCCGTGAAATCCATTTTTCCATAGGATCCATAATATTCCAAGCGATGTTTTCTTTTCGGTAAAACATAGCGCACAACATATAAGCCAACTCGGGCCCCGCACTGCATCCGCGTTTGCCTTCAACGTCAAACCAAGATCTAGATACGAGCCTCGTAGCAGCCAAACGAAAGTCTCGTAAACATGAATTAATGCGGCTAAGTCACATGGTTTTTCCCTGGAAAATTATGGACTTTTCCCTAACTGTTGCGGCTATACTCGTATACCTAGAGTTGCGCGCTTTTCTTTGGCACTGCGACTGTCTGGCCATATCAGGCGGTGGCGGTCGGGAAACGTCGCGTCGTTTCGTTGTTTTTGGGTCGCGGTTCTTGTTTCAGGAGAAATCAAATCGTCAAATCGGTTTCGTCGGTGTCTCCGCCAACCTACCCTTTGTATGGAGGTTCATCTGTGTGTGTGTGTGCGACTTTGGTTGGGACCATGTGATTCTTCCGGGATCGTGATTTTCTCTTTTCTCTCTTTTGAGCCTAATCCGAGACTTTAGTTGGTTTGTCTAGGAAATTGGGATACTTAACAATTGGAGCTGATGTGCGCTGTGTACTGTGCGCAGCAGCGGCAAAGGTTTGTTTTGTTTTCTGCATCGGCCAGTGGGACTTTCGGGACGACGAGCAACCGTTCTTTATGGGGTACACGACAGAAGCATGCAGCCATAGCAACTGTGACAGACGGACAATTTAATTGGCTTCCACCAACCGATATTGTCGCTTCGAGCAGAGAACAGTTCGTCGTTGCTGTTGTTGTATATATGTACTCACCGTCACCGTCACCGGCAAGGATAAATCGATGGCGGGACGCGCGCAAAGTTGTTCTGCACCAGCAACAACAATATCGTGATGCTGTGGACAGAGTCAGTCACTGGTGAGGAGTGTTGGTCCCCATTTCTGGGGACGTACTTACACGTTCTTTAGTTAGCAATGAATTTTCAATTCGATTGCATTAAGAGGTTAATTAGTGTGGTTGTAGAGACAAATTTGAGATGTTTTCGAGAAATGTTATGGTTATGTCTTTGCAAATACCTTGTGGGGTAATGTGTTAATAAATTTTAGCCGAGCTGTGCTAGGGAATGGTATAGATGTGTACATGGTACAGATATTTTATGACAGGCATCTAGCGCCACTTCAGCACATACATTTGACGACGAGGTTAAGGAATTTTGGTGCGAGTGATAGGAAATAGACCGAAATTATCCGATTCCCCCCAAAAACAAATTGAGGTTTTAGCTTTGCTGGGGATCCGATACCTCACATGTAGTTGCTGTGATAGCTGTAGGTAGGGAGCAGTGAGGTACTTGGTAAGCACAGAGCTATATCGGGTATGTACGTATAGTGAAACCTTGGAAAGGAGCGCTTTGGTATTGTTAGCGCCCTCGCTTCAAGGTGGCTTAGACTCAACTCAAGTAAAACTGAACGGAAGAAGAAACTTTCGGACTTCCACTATACGTCGCCGCTGCCAAATAGATACGAGTCATTTTCGACCTTAAACTCAACTGGAAGTCTGACATCGAACACAGAGCGCGGAAGGACAACATATATATAGTCTATTGCAAAACCGTTGGCAAAAGGTGGGAACTCCATGCAAAAATGTGTCTTTGGATGAACACATCCGTGGTGAGTACCTTGCTCACGAATCTCTGGTATGGTGGGCTGCCGAAAGTAGAGCTTTCATTATCACTTAACTGAGCAGGGTCCAAAGAACAGCTGGAACTGCTACCATGGCTGAAAGTCATTATTAATATTCTGCACGTCATTCTGCATAAAGGAAGAGGATATAATTAAGCCTGTATTTTTGAGCTTCGATCTCAGCGCAGCAAACTAATGTAGGATTTTCAGCACGCAATTTCAACATTTCCTCTTCGAGGACTCACAGTAGTTGTTTGAGTACAGAAAATCCTACTTTAGGTACTTTGCTTTGCTGAAATGAAAGCTAAAAAAAATACGCCTCTTGTAGTGTGTTGGGTAGAAGGAGTTCGCCTGTGTCCTTGAATAAGTTGAGGTTTTTTGAATGAATTCAAATTTCATTTTAATCTTTTTTAGAAAGAAACTCTCATTTCTTTTGTTTTTTTCAAAAACGTGTGCGCAGACAAAATTTTAGAATACATAATGTGCGCGAACAAAACTGCGTGTGCGGAAGGGCAATTTGTCATGGATTACCACGAGTTCACGGCCCAGCCTCAGTTCTCGACTTTTTACAACCCACATATTTAAAGTAAGAAAATATGTGCGCTAACAATATCTGAATATGTGTGCGCAAACAAAACAGCATGTGCGGAAGTGCAAAATTCTCACGGATTTCCCAGTCCTCGACTTTTTACAACCCACATTTCAATTAAGAAAATATGTGCGCTAACAATATCTGAATATGTGTGCGCAAACAAAATTTTGTGTGCGGAAGCGCAATATTTTATGAACTTACCCGAGTTGACTTATTACAACCGACATTTGATGTGAAAAAAATGTATGATCACACAAAATCTGAAAATGTGTGCGCAAATAAAATTGAGCTCTACGAAAACGCAATTTCTTATGAACTTCCTCGAGTATTCATCTCCATTCACGATTTTTTGCATTCACTATCAGTTTGAAGTTGGAAAAGTATCTACTTATTTCAGTATAGGGTAAGAAGCGGTGTGGAACTTATTTGTCCTATTCACACAGAAGTCGTCAAAAGCGGAAGGATTTTGAATTTTATTTCTCCATTTAAGATCTTTCGGAACAATGTCTTCATATTATCCGATATTTTATAAGGAATCTATCACGCGATGGAGTTTCAGCCAGACAGCAGACAAATATCCTCTCCAAAAACTAGTGAGCAGGTATCCGAACAAAGTTAGATATATTTGTAGTTAAAAACGGTCCAAATCAAACGTGTAAGTTTCACATCGTTCAACCCAACCCATTATGCCCTGAATAGCCGTTCCGTTCAAGTTGGTTTTTCCCAGAATGCTATTAATAGCATATTCACTGCGCTAAAGAGGTTTGCTCCACTTCCTAAGCGCTGCTCCTTCGCCGTTCCTTCTCATGACCTCAGCGAGCTCCGCCAGTCGTTGTCGAAGTCATCATTATGCGAGAACTCCAATGTAAACGAAATCAACTCACATACACCCCTCACGATAGCATATTGATTAATGATCATTATGCGATTTATTCAAATGATTATGACACACAAGTTCAAATACCTCAAAACGAACCATCATACACACAGATACGGAGAGAGAGAGAGAATAAAACTGAACTGGGAAGGTTGGAAGTGGGGAAGTGGGGATGTGTCCATTAATTGAACGCAGACAATGACGACGACGAAAAGGCAGTTCGCCACAAGGAATCCGTGGACAGAAGCGACAACATACCAGCGATTTACATTCGGGCATCGGCCATATCTGTAATTAACCATTCACAAGCATACAAATTATGGATTCTGCGGATGAAGAGCGGGATAGGAGAGACAGAGCCACGATACCAACTTATGATCTGTGGATCTGCGGATCACTGGCATTAGAAATGCTTGAAGCCTACGAAGTCTATTATCTCGCGATTGGAATTCACAAAAAGGAGCCAACTATACAACTGCGCTGCGCAGTCAGAAAAAGCATCTTATTTGCATTTTGCAAATGTGCAGAAGGCGGAGGAGGTAGACGGAGACCATGAGAGAGGTATACATACGATCCACCCGTGGCAGCATAGACTGGTACTAAGAAAAGGATGTCATCAACCGCCAATTATAAATTGTTGCATGATTGTGCAATATGCACTATACGAGCAAGCACACCAAACACCAACAGCCGAGCCAGGTATCCAAGGTAGCCAACGCTTTTTGTGTGTTATTATTCAAAACTTAGTGGAGGCGCTCCGCCACGGTTTGAATTGTTTCCTATGGATGACTTAAGGCAGATAGCCAGTTAGGCAATATACAGCGCACAGAGACATTTACCGTAGACATTTTGAGAAGAACAACGGATGTAAAGGATGATCTTATCGCTGCAAGTTGAGCCGAGTACCACCATCGAGATGGGGTCTGTGAGTGTGCATATATGAAAAGTTATTCTTCTTCTTCCACGGGCGAGGAGTACGGAATTAGGTTGCAGCACGTTCCAACTTTTATACAGAAATAAATTGGAATGTTTAGATTTTTGACACGTTCGGTAAGTAATCTCAACTAGGCGATCGAAATCGATAACTTTCGCAACAGTATGATAAGGAAAGAAAGTGAAGAGAAGATAATCAAAATAAAATAAGTAGCCGCAAAGGTCCATCCATTCGTCTCGCGTGAGATTTTGTATTATTGGGACGAATTCAAGGGATCTACAATTTGCTGCCGAGTCCAAACGGCTAATTGAGAAGCTCTTTCATGACAGTTATACGCTCGGGTGTTTGACAGACGTTCGCAAGAGGTGGCGCAGCGGAAAAAAATACCTCAAGATGTAATTTGTGTGTCGGAAGGCGCAAATGTCAATTCGACTTTGACATTTTTGCAGTAAACAGATAGAAAATAGACGTCAACAAGACATGCATCGCTACGCTTCTTAACAAGGCGGAATAATTGTTTGGATTTTTTTTCGGAACATTTCCTCGGTGGTGTTTAGGACGTTTAGCCGCTCGCCTCGAAGAGTGCAGGACAACACGGAATGCTGTCAGGTCTGGCCGGCTTCAGCCTTCTTTTTGTGGGTTTTGTTTTTTTAGGCACGAGTCTATGTCAAAAAGCCTCAGACCCTTGAATACCTTAAGGAGAATAAGCTGTTCCCGGAGGTTCTGGCAAGAGCTATGGAAAATGCCATAAATCGGGCTCGAGGGGTCATCAATTCTGGCGGCGCCCACTTAGCTGATATCATTTCCTCGACTTAAGAAAACAAAATTTAAGATCAAATAAAGATGATCCAAAAGCAGAACCAAAGTTTTTCATTCGCAAACAAAATAACATCCAAAGAACATCGGGTGACAACTTGCAATGGGTCATTCATCATCATTCATTTCGTGGTTTCAAGTTGGTAGCGCTGGCATTTGACACCTAAGCTGTCATTTGAAGTGTCATAATATTAGTTGAATGTTTGCCATTTTCGATAAAATTATTAAAACTTACTACAAAAGTGGTGATTCAAACTTAGCCACTTTTCGAGCATTACGCAATCGGTAAAATTGTGAAGGAATTTGAAGAGAGTGGAAGTGTTTCTGACGTCGTGAGGCCTGTGCGTCATCGCAATGCACGCTTCGTCGAAAATATTGCTGCTGCAAGTGGAAGTGTTGCTGATGATCCGGATTTATCGATTTCCCGGCGTTCGCAGCAATTGAACGATTGATAACCGATTTGTTCCAACAAGACGGGCAACACGCCACACAACACGCCCAATTATGGCTGAGAAGTTTCCTGGTCGCGTAATTTCACGTTTTGGCGACGTCATTTGGCCACCACGCAATTTGACATGCAATTTTTCTGTGGGGCTACGCAAACGACCGAGTTCACGCGAATAATCCCCGAACTCTAGACGCATTAAAAACCAAAATTACTCAAATTATGGCCGAGATACCGCCCGAAATGTGCGAAAAAGTGGTTAAAAATTACCTCAAAAGAATCGCATGCTGAGAACCTTCCCGAGGCTGCCATTTGAATGATATTGTTTTTCGTACTTAATGGCAAAGTCCAAACTTTATAATGAAATAAAATTTTCATCCTAAAAGTACCGCTGTATGTATTTTAATTAGCTTAACTTTCGAAACCGATAAATTATTGACCCTTTATATGATGTACTTTAGGATTAATCGGGTGAAGGACTACGTTTTGTATGGGGAAACACCTCGTAACTAAAAAAACCGAAATTGTATCTTTTAATACCTTTGTAAACTACATATTAGACTCTTTACCGAAGATGTATGATCTAAAAATGGACTTCTTTGTCCGTCCAACGGTGCAAAAGCTTATATCACTCTGCCAGAATATTATCAGTTACCTAATTTTGTACCTAGTTCACATTTTCATTTGGTTTTTTAAGAAGGAGTAGAAAATAGTATCTAAATATTGTAGATTTAAGGGGTTTACACTTATCAACTTTTTTCATTTAAGTATAGAGTAATCTCCTCCTAACTAATTGAACTGGTTTTCTAGTTTTTGTCGAGCTATTTTTACGCTTTATTTCATTCTTACGTGGAATCACTCTTATTTTTTAACTTTTTGGGAATTGTTCCAAGCTTTAAATTTGCTAGTCCTAGATTGTTTACCACCTCACCACGTCCTGGGGCATATATCATTAAACTGCAAGCACATAAGTTCATACCTGTGTACGAAACCCTGGGTCCGTTTGCCTATAAATTGTGATAATTTAGTTAGCTACTTATTCGAGTTCACTTAGCTCATCTAGTTCACTTTTTTCATCGAATTTTATTTGCTTTATATCGCAGAACTAATTTAGTTTAAGAATTTATTTAGTTCATATATGTAGGTTCGCAACGACTACAAAAATAATTCAAGAGTTTTCCAATTAGAGGTGTTATTGTGAATGACCCGCTATTTCGGTAGATGTCACTTTTGAAGCTTTTATTCTTTGACATTTGACAAGTAGAAATTACGCCATTACTAATGGAATGATACACGCTTCAACAACGTCGTGTCTTTGCTGATTGGGTCCTTGAAATGTATGAAAATGATCCGGAATTCCATCGAAAAATCATCTTGACTGATGGGCCCATTTCCACCTCGGTGGCTACGCCAACAAGCCAAACTGTCGCATCTGGGGCTCGGATGTGTTGAGAAGCCCCTCCATCCTCAACGTGTGACTCTTTGGTGCGTTTTATGGTCCGGCGGGGTCATTGGACCTTACTTTTTCGAAAATGAGGTTGGATCAACAGTTACGGTGAATGGATTGCGTTATCGAGAGATGATTAATGATTTTTTATGGTCGGAGTTGGATGGTACTGATCTGGACAACGTTTACTTTCAACAAGACGGCGCTACGTGCCAAACAAGCAACGAAAGCATTGATCTTTTACGGGAAAAGTTTCCGGACCGTGTTATCTCTCGAAGAGGTGATCACAATTGGCCACCGAGATGTTGTGATTAAACACCTTCCGAGTTCGTCTTTTAAGGTCACGTGAAAGATACGGTCTACGCCAACAGCCCAGCGTCGATTCAAGACCCCAAAGATAAAATTCGTGAGGCTATCGAGGACATAGGGCAACCACTTTGCCATTTGGTTATGGAAAATTTCATGAAAAGGATATGGTCCTGTATGCGTGCTCGTGGTGGCCATTTGGCTGATGTTGTTTTTCATTATTAACGGTATACCTTCCTCTTTATTATGAAATAAACATCCGATCATTTATCTCAAAATATGACATTTTTCTTTGAATACCAAAATAACACCTCTTATTGGTTCCTCTGTTCAGTTCGCTTAGTTCACTTTGTTCATCGAATTTACTTACAGTTCATCTAGTTGACTTATTTACCTCGAAAACGACAAAAGATCATTATAGCAAAAAAATATTACCAGTGGTGAGTGGTAGCAAGGAATTCTCAACTTGCTAAGGCAGAGTGCTCCTTAAAAATATTCCACAAGAATGTGCTCCATAAGAGCACCCCCACTACGAACTCAACATTCATTTCTCTCATGCACAGACCACTCGTACACTGGCATTCACTTCAAACTCAAATATGGATGATCCTCATAAAACAACTCGTGGATAGAACTAGATCTCCATTCGATAGATAGGCGTTCCTTCGCTTGGATGATATATTTCGGTGATGCTGCATTCGTCGGCCTGTACATTCATATGCATCTGCACGAGTACCACATCGTCATTGTGAATGCAATGCAACGCATTGGCCAAACATAATGGTGAGATGATTATATGTGTTTTACAGCGATAAGTGTTCGCATTTGAAATTGGAAAATTGAGGAGGTGTGGCGCATAGGTGTTTCCGGAAATAATTGTTCGTTTTACACCAATGCAGACGTGTAGTGTGTTGTGGGTGAATTTGTTCTCTATATACGTTTATGGCTAAATCGAGTATTAAGTGCGATTAAAGGAGTCGCATAGAGCGAAAAGAATTCCATTTTGTTATGCCAGGGACATCAGGCGAAAAATGCAAGCGATTTCCATCATATAAAACATGCAGTCACTAAATCACATTGTAAAGTATAAATAAAAATATCTATATATTAATTATAAAAGAAAAGAATTCGAACAAAATAAGAATCATTATAAGTAAAAACAAATGCTTCATATGTCAAATTATTAATACATACAATTTTTACGTGATTACAAATGCATATGAGAATTCGTTAAGGTCAAATAAGAATGCATTATGTGTTCTGTAAACAATAAAAGATTTAAAGAGCAGTTTTATTTTATTGTTAATTTGAGTCTCAATCCGGGACAAAAGCTGTCCGGGACAAACGTAACAATGTCTTAAATCCAGGACGTTCAGGGCAAACCGGAACATTTTGCAACGCTACTGTCGACTATTGCTTGAAGACCTGCTAACTTTGCCAATGATCAGCTATCGACAAAACAAAAAAGTTAACTGGGTTAAAAATGGTTGGTGAACAGAGAATTCACCGGAAAGAGGGAACAATAAGGTGATTCGAGCGCATCTTTTGTAGTAGAGTCTGCAAAAGGTCGACATATGAGGTACCCAGCAGCAACGTTGCCACTTCCAAAAAAAAAGAAGCAAACTAGATTTGACAAAAAAAAAGAGGTAGATTTAAGAAAAGGGAAGTAGATTTCAAAATCATAGTTTTCATAGCGTTTATAATAATTTTTTCACGTTTTTGGCTAAATTATTCAGAATAGACAGACAGGAACCAAAACCAAACCAAAGGTAAAAGGAAAACAATAATAAACGTCAGAAAATTGTAATAAATTTTGTGTCAAAAGTGAAGTTTTATGCAATTTATTCATTTGAAATGTGAATCTGGGCCCACATGAAATCGTGTAAACCAATTTTTTTAATAGTTTTTCTTTTTAAGTAACTTTAAGGTATTTTTATTAAAATTGAAGCAGATTTAATATGGGATTTCTAAAGTGAAGTAGATAAATAAACAATTCAACAATAATGTGAAGTAGGGAGCAGATTTTACTTTCTTTTTTTTTTTCCAAAATTGAAGTAAATCTACTTTAATTGAAGTAAAGACAGCGTTGCCAGTTTGGGCGTTTTCCCCCCAGATTTAGGGTTGAAATCTATGGGCAGAAATTATTAAGCGGAAAATCGGGCGTTTTTCTTTTGGTTCTATTTTATTCTGTTTTGATAACCTTAAAACATGCATCCGCATTTTGAGAACGCAAAAAGCCCTAAGAAATTTAAACTTAATAATGAATACATAGACATTCGTCCTTCTTTTCTGTCCACTACTAAGTGACTCAAATTTTAAATAAAGGATGAATTAAATATGTGCGTTATTTTAAAATGCTGTAAAATAATCAATCGATTCTCTAAAGCTTTATTTACGCGTGAAAATTCTAATATCTTTGGACTACATATTTTCGTTTACAAAACAAATCTTTCAAAAAAAAGTTAAGGCCAGTTTCACAAGGAAAAAGTTATAGTTTTTGTTTTGAAATAATTAGTTAAATATTTTTCCGGATTTAAGCATCATGAAAGTTGCTTTATTTATTTGGGGCTCATTTTTGTTTTCGTTCGGCTAAGCATTTTCGCGCTTTAAATTTGAAATTCCTACTTTTAAGTCGTAAAACATTTTAAGAAAATATTGACAAAAAGTTGGGGTTTATTTTTAGAAAAAAAGCCAAATCTGGGGGTTTTTCAGATTTATCTGGGGGGAAATATTGTGACCGTCTGGCAACGCTGAGTAAAGTGGTATCGCTGCCCAGCAGTCATAATGGCAGATAGACCTAAAAAGGCAGCTCAATATATTTACTCTGGCAATATATGAAACATGCAAGATTTAAGACAATCAAGCTTTATAAAACAAACCTATTTTACCAAGCTTTGCTTTGTTTAAGGACAGTTTCAGTACATTTAGTACTCCTTAAATTATGTTTTTATTCTACTTATTTAACATTCATGCCACTCACCTTTTATTTTCGTTATTTAACTATTTTAACTCAGTGTTTAAGAGCTATATCCTTTCAAGCATAGTTTCCTGTTCACCTGCAAATGAAACGAAACACAATTTTTAATTATTGATGTCATGTCATCAGCAAACTGTTCGCAATTTTAATTAAAATATAAAGGAGCACCAACCGCAGCAGACAGGAAATTAAATCTCCCAACAAAAACAAACTCATCCAAAATATATGCACCCTAACCTCTAATCCTTACATAGGTGCTTTCCTTTCAACTTCCTCAACAAGTAATCCATTTTCAATCCCATTATCGACTTATACCCAAAAGAGCATTGACGTAGTTATTTCTCCCTCAAAAACCTTTTATATTTTGAAATCCGTTGGGTGGAGACTTCACTCACAAGCTAAAGGCCATCGACCGTCCTCTATGGAAAGTATATACTCATTCTCGTCAGACTCGTATATGGAGTCGTTTCGAAATATATTTTCGTTAAGCATTTTCACCTCAAAATTAACCCCACCGAGTACGCCAGGGTATATTATCAACACAATAACAATTCCAATAACAGCAACAACAAAAATAATCTCTAAGTATTTTACATAAATTTAAAGTTCGACTTGTGATCGCAGTAAATTTTCGCAATTTAAGTTATTCGGAGTTTAAAATAAATAATAAAAATAAAAGCGCAAAACAACAAAGCACGACAACGACTGATCAACGAACGTGTCGCTTGAGAGGGTCTACTGCATGCATGTTCTAGTAGGGAACACATGTTAGACGGCTCGAAAGTGGAACTCACAGTTCTCTGTGCAGACGTCAAGTCAACTTTGGTTAAATTATGGAAATTTTATTGCAACGAGTCGGTCGCGATCGCGTCGTTGTTTTCGTCGTCTGTTTGGGTCGTAGTATAATAATTTAATTTGCAATTTAAGTGGCTGCCATTGGTTGGTGCTGGCATCCAATCCAAACATTGTTATTGACTTCCTTTGGAGTGAGCTTGGTGGGCTCGGGCCTGCTCTCTATTAAACACTGTAATTGGTGAGCGGTATTCAAGTTTTTTTTTGCGATGAGATCGTGGTAGTTTGATAAGAATAAGTGTGCGTGCGCGCTATTTGCATCGTCGTTTAGTGTTTCTAATTTGCGACAGATATGTATAAATGGACTTTGGAATTTTTCACGTCTGTATAAAAATTCCGATTTTAAAACGAGCTAATCTATATATATAAAAATGGATCTTGGTTTGTTCGGATGCTTAAAACTCGAAAACGACTGGACCAAATTGGATACTTCCTTCTGCGGATTTGTTCGTAATTACTCCGCGAAGGTTTAGGAAAAAAGAAAAATTGAAAAATTCTCAACAGGTGGCGCTGTAGGCAGTCATTCCATTTGATAGCACAGTATATGTTCTTTGTGATTTGATAATTTGGGCTGTGTGGTCACGGAGGAGGGGGTGGGGGGGGGGGGGGGGGGGCAATGAATTAACTAATGTGTACTGATAAAGAAGTTGTACCCTTTTGTAAATCAAGAAAGAAAAATAAAACAACATTTGAAAGAAAGTCAAATTAATTTTAAATAAAATTTTTAAATTTACTATTATTATTATTTTTTTGTTAGATCGTTAAGTGTTTTGTTCTGTTTTTCCAGTTGTATTCAAAATTTCAATTGCACCCTTTTCGTTCGTTTGCTTTCTGTAATTTGGCTATTTCAAAGGTAAGTTAGTGATTTGTGAAAACTGCGTGCGATACGTTAAGAGCGCTACGTCCAATTTATGGTCGTTATCATTTCTGGCTGAATGGCTTCGTCAATAAACAAAATATGCAGTAATGGTCAGGCAGAAATCCACACGTCATCCATGAGTCATCATTGCATCCCGATAAAATTAGGGTTTGGTGTGGTTTATGGGCCGGCGGCGTCATTGGGCCGGACTTCTTCCGTGATGATCAAGACCGGCACGTTCCTGTGAATGGGAATCGCTACCGTTCAATGATAACCCAATTGGATGATATGGACTTGGAAGACATGTGGTTCCAACAGGACGGCGCCACAAGCCACACAGCGAATGTCACAATCAATTTATTGGAAAACAAGTTTGGAAAACGTGTTATCTCACGAAATGGTCCAGTGGCTTGGCCGCCTCGGTCGTGCGATTTGACGCCGTTAGACTTTTTCCTGTGGGGATACGTCAAGTCATATGGTCTATGCCAACAAGCCAGCGACGATTGATGAACTACGTGAAAATTGGGTTCAACGTCTGGACTTCTGCAAGCGTGCCCGTGGTGGCCATGCAAAAGAAATCGAGTTCCATACATAATGGCATCGAACGTACTTTCACAGGAATAAAGAATTTCATTGATATCCAAAACCATTTTTGTTTTATTTAAAAAAACGTTTGTAGCGCTCTTATTGAGAAACCCTTTACATTATCTATTCCACATAACTACATAAATATAATATAATTATAACTCGATATCCACTGGGCCAATTTTCATGATTCTTTCTTTGTTTTATTCGTATTGCTGTATTTAAAAGATAGGATGAAATTGAAAGTCGGCTCAGTTATAATTTTGTTGCGCAACCTAAATGCTCCGAAAGTTTGCAACGGAACGCATTTGATTTGATTGTGAAGAATCTCAAATCGAATGTCATGCAGCAATCGATTTTAAGGGAAAAATTCAAATGCCAACATTTTCATTCAGCGGAATCCCCTTATTCAGAACGATTTGCCATTCGTATTTGAGCGTCTTAAATTTTCCGTGTGCCTCGCTTTCACTATGACAAATAGTCGCAAGGACAATTGCTGGATATTTGTGGCATCAATTCAATTCCCATGTTTCTCACATGGTCAATTGTATATGGCGTGCTCACGTGTGAGCAAACCCATCGATATTGCTATAATATGTACTTCATTTATTTCATAAAGCAGCACGTGCATTCTGCATGCTCAGAATTATTATTTTTATTAGGTACATTAATGAATTTGGGCGGAACGAAGTTCGCTGGGTCAGCTAGTTTAAAAATAAAAATAACCGATAGTTAGGTTTCTATCTGCGATTTTTGCAGGAAAAATCGGTAAATCGGCGACCAAAATTATATAATAAAGGGTGATTTTTTAGCTGGTTTGGTTTTGGCAACACTTGTTTTGACAGCTGACGTGTGTTTAGTACCTTGTGTCACTGTCAAACAGCTTCAGTTTGGTTTGCAATTTAACCATGGATCGTCTTACAAATGAACAACGCTTGCAAATTATTGAATTTTACTATCAAAATTCGTGCTCGGTTCGAAATGTTCATCGCGCGAGTTAAGTATCCATAGCAAAACATATTGAGAAAAAAGATAACATTATTTGTATTCAATGATATCTTTAGTCTCTAGTACAGTCTTGCACACAACGCTACAATGATAACATATGTAAAAGAGATAATATCGTTTGTATACAATGTTGGAATATTATCTCTTCTTCATTATCAAGCAAGACGATTGTACGCTTGGGTCTCCTTGTAGATAGATAAGAAAAGTATATAAATACGACTGTATGATGAATTTATCAACAGTCTTATTGTAACTACATAGTAGCCTTAAGCTCCTTTTAGAATTAGTAAAAAGTATTTCAATAATAAAGGACATAGTTCCAAATAAATATTGTTTAATTTTAAAAGTAAGAAACAAGTGTTTTAATTGGCGATCCTGCCAGGAGGTTAAATATACTTTTTAACTTCAATCGAGCGGACCTCGGGAACAAGTAGTGAAATCTAGTATAAACAGAACACTCGCGTTACCGGTTACAAGAATTACCTAGCATAGCAGGTACAAATATAGCTTCTTCGTACGAAGCAGCAAAGCAATTCAGTGAAAGTGTATATGTGGAGAAAAAAAACACACAAATTCGACGACAACAGACACGAGTTCAAAATGGAACAACTCGCAGTATTAATGGCAAGATTAGAAGCTTTAGAAACCAGGAGCAACACAGTAACACAAACCCTAGAGCACACACGCACAGAGAATGCAAGGTTAGCAGCAATAATAACTAACCAAAATCAAATAAACACTAATTTAGAAACAAAACTAAATGAAGTAAAATCTGGATTAGGCATAGTACCAAACATACCTGTGCTAGAGGAAATAAGAACCACATATACAGATGGTAGTGAAATACAGTTAGACGCATTTAAAAGCCTACCTATTTTCAACGGCGATCAATCAAATTATCGGTCGTGGCGCGAAGAAGCATCCAGATTAATGGACAGCATTAAAAAGTTTCAACACACACAACAGACCGCAACGATCTTATCAGCAGAACTTCAAGCAGCAGAGAGTAAATAACTCCCGACAACAACGCAGAGACGATGTCAGCAGTACATATGCAGAAGCAGATGAAACGGAATGTATGGTAAATAATAACATAAGAATAGATCATTTAAACTAGTAGACGGGTTGCCCTGCTTAAATTTAACTAGTACTATTTCTAAGAAAATTTATAAAATTCTTATTGATACTGGTGCAACCCATAATTACATTAATAGAAAATGCGATTCTAGCAAAAAAATTAAAATTAAACCTATAAAAATAAAAACAATGCATGGTTATTCTATGGTAGATACAAAGAAAGTAGTTAGGATATTAAAGAAAAATATAACATTTTTTGAATTAGAGGATATTCAGTCTTTTGATATGATATTAGGATATGAAGAACTTAAAGTTCTAAACGCGGAAATAAATTTCAGTAATATGACTCTAACTACCATAAGCAGTGTCGAATCTATTCAGAAAATTAATTACATAATTGGGGAAAATAATATTTATAAAGCAGACATAGATAGACTGATGAAGATTAATAACAGCATAGGACCGTTACCCTTTACAGATACTATAGAAGCAAGCATTAGGACGACCAATGATAATCCGGTTTATGTTAAACAATATCCATATCCCATAGCAGATAACGAATTCGTAAACAAAGAAATACAGAAACTCTTACATGACGATATAATAGAAAAAAGCCATAGTCCTTATAACAGTCCCATATGGACAGTACCTAAAAAAGGTTTGGACGAAAAAGGAAAACCAAAACGGCGCATGGTTGTTGATTTCCAAAAACTTAACGCTCACACTGTAACAGACAGATACCCCATTCCGGATGTCAACATGACAATTCAAAATTTAGGTAAAGCCAAGTACTTTACAACATTAGATTTGGAGTCAGGTTTCCACCAAATTAAAATCAAAACAGATGATAAAGAAAAAACAGCTTTTGCTATAAATGGCGCAAAATATCATTTTAAACGAATGCCTTTCGGGCTCAAAAATGCACCAAGCATATTTCAGAGATGCGTGGACGACATTTTGAGAGACTTTGTAGGTAAATTCGTACACGTTTACATTGATGACGTATTGATATATTCTTCATCTGAGGAAGAACATATACAGCACATAAGTCAAGTATTCGACGTACTCAATAAAGCCACATTAAAAATATCTGATGAGAAAAGTAAGTTTTTTCAAGAAGAAGTAGAATACTTAGGTCACATAATCAGACATGGTAGAATCACTACGAACCCTGAGAAAATAGCAGCTATAGAAAATTTTCCAGTCCCACAAACGGTAAAGGATTTGAGAGGATTTTTAGGTCTTACAGGTTACTATCGTAAGTTTATAAAAGGATACGCAAGCATAGCCAAGCCCCTGACATTATATTTACGAGGAGATAACGGTAAAGTAAACAAAAAACAAAGTAAAAATATTAAGTTAAATCTGAATGATTCAGCATTAGAAGCGATTAGAATTTTAAAAAATTATTTGAAAGAACAAGTCGAACTTTTTCAACCGGATTATAGTAAACCATTCGAGCTTACTACTGATGCATCCAACATAGCTATTGGAGCCGTACTAAGTCAGAATAAGCAACCTATACACTTCTTGTCAAGAACACTGAGTAAGACAGAAGAGAACTATAGCACAAACGAGAAAGAGCTATTAGCGATCATATGGTCCTTACAAAAACTCAGAAACTACATATATGGTATAGCAGACTTAACCATATATACCGATCACCAGAGCCTTATATATTCTGTATCAGAAAAAAATCCCAACACAAAGCTGAAACGTTGGAAGGGAATCATTGAAGACTTTGGAGCAAAATTAGTTTATAAACCAGGAAACCTAAATCTTGTAGCTGACGCATTATCACGTCAACGCATAAATACTTCTACCATAGAAACAGCACATTCAGCTGAAAGTTCTTCTAATGATATAATAAAAACTGTGAATCAGCCTTTTAATGCATACACTGCACAGTTCGAACTTATTGAAGATATAACAAATAATATCGAAACACAAATCTATTTTAGTAACAAAATAAGACTCATAATAAAGTTTAAGGACAAAGACTCTTTACTAAGGCAGATGAAAGAAGTTATACAACCCCAAAAGATTGTAGCTTTGCATACGAAATTTGAAAACATATACAAATATGGTGAAAACATAAAAAAAGAATTCCCACTAGTAAGATTTATATTCACACCAAGAAAACTTCAAGACGTGACAAATTTGGAGGAACAACTAAAACTTGTAAGGGTAACTCACGAAAGAGCACACCGAGGGTTACGTAACAATATACAAGAAATCTCAGAGAAATATTACTGGCCCGATCTAAATAAACAAGCAAAGAGTTTCAACAGAAAATGCATAGCATGTCTATTTGGAAAATATGAAAGAAAACCTATCAGAGAACCTCTGAATAATTCAGAAATACCAACACATGTGGGAACACACATTCATATGGACATATACTTCAACGACAAGTATACTTTCCTTGTAACAGTAGATAAGTATTCTAAATATACAATCCTTCGGGAAATCGAAACTCGAAACAGACTGTACGACGTTATGGAAGAGGTCTTATCTAATTATTTCCCAAAATGTGAACGACTCATGACAGATAACGAGAAGGGATTCAAAACAGAAATGGTGAACCAAATGTGTTTGAAATACAACATAACTAAAGTAGAAACTCCAGTATACAGATCGACAGCGAACGGTCAGGTAGAACGTGTAAACGGTACAATAACTGAACTGTCTAGAATATTCACAATTCAGAATAAAACAAGACTTATCGAAGAAATATTTAGAACAGTGCGTGAATTAAATAATTCTATACACTCAGTTACCGGTTTGAAACCTAGAGACATTTTCTTTAATCAAAATAAATATAGCAATAGTGAAATTATAATAAATAAACTAAACTCAGCATCCAAAAAAGTGATCGAACGTCTAAATAAAGGAACTCGACACAGAGAGTATAAAAAAGGAGATAAGATAATGGTAAGAATCACAGGTCTTAGAAAGAAATCTAACGCCAGATACATAACAAGAATAGTAGAAGAAGATAAAGGAGACACTGTAATCTCTAAAGAAGGAATAAAAATTCACAAGGATAACATAAAGAATTATCATTTTTCAGATGACGAAAATATTAATATTCCTAACATTACTAGGAATTGTACAGAGTCAAGAAGGGCAAGGAAACGTTCAAATAACTGAGTTACTAAACAAGAAGTTTATACTTACGCAAACAGATGACGTGTATTTATTCAAAGAACAAACTTATTTGTTACATGCCACCAACCTGACTTCGATATTTCAACCTTACGTAAATATCGTAACTAGTAAATATCAACCTACACAAGAAGAAAAAATTTGGTTAAGTAAAATTAAGAATTTAGCAGACCAATTACAAGAACATACTAGGCATACTAGATCAATTAACTTTTTAGGAACAGCTTTCAAATATGTGTTTGGTAATCCTGACCATTATGACTTAGTTAACATAGAAACGAGTATAAATAATCTCATAGAAAACAATAATAAACAAAAAACTATAAATTCTAGATTTGAACAAATTTTGCAACAATTCGAAGGTCAGAGCCTTAAAGAACATTTAGTAATAGAACAAGTGTACGAACAATTATTATTATTGACCAGAACAATTAATGCAGCAAAAAATAATGAATATTTATCAGAAAGCCTAGACTTAGATGACATTAAAAATATTATTCAACATGAAATAATTCAAGTACCCATAATAAATATACTTGAGTACTCTAAAATATTATTAGCTAGAACTGATGAATTCTTCATCACAATATATAAATATCCAGTTCTAATTAAATCATGTAAATTGTATAAAGTAACACCTTTAAATTCAAAACATGGAAAAATCATTACAGATAAAACAATTGCCTTATGTAACCAAACTTATTTAAGAACAAGAAATTGTCAAAATCATCTAAGTAAAAACATTTGTGAAATTAACTTTGAAGAAGAAAATTGTCTTATTCCACTTTTAAAGAATATAACTTCAAAATGCAACATTAAACAAGAATACGATTACGACTTAGAAATTGAATCCGGTGTTATGTTATTAAGCGGTAAGCATAAGTTAAATAATCAAACAATTAATGGTATAAACTTAGTTACTTATGAAAATACTATAAATCTAGACGATAAAATATACAAAAACATGCATAAGCAAATTAAAGAAGTTATATTAAGAAATCATAATTCAGAGTCTTACATCGACCAAATAATTAAAGAAGATACAATGTACAAATTCGATAACATAGATACTTTAAAAAAACTAATTATTCCTTTTGAAGAAAAACCGATATTATCAACTATATACACAATTGTAACACTGATTGTTATTCTAGCATTTACGTACGTAATGATAAAAACTATACAATGTATAACAGATCGTCAAAAACAAAAAAAGATTGACGCATATAACAAAACTTATGAAAGAGAAATGTTAAAAATAGCGTCGAAAAATCGGGACGATTTCGTTTAACAAGGGGGGGAGTTAAGTATCCATAGCAAAACATATTGAGAAAAAAGATAACATTATTTGTATTCAATGATATCTTTAGTCTCTAGTACAGTCTTGCACACAACGCTACAATGATAACATATGTAAAAGAGATAATATCGTTTGTATACAATGTTGGAATATTATCTCTTCTTCATTATCAAGCAAGACGATTGTACGCTTGGGTCTCCTTGTAGATAGATAAGAAAAGTATATAAATACGACTGTATGATGAATTTATCAACAGTCTTATTGTAACTACATAGTAGCCTTAAGCTCCTTTTAGAATTAGTAAAAAGTATTTCAATAATAAAGGACATAGTTCCAAATAAATATTGTTTAATTTTAAAAGTAAGAAACAAGTGTTTTAATTCGCGCTGCTTCCATTTTATGATCGGCATTCTCGACCTTCTGAGCAGTCTATTCGGAAGATTGTGACCAAATTTCGCACCAAATTTACTTTGTTGGACATTAAACCACCAACACGTTTACGTACTGTGCGTAGTGAAGAAAATATTGCGGCCGTATCAGCTAGTGTGACAGAAGACCGCGAAATGTCGATTCGGCGCCGTTCCCAGCAGTTAGGCCTTTGTTACAGCACTACGTGGAAAATTTTGCGGAAGGATTTGGGCGTTAAGCCTTTTAAGATACAGCTGGTGCAAGAACTAAAGCCAGCCGACCTACCACAACGCCGAATTTTTGGTGAATGGGCTCTTGGAAAGCTGGCCGAGGATCCGCTTTTTTATCGAAAAATTGTGTTCAGCGATGAGGCTCATTTTTGGTTGAATGGGTACGTAAATAAGCAAAATTGCCGCATTTGGAGTGAAGATCAGCCAGAAGCATTGCAACAGCTACCAATGCATCCCGAAAAAGCCACTGTTTGGTGCGGTTTATGGGCCGGCGGCATTATTGGGCCATATTTCTTCAAAGATGATGCGAATCGCAGCGTTACTGTCAATGGTGAACGCTACCGAGCGATGATAACAAACTTTTTTTTGCCCGAAATGGAAGTTCTTGACTTGCATGATATGTGGTTTCAACAAGACGGTGCCACATGCCACACAGCACGCGAAACAATGGCGCAATTGCGAGGCGAGTTTGGTGAACAGTTAATTTCACGTTTCGGGCCGGTCAATTGGCCGCCTAGATCGTGCGATTTGACACCATTAGATTATTTTTTGTGGGGGTATGCCAAGGCTAATGTGTATAGGGACAAGCCCGCTTCGATTGACGCACTGGAAGCCAACATCCATGCATTCATTCGTGAGATACCGGCCGATATGTGTGAAAGAGTATGCCAAAATTGGACTCAGCGGATGGGCTACCTGAGACGCAGCCGCGGTCAACATTTGCATGAAATTATCTTTAAACATTAAATTCCAAGGTTCAAACTATCGATTCAAATAAATATTTCATTCATTTTTTCGAATTTTTTGTGTTTTTTTTTTTTAAAAAGTTCTAAACCTCTTAAAAAATCACCCTTTATATCTATTCAATGCAAATCCGATCCGAGGAACGTCTGTTCTACATTTCAAAAGTTCACCAGATCCACAGAGAAACGGATCACTACGAAGGAACAATCGACCAAGAAAGACTTCCAAATGGACAATCAACCGAAAAATCGCGCACGCAATTGTGGGCGAAAATTCATTCCACTTTAAACGATTTTTTAAATTTTAAATGTGGGCTGTTTTTCAAAATGAGTAATTGCCATAATTGGTTCAAATGGAACAACGCCCAAAATATTTTTAAAAGTTGACTTTAATTGAAAACTTGGAACTAACTGCAGTAATCTAACTGTTAGTCCAATGTTACACGAGCTACTTTTCAACGCTCCTATCTGGGCATGCGATGAGTATGGGGGAACTGTTTTGTACAGCGGCTTCCCTTTATGAGGGCTCATCGTCATTATAATCAGTACGACTATGAATAAAGAAACTTCACTCAGGACTTATTTTTTCAATTAATCATTGTGCAGGTTTTCGGTTATATATATAGTTGGCGCAACAGGTCTGTAGAGACCCAAGGCCTAGCTTCTCACAACCATTCGTTTTGTGTGATCTACAATTTTATGCCGATTCCAAACGGCTAATTGAGAAGCTCTTAAGACAGTTATACTCTCGGATGTTTGTCAGACGTTCGCGAGAGGCGGCGCAGTGGAAAAAACCCTAAGTTGGAATTTGGGTTTTTGCGGGATTCGAACCTGAGACCCCTCGCTTAGAAGTCCAACACACTAACCACTAAGCCACTGCGCCTAGGTTTTCGGTTAGTAATCCAAAAATGTTTGGTTTTGTTCTTCCCCATTTTATATTTTGTTTTTTTTTTTGCCACTCAACACAAAAACAAATTATTTCTTGCAGCTGTATCAATTTTAATTAATAGGTACAACTAAAGTAACAAACATGATTAGTAAGCTAAGGCGGCAGTAACAAAGTTTGTTCAATTGCATTTCCACCCATACGCTGTATCCACCTTTAAGTGGAGCTTATTGCCACTAATATGCTATTGGCGCGTAGAGGGCGCTTTACTTTTTTGTTTGTTTTACATTTATTTTTACTTTGGGTGCGAGAGACCCAATATAATATTTGACATTTGTTTTGCATTGGCAGTTTTTTATGTGAATTTGATGGTAGACAATCCACCTTTTTTATCGAATAGTAAAAATAAAGTTTTGCATTTTCTTGTGGCGGCATATACCTCTACAGCCAGCACCACCCGTACAAATAAGTTATTTTCTTGTGGCGCCATAACCGCAAAAAATAAAGGCGAAACCCGAACAGAGTTTAGAGCAAAGATAATGGAACACAGAGATATATGACATTCCAGTGGAAGGGCGGATGCCTACAAGTTGTTTTCCCAAAAATTCATGAAGTCACGAACACTAGCTGAATTTTTTTTTTTAGAATATGTGAGTTCATGAATTGGACTTTAATACAAGAATTCGTTGTTCTCTAAATATTTATTTCACTATTTTTTCAATTTAATAAAAACCTTCACAAAAACCAAACAAATTCAATAGCGGCCGGCCATAAGCAACATGTTTTTTTGTTCCTCACAGACAGGAGGAAATACAATAAAGAAGTCTTTCGTTGTAGGTATTTTATAAAGGGTGGTTAAATTTTAAGGGCCGATGTTGAATGTGAACCACACGTAAACGTCAAGTTTTTTTCTGCATTTCATTTGACATTTCTCAATTTCAGACTAACTCAATTTGAATCATGGAAAGATACACAATCGAGCAACGCGTTAAAGTTATTCAGGCTTATTATGAAAAAGTGGCGTTCAAATCAAAATGCATATCGTGCACTTCGTGATTTTTTCGGTCAATTTAATCGGCACATTTTCACCACAGTGGATTCAACAATAAGCAGAGTTGCCGCATTTGGGCGAATGATAATCCAAGAGTGATTGTCGAAAAGCTAATGCACCCACAAAGAGTGACTGTTATGGGCTGGCGGCAGCATCGGGCCGTATTTTTTCCAAAATGAGGCCGGTCAGGCAGTTACTGTGAATAGTGTTCGCTATCGTGAGATGATAACGAACTTTTTATGGCCCGAATTGGAAGATATGGCTTTGGACGATATGTGGTTTCAACAGGACGGTGCCACTTGCCACACAGCTAACGAAACAATGGCTCTTTTGCGGGAGAAATTCAATGGCCGTGTTATCTCACGTCGTGGCGATGTTAATTGGCCGCCACGATCATGCGATTTGACACCGTTGGGCTTCTTTCTTTGGGGTTATTTGAAAGAAAAGGTGTACGTCGATAAGCCAGCAACAATTCAAGACCTAAAAGATGAGATAATTCAGCACATTAACGGCATAGAACCTCAATTATGCCTCAGCGTCATTGAAAATTTGGACCATCGGATGGAGGTGTGCCGCCGAGGTGGCGGCGGCCATTTGGCCGATATTTTGTTCCATACATAATTGAACCATACGAATATTATCATAATAAAAATAAATGACAATAATTTCCTAAATAGTTTGTGTTTTATTCAAAATCAACATCGGCCCTTAAAACTAAACCACCCTTTATAAGGGATATTAGGGTTGAACTCTTCTGTTGAAAGTGTTAGTTAATATTTCTTGTGATGTCCTGGTATTCATAACTTCAAAATATTCAAGTAAATGAATATGATTCAGTATAAATATGATTCAGAAATTATAAATAGGGATGAGAAGGCAATACATTTTTGTAGCTGTAACAAATTGAAACGGCTTCTGAAAGATGACGCACGGAGTTTTTGTAAAACCACGTTGATTTATTTTGAAAGTCGTAGGCCCCTTTGCTGATACTTATCTTAGCGATTTAAGTTCCACTTAAAATCTTATATGACAGTTAACAGAAAAAGTAGCCCAAAAGGTATCTAACTAGAACTTAAATCGCTATGATAAGTATCAGCAAATGGGTCTTAAGGACCCATTTTAGTCGCAGGTACCCGCGAACTATTTGTATTGTTGAAGGCTAAGTTCGAACGAATTTTTCATTCCCGGGTTTTTGCTGTAATTGTAAATCTCGATATTTTAATCAATTAACGCTCAGTTTTTTATGGATTAGATGTTAGGTTTATTGAATATAATGCTTTTGTGGTAAATCAAATTGCAATTTTCAATTCATAAATACAGTTAAATTGATTTGTTCGCAATTCTTCTATTGTGAACGGTCCTTTAGATCTTAGATTGTTGGAAAAAAAAAAAGAAAGTAATTTGAAAAAAGATTAGATTTAGAGGGGCAGTTTGCATTAGGTGTATGCAATTTTAAACAGAAGCCATTAGGGCCCATTGTGAAAGAGTTTAGATTTACTTAGCACCAACATCATCTGCCTTCCCTCAAGGTATGCGATCAACCCACCAACCTTTCTTATTAATCTTTTTTCAAGGTTAAAAAACGTTCGATATCATCAAATAAATAAAATTGTTGTTTGACTTAGAAAGAATTTGATTTCTTTAAATGGAAAAATCTTCAAAAAACAAATGTTTGTTGCATGTACATTTTTAAAATGCTTTTGGTGGATACCTAGAGCCAGAACATCCCCTTTATTTCAACTCTCTATCGCTATAATTTCTGAAAAGTAGAAACAGATTAAGTTTCTTCTGTGTATGTATTTACTAAAGAGTTTGATCAAAACGACACAAGTCCTAAATCGTAGTTTTGAGATAAATGTGTTTAAAAGTTCGAAAAATCTAGTTTTACATGTTAAAGTAATATTGCAATGTAATAACTATGCAAATTATTAGATGCACAACAATCAATTACTTAAATTTGAATATCTTCAACAGGAAGATGTTTTAACGGAGATTGTTGTTTTGACCAAATGATATTTTGATTCTTTCCTCAAAGAGTTGAGATAGTTTTCGATTGAAAGTGAATTTAGGAAAAAATTAAAAGAAAAAGGTATTATTTTAAGTTTAACAACCAAATTAAATAGTATTCAAAACAAAAAAATAGAATAAAAATGTTTGATGTCTGAAAATCAAATGCGAAAGAATACGCACAATATTGTCACGATTACTTTGCTCAAGCAACTTTACTAATACAAAAAAGCGAGCAAAAAATGTTGACGAGAAACGTGTGACAACAAAGTTGAGTTACATGTTGCTTTGACCAAGTAATTATTTGAGAAATGTAAAGTTTTTGATCGGTCAAAACAGCACATATGTCTAACTTGAAAAAAAAAGATGTCTTTTTCAATTAAATAATGCCTAAAATAGATTTTTAGGCAAACTTGAACATTAAATCAAAAATTAAACACAAATATAGAAAATAAACAAAAAAAAAATGTACTTCCAAAAAAAAAGAAGAAATTCTTTATAGGAACAAAATTGATGACTTTTATCATCTTCGATGGTTCTTTGTTCTGTTTCAACCAGTTTAGAGTGATAATCTGTTGAATATCATTCTAAATTTCAAGACAAAATAATAAAATGAGGTTATAATTTACTTACTTTCTCCATAAAACCTCTTCCTTGAAAAAAAAAAAACCCAGCCGCACCAAAGTAACGAATAAAAAGCAAACAGCTTTCAAATTTGTTTCCAATTTCAATCCACTTACTGGAAGTGGAGGCTGGAATTATTTTTAAAGAATGCAAAAATGGACAGAGTTTGAAGGTGGAAACATGTTCTTTAAGAGATAAAATTCTGTTTGGCCAAGATTTTTTAAGAATGTTTAAAAAAATAAATAGAATCAAAAAAAAAAAAAAAAAAAAAAAAAAAAATAGAAAAATACTTGAAATTAAAAAAAAATGCGTTTGTGAAAGAAAACAAGCCTAAGCTACTGAAAAAATGCCTAAAAGGCATGAAAAAGCCTTAGTTGGCATCACTGGTTACAGCCCTTTTTTTAAATTAAATTTCTGACGAAATGTTATTATAAGCCGTTCAAAAGGAGTGACTAGCCAATTTAGTTTTAAAGAGTAACTTGCAAGAAATTTTATTTTTTATTTTCGTAAAGCATTTTTAATTCGACAGTTTGTGAAACAGCAATTTTAAAAATTCATTTTTTAGAATATTTTGTTCAATTCAGTAGGTTTTCACTTTTCCAGAAAGAAAAAAAAGTACAACAACTAATTCAAAGACTGAATCTTTTAAAAGGTTTTTGGGTCGTACGATTTCCAAGTAGGGTCAGCTTTATAAATTTGTGTTGAGAAGAATTTCATAAGATAAGAATTTTATTTTTAGTGGGTGGATCTAAGAAAATGTGTAAAGCTTCGGGCCTTCTCGCAAATCGTGCCATTACAGCTTCGGCATTTTTGAATCGTATTTTTGAATAGGTACATGTAGCGATATTCAACCATTGGATGATGTTTTTATATAATTTGCTGAGGTGAACCTTGAGCAAGAGGAAACTTCCGACGACGGTGGACTAAACGTTATAAGGAGTAAAGACACACGGACAGCATGTGTTGCCTATATATACATATAATAATAAGAAATAAATATATAATCTTTGTGAAAAATCCTATATCCAATAATTCACCTTCTCAATTGCAAAGTAAGCAGTGTTATAAACAATCTGGACAGCTTCAAAAGAGTCAAGAAGATTCCTCTTTAACAGAGACGTCAGTCCATGTAAAAATTAAATTCTTAACTTCTTGCTACGCATATTTGAATACAAAATATCTGCTTCCCATTAAGATACAAAGTGCAGTATCACGAGTGACCTCTACAACAAATTCCAAACTGTCTCGCTTAATAAATTGCTCCAATCAATTTACATGCGATCTCCATGTCTCAATTAAAGAAACAGAAAATTCTGTCGCTCACCCCGATCATGTTCTGTCGAAGATCGCCGTTTTACTTTCTCTTCAAACGCGGCTATTTTCAAAGGCCACTTGGATCAATATCCAAACTCAATTATTCCTTATTCCCCAACCAGTGGGCACTTCTCTTCTTTCGGTTCTCACACAATCACAATCACTTTGTCGTCGAATGTCCACTCAAAAATGTCTGTCATTCGCGCTGATGTTTTAATTTGTTTAGAGAGAAAGAAACCATAAGAAGACACCATCATCGGCGGCCTCAAAAATCCCCAGCGTTCATGTCTCTTGCCATGTACATGTTATTAATATAATTAATGACTCGAGACGCCCAGCATCATTGTCTCCATGGACATGTCGGGTGGAGAACGTGCGCATTACAGATCATCGTCCGTACGATCACCGATCGATGGATCGATCGCATTCATTAAGCGAATCACGTCGGTACATGAGTCCACGTTCAAAGGATTTAATGTCCGATCCCTTGGCGTGCTGGTTGCAGTCTCAGCCGCCCCAGTGCACAATATAGGTATAATCCCTTTACCGATCGATAGAGATGATTGAATCTGGCCGCGTGCAGTACAGCACACCAGAGCTCCACACCACCTTGGCTGGCGGACGCAAGATGTGTCCAAGTCAAAGTTTACATCACAATCTGTGGTTGTTGGACAGTTGTTGTACACACCACGGTCGGGTGATTCGCCATGGCTGCAACGGGTGGTGGTGGTGGTCGGCTGAAACGGTGGCCACAACTGAAGAAGACTGACCAGCATCATGTCGTGTACGGGTAAGAGATAGGTAGGTGTGCTCCAATCTAGAAGTTCTTTTCTCTCTTGTTGCCTTTTGCGCAACTCTTTGTCCCGATCTGAGCTTGATGATCACGCGATTGATCGCATGTCGTCTAACCATGCCGAGAAAATTGTCGTCTGCCTGTTCGACCACTCAGTTCTCACATTTTGTTCGGCTTTTTGTGATATTTTAATTTAATTTTATCCTTCGTGACCGAAACGCATCTCCATGGTCGTGGATAGGGATCACTGCTCATCGGTGGTTCCGCACGTTCGAGTTTGGCCTTTTTTTTGCGGTCACATCGAATTTAATTCTATTAATTATTTAGTCGAACGTGGAACATATGTTCCACACCGTTTGTTAATTGTATCAATTTGTATCAGATGGAGGGACGAAGTCGCCGATTTTGTGTGCACCTGCAGTTTTTTCTGCGAATGGAGGAATAGAACCAATCCGATCGTGCAAATGATCAACGGCGCACATGTCGTCAGAAGAATTTTAAGAAATCAGTACGGAGCCGGGTTTTTAACTTCCATCTATGCACATATCTGCAGGCGCAGTGGCTTAGTGGTTAGTGTGTTGGACTACTAAGCGAGGGACTCAGGTTCGAATCCCGCAAAAACCCAAATTCCAACTTAGGGTTTTTTCCACTGCGCCGCCTCTCGCGAACGTCTGACAAACATCCGAGAGTATAACTGTCTTAAGAGCTTCTCAATTAGCCGTTTGGAATCGGCATAAAAATTGTAGATCCCTTCCATTCGTTCCAAAAATGAAACTCACACAAAACGAATGGTTGTGAGAAGCTAGGCCTTGGGTCTCTACAGACCTGTTGCGCCAACTATATATATATATGCACATATCTAGACAACCCAAGACGGATATAAGAAATATTTTTGTTTGGATTTTAGGGGTTACTTATATCGGCCGTGGACCGATAAAATTAGATTCTTATTTTTTCAGGAGGTTTGTGTCCAACGCAAAAACCTCGGAGCTTATAAACGGATTGGAGAGAAGTTTTTAGCAAAACGATTCAGTAGTCTTGAAACTGATGATGTGTGAAATTACAGATAAATCACTATAAATGCTGCAAGCATGAAATTTTTAAATAAACAAAATGGGATGAAAAACAGCAAATTTTATTTACTTTCCCGGCATTTACCTTTTTTTTTTTACTTTTACCAAACGAATTGAGCTTAGACCTCTTTATCTGTGTAGAGAATTTATTAACAAAAATGTCCGCATGTCTTATTTTGGCACGTGTTTTGAGAAATACGTTAACACGTACAATATAATATATTGCTTAAGCTTAGGCAATTGCAAAATAGGCGAACTAAGCGAGATTTCAATATGTTTTGAATAGCGTTGGGTTGCATTTTGAAACTGGGTAGTCGGTCATAAGCTTAATACGAAGGTTCTCAGACCTGAGGGCACCTCACTTATAAGAAAAAAACTCTTAACTACATCTTGGGAGTTATGTCTCATGGCAGTCTTCAAATTAACCGAGTGGTGCCTATTGTCTTCATAAGTGATTTCGAAAAAATTAAATGGGGCGCAATTCGACAGCTTCAACAATTCAAAAAAAAAAAAAAAAACATTTAAATAGCTTTCAGCTGACTCCTACTTCCGAAATTTGGATGTTTATACCAGGCACCATGAAATATATGGACGGGATTGGGCAATGGGGTGGGGCACCCCGCTTCGCAAGAAATATTTAAAGCGCTGAAACAATTTGGTGTATTTCATTCAACAACAGAGCTATAAATCAACTCGTATTTATTTATTTCTGTAACCTCTGTGGCGAGGTCAATACTAAGTTTTTTTTCACTCTTATATTTATTTATTAAATTATTATTGATTGAAAAATTTTACTTTTGACTGTCACGATACAATTGAAATGTCTTTTTTCACCTTTCTAGCCGGATCCGCGAAATAAGACCCCAGGAAAAAAGGGCCCCAAAAGTTAACCTGAAGTAAGGGCCCAAATTTGGGATAATTTTTTTATAGTGAAACTATGCCCCATTTTTAAAATGGAAACTAGGGCCCAATGATAAGAGGCTTATATTTTTAATTAATGGTTTTCAACGCTCAGTTTCTCCAGTTATTTTAGTTCTCCCTTACATTATTGTAAAACGTAAGCCTCGCTTTGAAAATCCCGCGATTTGTTCATCTATTCTCTTACTCACTGATGGTTTTCAATGCGAGGCTTATGCAATTTAAATATATCGCTTGATTTGTTCAGCAATTCAGTAAGTAGCTTTCAATAACGCAAAATTTAAGCCTCACTTTGAAAGCCATCGATTCTGAAAAAAATGCGAAACAGAATAGCTGAAAAACGAATATTCGGCCCTTGCGAGGTATCCGCAGGAACGGAAAATTGTCCGCAGCGCATACTCTTCGGGAACCTCAAATAACATTCGAGGAATCCGTTGTCGGAAAAAAATAATCGAAATGCGATGACACGTCCTCGTATTGTTTAGTGCTTGTTTTTTTTTTCGATTGATTTTGCACTGGAAACACAAATTGAAGCATAAATATAAAAAAATTCATTGCTATATTTTTTTTTGCTCAAATTGCTCACATTTATTAACACTTTACTGCAAATCGTACATAAATACCGCAACTGATTGCTGTCGGAGGATATCGGAAACAATTCGTATGAAGCTGTCAAAAATGTCACTCAAAAAGAAACTTGATCGGTCTGCAACGCAAAACGCTGGCGCGCGTGACATTTGTATCGGAACAATTCTCTGAACAGCTGTTCGGAAGAATACCTCGCTGTAAAAATCTTCCGAATCGCATAAAATCGGAAAATGTTCCGTTCCGACGGAGGTATCCAGTATCTAGGGTTGATTATGTATTATTTTTTTAATTACAAATTAAATGGGGCCCCAAAAATAATGTTCAGGTTCTAATTCTTTGGGGAGTTATTTTGTACGCGCATTTTTGGGGCATTGTTTAATTTTTTTTACTTTTGGGTCTTATTTCCGGGGGCTTTATTTCATTTCAGCCCACTGAGCTGCATTGACTTAGGGAAATGTTCTTCAAGTCTGCGTTCATTGGCAAGTTTTCCTAAAATCTGAGTTCAGTGCTATTAATTTTTAAAGCGCTTCTACGACGGGGTAAGTGAGTTGATCATGATCATGAGATTCTCCCCTGTTTTTTTTTTTGTATATTTAATCAACTGAATAGATATGTCAGTGACGCAAGATGTGCGCTACAATTTCAATGACACAACAAGCTATTGAACACAGGGTTACTCACAAAACTCATTTGGTTAATGATCAAAGATTAGGTTAGCTAAGTACTCGTAAATCGTTTCCCATAAACCTGAAACTCCAAAGCAGGGCCGTTTAAAAAACGAAAAAATAGCGATGGTTGGACATATCTTGCTTTGAAGACATTGAAGTTGCGAACTACAGAGGAAAAAGTCTCCTGAATGTCGCATATATAAGATCCTGTCGGCTGAATTGCGTGAACGTCTGTAAAACCTTTCGCCAGCAACCTCCCATCGGTCCATATCCATACCAGTGCGGTTTTAGACCAGGGAAGTCTACCATCGACCAAATTTTCACAGTCCGGGAAAATGGCAAGGAGGTATCCACCCCTATCGAGGTATCCTTTCGGAAAAAATTCCGATACGAAAGTCAAATCTGATCGGAACTGAAATTGCGATCGAAGTATCCGTTTCGGACCAAATCAATGAAGCATAAAAACGCGTTCATTTCTTCGGAAAAATGGGCCATGTAGCTGTCAAAAGTAAGTGCTATAACGCGGTTCCACGCAATGCGACAAGGTGCGCTACATGTCATCGGAGAATTTTTCCGAAAGTTGTATCGGAACGGATATCTCGAATGGAATTTCTCCGATTTCGTACATATCGGAGAAAATTCCGTTCCGAACGGATACCTCGATAGGGGTGATTGTAATGTATAAGAACCTAATCACCCCGCTGAGTGGTGCAGAGGCAGGGCCTAATAATTTCTAAACTGTCGTGAAGTATCCAGTCCTGGATGACAAAACTGAAAGTAATACTGAACCCTTTCATTATGATAGAAACCGATAAATGTCGATTGAAAAACTTACAACCGCTAAAGAAGGTGTTACAGACGTATTGCCCAATATTGCCTACAACTATTTAAGCCCTCCAAAAACGCAATATTACCACCGAAAAATTACAATGCCCCATACAAGTTCCGACGCATAAATCGGTTGATAGAATACGATAAGCAACCACTCAATTGGTTAATGTGAAAATTGGATCTCCAAGAATTCTTTTATGGAAAGTGATTCCACTTCGTTGCAATTTTATTGTAAGACATCTCTTGTAAACATATAACAAAGTAAAGGACCTAATTCGATACTGGCCAAGAGAGCCTCTAATCAATATTGACAACGTTTTGTATAGAGCAAACAACGCCATCCACACAGAGCAACAGGTGAGACAGTATCTACGGGGTTTTACTTTATTTTTTTTATTTATTTTTTGCAATAAATTAACTAAACAGCTTAATTAAGGTAATGTACACCGCACTGACACAAACTACTCCAGTAAGTGTGTAGTTTCGAAATTCAACCTTTGGTCGGAGCAACGGCTGCAGTGGAAAGTGAAGTGATGATGATGATGTTGTCGTTGCTGATGCTGACCAAGTCGCGATGATGGTGTGCTGATGCCGGAGGTGTTGGTATTTTTTTTTTTTTTCTTAGACATGTAAAAACAAGAGATGTTGTAGCACTAATTACCCTCTTGCATATGTACTTAGCAACAGAAAATATTATGCGAGACGTTTTATTTTTCATTTTGCTGTTCCTTTTTATTGCCTTGTGAAAAAGATCAAATTATAATGCCGAAGTGTATAGGTTTGCTGATTTTATTGTTACATAACGCTTGTATATTACACTTGTGAATTTAGCTATAATTAATTTTGAGTTGCGACAAAGAATTTGGTACTTTTTGAGCATTTAACCACAA
Organism: Cheilosia grossa; assembly: GCA_963082955.1. Lineage (NCBI taxonomy): Eukaryota > Metazoa > Arthropoda > Insecta > Diptera > Syrphidae > Cheilosia > Cheilosia grossa. The sequence goes on from OY720148.1 coordinate 30,140,358, forward strand.
ACTGTTCTATGATTGCGATATTGCGGGGTCGAGGTTCGACAAGATCAGCGATCTTTGACGGTTTAAATGAGACATAAAGCGACTAAATATTTTTAGCTAGGTCCAGAGGTTAAGAAAACTCCCCAAACTAACTTTGAAGCACAAGAGAGATTGCTGCAAAACGGTTGTGTGCGATAAAATTTGTCGTTTCCAAAAAGGTCTCTCTCAAAAACGGGCACGGTTCGGGCAATTTTTTTTTTTTTGAAACATTCAAAGTGGAAAATAAAAGGTTTGAAAGTTTATCAATATAAGATTTTTGTCAGTCTTTTAATATTGGTTTCAAAGGCACCATCCTCAGACAAGTGTTGAACTTGCTTAATGTACGAGCAAACGCGTTTTACAAGCTTGCTAAGGAATCAAAACGTTATATGACAACATTTTCTTTCGACTGCCAGAAGAATATATCGTTTTACCGAAAGTACCCGATCAAGCAGCATACAACAGCCGCCAGTTTTATCTTTTTAATTTTGGCATTGTCCAAGGTAAGGCGCAGTGGCTTAGTGGTTAGTAGTGTGTGCTAGATTAAGATAAATGTTAGTTTTAAATTAGATTTAATCGTTTTTGTCTAGTATATAAGTTTAAGTAAGAGTACAAATAAAAATGAATTTAAAATGTCAAAAAATAGTGTGTTGGACTACTAAGCGAGGGGTCTCAGGTTCGAATCCCGCAAAAACCCAAATTCCAACTTAGGGTTTTTTCCACTGCGCCGCCTCTCGCGAACGTCTGACAAACATCCGAGAGTACAACTGTCTTAAGAGCTTCTCAATTAGCCGTTTGGAATCGGCATAAAATTGTAGATCCCTTCCATTCGTTCCAAAAATGAAACTCACACAAAACGAATGGTTGTGAGAAGCTAGGCCTTGGGTCTCTACAGACCTGTTGCGCCAACTATATATATATATTGTCCAAGGTAATTCACAAGCCAAGCTTACAACGGAAAATACTTTTCTTTATCCTTGGCCAAAAGATGTTCACCCTAAGGGGTCAAATAAATCTGCCGTTTATGATCGACTGCAAGGCACAAAATTTGAGGAGATCCTCTCCAAAGTTCGACTTATATGTGATGGCTGTAGATTTTGGAAAAAAAATGTCGCCATGATGGGAATGCTATCATTTTGGCGTTCATGCGAAGCTCCTAGGGATATAAACGAAATCGAAATAATTTTCCCAGTTCCCGGACATTCCTACATCCCCCCTGATAGAGTTTTTGCTCCGCTTGGGACCATTATTAAGCTTGGATCCTCGGAGTGCATTATTGGGAATGGAAAGGAGAAAGCAACGCATTTTTCAAAGCCCCTGGGCAGTGGCATTTCCCCTTAAATAAAGCAAAACGATTTATACTGAAGCGCACCTTAAAAAGCAACATTTTAGGTGAAATAGTTTACAAATAGGACATAGGATTGGCAAAATCGGTTTTGAAAAAAGGAAAAGTTTTAACAAAAATGAGACCGCTAACTACACATCATGCCTGTACCATAAAAAATAAAAGATGTGGACAAATTATTAAGAAAACACTGTGGCCAAAATTGGCGTAGCTTGGACCTTCTGTTTTATAAAAATATTACTGACCATAATTTTGATTTTGGTGAAGACACTGAAACTGGACGAGGACACTGATTTACTTACTAAAAAGATAACGTTGATGTTCCTATTTTTTTGACGGATTGTTTAATATTTATTTGTTTTGTTTAATAATCAATAAAATTTTAATGAATTTAGTAATGTTTATGTTTTTCAGTCTTTCAGGCTTGTAATCATTTTTCAAAAGCGTACTTTTCCCAAAGCTTAGTTTCAAAAAGTTGCATTTCCAGTTGTACCTTGTAAAAGGGAATATTTCCAAGGTTTTAGTTATTACAAAGAACTAGGTAAGAGTAATACATTAATTTTTTTTTTCATAAATAGATCTGCGAGAGTATTATACAAAACATACAATACGTTTTCTGCGTTTTTCTCAGTTTCACTTAACATGCCAATGCGCCCTTTTGATACTAATAGACACATATAAAGTATCAGAACGGCTTTTATATCGTCAATATCGGTGCTTAATTGAGTTTCCTAGTCTACGTTGGTGTTAGAGGTATTTTGAGCCGAGTTTTTTGGGTCAAGTGCCCACAACAAATTTGCCAAATTCAACTAAGCGGAATACTCTCATCGGGTAGCGGAAAATGTTCTCCAAAGTATAAGAACCACTACGAGCAACTTTAATCTAACGGAGCAGACAAAACAAAACAATTTCAATATCCGAATGTGAAAATGTACAATTTCTATTAAATGAAGAGCATTCTAATATGCCACAATCAAATGTAAAATTTATTAAGTAAAAACCCTTTCGCGATCGTCTGACAAACATCCGAGAGCACAACTGTCATGAAAGCTCGGCATAAAATTGATCCTTTCCATTCGCCGCAAAAATAAATGGTTGCGAGAGGCCTAGGCTCCCTCTGGGCCTGTTGCGCCCATTATTATTATTTTTATTTTTAAGTAAATATATATCGAACAGAGCTATGTTTAAAATATAATTTGTTATCTGTCAATTAAGCTTTAACTAATATAGGGTTTTCCAATAAGAGGTGTTATTGTGAATGACCCGCTATTTCGGTAGCTGTCACTTTTGAAGCTTTTATTCTTTGACATTTGACAAGTAGAAACTACGCCATTACTAAAAATGGAACGATACATGCTTCAACAACGCATTGAAATTATTAAAATTCACTACAAAAATGGTGAAAATCTTGCAGTCACAGTTCGCAAAACTAAAGCATTTTTTGGTCGTCGTGAAGCACCTTGGCGGACCGCAATACAGAAATTGGTGGAAAAATTCGAGCTGTTGGGACAAATTAGTGATGTGAAGAATAAAACCCGTGCACGTCGCTCAAAAACAACTGAGAATATTGCTGCGTAGCCCAAAGTGTTGAAGAAAACCCAGGTTTGTCCATTCCTCGTCGTTCTTTGGAATTGGGCAATCCACAAACGTCATAACACCGTATTTTATGGTCGGAGTTGGATGGTATTGATCTGGACAACGTTTACTTTCAACAAGACGGCGCTACGTGCCACACAAGCAACGAAAGCATTGATCTTTCACGGGAAAAGTTTCCGGACCGTGTTATCTCTCGAAGAGGTGATCACAATTGGCCACCGAGATCTTGTGATTTAACACCTTGCAACTTCTTCCTTTGGGGCCACGTGAAAGATAAGGTCTACGCCAACAGCCCAGCGCCGATTCAAGACCTCAAAGACAAAATTCGTGAGGCTATCGAGGACATAGGCCAGCCAATTTGCGATTTGGTTATGGAAAATTTCATGAAAAGGATATGGTCCAGTATGCGTGCTCGTGGTGGCCATTTGGCTGATGTTGTTTTTCATTATTAACGGCATACCTTCCTCTTTATTATGAAATAAACATCCGATCATTTATCTCAAAAAATGCCATTTTTCTTTGAATACCAAAATAACACCTCTTTATTAAAAGGCTCCTCACATTCGCCTTGCCTATCAAACTGTCAGCACCAATCTCATCCAAAGTCGCTGTTCCTTTCAGTGCACTACTTTGTTTCCCTTTGACAGAAATGTTTAAGGATCAATGCGATTTTGATTTGTGCGTCGTGCCGGGATTTGTTGCACATTTCAGTCTCGTTTCAATGGCTTCTTTTTATGACCCCTAGGTCTAATTATGTAGCTAACCCCGTCAATTTTTAATACAAACATGTATAGACTTTAAGCGTTTACGATCGATATAACATTATATTGATTGCGTTCCATTCAAACCAAGTAGGCGACATTGAATAAATTATATATTTTGAAAAATATTTCAGCGAGCTTCAAAAAAATATCAACGGAGACGTTTAAAACTTCGGTTTTAGTAAGTCTGACAGTTGACTGGCTTAATGTGTTACAATTTTTAGTGGCCTGGTTTTTTTTAGTTGCTACCCATCTGTGTAGCCCGCTAATCGATTTAAATGATTATACTTAGTTGATATTGCGTATAGATATCTTTGACTAAAAGTGTCGTCTCTGACCAAACTAAGTTTTATGTCCAGGTAACATTGCCCCGTACTAATAATAAATTTAAGTCTCGGCTTTAAATTTACAATAGCTCACAATTGCGAAATTTGTATGGAAAAAATGGCCGCTTAAGTTTAAAGTCGAAGCTAAAATGTTTATCGGTAAGGCCCATTGACTCCAGATAAATACAGTCGACTTAAGACCACTAGATTTTTGACTGTGCCGTATTTATTTAAGTTGCTAATCATTTTCGAACACGCTCAAAAATTGGCTCTAACAGAGTGCTCGGTTAAAAAAATGGGTTAAAAGTAACCAAGTCTCTGTTGAAAAACACCGAGTATTTCGTTGTTAAGTACTATCGATAGAAATAGGTAAAATGCATACTTTTAAAAATAACACCCTTTATCAGTTGTTAAGAACCAAGTTTCTAGATAAATATCAACCAGGTGGTTAAATTCAACGGTGTTTTTATTTACAACCGAGAAAAATTGGAATAAAATGGTAAAAGGTTTGTTTTTAACCGAGTTGACTCTGTTATTTTTAATCCACTAACTCTGAAGGAGCTATATTGACAGTATCATTTGGTAGTTTTTAACCGGAAGTTGGTTGATTTTAAATAAGCGATTTGTCTGCGTGAAGTCACCATTTTATATAGGTAATCTATCACTTTGCGGTGTCAAAAATTGTGCCACCTCCCAAATCAGCGCAATACGAACGAACTTCTAAATGACAGTAAAAATATTAGTTCTAAAAGCGATTAATCTTACAAACTTTGACGAAAGCTTAAAATGTTTACCTAAAATCTGTTTCTGTAAAATTTTGGAAAAGAGACCCACTGCGCGAAAAATTCCGCTTCTACGTAATACCTTGCAAATATTGCTTGCAAGCGTGTTTCCAACATTAAAGATCTGGGGGCGGATTGTTTACGACGATGAAAGTCTGTTTCTGGACTATTTCGATTTTGAAATTTTTACCATAGTGAGTTATTTTTTGACCGCATTTTTGTCCCATTATTCTTGTGGAGAATGAACTGGATGTAGGTCTCAAACTACGCCCTTAGTTGCTCGAGTTGTAAGTCTATCGTTGCGACTACAGTCCTCTAAAAATCTCCAAATTTAGGGCTCTGAATACTTCGTATAGTAAAAGGCCTGATAAAGTTTTTAGTAATTTTGTCGCACATCTTTCCCTGACTGAACCTAATAATTTTACTGTGCAAAGTAACCTTTATTTGCACATGAACGGCGTGGTTATAGAATTCGCACTCTTCTGGGTTTTGTGAAGACTCATTTCATTTTGCTTCGTTGCTTATATGGCAACAGTTTTTAAAATATTTTCAGCGAACATAAATCTTCTCATTTATGACTTTCCTGCACGATTTTTAAAAAAATCATTAAAAGACCAAAAAGCTGTAGCTGTAGATGAACACAGAGTGATCTCAATAAGGCTGGCCTTCAGGTAAATTACAAGTCTTATTAGTTTCACTTCTTTTTGAAGTATATAAGCCAAATCCACATTGTTGGTGGTTTTGACTTTCAAAATGCCATTTCAAATGCAAACAAATTATGCACAGTTGACAACTTCTCGCTGTTAGTCAAACACTCAAAATATCATTGAATGAACTCAAAACTCTGTGCTATAAGATTGCCAATGAGGTTACGAACTTTCCAATTCCAGACCAGCCATTCAATGAAACAAACAAACATACATTTCAAAGAAACTTGCAAAACAAATTTCTATATTGAACTTGCAAAATTAAAAATAAATCAAGTCACATCACTATTTCCGAAAATAGTTTAATACACAGCATATTTTTTTTTTTTCGAATTCCAATGCTAAAACATAATTCCAAACTTCCCTCGAATAATCGCAGTTTTTGCAAAACAACAAAAACAACAACAGACAGCGGCGCGCACTCGTGACAGGCGCTACTGCATAACCATATAACAATACTGTATTCAATCTTATCTGTCAAGTACGGGACACCAAGAGAAGTGGATTGAAAGCAGAAATAAAAAATAAAATATTAATTTATTGGCTCCTTAGGCATGTTTCGACATTTAATCAGTATAAATTGAGATTTCATTTCGACTTAATTAAGAGCTCTTCTTATCGACTGTAGAGATTTTGTTATTTTTATTTTGTTTTCATTTAAATGTGTTCATGTTCCAATGACACATTAAATAAGTTTGACGTTTTGAGTTTGAGAGAGAGAAAAAACAAAAAAAAAAAAAAAAAAACCTACCTACTGATACGAGAGCAAACGAATATTTTCACAGATCAAGTTGGGATTTTTCAACGGCGTTTGCCTTATCACTGTCATGTCTTTATGTTTTTATTGAAAAAAGTGCGATATGTAGTGATAAGGATTTTTATTTTTGGGCATTTTATTTATTGATTTTTTTTTTGTGTACTTGGTACACATTTGGCTCGTGTCGAAATATTAATTAAATAATCGGTTTTAATTTCTTTACAATAGGAAAATAGCTAGCATTCTAAATGTGATTAGCTGTTGTCTCACTGCTGCATAAGGACATTCTAAAGCTATGTTCCTAAAGGGAGGTATTCGCATAAAATGCAAAAAAGGAAGTATGTACTTATTAATACGATAATTTTTGTTTTGGTTAAATTAAGGTTGCTTTTAGTAGCCTTTGCGAATAGTCCTCATTAATGGTTTAAATTAAACGGAGCGGGAATGACAATAACTTGAAATTTAATAGGTAGAATACATCGGGATGAAGACTTCCTACTTCGCCGTTCTTGTTGTTATTAAGGCTTCAATGGCACTTGGAAGGAATTTTTGGTTTAGTTATTTTGAGAAGCCTTCTGTTTCCGTTTCTGGGAAGATGAAAATCATTGGGGAAGAAGGCTTAAGCTGCATGGAATTGAAATTCCTGGTCAAAGTCGTGCCTTCATTTCTTTTAATCTGTGAGTGACATAAGTCTGCCCTTATTGAAGATGTCAAGTTTGTGAGTGACCGAAAGATTAAATTTTCAAGATTTAGTTCACTCTCAGTTAGAGAGCATCTTTAAGTGTCTCATTTTTACGGCCATAAAACCTTAACACAGCTTTCTTTACGTATCCTCTAGAATCACTTTAGACAGGAATAGGTGATTTATAAAATAATTATTAATTTAAACATCGTTTCTCTAAGACCGCGTAACTTAAACGCGATAAATTGAGTTTAGAGCCTCCGTAAGGTTTACATAAATTTGTTTTTGACAGCAAATGTCATTTTGTCATGATTGAATTGTAAACAAAACCAAAAAATTAAATAAATTTGAATTTCCATTTTGGTTTGCAAATGCAATTTAAATAAAATATGAATCATATATTGAAAAATAAAATAAATAATTGTGCGCTCCCATTAGTTTCTTCTTATTCAGATCTAGTTGCTTGTTCCTATGGCAATGCTGTGCGTAGTGGCTTAGTGTGTTGGACTACTAAGCGAGGGGTCCAAGGTTCGAATCCCGCAAAAACCCAAATTCAAACTTGGGGTTTTTCCAACATCTGACAAACATCCGACAGTATAACTGTCTTGAAAGAGCTTCTCAATTAGCCGTTTGGAATCGGCATAAAATTGTAGATCCCTTCCATTCGTTCCAAAAATGAAACTCACACAAAACGAATGGTTGTGAGAAGCTAGGCCTTGGGTCCCTACGGACCTAATTATTTTTATTATTATTATTATGACAATGCTAAGTTTTGGTGGTGAATGAATGCGGATTTTATCAGTCCCTTCCAACATATTTCGGAATAATGCTTATTCGGAAAATTAGCATTTAAAAGCCTTCCAGGGTTATTAGAAGTTTGGAAAATACCTTTTATACACAGCATAAAGAAACAGGTAAGCAGAAAGGAACAACTGGGGGTATAGGACAAAGTTGGTTGAGGTCCCCTTCCACTTGCGCGCGCCACCTAAGGCGAGGTCTTCCTCTGCTGCGTTGTCCCTCCGGGTTGGAATCGAAGACTCTTCGGGCCGGAGCGTTGGTGTCCATTCGCTCTACATGTCCTAACCATCTTAGACGACTAATGCGTACTTTTCTGACCAGGTCGATGTCGCTGTACAGCTCGTAGAGTTCGTTGTTAAATCTTCTCCTCCAAAGCCCGCCAACGCAAACGGGACCAAAAATCACTCGAAGAATTTTGCGTTCGAACCGACTAAGAAGATCCTCATCCGTCTTTGCTAGGGTCCATGCTTCTGCGCCATAGAGCAGGACAGGGATGATGAGGGTCTTATATAGAATCTCCTTAGTGCGTCTTGACAAGGCCTTACTAATCAATTGCCGTCTTAGGCCAAAGAAACAGCGGTTGGCAAGTGTGATTCTTCGCTTGATTTCTGATGTGATGTCATTGTCAGAGTTTATAGCGGAGCCGAGGTAGACAAAGTCCCTAACTACCTCAAAGTTATAGCTGTCTATCGTGACGTTCTGTCCGATTCGTCGGTGTTGTGTGTCCCTTCTTGTTGACAGCATATATTTTGTTTTACCCTCATTCACCACTAAGCCCATTTTTGCCGCTTCTGTACTAATACTTGCAAATGCACCAGTGACAGCTCGCTGTGTTCTGCCAAAAATGTCAATGTCATCAGCGTATGTAAGCAGTTGCACAGACTTTTGGAAAATTGTGCCTGTTGGCTTGTGAGTTTCGCACAATTTTCTCAAGAATGATGTTGAAGAAGTCACATGACAGCGCGTCACCTTGTCTAAATCCTTTTTTGACATCAAAGGTCCCGGTGAAATTGTTTCCGACCTTTACGGAGCAGCGAGCGTTCTCCATCGTCATTCTGCACAATCTGACAAGTTTGGCAGGGATGCCAAAACTAGACATGGCTCTGTATAGCTCGTCTCTATAAATGCTGTCATAGGTATGCGGCCTTAAAATCAATAAAAAGATGGTGAGTATCGATCTGGACTTCTTGGGTTTTCTCCAGGATCTGCCGTAGTGTGAATATTTGGTCGGTCGTGGACTTGCCGGGCCTAAAACCGCACTGATAGGGACCTATCAGATCGTTGACGAATGGTTTCAGGCGTTCACACAGTACAGCAGACATGATCTTATACGCAGTGTTCAGGAGACTGACGCCTCTACTATGACCTCCAAAAAATGTCATCTTTTTCTCCTAAAGATCATCGATTTACGACCAATTCAGTTCCTTTTATCAAGCCTACAAATTTTGATAACAATAATTTGCTTTAACTATCTTTGAGAGTATTTTTACTTTAAAAGAATGTCGTCTTTTTTTGAGAGTCCACAAGATTAAATACACGGTGCAGTCAAAAGTCTTATGTGAACTATACTCCGGCATATTTTGAGGTTGGTACAAATTTTCCAAGACTGAAAAACCCAGATCGTGACCGATGAACTCTTTATGGACCGAGGACAACAATGTGTCAAAATTTTTCGTATTTACGATCGAACTTAAGGCCATAACAGTCAACAGTGCCACAGACTAGAGCCAGTGTTAGGTCAATAAGGGCGTAGCTTTACACAAACCAATCGCTGGTACTAATTTTCATTTTTGTCTCGAATAATACTTCAAAAATTATTCGAAAATACAAAAGCGCATGTGGCTGTCGACTGTTGAAACTGTACGGAGATGTTGAATGTTGAATATTCGGAGATAAGTGCTTACAGATATGCGGATACATATTTCTTAATTTTTCTCCCACCAGCATCCAACTGTCCTACTGATAACAAATGGTTCACAAACATCATTTAAAACACAAACAAAAAACAACAAAAAAAAACATCTCTCAACGATCACTCCAAAGATAAGAAAAGATAATCAAGGATAGAGAAAGAGAAGAAAAAAAAAACCTCCACACGATCGATCTCTTTTGTCTCCCAGCACACACATCGCCTCCACCAAACAATTTATTATCTGTCAACTGACGATCTGTACGCGATCAGTGCGGTCAGTATCCATATCTATTCCGCTGCACATTTATCTGCTCCTCCCTATCTGCGTCTTCCTTTCCTTTGTATACTCGTACATGTAATGAAAGGGAAAATTATAGTTTCGAATGTGAACAAAAAGAAAGAGAAAACAATCCGGTGCCGCGGTCGATCATAAATCATTACTCACTTTGTTCCGATCACCATCAACGGAGAAAAATGAAGCACTGACTGACAGACTGACAAACCCAATGTGCCACCACCATCAGTCAATGTTACCAACAAAAAACAGAAAAAAAAAAAAAACAAGAGGGACTCGTTAATTTAATTTGAATTTGAAATTTAAACTTAATTGATTGAGTTTATGTAGCATGTCATGGTGTATCTGTCATAAGTGGTTCATTGGGTGCCTCAATTTGTTGTTGGTGACCCACTGTACCTATTTTGCGTCTTTACTATTAACAACTGTCCAAGGAAAAACCCCATTCGGGTGTCTGGTGCGAGGATACAAATGAAATCTCATCGCCCATCCGGAAATTGGAGCTCAACGCTGTGCGCCATCAAAGGAAACGAATGGCGGTCATCTGGTGTCCGGTCGCCCTAATCAAATCAATCTGAGTAGAGGTATAGATGACATTTGATTATGTTTGTTCAACCCCCAACGGATTGGCACATTGTAAGGAGTCTTGGCGCCGACACACAGGTAGCTGCAAGTTGTAGGACAGTTGTACGAATTTCTCATGCCTCCCCCACATTATTGGGACGAGCCGAAAGGACAATGTATTTGAGTGACATATTACATGAGAGTAGGTATCGGCCTCCTTACATGCCGGCCGGAGAATAGAAATTATCCTTGCAGTCGGGCAGGTTTTAATTAGTGAACAAGCGGTATGCTCGTACTCAAAGATACATTTGATGATTTGACATTCTGTTACACAGTTTGAATTAGTTTCAGGTGTATACGAGACGTCTACTTGTGAATGCCAGACCGAAGGCAGATGAACAATTTATTTAAATTGGTCAACTTGGAGGAAAACTTTCAAATTGCATTTTGGCAAATTGCAATCGTCAGAGAGGTCAGTTGGAAGTGCAGCTGGGGTTTGGGGAAAGCACTGGATTGTGGGAAGCTGGATTAGGGGAACTCATTTGCACACGCTGGTAGCATAGATTTGTTTTCTGTTTATGCGGAACTTTATTTAACTTTATTCGGTGTATGTCTTTGGCAGTTGTGATCGAACTGAAACAACTTGTTTACCATTTCAATAAATCGCTTCATGAGACCTCTCGGGAAGTTAACTTCATCTCTGTGCCTACTCAGTTGAGTTTCGTTGGCAAGGAGCGGTTTTCAAAATTGAATTCGGGAGAGTATTCAATATTGATGCACAGGAGGCGGCATTGTTAGCGGGTTATAGTGATTTCGGTGACTGGCTGGCCCAACTTAGGTCGCGGCAAACATGAAAATTTCGTATATAGATGCTCTTTCCCATGGTCAGATAACAGAATTTCATTCCAGAGCAACAAGAGGAAGTCCCACTATTAAGAATAGCTAAAACTAGCTGCCATTTTTATAAAAAAAAAAAAAAAAAAATACCAAGAAGTCTTTAAAGTGATCGCCAAATCTTACTCTCGATTTCTGCAAAAAATAAAGGACACGCGCTGCCTAAATGATCCCTTACCAGCAAGGAACTTTGTTACTAAGCTGAGCAATAAAAAGAACTGGAGCAATGAATCCACAATTCACAGACTGAGCAATCACACAACAAAGTGGTGCACAGATGGGTCGAGAATAGCCCTCAGCTGGGTGCCTGGCCACGTAGGAATAGAGGAGAATGAAATGGCCGAATCCCTTGCAAGAAAGGGAGCATCAGAAATTTTCATAGGTCCTGAACCATTCTGCGGAATAGGGGATCACACCCTCAAAGAAGAATTTAGGAAACTAGAGAAAGAAAACAGGGCAAGCACCTGGCATAGCACTCAGGGCATGAGGCAGGCTAAGAAACTTCTTGGGCAATACAACCAGAAAGGATTCCAAGCTTGCATCGGCCTGAGCAAAAATAACCTCCGTATCCTAACGGGGCACTGTAGACTCAAGGAACACCTTAGGAAACTGGGTATATCTGAAGAAGGTCTCTGCAGATTCTGCGATGAGTCCAGTGAAATCCCAGAACACTTGTTGGGATCTTGTGGGCACTGACCCACAAAAGATTGAAATACTTGGGCAAGTACAAACTATCTGATGAGGAGATACTTGCACTGGAGCCAGCTCTCATCCTTAGATTCTTAAAGGACACAGGACTGGAGAGAGTGCCATAGGAAAGATTTCCTCCGCCAAGGAGAAAGAAGAGTCCAAGAACCTCTAAAATTGTTCCGAAAGGAATCATACTGTGAGGGAACTCTTATGAGGGAACATACCTCTCTGAGGTGTAAGCAGGGGGTACAATAGACCAAAGGTCGCAGTACAATAACCCCTTTCACATAATAATAAAAATAATAATAAGGAGTTAAAAACAAAAAAAACATAGGCTTCTGTGAATAAGTATAAGCGAGAAAAAGGACACCCTTATAACGAATCGACCTACAGGTTATTTTGTCTGCTTGATATGTGTGGAAGACTCTAAGAGAGGATGCTCAGAGAGGTTCTGAGAGCAGGCGAGTTACACGGGTTCCGAACTAGACGTAGGAAACGCTTTCAATTCCACCAGATGAGGGTATAGGCTGATCCCATTAAAGAACACTTTTAAGGTAACTGAACTGCAACAATACCTCTTACGGATGATGGGAAGCTACCTCAGAGGTAGAAAGTTAATCTATGATATCACAGGGGGTCTTAGGACCCGACTTATGAAGGAGTTAACTCTATACGAGCTGTGCAGTACATCGATGTCGAAATGGTTAGAATAAAGCGAGTAAGTCGTCCAAGACGTCTAGGATATGTGCGGAGCGAGTTTGCAGGAACGCTTCGGTCCAAGAGCTTTCGATGCCATCCATAGTTAAGTGGCGTCCGGTGTGAAAGTGGATCTAAAGTCCCAACCAATATGTCTCTCCAGTTAGAACGGTCTTTGGCTATGTAAACCCAAGTTCGTATAAGTTCGTGGCGGTCCCCTTGAACTTGTGCAACTTGTGCGAGTTTTTTGTTTACTCCGTTGTGCCCCTTTGTTGATAAGTAAGTATGAATGACGAGTGTGTCCGAAATATGTTTCTGGTCGGCTTGGCAGATAACATCATGGAAGTGATCACTGCACAAAAAAAAAACCAATTATTGCCGAATATTGCTGAACCAAGCAAAGAGACGCGCACGATCATAGGTGCACGAGAAATGACTTAGCCTGCCAACGGGAATATCCGATCTAGGTAGTCTTGCGGACGAGATTAGGGAGCTGAACATGCCTATGGATGGGAAGACAAGGGTGTTTATTATATAAAACTCGTATTGAGAACGGATTACTTCCAGAAAAAAGGAGTGGGGAAATAGTGATTTTCACAGATGGATCCATGATGGATGGCGGAGCCAGTATCTATTCAGAAGAGCTGGAACTAGCCTCGGGAAACATGAAAATACACTAATATATATAAAAAATACCACTAAAGAGAATTTATTTCCACTCTATCAACCCCTTACATCGCTTTTCATCTAAAATAACGACTCACGACAAAGTAGGTACCGCCTGAGAAATATATCGTAGATCATATCTCCCCTTCTGCCCTCATAATTTTTTTTTAGTACATATTCCGTATGGTATCTGCATTTCCTTATCGAAAGCAGATAAACTGTCCCTCAGTTGGAAACCAATAAAAACAGAACCTCAAACAACGGACCATGAAAACGGAGGACATTAACACATATTTTCCCCCGAGAACCAAACGCATTAATTAAGTCTGCGTCGCGTCGTCGTCCGAAAGGAAGAGGAAGATAATAATTGAAAATATGCGCCTTGTTACGGTGCCTCCTTTGGGTTTTTGTTTTTCCCCTTCTGGGAAAGAGATTTATACGACACATAACCATATCCTAAACGGGATGATGCCATCAAATGCGACATGATCAGTATTCAGGTGGTTCGCAGTTTGGTCGTTGCGTCGGGGCAACATTGGAAGAATTCCAACGACGAAGAGGAGGAGGAAAAATGGAAAATGAGTTACGCTTAGAGATTTTGACGCCACCGACGACAAAGCACACAAAGGGACAATGCGCCGGCGCAAGGCAATCATCATCATCATCGTCGCAGCGCCGTTGCCCTCATCATATTCGCCAACATAAAACTGTCAATGATTCGCCGAAGAGTTGTTGTCTTACATGGCTGGTAGTTGTTGAACCCTTAGGACGACATGGCCAGGATTATCCTTTTCTTTGTGTTCACAGGGAGTAGGTATAGTTGTGGCGATGAAATGTAAATCACTTTTTATGGTTACATTGCGCGATGTTGTTGCTTAATTTTTATGACTTTAGCTATTGAATTTTGGAATATATACGACTTTGCCGAGGTGCATACAAGAGGCGACTGATTTTTAAGTGCCCTGGTGTACGTTGGAAATTGATTGATTCTACATGCAGCTCATCTGGAAGACACATGATATGGCTATCTGAATTTTGGACCGCAAAAATGTCTATCTTAAATGTCCTGCTGTAATCTTCGAATAGAAAAGCCCGTCTTAATAGTAGTCCATATGTGGCTGGTTCGCCCTTACGTCTGATTAGTTCGTACAAATGCCGCGTTAGGGTTACCTGGGTTTCATCTTCATTTGCAAGCTCAATGGCAGGAAACAAAATTGAAGGTTATAGCAATCAATAGCATTCAAATGGCTTGTATCACAATGGCAACGCGGTCCATCGCGATGTAAATATAACCCAGGTGCATGGTGGAAAGCTTTTAAAGAAAACTACCAACTTTCATAAATCATAAGTCTGAGCAAAATCAATCGGATATTTGAATCCTTAGGGACCATATCTACTGCTGCAACCGAAGAGCAATGATAAATCATACCCCCTGGATATAGACTGCAGGAGCAAGGCGGCAAAATTCATTATTAATCTTACAAATACTGGACTGTGGTCATCTGAAGCCTACTATAGAGCCCCAGCGCAAGGTGTATAGAGCTTGAAAGACTCGTAGGATCTATAAGGAGATCGGGGTTAGTTCTTAAAATCAGACTGTGTGAGCACCTTTTTCTCAAACCGTATTTTCCTAAGTATTCAACATACTTGTTCAACTGGACTTGCTTCCCAAGTCATGCTATAAAAACAATCACAAATAAAGTGCACGACTGAGTCGAACGAAACTTTCTCTTTGATCAAAAGTTTGGTTGGTTGTTCACTTATTTTATTAGATAGGTAGGTATAGATCTGAGGAGCAATGCTAGATAAAAGGAACGGATCATAAAACATGGAATAAGGAATAGTGTTAATAAATATTCACTTTTGGGTTATTCAACTGATACGACAATGTGAGTTTTTAAAGTTGAAGCTCTCGTTAACAGGCAACTGTCGCATGCTCTGGTTTGAGAGTTATAAGTGTCTTTTGTACTAAAGGGTTTTTCAATAAGAGCACTACAAAAGTACGTTCGATGCCATTATGTATGGAACTCGATTTCTTTTGCATGGCCACCACGGGCACGCTTGCAGAAGTCCAGACGCTGAACCCAATGTTCGACGGTTTTCAAGCATAAATCGGCCGATACTGCTGCAATTTCACGTTCGATATTCGTACGAAGTTCATCAATCATCGCTGGCTTCAATGATGCAATGATGACTCATGGAGTACGTGTGGATTGCTGCCTGACCAATACCGCATATTTTGTTTATTGACGAAGCCATTCAGCCAGAAATGAGCCTCGTCGGTCATCGCTGAAGATGATTTTTCGATGAAAATCCGAATCATTTTCAAGTTGTTGCTCAGCACAAATTCCACGAACATACGACGCTTCTAGTGGTCAAGCGGCTTCAGTTCTTGCGTCAATTTAATCTTGTAAGGATGTAGGCCAAGATCTTTTCGCAAAGTTCGCCACAACGACGTCACAGAGCTGCCCAACGCTTGAGAACGACGTGTGAGAGACACATTTGGGCTTTCTTCAACTGAAGCCTCAGCGGCAGCAATATTCTCGACACTACGGGCACAAATTTTTCCGCTAGACGCTAAATTGTTGATCTGCTAGGACGATTATGACGACCATAAATTGGACGTAGCGCTCTTAACGTTGAGGCCATTGACTTCGAATTTCGGTAGTAAATTTTAATAATTTTGACTCGTTGTTGGCTCGTATATCTTTCCATCATGAAATGGCAAACCTTACTGAAGAGAAATGTAAAAAAGAGCGGCAAGAAATTCGGCGTCGTTTATTGTCCCTGCCGCTCTACTTTTGTAGCGTCCCTGTTGAAAAACCCTTTATTTATAATATTTGAATATGTGAACATAGATCGGCTTTTGGGTAGATAGTAATTTTTGAGAAATAATTAAAAAACTCAATTATTCGAATTTTTTGAGAAAAGAAAAGTATGGGATCTTAATTAGTATTGTTTTGTTATCCTTAATATGTATTTTGATCAAAATCGTTCGAGCGGTTTTTGTAAAATTATGCAGACAAAACAGTAACACATATCTACTGAAATGTTTAGTTTGAAAAATACTTTTGCAAATCTGTAAAAATCGGTGAAAATCTGAGAACCGATGCTAGATAAAAGAAACGCTCTACTTGACACTTCGAGAACTCTCAGTAGTTGTTGTAATTGCGTGCTGAAAATTCTACTTTACTTTGCTTTGCTGAGATCGAAGCTCAAAAAACACACTTTCACGAAAGTTATACTCTCGGATGTTAGTCAGACTTGGAGAGGTGGCGCAGTGGAAAAGAACTCAAGTTGGAATTTAAGTTTTATCACGATTCGAACATGGGAACCCTCGCTTACTTGTCCAACACAATAAACACTAAGCCACTACTCCGACATGGGAGTTCACAAATTTATAAAAGATAGGTATATTTTTCCAAAAGAAGAAAGTAGAAATTCGAAAATGCCTACACATTTCTTGACGTTTTTTGTTAAAGGAAACACAAGAAAATTTAACGAATATTTAAAGTGTTTTACTTAAATGACAGTCTATGCAAAGGAAGAATCTTATCCTTACATTTATAAAAAGTCGGCCAACAAATTAGAATCAAAAGTTCGTTTGATTTCTGTTAAGAAAATGTACTACCGAGGATGTTACAAAAAAGAAGAAGTACAGTACTCCCCGGATATAAGCAACCCCCCATTAATAGCAACAATTATTCATGGGCGCGAACTGCGAATAGGCGAATTGCGCACAAATCAATTTAGTTGTATTTCAGAATTGAAAATTGCTATTTGTTTTACTACAAAAGCATTATATTTAATTAAGGTAAGGATATTAAAAATTCTTGCCGCGAACTGTTCCACTTTATTCACAATCCACATTAAACAGTCGCGATCCACAAACCCGCGATTGAAAAATTCGTTCGAACTTAACCTTCAACAATAAAACTTATTCGCGGGTACCAGCGTTGTTCCGAACAAATATTATAGTTGAGCCATTTCAAACAAGTTTGAGCTACATTAGTTAAACGAAAACGAAGAAGGAGTTTTTTTAATTTCTTAAAAAATAAATGTAAAACTGATGGGTGTGTTCACTTGGTGAATATTTTAACCAGCTACTGTTTTTTTTAACGGCGTTCAGTCGAGTAAATTTGTCATTTGCTGATTCGTTTTTGTTTTATTTTTCAACATATTTTTTAAGATAGTGATGTTTAAGTTTTGAGGCAAATCTGAGCCATTTCTCTATGGCTCTGAGCATTGAGCCAGAGCTAAAATACTTGAGCCAAATTACCCAATTGGGTACTTCTGCACAACGATGCCTGCGGCTATTCCTTCAAGGATTACATTCCTAAACTCAAAGGAACAAAGCCACTTTATGGTGGCATTTTTGAGGCAGTTGCTCGACTCAGCTTTTTGGGTTTTTTTGCCGCCTCTCATGGATGAAAAAAGGCTTACTATTTTACTGAATTCAGTACTATTGGACTTTTCCAAGTACCACTTCTCAATTTCGCGTACATACTAAAAATTTTTATTTTTTGGAGGGGTTTCTTTTGAATCTTTTTAAAATATTTAGATTCAAAGAAATGTACCATTTTGTTTTGTTTTTAATTTTAATGCCGGCGTTTAGTTTAACGTATTTAAAAAATTAAGAACAATTTTTTTGTGATTCAGACTGCTTAAATATTCTTTCGGTTTTCAGTAAAATTGGGGAAATTCAATTTTCACCACTGCCGCCCTCTTGTGCTTTGTTTTCTTACTCCACTTTATTTGTAAACAAATGATTGGGCCTTACTAATCATTTGTAACCTTCACAGTAAATATTTTGTGGGTCACAATGGGTAATTTTATATGGAAAATTTCGCCATTGCGAGTTGGTAAGATCTAGCCTGAACTAATAACAGGTCCGTAGGGACCCAAGGCCTAGCTTCTCACAACCATTCGTTTTGTGTGAGTTTCATTTTTGGAACGAATGGAAGGGATCTACAATTTTATGCCGATTCCAAACGGCTAATTGAGCCGTTTGCGAGAGGTGGCGCAGTGGAAAGTTGGAATTTGGGTTTTTGTGGGATTCGAACCTGGGACCCCTCGCTTATTAGTCCAACACACTAACCACTAAGCCACTGCGCCTGAGCACTAAGTATAATTACTGGTATTGCGCACTGTCTTCCCATTTAAAACGCGAGTGCGAGGTAAATTCACAGGTGGCTTCAAAGTGAACTCAGTGACAGTGACATTCCCACCTAAATACGTGCTTGACTTCATTTCAACTCAATTATGTGCTGAATCCTTCACACAACCGATCGTTTAGGAGAGTAATACTCTCAGACGTGCCATATTGTACAAAAACTTATTGCAAAATTTGTCTTTTTTAAATTAAAATCAATATCAAATCAAGCTGTAGTTTATTTTTAATTTTAAATGTTACAATAAAATATATTTATATGAATTTAGATATGAAAAATTTAATGAAATTGGAAAACGAGCTGAAGATATAGGGTCAAATCCACATCGAAAAGGTGAACTTTTTTCTCGACCTATACAGAGATTTTTTAGATAATCTAAAGAGGGAAAGTGAAGCTCCAAATCTAAATCAACGTGGGCCACCTTGGGGAGCAATTCTTCTCAACGAGGATGTGGACAGTTATTAGGGGTTAGGGCTGAGCAAACTTAACCTTCTCAGCTAAGTTGACAAAGGCTAATCTATGGTTCTTGACGCAACCGAATAGTTAAGTGAGAACCATTAACCGAAAGTCACCCTCGTTTTGAAATAACAAATAAATAGGAAGGAAAAAGTTGAACCAACAATTCAAATTCTTAATTAAGTTATAAAATTCTAGAAAGTTCAATAAATTTGCACGCGTTCTTGGTTTCGTTAGTAAGCAAGTCCCATCAAACTGCCACTAAAAATAGCAAACACAGTTGCTATCCACCCACCTCCACCCCACCGTCAAAATAAACCTTACTTGCATCACACACTGTTGAATCCAGCTCCGAAATGAGTCACATCGCAGAACCTTTTAAAATTGCATAACTTCCTGCCAATAACAATAAAACAAAATACGAAACAAAACGACCATCAAAAATAACAAACATATAAAAGTCTTAATTCCGTTGTCACTATACGATCGAAGAGGTGTGATCCTGAGAATGCTGCCCAACTGCAGATGCGGATATTTATGGCATCTGTAAGGGCTTCCTTAGGAAATTTCACATATGCGCAAGTTAACGATTATCTGCTGTTTCTCCTCTCGCCGGCCGCTTATATTGCCGAATCCAGAGAGCAGAGATTGCCTCGTGTATGTTATTATTGCTGGCATTTTATTATTATTCTTTTTATTATGGTTATCACGGAAAGATGTCTGCCGCGGATGAACGGATAATGTTAAGCGGTGCTACGTTGTTTATAGCCAACTGTGGGGTACGTTCTTTCGCCATTCTTTCCTCGAGTGCTGCGGCTATCCGCAATTTTATTTTCTTAAAATCTCGCGGATAATGTCTGCTGGCTGGCCCTGCACTACTCCCTCCTGTCCCAGATATTTTATTTGTTCTTTTGACTTGTTACCATGTTGTGCTGGATGAAAATGAGCGCTGTACGCGGATAAGCTTCAGCTTCTTCATCTGCCGCAGATTCGTCGCGTTGTTGCAACTTGTACGGCTATATAGCCGTTGAGTTAGTTTGCTGCAGAAGTTCTGTATCCCCGGTCAACGATGAATGATACGAGAAAACGACATTTTTGCTGTACGGTGGTATATTCTCTTCCAGCTATATGCTTCGACTGCTTCTTCTCTGTCTTTCGCTTGCTTTGACTCATTCTTTTAATGATAAACATCTTTGTCTTTGTTTGTGCGGCAGGCAAGCGGCGCGCGGGGTCCTCGAAAAACAACAACAGAGAACAGACCAGCAAAAGTAGCTGGGAGCCAAAGGGAAGTCCTCCCAAACGGAATGTAATGGTACTTTTGCTCAACACCAGCAACGACAACGACAACATTACCATTTCGGTGAAACATTGGTAGTTGGGACGTTTTATCGTGTATGCTGGAGCGAAGTTGGATCATCTTGTTTGAACGCATGCGCGCGGTACTAAGTTGACAAACTTAAATAACATACGACGGCCCCGATGAGGATAACAACTCGACATCTGCATGGGCTTGGTAGAGTCTGCAGAAAAATGCAAGACTTGTCGAAAAACAAACAGCAAAAAGTGAGAAAATAACTCACAACATGAAACAGTGTACACACACTGCTCATGCCCGAACTGGACAGATACTTAAGGCCAGGAGATGATGTAGTTAATGTGACATAGCGTTGCCGAGGGGAGGTATCGCTTTTGTTTTCGTTGCAGCTCATCTTTGTTGTGATTGTTTCATTAGTGTCGCGCCAGAACAGTCCAAATGAGTAATGAGCCACATGCGAGGGAGATAAGCTGCTGGCATATGAGAAGCTGTACAGAGGAAGGTAACATTTGGGGGCGCATGGAAGAGTCGGGGCAGTGATTGACATATAACAACAGCTTTTGCGAAGAGTGATCCTCGCAATATACAACCGCTTACGAGTAACAATGAGGATGTTATTTTGCTGGCCAAATTTTAACAGCATATATACACAGCTGGTCAAAAAAATAGGTGTGGAGTGCTTTTTTACTAGTTGATTTGTTCTTGTTGCTAAAAAACAATTGTTTTGCCAACAAGACTTGCATTTTTTATTTTATTATTACATTTTAATTGATAAATGCTTAGTTCCGTTAGTATGACGCCAAGATTCTTGAATTTTCTTACTGTTATGTATTTTATTAATTTTCGTTGCAATAGAATTTTGTACGTTTTAAGAGTTGGACATAAAAATAGGTGTGCTTTGATAAAATGATTAAATTTAAAGGTGAGTTTGTTTTTAATCACTTAAACACAATTTTTGTTTAAGTTTTTTGTTAAATCATATTTTAAGATGGGTCGAAAAGTCCACTGCTCTGCGGAAGAAAGGAAAATAGTTCAG
This sequence comes from Cheilosia grossa, assembly GCA_963082955.1. Classification (NCBI taxonomy): domain Eukaryota; kingdom Metazoa; phylum Arthropoda; class Insecta; order Diptera; family Syrphidae; genus Cheilosia; species Cheilosia grossa. The sequence continues at coordinate 30,161,825 of OY720148.1, forward strand.
CTGTTAAGGGGTGAGGGTAAAACCTATAAATTTATAGCAGGAAGGTCACAGAACTTCGTAACCAATGCTCTTAATGCAAATTTAAATAGATAATAGAGGAAGGCCAAAAAACCACAGCAAATACTGACCGTCGCATTCTGCGTAAAAGCAAAATCTCTCATTAAAACGAAGTCAAATCCATTTGTTTCGTCACGGACTATAGGCACACAAATTGCGGATGGAATGAGTGCACGCACAATCCGCAGGAGACTACAGACCTTCAATCACCCAGGAATAATCGCCAGAAAAGTTCCACTCCTAAGAGCTAAGAACGTAAGGTCCCGAAAAGAATTTGCCTTAAGCCATAGAAGTTGGCTTGGAGTGACGAAACACAAATACATTTGTTCTCCTCGGATTGTGGGCGTAACGTAAGGCGACCAAAAGGAATACCATCCTCGCTACACACTGAAAACCGTTAAACATGGTGGAGGAAATATAATGGTATGGGGATGTTTTTCCTGGTTGGTGTTGGTCCTATATTTCGTGTCAATAACATCATGACAAAATATGAATATAGGGATATGTTGGAAAATGTCATGCTTCTATTTTCCGAGGAAAACATGCCCCAACAATGGCATTTCCAACAGGACAATGATCCAAAACGTACGGCCGGTATAGTGAAAGATTGTGGGATGCACTGAAAAGAAAATTAAGGGGTCAGTTCTTCACAAACGGGAATCAATTGTGGGAAGCAGAGCAAAAGGAATGGTATTCCATTCCTTCCGAAACGTGCCAGAAATTGGTAGGCTCAGTGCCACGCCGACTCCAAAAAGTTTTGGAAAATAATGGAGGATATTTCGGGTTATTAGAGTTAGTTAAAAAAAAAAACAAAAAAAATATTAATAAAATCTATAATTAATGATTATTTAGGAACACACCCGTTTTTTTTTGTCCAAGCGGAAAAGAGAGCTCCAAAAGTTTTTGCTATTTTTTCTAAATTATTCGGAAAGTGAACTACTTTCCATATTTGTTAAGTAATGTAAATTTTAGTATTATAATTGTAAAAACAAATTGAAGTAATATGAAAAAAAAAATAATTTTTTTTAAAACCTGTTCTCACACCTATTTTTTGACCAGCTGTGTGCATCCTCTCTCAAATGTGAGACGTTTAAGTGGTATACCTAGTACAAGGCTGCGTTTGGCCAATATTTGATTTTTTTGTTATGTTCTCCGCCGTGTTTCCGTGAATTTTACCTAACCTATATTGACGAAGGTACGCTTACTCTCTCTTAATTGGCTTATGAAGATGAAAACTTCGAAAAGTGTAAAATAAACTAACCTTAGATATTGAGTGTGGGTTTGCATTGAAAGTTTGAGTTGAGGTTAAGTATAATAATATGTCTGCAAAGTAAAGCCCGTCCAAACTTAATTGAAATTTTCACGCGCAGGGGTTCACTTCTGGTTCAGTGAAAAAGTGAAACGAAACCGCAATTTCAATCAGCTGTGAGACACTTGTCGTTGAACTTCGGTGAAATCTATTTTGGTTACAAATTTCGATCGCATTAATTAACAAATAAAATTAATTTAGGGCATTTAAAAATAATATTAGCCCATCAATTAACTGTGGAAAATGATTCTAAGTTGTGAGTTGTCACATTTGTTCGGTCAGCCACTCTGCTGAATTTGCTGAATATTGCAAAAATTGTGTTTGTTTCAACAACCCAACGATTGGAAGACGTTTTCGTGGTGACTCGTTTTAAAAACTGAAATACATATGTATGGGAAAACTTCTGTTTTCGATGAAGTTTTTGAATGTTTTCGCGAAAACCCGGTTTTCGGATCGGTGTGAAAAGGGTATTAGTTTATGAACGACACAAGACTGATTTCAACACAGGATCGTCGCTGGCGTGGGCAAAGATTACATATTTCTGCAGCCCTGAGAAAAGGGAATTTAGGGAAAATATGCACTTCTCAAATGTTTATGGATGAAGATTTGAGTTTTGTTTTCATCGAGTAGTAGGTAGGTATCGTACAGTATTAAGACCCACTACTAAAGTTGGAAGCAATCTTTTGCAGAATTCTTTTTCAATAAACTTCTGACGGTATAATTTTTCTTCTCCAGTCAACAACATGTAGATTTGACAGGTGTTTATAATTTTTTTGTTTTTTTTTTTCAAATGGTAAACAATGATACAGTGGGGAAAAGCACTAACAATTTCATTTGATCAATAATGAGTCTAAGAGAAGATATCCGCTTATATAAATTGCTACTGCTCATCGAGGCAAGTTTCAACTCCTTTTGGACGGAGAATAACTCCTTCACCCATGGTGTTCGAGCAGGATATTAATAGGCGTCTTTTATTTTACCCACATGATCTATATAGATTACTTTTTCCATGGCTTACAACTGGGCAAAATAAAAAGCCTATGGATGGAATCGGTAAAAATTGCTGCTTTTATGGAAGTGACTCATATGACAGGAGCACAATATAACCGGGTCTGTTCCGGTCTAAAAGACGTGCTGGAATATTGGTCCAGCACATTTAAGGTAAACGGTACGAAATCTACAAAAGTTTCTTAACAATCGCATCTTTATCAGCTATATCTGGTACAAAGGTACAACTGCTAAATCGCTGCTCCGCATCAGAATTTTGAGTGAACTCAACGTTCCATTTTTATTAAGGTACATCTATCTCCGTTGTCTGTTTTGTGCAATCTGTGGATGTTTTTGAAAACGACAAAGACGTCACTGTAACCGTGAGGCACCCGAATTCGGCTGCAGTTGAGCTGTCTTATAGATGAATTGTATGATTAGAACATGGCCATGGACGAGTTGTATACATTAACCTCACCCTTTCACTATATATACCTAGGTAAAATTGATAACCAACTTTTTTGCGTGGCCTGTTAGATAAAACATTGACATGAGCGACATTCGGCAGCAGCAAAATGCTTTCAAGTTCCCTTACTAGTAAATATGCAAGACCTCTAAACTGATCATTTTTGTAGACCCTTACCCACCCTCACTATAAAAGGCACTATCAGTGTTTCCATCAGACTTTCAAGACCCTTTCCCCCTTTTTTTATCAGCAAAAGCATTAGTTTTGCCCTAAATTCGAAAAAAAAAATCCCCTGTTTTCGCCTAAGTCAAATTAGCACTTGCGTTTTCATATGATTCGATGGGATTCATTTCGAATTTTTAAAATTGTCTCAGTGGTTGTCGGATGTACTCGCTGTTTAGCCAAAGCTTGTTTGCCTGCGGAGGACAAAATTCAGTTCAGTTTCTATTGCTAGATTGCACGTCTCTTCGCCAGCTCCTTGGGGCTAAGACCGAATCAACTGTGTGAATCAATTGTGGAACTTAAATGTCCGTTTAGAAGATTCCTAGGTTTAGATAAAAAAAAGGAGGATACATGGACGTCTTGGAACGAAAAGTAACACATTACGGGACATTCGATTTAAGTTTCTAGAGGCAGTACAGGCATATCATTTTATCACGGACAATTATTGGAATACTCGAAGGCGTAGATATACAAAATATCTCAGCAAAAGGTCGTCTTTGGCCACAGCAGTAAATATAAGGTATACGAAAAGGTTTCGAATTTAATTAAAAGGGAACTTGCCACCCTATACTCCAATTTGAAAGACGTCGACGAATCAGTTAAAAAAAACTCTAAGTTTACAAGTGCACTGCGTTCTTAAGGTGATTAACATTCCTGAAGGCAGACTACCAACAAAAGAGTAAGCCATACTAAACAAAACTGGTTCTGATTTGCTCCAAGTTGCAGAAGTAAATCGTTGCTCTGTGTTACACTATTTTCGAAGTATACGATTTTGAGTGCATTTTTTGTATGGGAGGTATATACCTACAAACCATGGTATTAACGTCACCTTTCATGGGATATTTTCAGAATCAAAATCGGTTCACGCATTACCGAGAACATTGGCGACAAACACAATACAACTTTTTTTATATATAGAAGATAGAAGATAGAAAAATAAGAAGAAGATAGATAGATAGATTTTTTTATAAATTTTTATAAATTAGGCCAGTGCGCTCTTGCTTGCCTCTCTGATAGTATCGTGTAAGCCACTAAACATCAATTGTACAAGCTTCTTAGCTTCTTAAAGGTTACAAATTTACCTGTATTGCCGCAAAAAGAACATTTTCAGATGGAAGAGATAGCGGAGGGTGTCTCTGTGTGTCTATGGTGTGTCTATAGGTACTAGACAGAACGTATATTTATGTAGGACCTGATTGATATATGCGATTGACAGCCGAGAGAAAGACTCACTGCGATATCTTGTAAAGAGGCATTAAGTAGCCATGATCAAATTTTGCCAGTCAACTGCCGTCATATTTTAAAGTATTTTCCTCTCATGTTGCTTTCAGTGTGTGCTCTGTTCTAAAGGGTGGTTAAATTTGAAGGGCCGATGTTGAATGTGAACCACACCTAAACGTCAAGTTTTTTCTGCATTTCATTTCACTAACTCAATTTGAGCCATGGAAAGATACACAATCGAGCAACGCGTTAAAGTTATTCAGGCTTATTATGAAAATGGACGTTCAAATCAAAATGCATATCGTGCACTTCGTGGATTTGTCAACAAGCAGAATTGCCGCAGTTGGGCGAATGATAATCCAAGAGTGATTGTCGAAAAACCAATGCACCCACAAAGAGTGACTGTTTGGTGATGTGGACGATATGTGGTTTCAACAGGACGGTGCCACTTGCCACACAGCTAACGAAACAATGGCTCTTTTGCGGGAGAAATCAAACGCCGTTTGATCGCTGGCTGGGCTTCGGAGTGCTGGGAGAAAAATCACCTTTATCCACGAGGCGCATTTCTGGACGAAGGGCTATGTTAACACAAAGTTCACCAGGTGGCAATGGCATTGCATCCACAAAAACGTACTCTAACTGTGCGGATTCTGGGTCGGCGGCGTCATTGGTCCGAACTTTTTTAAGTGCCACACAGCAGTCGCAATAATGGACATTCAGCTTGAACTATTTGAGGTGATGGTCACCTCTCGCCGATGTGACGTGAATTTGCCACCAAGATCGTGCGATCTAACCCCGCTAGACTTTTTCTTGTGATGTGTACTGAAATCGCCTCCTGTATGCCAGTAAGCAACAATCGACCGATACCTTTTAAGACAACATAACCAATGTCGTCAAATTCTGCTGGATCTATGCGGCAGTCATTAAAAATTGGATCACTTGGATCTGTGCCACCTTTAAAAGCCGCGGCAGACATTTATATTCCATACACCATGCAAGTTGGAATATATTGTCAATTAAAAAACGAATTTCGTAAATCCCTCACAAATAGCTTGTTCTATTCTATTCGACCCGTCCTTGTTAAAAAACTCTTTACAAATAAGTTGGGCCAGGCACTAAGCCCTGTGGGACTGTTGTGTCTTCACTAAAATCTTCTTCTACTATTTATTTTTACCAGCTAAACAATTCAATTTATTTAATAAGCTGTAAGAAGTACAATTAGTTTTGGTCGGTTATAGTACAAAGAGAGTATAAATGAGGTAACAAAGATCTTAAAACTAAAATTAAAATAAACAAATAACTGGCGCTATAAGTACAACCATTCGCTTTATGTGACTTTTTTTTTATTTTTGAAACGAATGGAATGTAAGAAAATATAAAATAAGTAAATAAATAGTTGGCGCAACAGGTCCGTGGGGACCCTAGGCCTAGCTTCTCACTATTCGTTTTGTGTGAGTTTCTACAACTTTATGCCGAGTCAAAATGGCTAATTGAGAAGCTCTTGCACGACAATTGTACTCTCGGATGTTTGTCAAACGTCCGCGAGCGGTGAGGCAGCGGAAAAAAAACTCAAGGTGGAATTTGATGTTTTTCGGGAATCGTACCTGAGACCCCTGGTAGTCGAACACACATTATGCCTGCCTTTTAAATACGATTCAAGCTAATTAGCATAAAACTTCTGAATGGTGCGATTTCAAGCTTCATCGGCAACAGTTCATGGGTCCACGATATAAAATGCCTTGTTTTATATATGTAAAGAGTGGAGCGGTTTTGTACTAGTACTTTTTTAAAATAAATCGCGCATGACACAATTTTTAAAACAAGTGTTTAATATTAGTTGATATTTCGCTTCTTTTTCACTTCAAATTACCATTTTGCACTCTATTGGCAACGCTATATATAATTCCTTATAATGTTTTCCCTATATTCTTTCCTATTCCTCTTTAATCATTCATTCTCTTCCACTTTCTAGAGAGTGCTGAAATCTCATTCACTTCTTTCGTGTACCGACAACCGCCAAGACCGATCTCATATCAGCTTACTCATATAATTTGCTAAATACAATTATATTGAATTTCAACTCCTAATCTTTCATTTTTTTCTCTTGATTGCTATTTAACAACAAGAGAAGAGTTATGTTTAACAAACATATTGCGCGATACTAATTAAAAATGTTATTTAGTGTCCAGCTCTAGGATATATTTTACGAACTCACAATGGGTAAATTTTCCATATAATATTAACGATTGTGACCTACAAAATATTTAATGAACAAATTGCAACTTGTCACATTTTTTAGCCCGCACTGGAAGTTTGACAGTGGATAACAGAAATTTGCAATCCTTCTCAATGCGCACTGAAAGTTTGACAGTGGATAATAGGAATTTGCAATCTTTCTAAATGCGCACTGAAAGTTTGACAGTGGATAACAGAAATTTGCAATATTTCTAAATGCCAGCTCTTCTTAGTTTAGTTTGAAAATTCGAACTCAATATACATAAAAATGGTTCTTTTTAAAATTAAAATAACTTTTTATTTATTTTCGATCTGTGAAAATCTGCCTGTCGCTCTAGTTGACGGAAACTGTCTTTAATATAGTGTGAATCTTTTCTAGGCAACACGCTCGAAAATCGGCTCTAACAGAGTGTAAAAGCTCGATTAAAAAAATGGGTTAAAATTAACCAAGTCTCTGTAAAAAAAATAAATTTGTAAAATTCATACTGTTAAAAATAACAGTTGTTAAGAACCAAGTTTCTAGATAAATATCAACCAGCTGGTTAAAGTCAACAGAGTAAGTTTATATTTACAACCGAAAGAAGTTGGCATTAAATGATAAAAGGTTATTTTTAACCGAGTTTCTTTAAACAAGTTGACTCGGTTATTTTCTTAGTGGATTGAAAATAACCGAGTCTGTAGGAGCTAAATTAACAGTATCACTTGGTAGTTTTTAAACGAAAGTTGGTTGACTTTAAAAAAGCGATTTTTCTGCGTGAACACTTATTTCTTTTAAATAAAGCCTCACATATAATGTAATACTAAAGGCATTAAGTTGTTTTCGAAAATGGGCAGACTAATGCCTGTTGTCATTGCCCGAGTCTCTGAGTCTCTGTCACTTGAGGAACAGAACACTTGGAAGTTATTACTTTCATGACGTACATGAACTTTCTGATGGCTCTCTGTCTGATCTTTACAGGTTTCTGAGGACATCGGGATGGCTAGACAGCGTCAGGTAACCACGAAGGAGAAGGATGGAGACCACCAATCAACACCAATGGTTAACCCCTAAAAGGGCATCACAATGGGTCCACAAGGACCTAAGTGAGGTATTGCAGGGTTCAACCTGCTTTACCTACCCGTTTACCTAACCTAACCTAAGGCCTGTTTAATACACTCGAAGTTGAACACAACTTGGGGATTTTTGTTTTCAATTTGAGAATAGACTTTTCCTAACTCAAAGTTGAAGCTCTCAACCGAAAGTTGATCAACTTTGGCTTCCCTCAACTCCCCGAAATAGTAGAAGTTGGGAAAGCTAACTTGGGATTTTATGTATACGATATATTTCGATTTTTTGGGCGATTTTTGACTGTGAGCTCTTAAAATCAAGTGACGCAAGCAATTATAATTAATTTGTGAATTTAAAAATAATATATTGCATTATTGCTGGAGCTGTGAATATGATAGAGAGGAGGAGAATTTAGCATGAGAGAGACTGCAATACAAGATGATACCATACGCATTGGACTTGAAAAATCGGACGACCATGGCTTCTTCCCTCATTTTCGTCTTTCAAAGCGGAATACAATGGTGGATGATGGTGCTTCATCTTTTAATGAACTCGTTTCCATGCGTCTGGAAAAGATATTGTATATAATGAAAGAGTTGGAGTTTATTGTATATTTTTTTTTGGAGCTTCGTGGTTTTCTTCTTCGTAAGATCGCATGAATTACGATCCATAACAAAGATCAAGTGAATCCCAACCAATAACCCAGTTATTAAACGTTGCTTCGCTATGGACTTGGATTAATTCAACTGGCGTAAATTGTTTGCTGAAACGAGTGTCCAAGGCAATTGGCAATCTTGCGGGAACTGCTGCAAACAGCTAGTGACATATTCGGAAGAGCGAAATTCCCTCCAATAAATTTAAACTTTATATGTATCTACTCCCTAAACTGAAAATCATAAAGTATGCTTTGCCTATGACGAAAGTGACGGCCGAAATACGAATCCAAAGTTGAACTGACATATTTGGTGTCATGTGTCACTAATATCCCAGGGATATTTCTGAAAAAGGCAAGTACACCAACTTTTGAATTTCAACTGACGAGTTGAGGATTAAAGTAGTGAATAAAATCAATTTTCAACTTGCCGCTCAATTCTCTTTTTCAAATCAACTCCGAAGTTGGCCAACCTCGGATTTATCGGCAAGTTGAACGATAGTGAATAAAATGACCCTAAAACCGTTGTTTCTGCGTGTACAGAAATAAATCTCACTCGATCTGTGGTTTATGTAACAAAAGTTGTTTACAAGTCGCATTTACAAATGTTTTTTTTTTTTTTAGTAAATAAATGAAGGAAACTACTTTTACGAGAATTTTACATGAATATGTTTTCAACTTATGTAAACCATATTTTTGAAATTTTTTAAATTATTTTATCACTTCGGTTTTTACAACCATATTAAACAAGTTATTTAAAAAACAATCTCATCTGAGCACATTTGTTTATTGCATAACTTCCGGCAGATAACAAATAATTTATAAATGCATTTGTTTAGAAAAAAAAACACAGAAACTTACATAAATGTTAAAATTTCGCCTCCTGATATAGTTTCTCGGTTATTTGTAAAAACCTATTCGCACACCGACTTTAATTAGAAACAATTTATTCACACAATTGTTGAATTTATTTAATTTCCTTCACCAAACTAAGTATATTTCGTAGGAAAATTCGAAAATCGTAGATTTTCAAATGAAAACTTAAACCACTTCACTGACAGTAGAAATTTACCGACGGGCGAGATTGAAAATACAACACGAACTAGCTAGCGGTCACCAATTCAACAATAGCGTGCTCTCAACGGAACTATCAAAACCGGACTGAGTGGCGCACGTCGTCCCAAGCTGGGGATTCCTCCAGTTTAAGTCAAAGTGCCGGCACTTTGTGCACACACACACCGCATACACACGCGTACTCAAATAGCCAACCACCAATATCATGATAGTGCAGCACCAATTCAATTGGAACAATAAAAAAAGAAGGTTTGGCTCAGCACACACACAAGTGTGTGCACCAATAACATTGCCAGAGTGTAATGGCAGATACACCGGCCCCACCAAACGGACAGGGAGGGCGACAAAAACATCTGATACCAGTGTAAAGGTTGTCCGATGGGCAACACCACCACAGCTAATGGACTTTGCAGAAACTCGTAGCTCGTACTCGTTCTCGTACTCGGTTGTCGGTTGGTTTGTGAACGCACTCGCATTGAGTGGAAGGGTCTCACTCAATTCGAGACGAGAGTGTGGTCAATACCAGTTCGCATGTATACGCGATGCACGATGAGACGCAGGGACGTTCCGTCTTCTGCGTAACTGCATCTCGGCGACTGGTTACGTTGATGGTGCTGGCTGGATGATGTTGGAGGCAATGTAAATGGTCTCATAATGCCACAAGAAATTGTGGTATTACATTTTACTGGGTCTACCTGGAGCATGGAGGACGCTTAGAGCGAGGGAGATTTCTGCTGCAGAAGGTAAAGTTGTTGGTTGGTCGTGGTCGTCGTCGTCGTCGTCGTCCGTCACCGCAGTGGTTTCTTTGTTGCCCTAACATGGACGTGCAATATGGACTTGGACTCGGTATCGGTATCGGTATGAAGGAGAGCAGGCGGATTATAAATTTGGACCAAACGGAGGAAGATGAAGTGAGGCAGAGCTCAATGAATGGACATCGAATGTGCGGCGGATACACGAAAGTTCGGTGGAGGTGATTGGTGGTGGTATGGTTGTGGTTAGCTGTGGTTCGCACGGCGGCAGAAATTGTTATGTGTGGACGCAGACGACGACGAAGAATGGCTTCGTGATGACATTGTGTAATAAGGTGGACGACCAGAAGACTCTGGTTGTTCGGATTTATATTTTCTTAATTTGTGTGTGCACAGGCACAAGTGCACAACTGCAGTTGCATTTGCCAGACACACTTGTACGAGTCGTTTGCATTTTTCTCCGCCTCATCTTATTTTCTATTTGAATTTGGTTAAGAGGAAAATACAGGTCGTATTGTTATTAATTAATGATCGTTGGTACAGCCTGAGACGACGGTGTGCGGTTGACGAATGAATAGGTCTGTGGAACTTGTGCGCTCTGCAAGATGGCAGCGGGAAGATATACAAGTGAAGAATTTATTAAAAATGAAACTTCTCATTTTAAAGGTAGATGTATCTAGTGGGGAAATGGATGCTCCAAAAATCTATGCTTTATCGAAAATTGAAAGCGATAGCGTCACGTTTGATGCATATTTACTGTAGTTTAAAACAAGCTATGTGAGATGTGCTTCACAGCTGATTAGGAAATACTACCTCACCTTGGCATTAGCAAATATTCACTCCGAAACTTTAAAGAAATATTTGCGGTAGGAATAGCTCAAATATTAAAGAGAGTTGACACAAGAAAGCTCATCCATCATGTCGGAATCCTATTTTACGAATGAAAGGGTCTATGTTCGCTGAACCGACTAAAAATGATTTTAACGCCAAAATATGCCGGGAAGACATCTGTATGGTGGTAGATTTGGAAGGAAAACCCTACAAGACAACACGTCTGAAACCGGAGCTAAGCAAATTGATCTTTCTGCACGGCGGGACGTTAATATACTCAGGACACCGTTGAAAACCGTAATACATATTCAAAAGGAATTGACCAAGCAACCACCATCATTTTAACCATTTAACGATCCCCGTAAAGCACTGCTAGACAATTTTACATGTCAAAACATTCCTAGGAGAAAACATAGACTCGGATCAATACCCCTTTGTAGCCAATATAGGGTGATGGCACCAGTAGTAAGCCCTTTAACTTTTATTTTTTAGTTTGATTGGTCCTTAAAAATCCATTCTTCAAGTATTTAATAAAGTATTTGGTTCTTCTGAATGCTTGAAGTCTATAGATTGGAAAATACTAAGCTTATTAAGTATATGCGCTAACTAATGCAAACTATTCACAAAATAAGTGAAAAATGTATGATTTATCAGGGGCCCTACTCTGTATCTCGAGGTGAAAGTAATATTTTTCGAAAATGAACGTTTTGTAGTCGCTATTACGAATGAAATGTACTACTAATCCGATTTAGAGAGATTTAAAAGCAATTTCGAAAAGGAGTGACTTTCGGAACGAAATAGAGAGTAGGACCCCAGTAGTCAGTCCCCTCAGCTTCAGTAGTCGGCCACGCAAGTATCCAGTAGTCAGCCCAGCCCCAATTTAATTTACACATTTTCATATGAAGGGGGGGCTGACGACTGAAGAACGTTTAAAGGGACCGTGTCTCTCACAGTCAGCCCCCACTTCTCTAGTAAATATACAGGGGGGGGGGGGGGGCTGACTACTGAAAATCAAAGGAAATTCATCGAAATTTTTAAATTTTTGCGACGATAAAGACTGATTGAAGTTTCCTTTCATTTTGCATACTCAGTTATGAAAAAACAAATTAAGGAAGTCTTCATTAGCTTAGGATAGTCAAACAAAGAATGTCTCATGAGGTCAGCCCCCCTCTTAATTATTTAACAAAAAACATTTTTAACATTTTAATATAAGAAATAAGATAAATAAAGTGTCAATATCGTAATAATAATCATAAAATTCACATGCCTTCAGTATATTCGTAATTATACCACTTTTACAAATTCACTTCCACTATTTTTTTTGTTGGTAAACCAGACTTTACTTTTTACGCACGAAGAGGCACCTGGATTGTGTCAATCACCTCCTCGAATCCCTTGGTTTAAGGATGAGTGCCTCAAGCTTGTGCATAGCGCAAAACAACTGGCCTAAAAAGCGGTGCTGCAGAAGAGGATGAGAATGACTCGTAAGCTCTGCGACCAATAAAAGAGACTGTCGGTTTTCCAGAAGAAAAGGCAATGGTGAGATTTCTTCTCCAGGAACAGTGTTCGGAAGATTCACAAATAGAGACCTGTAACAACGGGAAAGGTAACCTTGTAGTGGAGTCAGAGTCCGTGTTGAAGATATATGAGAAAAACATTCATCCGAAGCTTGGTAAACGAGGAGAATTGCTGAAATTCCGCCGTCAGACAGAACGAACTATTCAATCTGGACGATGAAAACCAAGATTTAAGTTAACACGGCCAAAATTAGGTGGGGACTCCATCATCTTAAGTCTAGCCCAACACAGGCTGCGGTACCAGGCGGCATTCCGACCGAGATATTTAGCGAACGTCTGAATGATTTATAAACGAGCTGCGAGTGGACCATAACCGACCAAATATTCAAATAAATATAAATATATATCAATATTAAGGCGGCATATAATAATTGGTATAAATAGAGACGAGCTATGGCCATGTATAGCTTTGGCATTCCTAATAAGCCCGTAAAGTTGTAACAGAAAGATGATGGAAAACGTTCGATGCTTACCAATACCAAGACCCTAATCACAATCTCCCAATGTTTCTATTTCTCTAAAAAGGATTTAACCAAGATCATATATTGAATCATTAGCAACCGGCCAACTTAAGGCAATTTAAAAATAAAATAAAGTGCACGACTGGGTCCAACGAAACTTGCTCAAAAGTTGATTGGTTGTTTTCTTATTTTATTAGGTAGGTAAAAATCTGAGAGTAAGATTTGTGTAAATTCAAGCTTTGAGAGGCTCAGTAACGGAACAAGTCGGCGCAGTGGCTTAGTGGTTAGTGTGTTGGACAGCCGTTCTATATTGAAAAGACTCGGGTGTTTGAGAGACAATGTCTCAGGGCCTGTCTAGTGTTGTTTAGAACTCCTGAGTTTGAGTACATAAAATACTATCTCAACAAGACCCTATGCAATGGAGCTCGACTGAATAGGATTGACAATTTGCTTATTTCCTTATTCGGTGGCCATTTATAACAACCTGATCTCAGGGGATTATTACCCCAACTTAATGCACCACGGGAGTACGCTTCGGTCTGGCTTGATCCCGCCTCAGGCATTTCTTCATGTAGACATGATAGGGTAAGTTCAGAAAAAAAAAAATGGTGTGCCGGTATTGTGCCACCGCGGCGCGAGGGATAAGCGGCTCATCCACGACGGGTACGCTTCCAATGCTTAGGAGCTTCTCCGTTTTAGCACCTCAATTGCGGAACGAAACAAGGTCGATAAGATAAAGCAGTTCACCGAATTTTGGTGGCTTAAGGAGGAGGTGCGGGTGGATACGTTCTCGCGGGCCAGTGCGCTACTTTCGTAGCATACTCATTAGATTTAAGTTTTAAATTAGATTTAATCGTTTTTGCCTAGTATGAAAGAATTAATTAAAATTAATTAAAAAATAAACATGAATAGTGTGTTGGACTACTAAGCGAGGGGTCTCAGGTTCGATTCCCGAAAAACCAAATTCCGTCTTAATGTCTTTTGTCTCGCGGACGTGTGACAAACAACCGAGAGCACAACTGTCATGAAAGAGCTTCTAAATTAGCAGTTTGGACTTGGCATAAAATTGTAGAAAAAACTCACACGAAACGAATGTTTGTGAGAAGCTAGGCCTAGGGTCCCTACGGACCTGTTGCGCCAACTATTTATTTATTTATTTTTCAGTAAAAAAACAGACAATTTTCGCAAGTTCTGGTTGGAGAATTATAAGCGCATAATGTACTATTTCATAAGATCTTACACACAAGATTTTTGAGTACAAGGAATAGATTACTGAGGCTGGTTTAAGGTCTCTATGATTGGAAGCAGGGCTCGTGATAGACCGATATCTTTACATATATGTTCATGTAAGAATTCAGAGATTAGTTTATTTGCATTAGCGGTAATAAACTGGATGTCCCGATGGACGTTCGTGGGGGTGCAAATGAAGTGACACTGATTTTCTGATTGCCTAAGCTCCAAGTGCGGTTGAAATTATTTTAAGGCGCACACTCAATATGGTTGAGAAAAGTAGAAGTCGGTAATATTTGTTAAAAATAAGTTTTGCATGGCTATTATTCAATATTTATTGGAAGTGTGGCATTGACATTATTACAAAAATATGAGGTAGATATGTAAAAATAGGGTAAGTACACTGAAAATAATTTTTTTAATAAACTACCGTCTAATATATGCACATTGGTTACACAGCCATACAGTTACTTAAAAGCACTAAAAGAATGGCTTTTTCCAGACCGAACTTAAATCTTTAATTAATGTTTTGTCCTGATCACATACGCTTTTTCTTTCGATTGATTTTCATTGCTTTCTATAAACTGTTGTCCCATAATTTTCCTTAGTTTTTAATTGTTTGCCTTTCTGGTAGTTATGTTTTCGCCTATACTCCCGGTTCAATTTTAATTTTAATTTTAATATTAATTATTTTAACCTTTCTTGTCGCGTTGCTCTATTTGCCTTAGCTGGTAGTCGTTCGAAAGAGTATATTTACTGCACACTTATCACTGGTCCTTTAATGGCCACAAAGTGGTTGCTTCAATTTCGAAATATTTCCTGATTAAATGCCCAAATTTTTGATTTGATTAGGGATATAATGCACTCATTAAAAGGTTTGTTTTTTCTTTAGTAAGTTTTATTATTATATGGTATTTGTAATAGAAAAATGAATCTAATCTTAGTAGAACAATTGAATTACTTTCAATAAATGTTAATTACCTAGGTCATATTGACAAAATTCTATTGTAAAATTTTAACTAAAATAGTTTTGTTGAACTGAAAAAAGAAATTGTTGTAATGATATAACTGAAATTTATCAATACAACTTAGGTTTCATCAATTTGAACGATATTTTGTTAAACGAATAAAACATTTCCTTCAAAATTACTTTTCCACCATAAAAACACAATTTTCAGTTTAATAAATCGATATTGTATTAATTCAACAGTTTTATTGTTGAATTCACAAAGTTTTTATTATATCCATAAAAGCAGAACCAAAAATTTGTAAATGTTTGTGAAATTGACAACATTTATGCAAAATGTTTGTTAGCCAAACAAAATACAGATTATCAATATTAAAAACATTGTGTTGAAATGAAAACAAAAATCTAGATATGACTACATTTTGTAGAATTGATAAAACACGCGTTGAATCAATAAAAATACATTTTAAACATTGTACTCATTTGAATGCAATGCTTTTGATGGCGTCATTTGTATTTTGAATCGCGAACTAAGCAGTAAGTAAGTAGTTTATTAGTGCGCATTTTAGAACTAAATAAATGGATGAGGACGTAGTTACTGAACTGAACCTTGCTTCAATAAAACAAAGCCGCATATGGAAATATTTAAAAGGTAAGTGTATATAAGTGTATAACTGCTTTCTAATTAATAAACTTATTTGTTTTGCGTATCATTTATCAATACATTATCTCTTTAACAAGGATTTTGTAGACATATTTTGGATATAATTTCTTTATTTAGATAAATACTTATTTCGTACCTACAAACCTAAGTTCAAGGACAACTGACAGTGAGTATTAACCATAGCGACAAAATAGTTTATTGACAGGTTATCTACATTCACTCAACAATTCTGTTGTTGAAAACAAATAAAACTGTTGCCAAATTATTGCTACGTAATCAACAATCTGTACATAGATTCAACAAAACGCAACGGCAGGACGGAGAAATTATTTCTGTACAATCAAAAATATTTGCTGTTGATTTAGCAAAATATAAAAACTGAATGACAAACTACTACCATACTATTACCAATTTTTTGTTAATTTGACAAAAAGATAATGACCAAATTGATAAATTTTCTTTGTAAAAGGAGCAGTTTATTGTTGATTTGACAAAACCAAAATGGTAGAATTGGCAAATCTCTTTTGTAAAATTAACAACGTTTTGATAAACTCAACAAAATACTTTTATACTCACAAGAAACGATATTTGTTAACACAACAGTTTTTTTTACAACACAAGTTTTAAGACGAGATAAAACTTACTAATATTTTGTCAATCTGATAGAAAAATTTTGTTGCACGTTTATTGACAAGAAAATTGTTGAATCAAGCCTCATTTTTATCAAATATACTGGGGTTTTATATTCAGTGTAGCCATTTTTGAGAAAATAATTCAAAAACGGATTGAATTCGATTTTTTTCGAGAAAAACTAAAACGGGTTCTTATTTTTATGCATTTTGATCCAAATCGTTGGAGCAGTTTTCGCATTGCCAATGTTTAGCTGAAAACTCAGTATAAAATATTGTTCGGAACGTAAGCATTACACGATTTTTTAAGTTTTATCCAAGTCGAAAATGGGGTTTTCGAGATATGAGCAGTTTATAAAATTATTTTTTTTCGGTAATTCGAATTGATAATTTAGGACGCAATCAATTTTACTCTAAGTATGCATTTTGGACCAAACCGTTAATGCCGTTTTTAAGTAAACCAAAGACAACAAATTTTTAAAAAAATAAATTTTTCAAAAATCCATTGTGTATGAAAGTAAAACTGATTTTTCTATTAAGTAAGAAATGACCACATTACCTTAGGAATGAATTCTTATTACAATCGTATTGACCGTTTTCGAGATATTATGTATGTCCAAATTTCAAAAGCAAATTTTTCAGCGAAAAACTGAGTATGAAGTCATGATCATAAATCAACTTTGGTTGAAAACGTTAGAGCCTTTTTCGAACTGGTTTGAACATTTTATATGGGAAGTACCATTCATATTGAGGTTACCGTGCAAAAAGAAAAACGGCCCCGAACTATAGGCCCACTCCAAATACGAAGTTTGAACCGAAACCGGACAGCCGTTTAGGCTGTAGACCTGAAGAGCGTACGGTCAGACAGACAGGCGGACAGAATTGTGCGACCCATTTTTTTCAGTTTCTCTATCATCGTAATGTCAGAATTGGTTAACATCTGGAGTTCAAAATTTTGTACGAATATAATATCTTTCTCTTACTGCTTATTCGATAAAGTTAGAAATATTATCTGAGGCCCAGGTCCGACCCAGACTGTAGCGATAATTAATAAGTGAGTACGCCGCATATGGCTAACGAATTCATTCTCACTTACTTACTGTAGATTTAAGCGCTTGTAGTAGAAGTGTTCAATTTCGCGCCTTGTGAAAATACGTTCGCGGTCTACACCAACTTTTCGGATCTATAAGGCCTCTGTAGCCGAACTTATCGCTTCCTATTCGCGGCGAGAGTTTCAAGATGGACTGTTTCTGGCGGCCAACCTTCGACTGCAGTCTTGGGACCTCGTTTTCGCTCTTAAACGGGATATAGGGTATATCCTTTGCTCAGGTGCATATAATCGTAGAAAACAATATTTTAATTATGACCATTTCTGGTGTAGCCCACGAAAACAAACCATTTAACTGCGTGCGGAACACCGCTAAAAGCAAAACCCATTGCGCTGCATTCTATCGACACAAGATCCCATAATTCCAGTTTCACTCCGCCCATATGTGCGCAAAACAATTCCATACACCGACCCCAACGAGCGAGTGTAAATTTAGCCCAAACCAGGAAATACACGCGTTCCATGCACCGCAACGCTCTTAATATGGGCAAATGTCGATATTCAACTATACAGAGCCCCATACCATCGACGGAGGAAGAATTCACTTTGCGCAGCTTCTCTTCCATAAACATTAGCTGGGCGCGGAGGAGTCACCTCCTCGGGTGACTTGTTCTCTGATCCTTCTATTTATTTCCACAGCCTATTCCGAGTGTAACCCGATCTCTGCTCCGACCATATAGTTACCTTCAACCGCATCCAAAAATGAACAAAGGACATTTAACTTGTGCGTTCGTTGCGAGAGCGAAAAGCCTTCCACCATCCGGCCGCCACCTATAAAACCATCCACCATCAAAGGGAATATAACTTGCGTTTGGCCGTAAAATCAATTTAAGCGTGTTATGTGGCCAAACATATCCAGAGCGCGAACGCTGGCTGTCGACTCTTCCCTATTCCACGGTAGTTATAGAGTCCAAATCGACTTTTAAAAGATCACACTAACAGAGAACCCAAGCCGCGACTACTTATGGAACGACTTGGCAGATCCCGTAAAAGGGATCCCAGAAGGAATTTACGATCACCCAGTAAATCGATTCGAACTCAAGTGCCGCAGTGTTGGTGCCCAAGGTGGGACGGCTCCGATTTTTATAGTTTAACCGTATAATGGCAATTATCGTTGCAATTAAGTGTTTGATTAAATGCGAAATAGGCTAAGTGCGCGGCGGCGCTGTGTGGCAGTGCATGGATAGCTTTGTGGCGGCTCACTCGACGCGGACCGATTTATGAATCGCAAATGTTTGGAGCGCACCACATGCGAGGTGTGCGTAGCAATTTATGCTGATGGCCAGAGCAGAAGGTTCATTTGGGATGGTTTTGATTGCGGATTGGTTAAGAGGCGCGACGAGTCCTGCTGTGATGACCGCCGACAGTGTGTGTTGGCACAGCGTGCCACATCACCTCCTGTATTATGTAATTTATGAACAAGGATCTGGATGATTGCTTAATTCGGATTGTTGTTGGGGTGTTCGATTACGGTCGGCATTCGATGTCATCTTGTGGGTTGGTGACACGCCATAGCCCACGGAATGCTTCAAAGGTCTCTCGAAAACGTTGTTCTTGCAGAGACGATCAATCACAGCTTGTTACTGCAAATGATTTGCTTGCAAAACAGCTTATGATGCAAGATAGACAGTAATTATCGCCGTTAATGATCTGCCGTAGGCATATACGGTGTGATGTCAAGTATGATAATTCCGAACAGGTATGGCTAATGGCTATATTTCCGCGGTGCTGATTAACGTGCATTCCTTGCGGTGATTGCGCTGAATTGTGATGATTCACACTCACCGACACTGACCACATAGAATAGCCCGGACGATCAAAATACTGGCTTCTGATACGCGACTGTGCTTTAAAGTTTAATAATTATTTTTTGGTCTGCCTACGTATTATTATTTCAAATCGCAAGGCTACTGCCGCAAGAGACCGTCAGAACTTCTCCCGTCAACTCTCAGCAAGCACTTCATCAACATTAAGTGCAGAGGATCATGGGTAACGAGATGCTAGAAGTGTTGCCACCCATGTTTAGGGTTTCATTGGCCGACCACGAAGAAACTAATGGTTCGCTAAGGAGTTGAGCTCCTGACAAATGCAGCCATGAGCGCGACTTATCGATCAATACCGAAAACAAAAGCTGGAGGTTCTTGCAGTCCATGGGGTCTACGAAAATAAAAGGGAGGAACATTGACTTCTAAGAAGGAAGTGCACGAGTAGCGAGCTGTGAATCTTTTGAAGGAAGCATGTTCGGGTAAAAAGATCTCCCGAAGGATACAGGGCTAGAGGGCATCGGAGTACGGTGGCAGATTCACATTCGGTACTAAGGATTTGAAGTCAGCACTTATTCAGACCTTTAAATGACGGAGACAGCCAGCAACACGTTGACACTTTGACAGTATGATGAACGATCTGTTCAAGTTCAAGTCTAAATTACCTTCCACCCGACTACAGTGACGATAGCAAAATACAAGTGATTAAGGCAGCTGGAGCGAATGGCCTACCGTTTGAGCTTTTCAAAACAGCGGGATATGATTTAGTATACGGAGCAATCACCAACTTCGTTGTAAGATTTGGTCGGATGAACGTGCGCCCGATGAATGAGCAAGAAGGGAGAAACTCTGAGCTGTCCCAAACAACAGAGTATCAAGTCTTTTAAATATCGTGCATAAGTTCTTTCCGGCTCTAAGCCTTTTGCCAGCAACCTGATCGGTCCATATTTGTGTGGGTTTTTAGGCCAGGAAAGCCATCCATCGACCAGATCTGTTAACTGTGGCGAATTTTAAGAAAATACCCAGGAATTCCAGATCGATACACATAACCTCTCCATCGATTTTGTAGTATCTACAAAATCTGCACTGTATTATTCACATTCGGTACTAAGGATCAATGGGTATGATCAATATGTCGAAAATGAATAATGTGTTTGACATATTGGTAGAATAAACTGACTGGACTGTGAACAAGCGAACAATAAAGACGTGTCCTATTGTGAACTCTACAGCTCTACAGATTTCAAAGGACCCTAGGACATCTTATGTAGGGACGAATTAAACAGAGCCAAGTCAATAGTACTAAGCAAGAGGGGTCCAAAGACCCAAAACTCCATGTAAAGGTTTTTTTTTCCACTACGTCACCTCTCGCGGACGTCTGACAAACATCCGAGAGTACAACTTCATGAAAGAGCTTCTCAAGTAGCCGTTTGGACTCGGCATAAAATTAAAGATCCCTTCTATTCGTCCCAAAAATGAAAAACTCACTCGAAACGAATTGTTGTGAGAAGTTAGGGCTATTTATATTTTATATATTTTTTTAATCCCCATGGCTAATACGTTTGTGTGGGTGGCAATGAATAGATCTCGCTGTTCAGTCAAAATCGGAGAGCAGCACCGATTGATTTGATGTCGAAAAGATTAAAGATAAGTTGACGCGTTGTCATTTTAGGAAGCCCAATCTCCTGTTCGCATAACCTGAGGGTAAATGGACAGTATGGGCAGACGCCAGGGTACTGTCTGGTGAAAATGAAATTATGCTGTCAACGATATAAGACTCTCAATATCAGCGACCCTAGCAAATGTCACTGTCACTTTGAAGTAGTGAAACACTTTACCTACTAATTATTACCTCGCAAAATGGTCCAGAGATCAAGACTCTCTTCTGGCCAATCGCTGCTTTTTCGAGCTAAGGAGCCCTCTAAGAAGTAAAGTCCTCTCTTATAGGTTAGGTAAACGGGTAGGCACAGCAGGGCGCACCCTAAAATCCCATTGTGATGACCTTTTGTGAGGGTTAACTGTAGGTTTTACATCGGATGTCCTCATGTCCTTCCTTCTTGTGATTACCAGACGCTGTCCAGACATCCCGCTGTCCTCAAAAACATGTAACGTTCAGACAGTGAGACATCAGAACCTTCCAAGTGTTCTATTCCTCATGTGACAGATACTTGGACAGTGACCAAGGAAGTGTGTCCTCGTGAACTCATTCGTCTCCGCAGCCTCTACATACTCGTATGTTGTCATCTTTCAGATTAGGTTTCACTCCGCGATGCTTATGACCATTTTCAGTGTCCAGGATGCATTTTTCGAACTCACATTTGCGAAATTTTCCATACAAAAGTGCATATTGTGACGTACAAAATAAGATGAATGATTTTAATGCTTATAAGTAAGGTCGACTGTGTGGTTCCTTTGGAAGTTTTGACCCGTTTGAGTCTCTAACTTAAATAGCGATGACCTGTCAAACTGTAGAAGTTTGTTATATTTTGGCTAAGACTTTCGCAATACTTTACCGATTGTAACTTCTTTCTTTTTTGTAGGCCCTCTTTCATACAACCAAGTAAATATAATCCAAGACCTTCATCACATTATGGGGAGCGGATGGAAACCTTTTGAAAACCTTTTAGCGGAGACGTGATATTTCGTACAGTTTGCATCGAGGGAATGTCGAGGAGGAAATTGATCGAGCTCCAAGCCTAAAATACAACGACTGAAGGGGGTAGGTCACGTACAGCATATAAACAGCGAACGCTAAGGGCATATGAAAGCAAACGCCAAGGGAGAGTGCATTTTCGACTCCTCTGGAATTTAGTTCTCCACTTTGAATGCCCGTCAAGCACCTTGGGTTCAAAGCCAAGAACTGCAGAACCTTAATCGCATCGGGGAAGAATCGTCAAAAACGTTTCGATATTCGACCGGCTGTTGCGATGTAAGCGTCGAGCCGGCGAGATGATCTCGGAGTTGGTTTTACCCCGATCAATAATAAGCCTCCAATACTTCCAAAGTTATTTCTTTGGAAGCGCAAGATATCTATGGAACTGCAGCTGGGTATAGAAAGCTTCTATGTATACGGAGCCTAGTCGAACGCTCTACGAAGTCCCTATAGGGACTTTATACCTAACATGTGCAAGTAGGACGTTGGGCTGTCATCTTCAAATGGGGCCTGTTAGCGAGGGGGTTGAGCCTTTTAGTATTATTATTATCCATTTCGTATTTAGTAATTTTTAGGAAGATATTTATTATAGCTGCCCTCTCTAAAGAGGCTAAGAATTTTATTGTAAATTCTTGCTGCCATTTTGGTGTCGCCTGTCGTTAAAATCTCTGTTAGTTTTTTTTTTACTTTCTGGATTCCTGATATTGAAAACATGCTTTTTTCTAAGAAAATAAAATCAGCTCAAAGCGTTGGATGTTTGTTTTGGTGGTGACTGACGTGGACTAAGTCCAGGCAACAGGGCCTTCAGCCCAATGAAGTGCACTGGTTCCGAACCGTGGTCATTATCAGACCTATAAATCGATGTGACATGTGAACAGAAGCTTCAATCTAAGCGCTGGAAAGGACTTAAACAAATTACACTCAGGGGAGGCAAATACAGGGTCCGCCAAATAACTTTTTTTGAAAATGCTATAAAAAAAAAAATACTGAAAATTTTCTCAAATTTCTTTTTTTATTTGAAAGTACAATCCTTCCGGTTAATAATGGAAAATAATTTCATTCAAATGGCTGCCTCGGCTGGCCATGCAGTAGCCTACACGATCGGTCCAATTTTTAAGCACATTATCGATTGTGTGCAGCTGTATTTCACCAATGGCTTCACGAATATTGTCCTTTAAAGCGTCAATTGTCTCTGGCTTGTCGGCGTAACACTTATCTTTTACGGCACCCCACAAATAATAGTCCAACGGTGTCAAGTCGCAGCTCCGAGGTGTCCAAACGACATCAGCTCTGCGGCTGATAATGCGATCTTCAAAAACAGGGCGCAAAACATCGAGTGTAGCTTCGGCTGTGTGGCACGTAGCGCCGTCCTGTTGAAACCAAATGTTGGCAATATCCTCCTCTTCAATTTTTGTGAACAAAAATTCGTTCAACATGGCCCGATAACGATCGCCATTGACTGTAACGGCCACTCCTTGCTCATTTTCGAAGAAAAATGGCACAATTATGCCTCTGGACCAAATTCCGCACCAAACAGTGACTCGTTTTGGGTATATCGGCTTTTCAATGTATGCCTGCGGGTGTTCTGTGCCCCAAATGCGACAATTTTGCTTGTTTACATACCCGCCAAGATGAAAATGAGCTTCATCTGAAAAGATGATTTTTTTTGGCAAAATCGGCATCTTCTCTAAGTCGATCGCAGGCCCACGTAGCGCATATTTCCCAGCGTTGTTCAAGCGTATACATATCCATATTCGTTCAGCGGAAGGATAAAACTAATTATCTGTCGAATCAGACATGAGCTAAGTGTTACCATTCGCGAAATAAGCACTAGTTGAAAAAAAAAAAGTTAGATGGCGGACTCTTTACTAGGAAGACCGACTAAGGGACAGGCCAGCATCCTTCTCTAAAGACCTTAATCTTTGTCAACAAAAATGGAGATGCTAAGTGTTTTGTTTTCTGCACATTTCAAGGAACGACTGCGGCGGGTATTCCAAACGGCTCAGCGTCGGGAAAATTTGACATTGCTCGGTTGCTATCGCAAGAAAATTTGCCGACGGCGTTACCCTTTAAAGGTCTTTTACGAGTGAATTTCCATATACCTACCGAGCCTTCTTTAATGGTTTCTATTCTTAGTTTAAGCCCCGAAAAAAAAAAAAAAAAGTGCATGGGCGTGAAAAAGAAGAATTTGGAGATCACTAGCTTTAAAGATGAAGCTTTGAAATTTGTTCAGTTCCCAGTTTTGTTTGTTGAAATGACCAACAGATGTCAGCGCCCAAAGCGCCATCCGATCTTCTTTTGTCAGCACTGCTTGGCCTCAAACAGCAAACGACAGAATCCCTCACCACCACAATGTCGCCCAATTGTTTTAATGATGAAACCGCCTTTTTAAAGTGAAAACGGAAATCAAAATTGGCTCGCGACATTCTCGCCACCATCGCGCGCACATGTGCGGTGCAAAAAGTCAAGTACAAGTCGCACCAAAGTCTTTGCTTGACAGCGGGCAAGTGCCATCGGTGAAGATGATTACGGTCCAACTTGTGTTCTCAATTTGTTGCTCTGCACTAATTACACCCATCCAGGCTTCATTCATGGATACAACTATTTTATCCCAGCGCACACCCAATTGACCGTCCGTATATCCCTCAATCGAACTGAAATTGCACACACTCGCCGACGACGCCGTCATATCAATCTGCGAAGACGACAGCATCGTCAGCGTCACCCATTAGCTATAGCATTCTCTAGGATCTCGTCTAATGACCCTTCGGAACGAGTAGCGCAATGAACAGCCACCACGAAGATTGCATCTCGAATATGACCGTCTCATTGAAATCAATGACTAATTCTGGCTAATTGAATGGATGAGAGTATATCTACAACTACTGCGGACGTCTCCTCGGCTCGCATCGTACCGGTTGTAGTAATTAACACTTTGATCCGCTCCTAAATTAGATGAAATCAAATGCTTCCGGCGCAGCTATTGTTTTTTAGCATCTTTTAATAACCCAAACAAGTTCTGGGTGCACGCGGCCGGGCGGGAGCAACATCATCGGAAGAAGCACTAAGACGGCGACGTGTTGTTTAAATTAATCAACAAGTGGTAAGCAATGTTGTTGTTCTGTAATCGGAAGTTCCAGTTTAATTGGCAACCACCAGCATACGATCTGATGTGCATATGCGTTGATGTGCGGCGATCTGTGTCAACATTGATTCCGATTTCAGTTCAATCAGGCTGATGGCAAAATCAACACAATAACGAGAACGAGAAATGGAGCATGGAGCAGGGTAATTTCGGCTAAAACCAATAAAGAAGTCAATTCGCACCCAAACACGTCGAAGTATCTATAACCATATACCAAGCATAACGACAGCGTAATCACAGTGTGCAAGAGCAAATAATCAATTTCTGGGAGATGAACTGACACGAACGGTGCACGGCAGAGGCAAGAGATCGCGAGAAGGGAACACAGGTCCTGATCAGTTAAATTGGTCGACCTGTTCTGATGAAACGTGAATTCGCTATAGCTACAATGCAGCTCCGTGCAGACTGTAGATACATGCAAGTGGAATGCATTGGGCGCTCGCAAAAACTAATATACTGAGGCAAATTATGCAATTGACTCATGGACCATGGGTGTAGCACATTCCAAGTTGGCGGGGCGATAGGTGGCTCCAGAGGGTAGGTGGCAAAATATGTCATTCGTGGACATTTAAAATTCGATTTTAGTTTATTCAGCAGCAAGCAGTCTTAGTGGAATATCAACAGTCTAGATCTAGAAGATGTAGGCGCAGTGGCTTAGTGGTTAGTGTGCTGGACTACTAAGTGAGGGGTCCCAGGTTCGAATCCCGCAAAAAACCCAAATTCCAACTAGGGGTTTTTTCCACTGCGCCGCCTCTCGCGAACGTCTGACAAACATCCGAGAGTATAACTGTCTTTAGAGCTTCTCAATTAGCCGTTTGGAATCGGCATACATAAAATTGTAGATCCCTTCCATTCGTTCCAAAAATGAAACTCACACAAAAACGAATGGTTGTGAGAAGCTGGGCCTTGGGTCCCTACAGACCTGTTGCGCCAACTATATATATAGATCTAGAAGATCTTCAAAAATTCGCAGTCACTCAGCTGAGACCGGCTATAGAGGTGACAGGTTAGTACGAATCCCAGACTCCTAAACTTGAAGTCAACTTAAAGTATATTTGTAAGCCCCTTGATTTTTTTTTTAAAATACATATTTCTCTCCGGAAAGGTGAACCTGTAACGCTTCAACATACCTTGAATATTCTTGAAGATTACTGTGCTGGACTACTGAACGAGAGGAATCAGGTTCGACCCGCAAACACCTATCGCGAACGTCTGAAAACTGTCTTGGAGGGCTTTTTAAATCACTTGTTTAGACACGGCATAAGCTGAATGTCCTTTCCAGTCAACCAAATGAATGAACTCACACAAGCGAATGTTTGTGAGAAGCTAAGGTATCTATGCGGACTTGGTACGAAAGATATATGTAAATTTGTTTGTTCATCAAGAAAGTACGCCGGTGGGTAGTTAAAATGTCCACGAGAGCGGGCCTATTCTCATGAATATGTGTAAGAATATACGCTGAAAAAGTCTGCGTCGCTAGACCTCTTAGTTCAATGAGAGTCTTAGAATCCCCTGGAAAACAAAACCTGACTTATTTGGCCGAATAAATATGATGCGTTTCTTTAGAAGGGAATTTTCCTTAAATATTAGAAGCGAAAAAGGCTAGACTAGCGATACCAAACGCATCTCTATTAGTCTACTAGCTAGACACGATTGATAGAATCCTTGTTAGGATAACTGTACCGTCAGGAGGACTTCCGGAATATCAAAATCGTTTTCGTTACTCAAAATTAAGCAGTAGACAAAATAAAGGCGGTTACAATACGAGAGCCCGAGAAGGTATAGAGTGCTGACGCGCGAAAGTAGGCACCAACAAGTACCAAGCCCTTCCCACCCTGGAGGTTAAAAAAGTTCAGTGGTTTGGGTAAGCATAACAAAATGCCTTCATCGGACTAGAAATCAGGACTATCGTTATATAAAATAACGTCCTCCCGTGTGCTTTTGACGACGGAACACAAAAGAGTACGAAGCAACTGGCGGTGTGCCAAAAGGATTGG
The DNA here is from genome assembly GCA_963082955.1 of Cheilosia grossa. Lineage (NCBI taxonomy): Eukaryota > Metazoa > Arthropoda > Insecta > Diptera > Syrphidae > Cheilosia > Cheilosia grossa. The sequence continues at coordinate 30,188,873 of OY720148.1, forward strand.
TTCTAGGCCCCATTCTGTTATGTATGAAGAAAATCTGCAGATCGAAGAACCAACAATAGTTGACAGTTGGGTAAGAATTGCAAAAACTGGAGGAGCTTGCTGTTGCTACGCCCTGCTTAGCCTTCAATGTCGCCTACAAAAAACAAGTAGATAGAACAGGAAGTCAATGAAGAAGAGGAAGATATGCTAAAACCTGAGAATTTGGTCAACCGGTCGGAAAATGGAGACAGGCTAAGATGGCAATAAAGTGGCCGAATTTACTCCATTCAAAAAAGAGTTCCAAGCACGATTCGAGCGACATTAAAATTAATGGGAACGTCATGTATCAATAAAGACTGCTTGGCCTTTTGGGGATGACACCTGTAAACTGTGCCCGAAGGAAACTGAGAAAGCGACACATTTCTCTTCAGTAAGGTTTGCCATTTCATGACGGAAAGATATACGAGCCAACAACGAGTCGAAATTATTAAAATTTACTACCGAAATTCGGAGTCAGTGGCCTCAACGTTAAGAGCGCTACGTCCAATTTATGGTCGTCATAATCTTCCTAGCAGCTCAACAATTGAGCGTCTAGTGGAAAAATTTGAATCCACAGGCACAGTACAAAATGTTCCCGTGCCAGTGAGACAAGGAAGTGCCCGTAGTGTCGAGAACATTGCTGCCGCTGAGGCTTCAGTTGAAGAAAGCCCAAATGTGTCTCTCACACGTCGTTCTCAAGCGTTGGGCATCTCTGTGACGTCGTTGTGGCGAATTTTGCGAAAAGATCTTGGCCTACATCCTTACAAGATTAAATTGACGCAAGAACTGAAGCCGCTTGACAACAGAAGCGTCGTATGTTCGTGAATTGGGCTGAGCAACAACTTGAAAGTGATTCGGATTTTCATCGAAAAGTCATCTTCAGCGATGACCGACGAGGCTCATTTCTGGCTGAATGGCTTCGTCAATAAACAAAATATGCGGTATTGGTCAGGCAGAAATCCACACGTACTCCATGAGTCACCATTGCATCCTGAAAAAATTACGGTTTGGTGTGGTTTTTGGGCCGGCGGCTTCATTGGGCCGTACTTCTTCCGTGATGATCAAGACCGACACGTTACTGTGAATGGGAATCGCTTCCGTTCAATGATAACCGAATATTTTTGGCCCCATTTGGATGATATGGACTTGGAGGACATGTGGTTCCAACAGAACAGCGCCACAAGCCACACAGCGAATGTCACAATCAATTTATTGGAAACCAAGTTTGGAGAACGTGTTATCTCACGAAATGGTCCAGGCGCTTGGCCGCCTCGGTCGTGCGATTTGACGCCGTTAGACTATTTCCTTTGGGGCTACGTCAAGTCTATGGTCTATGCCAACAAGCCAGCGACGATTGATGAACTTCGTACGAATATCGAACGTGAAATTGCAGCAGTATCGGTCGATTTATGCTTGAAAACCGTCGAAAATTGGGTTCAGTGTCTGGACTTCTGCAAGCGTGCCCGTGGTGGCCATGCAAAAGAAATCGAGTTCCATACATAATGGCATCGAACGTACTTTCACAGGAATAAAGAATTTCAATTTCAAACCCTTTATTAGGCAAGCGTCTTCTAGGTTGGCCCACGAGGAGATGGTTAGATAAAGTCCGACATCTTTCCTCTACCCATATGGGGATTGTCTCTGATGAGTTTAGAAGATCAAGAGTTATGAGACATCATAGAAGCTACAACTTTGAACCTTGCATTAGATAGACAGAATATAGGAAACGATCATTTGCGGTTGATAAAACAAAACAAAAGCCAAAGTGGCGCATTTTTCAATAGAAAATGTAAATTACTCAAACACGACTTTGATTTTGCCAAAATGTGCTCCACCACTGCCCCCCGTTCACATCTCGATTTGGCAAAACCAATCTAACATTGGCAAAGGAACAAAACAAATCAAGTTCTCCAATCGAAACCAATCATTATCTCCATTTGATTATTATATGCGCCAATGAGCAAAGCATTTTCGCGGCGATGCACGATTCAATCAACACAAATAGGTGTAAATCAGAAAATCATACACCGTTGCGCAGTTTGATTGTTTCGAAACCAACGCCAGGACGGGGCTCCTTGCGCTTTCACCCAACGCATACACCAAAGGTTCACCTCAGAGGTCCCCGATGTAGCAGCAACAAATTCTAGGGCCAAAGTGTCTACCAAATGATTGCACACCGACAACGACGACGATCGATTTGCATTCAAGACGACGGCAACCGACGATGCGACGACAAGACGACACGACGACACGTCGACGCGACGACGATTTCAACAACAACCGCAACTTTTCGATTTGGTTCTGTGGTAGCTGCGGATGTATGTAGTTGCAGGCAAATGCGCATGATCATCGACGGAGTAATCGCTTGGGCAATGAAATAAAAGAAACCCAATTCGGCCGATCCGATGATGAACTCGAAGGGTCCTAGTTGATGGTGTTGAAGTGTTGTGATTTAATAGTCGCACTTCGACCACAATGTGCACTCTGTGTGACCCTCTTGCTTGCACCGAACCCAACCGAGCCCAACCGAAGCGGAAAGCAATTGAAAAGTGAAGTTGATTGCATTTGTCTCTGAAAACGGCAGCACCGAAGTGATTATCATCTCGAGGTTATTTTTCCCTTTTCAAAGAGAAAAACGACGACCACTATCAACGATTACAATCCCACGTGAAGTTAATCGATTTGGAGGTGATTATTGTCGAACGATTTATCGTTTCCTCTGTGGATTATTTTTCACATTAGTCCAACTGTGAACTGGACTAAATATAATGTTAAGTAAAAATGCATAAAGCAAAACAATAAAATCGCCTGTAATGGGAGTTGAGGTGAACTCCTTTAATTGTTTTTTCTTTTAATTTTATTTTTTTTATGCAAATGAACACCTGAGTGCTTAAGGGTTTAAATACTCTTGTCATTGGAAATGAGGTCATCGCTGAAAAGTGTAAATCACCACCGCTTGTACAGTGGGATGTTGATCCGGAAAGGTGCCCAAAAATACCTACTTCCGCATTCGACTGATTTTAGGTAAATATTTGAGTTGATGAAGAATTATAGGAATTTTTCAAATTCAAGCCATTTTAATTCCATTGAAGCGTGCGGTCTCATTGGAAGGAATGCGAGTTTTTTCCAGTCGTTTAGTACATGCGCAGCCCGTTCAACCAATTGCGTCCAATTGCTCTTTACATTCGTAAATTGAATAGACAAATATTGTACTAAATTAGGGCAAAAACTCTCTTTAGGTTCGACTAGACTGGAATCATTCCGCTGTTGGATGCATCACCTACGTGAGGAAAGCAGGTCCTCTTCTTGCCCAAACATCTTTGCGACCTTTTGGTTCAATAGATCTTCTAGGTCGAAGCGCTCTAAAAGTAGCTTTATTAGTTAATAGTTTTATACATTTTTAACTTTCTCGACTATGTAGTAAGATAAAGATATTGTATTCGTACAAAATTTCGAACTCGAGATGTTAACGAATTCCGACATTACGATGATAGAGGAACTCTAAAAAGTGGGTCGCTAAAATTTGTCCGTCTTCCTGACTGCCCGTACGCTCCTCCAGGCCTATAGCCTAAACGGCCGTTCGGTTTGGGTTCAGTCTTTGGATTTGCAGTTTGTGGGCCTACATTAAGGGACCTTTTTTTCTTTCACTGTAACCTCAATATTAATGGCACTTCCCATGAAAACTTTTCATACCACTTTGATTTATTCAAAAACGGCTCTAACGATTTCAACTAAAATTGAAATTTAAGCTTAAGTAGGTGGGGTTAACATGATTGCATACTCAGTTTTTCGGTAAAAAATAGATTTACTTTTGAAATTTGGACATTATCTCGAAAACGGTCAATACGATTGTACAGGGTATTCCAATAAGAGGTGTTATATTGGTATTCAAAGAAAAATGTCATTTTTTGAGATAAATGATCGGATGTTTATTTCATAATAAAGTGGAAGGTATGCTGTTAATAATGAAAAACAGCATCAGCCAAATGGCCACCACAAGCACGAATACAGGACCATATCCTTTTCATGAAATTTTCCATAACCAAATCGCAAATTGGCTGGCCTATGTCCTCGATAGCCTCACGAATTTTGTCTTTGAGGTCTTGAATCGACGCTGGGCTGTTGGCGTAGACCTTATCTTTCACATGGCCCCAAAGGAAGAAGTCGCAAGGTGCTAAATCACAAGACCTCGGTGGCCAATTGTGATCACCTCTTCGAGAGATAACACGGTCCGGAAACTTTTCCCGTAAAAGATCAATGCTTTCGTTGCTTGTGTTGAGTTCTTGCGTTAACTGAACTTTATAAGCCTTTAGACCCAAGTCTTTATGCAAAATACGGGGTTATGACGTTTGTGGAATGCCCAATTCCAAAGAACGACGAGGAATGGACAAACCTGGGTTTTCTTCAACACTTTGGGCTACAGGAGCAATATTCTCATTTGTTCTGGAGCGACGTGCACGGGTTTTATTCTTCACATCACTAACTTGTCCCAACAGTTTGAATTGGTCCACCAATTTCTGTATTGCAGCCCGACAAGGTGCTTCACGACGACCAACAAATGCTTTAGTTTTGCGAACTGTGACTGCAAGATTTTCACCATTTGTGTATTGAATTCTAATAATTTCAATGCGTTGTTGAAGCGTGTATCGTTCCATTTTTAGTAATGGGGTGGTTCCTACTTGTTAAATGTCAAAGAATAAAAGCTTCAAAAGTGGCAGCTACCGAAATAGCGGGTCATTCACAATAACACCTCTTTTTATAATAAAAATTCATTTCTAAGGTAATATGGTCATTTCTAACTTAACAGAAAAAATCTGTTTTACTCTACATGGACATGGATTTTTGAAAAAAGGCATTTCTCAAAAATTTGGTTCTCTTTAGTCTACTTAAAAACGACATTATCGATTTTGTTCCAAATGCAGACTTAGAGTAAAATTGATATTTCCAAAATTATTTCGTTTTTAAAACTGCTCGAAAAACCCCATTTTCGATAAAAATTTAAAAACCTAGTACAGCTTACCTTTCAAACAGCATCTAATACTCAGTTTTCAGCTAAACCGATTGAGCTCAAGATGTCTCCAACACACACATATCAGTGAGTATAGAATCACTACAAATTACAATACCAACTTCACAATGCAATCAGATTAGGGCCGAAATCTTCAAAACTCCCACACACTTGATGAATAAATTTAATAGGACTTCCGATGATTCTACTATGAAACTTGGATACACACCGGTTTTGTAATGTAGATAGATTTGCTATACAAAAATGCCTTCCAAGTGGCATTGAAGGGATTTTCGGTTCAATTTCAAGCGATTGTGATTTATGATACGCCGCAAAGGCCGAGAGATGTTTTATAAAAACGAGCATTTTTCGTTATGATATCTTTCATTAATTTGCTGCAAAAATCATTTATGAAGTAACCAGATTAACATTCACGAACGGAGGCAAGAGGTAACAGCTTGTTTGATATAAAGTCAAGGGGGGCGCCGTATTTTCATCCTCACACCCTTGCAAACATCATCCCCATGTGGGAATTATTATTTAAAAGTGAATTTTCTCTGCGATCTACCTATTTTTCTCTTCCGTAATCGCTGAAAATGTATCTGCCTCCCTGAACGTGTCGTTCATAGGAATTTGAAACCTCTAGATAGTATTGTCTGACAAACAACAGTTGCCATAGTTAAAGCAATAGATTTTTTAGTAATCCCGTTTGTTTTGTTCTCATTGTGTAATCCGGCAAACAATATTTAATATTTACATTCGGGCGACACTGTGGAATAGCTTTAGAAGGGATTTGTCATTATTTCCCATTCGATTTAGTTAATAGCTGCTTGCCAAACACTCTGCAAGTGGAATATTCAATAACGTTGAGGATATGTTAAAACCACTTCCGCATACGACCAAAATTCACAAACATTGGTGCCATCCAATAGTTTTTCCAGTGATCTGTCAAGAACTTGACATTAGCTTCCTTAAATTTGCAATTGTTTAAGCTTTTTATAAATTTATTGGCCTCATGTGGCTTCAAAGTGGTAAAATGCAACAAATTCTTCTTGCAATACGTTAAATGCACAGGAATGTGGATGGGTCTTAAAAGACGGTCTTGAACCGCTACGATTCTTAGGAAACCCAGCTCATTTAAATGAAGACGATATTCTGGAAAGAACCTGCCAGGCAGAATGAACCGTTCAGTCTAGCCGATCTAGTTAGACGATGAAAGCCAAGATTTCCGTCCACCCCACCAAAATATGTGAGGATAGCAATGTCAAAGCTCAAGTCCACTAAGACTGCTGTACCAGACGGTCTGCAAACCAACCGAGCTAATTAAGGCTGCGGAAGCCGACCTGGTACAGAGCATAGAAAGTATGTATGATTGAACCTCAGCTCCTTTTGTCCGGTACACAAGAAAGGCAACCCTCCAAGTCGATACCCACCATCGGTTTATCGATTTTTAAGCCGCATTTTTATGACAGCATTTATTGAGACGAGTTCTAAAGAACCATGTCTATTTTTGGCAACCCTTCCAAACTCGTCAGAATGTTCAGAATGACGAAGGAGAATGCTCGCTGTTTTATAAAGGTCGAAAACAATCTCAACGAGAGCATTGATGTCAAAAAAGGATTTAGACAAGGTGATGCACTGTCATGTGACTTTTTCAACCTAATTTTTGAGAAGATTGTGCGAAACTCGCAACACCAGAGGCACAATTTTACACAAGTATGTACAATTACTTGCTTATACGCGGATAATATTAACATGAGTGGTAGAACTCAGCGAGCTGTCACTGTTGCGTTAGCTTGTATAGAAACGGAAACGGCTGAAATGAATTTAGCGGTTAACGAGAGCAAAACTAAGTATATGCTGTCAACCAGAAGGGACAGAATGCCACAACCGATGGTTATAAACAAAGATCGCTGCTTTATTACAAACTTGAGCAACACTCGCTAGATAGAAATGGTAATCCACCACTTCCGTCCGACATTACACCACAAATTGTCCATCGATGTCAATGCCGTTTGGCGCCGCACAAATTCGAACATTCGCGCCATATGTCAATGCGCGGACAAAGGAAGCTCACATTCCTTGTGCTATGGCCATAAAACAAACGCTGATGCTGCACAATGTCAACTGCGAAATTTGCATAAGCTACAGCAAGTGGTGCACCGATGACAGTCTACATACACACACATAACCCCTGTCAGTTGATTGACAACTGAATCATGATTTACCTGCAGAGTGCACATAAATTCTCAGTGTTGACAATCAGCAGCGAGGCAATTCGACAACCAGCCTCGTAAAAGACATCACGACACACAGTCCAAAGTGTTGACAGCTGTAGTGGCTTCTAAAAAGCACACAGCACACTTCTGGTCAGCTCAGAACAAATATTTGCATTTAATTGGGACCCAGGTACTACATCGCGCGGACATATTGTGTAATTGAATCTGGTACATGATCATTACAAACAAATTAATCCATCCAGCAATTAATTATCACTTAACCGAGAATAATTTTCTTGGCAAATGACTGAGCATGCTCGTTACTCGAATCGTAGAGCAAGTATGTGCATTTAATTGCCATGCACTTGGGTGTATGTTTGCGGTGAAAGTTTTAAATCAATTCAAATTGCATACGCATATGCAGGGGGTAATTGTCTGCTCTGATTGACACATGCAATTTATCCAACAGATACATTTATCATTTCCGACCGACATCGACAGCCGGACAACACCCCTTTAAGTGGCTGCACGAAATGCCTAAGCTCCACCTGCTCGATGCGGAATAATGTGCACAGATATGTCACCTTCATCCCCCGCCATCGCATGTAAGCGCACTGACCACAGTGACCAGGACCTCTTGTAATCCTTGAGCTATTTTGACAAATGCCATCAATTTGTAATATCATTTTTCAAAGTGGCTCATCCTGGCGCATATCGTCTGCTCATCGCACACACACATGCCACACACGGAAAGGTGTTAGATACATCTACAACATGGTGGAAACATATTGGCCCGATGGGACCAATGCGGTCATTAATGGCCATTTACTGCGCCCCAACCGAAAGAGGAATTTATACAGATTTGATAGTCGATAGGCAAATGAATTTATCTCAAGTGCTCAGGGTCCATTCGTTACGTGGATTAAATTGTTGTGAAGATGTTCGCCGGCGAACACTACTGCAACGATGTGCGATTTGTAAATGCCAGTGCGATAATGTTCGCGCAGATTCAACGGATTGCGTGTGCTTATACGTATAGAATGGGGGGTAAAAATGCGGATGCGATTTAGTGTCCGCGGTGTTGGCTGTTGCGGGAGCAGGCAGCAGGTGATCCATGCATTTAATTTAACTCTGATAAGGTACACGTGTTTCTGCGGGTGAGTTGACAGTGCGCGCTCACAAGGACTTGCGGTGTTTGGAGGCCTACTAACCTACGGGCATCAGTCGTTGGTTTATCGGAGTTGCGTTGGAAACCGTTTGTCCAACTGCGGTACTGCGCTCTTGTAGATGTCAGAGTGGGCTACGGGGGTGATGAACTAGGACGATAGGCCTTTTGGCATTTGCACTGAAGACAGCAGCTCAGTATATTGACTATTGAAAACGGGAGAAACATGTTTTTGCTGTGACCCAGGTGATGAGTTTAATGTCAGTCGATGAGGGATTAAAGAGTGGCAGGGGGACAGGGCATTTGCTATACACATTGAGGGCAGCGTCAAGTTGCTTTGACAGCTGGACGTCTATACAGAGTTCTAGTTCTAGTTTTTTCGGTCACATATGATTACAATAAGTACAAGGTGGGCCAAAAGAGATCACCCCATTGGATTATGCTCTAATTTTTGCAAATGGCCGCCAAATTCAAATCGGCTTTGACATTTGTGGACTAGACAGATGTAGAATACAAGTGAACAAGCCATGGAGCGATACACTCCCCAAGAATAATTGTGTCTATTGTTTTGCGTAACAGTTCGTCTGTAGTGTTGGCTCAGCGCGAATTCCGTCGCCGATTCCACGGCCGTCCAACACCGACTGCGCAAACACTGCGCCGTTTGGCCACTAACCTTGAAGAGTATGGGACCACACGAGACGTTGCCAAGAGTGGCCGGCCCCGGAGCGCCCGTTGTGCCGAGAATATCGTCGCTGTTGACGAGGATGTCGAGCTGTCGCCGGAAACATCGACCAGACGCCGTGCCTCGCAATTCGACATCAGCCGGTCGTCCCTAAGGCGAATTTTGGTCAAAGACTTGCGCATGTTCCCGTACAAAGTCCAGTCCGCACATCAGCTGCTGCCTGTCGACCGCCAAACGCGTGTAATCTACGCCCATTCCATCCTCAATCTCGAGGACGAAGTGGACGATTTTTCGACCAAAATCATAATGAGCGATGAGGCTCATTTCCACCTCAGAGGGTACGTGAACAAGCAAAACTATCGCTTCTGTGGTACCGAAAATCCACGAGTAATGCACGAGGAGCCATTACACCCGCTCAAAGTTCCTGCATGGTGCGCCATTCACGCTAGAGGAGCCATTTTTCGAGAATGCCACTGGTCAAACGACAACAGTGGACGGTGCGCGCTATAGGGCCATGTTAACCGAGTTTTTTCTGCCGCAATTGGACGAATTAGGAGGACATGTGGTTCCAACAGGACGGAGCTACGGCACACACTGCGCGAGCCACAACCGATATTCTGAAGGCGGCGTTCCCGGGTCGCCTCATCTCTCGTTTTGGCGATTTGCACTGGACCGAACAACTTCTTCCCAATTAAATGCTACGAACAAGAAACGACGTAGGCGAACGTTTATTGTGTGCAAACTGACGTCTGTTGGCTAGCGCACATATTTTTTTTTTTTTATAAACATGGCGGCCAATGTAGAAAACAACAAATTAATAGATCTCGTAGTCAGAATCAGAATAGTCTCTTGATTTATTTCAGCTATGTTCTTAGATATGCAGCCGGCCAGAGATATTTCAAAAGGGCCATAACCAGTGCTAAACGCGCAACATGACTTAGGAAAATCCTATATGCAAAGAATCTGCGGTCTCAGGTTATCTCAAAGACAATAATGGATTGTGGACACAATCTTGACTCTCAGTCTGTTACTACAGACTCATTTTCCGGGTTGTACCACTTACCAGACCAACCAGTCAAGAGTACTAACGACAGTTCCAGGAGAACTCATAACTGAAGAAAAACTAATCTGGGCAATTGACACATTCTCCCCGTTCAAATCGCCTGGATGCGACGGGATTTTTCCAATCATGCTCCAGAAAGCTATAGGACCACCATCACACCGGTTCTTAAAAGAATTTTTATTCCCAGTCTAGAGTGCGGCTATATTCCTAAAGCCTGTCGAGAGCTCAAAGTTGTCAGCATTCCGAAGGCAGGGAAATCCTTCAGGCCTATAAGTCTGACATCGTTCATTCTTAAAACCTTTGGAAAACTATTAAACGTCTTTCTACGTGACCGGCTGGATGACAATGTGATATCCACGGCTTAACATGCTTATAAGGGGTTTTTCAACAGGGACCCTACAAAAGTAGCGCGACAGGGACAGCAAACGACGCCGAATTTCTTGCCGCTCTTTTGACATTTCTCTTCAGTAAGGTTTGCCATTTCCTGATGGAAAGATATACGAGCCAACAATGAGTCGAAATTATTTAAATTTACTACCGAAATTCGTAGGCGCAGTGGCTTAGTGGTTAGTGTGTTGGACTACTAAGCGAAGGGTCCCAGGTTCGAATCCCGCAAAAACCCAAATTCCAACCTGGGGTTTTTTCCACTGCGCCACCTCTCGCGAACGTCTGACAAACATCCGAGAGTATAACTGTCTTTAGAGCTTCTCAATTAGCCGTTTGGAATCGGCATAAAGTTGTAGATCCCTTCCATTCGTTCCAAAAATAAAAAACTCACACAAAACGAATGGTTGCGAGAAGCTAGGCCTTGGGTCCCTACGGACCTGTTGCGCCAACTATATATACTACCGAAATTCGGAGTCAGTGGCCTCAACGTTAAGAGCGCTTCGTCCAATTTATGGTCGTCATAATCGTCGTAGCAGCTCAACAATTGAGCGTCTAGTGGAAAAATTTGAATCCACAGGCACAGTACAAAATGTTCCCGTGCCAGTGAGACAAGGAAGTGCCCGTAGTGTCGAGAACATTGCTGCCGCTGAGGCTTCAGTTGAAGAAAGCCCAAATGTGTCTCTCACACGTCGTTCTCAAGCGTTGGGCATCTCTGTGACGTGGTTGTGGCGAATTTTGTGAAAAGATCTTGGCCTACATCCTTACAAGATTAAATGACGCAAAAACTGAAGCCGCTTGACCACCAGAAGCGTCGTATGTTCGTGGAATCGGGCTGAGCAACAACTTGAAAATGATTCGAATTTTCATCGAAAAATCATCTTCAGCGATGACCGATGAGGCTCATTTCTGGCTGAATGGCTTCGTCAATAAACAAAATATGCGGTACTGGTCAGGCAGCAATCCATGCGTACTCCATCAGTCATCATTGCATCCCGAAAAAATTACGGTTTGGTGTGGTTTATGGACCGGGGGCGTCATTGGGCCGTACTTCTTCCGAGATGATCAAGACCGGCACGTTACTGTGAATGGGAATCGCTACCGTTCAATGATAACCGAATATTTTTGGCCCCAATTGGATGATATGGACTTGGAGGACATGTGGTTCCAACAGGACGGCGCCACAAGCCACACAACGAATGTCACAATCAATTTATTGGAAACCAAGTTTGGAGAACGTGTTATCTCACGAAATGGTCCAGTCGCTTGGCCGCCCCGGTCGTGCAATTTGACGCCGTTAGACTATGACCTGTGGGGCTACGTCAAGTCTATGGTCTATGCCAACAAGCCAGCGACGATTGATGCCCGTGGTGGCCATGCAAAAGAATTCGAGTTCCATACATAACGGCATCGAACGTACTTTCACAGGAATAAAGAATTTCATTGATATCCAAAACCGTTTTTGTTTTATTTAAAAAAAAAACTTTTGTAGCGCTCTTATTGAAAAACCCTTTACAAAAGGCAAAGGGGTGGAAACTGCATTGCATGAGGTCGTAAGCACTATAGAGAAGTCATTAAATGACAAAGAATACACAGTAGCCGCGTTTCTGGATATTGGAGGCTCCAATAACGTTAAGATTTGCGCAGTGAAGAGAGCACTTCAGAACCCAAATGTTGATCAATCCCTCACAAATGTAGTCGTTAGCTTACTCGGTGAAAGGAATATCAACGCGAAATTAGGTGACACTGACCTTAGAGTAACTGCTTCGAGAGGCACTCCACAAGGAGGAGTCATCTCCCCTTTACTCTGGGTCCTTGTCATTAATGAAATACTTATGAAATTCAATAACATGGGAGTTAAGGTAACTGCGTATGCAGATGATGTAGTAATTCTTACCAAAGGAAAGTTTCTACCGACCATAAGCGACCTGTTAGCAAACTCACTTAGGGAGTTCAGTACGTGGACAAAACAATGCGGCCTTGGGGTCAATCCGCAGAACACCGAACTTGTCTTGTTCACGAATAAAAGAATAAGAATAAGAAGAGAATACAATTCGAGCCACCAACTCTGGGTAACAGATAGTGCGAGATATCTGGGAATTATCCTCGATAGGAAACTTAATTGGAAGCCGAATGTCAATGAAAGAGTCAAGAAAGCAGCGAATGCTTTCCACGCATGCAACCGCGTCTGTGGTAGGAGTTGGGGACCAAACCCTAAGATAATCCTCTGGATGTACACAGCGATCGTGCGACCAATACTGACATATGGCAGTGTAGTCTGGTGGCAAGCCGCCAGCAAAGCGACCAATCTTAAGTCGATGACTAAGATACAAAGAATAGGGACAACCACCGCTATAAGAACCACACCACAGCTGGACTAGACGCAATTCTTAATCTGACACCTCTAGACCTATACATGGAGGAATCTGCTGCCAAAAGTGCCTTAAGGATCAGCCAAACTAACACTTGGAACCCTTGCAATTTTGGTCACGCACAGATATTAGATAAATACTTAGGGAACGGTGTTTTGACTTTGACAGACCATTCACCTGCTCCTTCCCGAGTAGGGAAGAATGGAACACCAATGAACCCACAAAAAGAAAATCAATAACCATCTACACAGATGGTTCAAAAATGGACTGTGGAACCGGTGCCGGCATATTCTCTGAGGAATTAACAATACACTGTTCCATCAGACTTCCCGATAGCAGTAGTGTCTTCCAAGCGGAGGTTCTGGCTATCGCTGAAGCGGCCCGTAAGGCGTCAATATTGGCAATACCTCGTAGCGATATTACCATCTTCATTGACAGTCAGGCAGCTATAAAAGCAGTTTCTGCTAACGAAATAAAATCCAAACTAGTTCACCGCTGCCGTGAAGAGCTCAAGGTTCTTTGCTCGCAGCACACAACGAATCTCTGCTGGGTCCCTGGACACAGAGACAAAACCGGCAATGAGAGGGCGGATGAACTGGCTAGAAAGGGGTCTGTAATGGATCTTGAAAGACCACTTCAATCGATCAAGCCACCACTTTGTAATCTCCGAGAGCGAGCGGAGAACGAAAATCGAATGAAAGCCAACATCAGGTGGAAAGAACTCACGACCTGTGAAATCTCACGGAAGCTTTGGCCAGAATATAACAGAGGTCGGACCAACAAACTTCTACAGTTTGATAGGTCATCGCTATCTAAGTTAGTGGCAGCTCTGACTGGACATAACTTCCTACGAAACCACTTAATGGAACTAGTTCTCAAAGTTGACGACATATGTAGAGGCTGCGAGGATGAGGAGGTCCACGAGGACACACCTCACTTCCTTTGTCATTGCCCGAGTCTCTGTCACTTGAGGTACAGAACACTTGGAAGTTATTACTTTCATGACGTACATGAACTTTCTGATGTCTCTCTGTCTGATCTTTACAGGCTTCTGAGGACATCGGGATGGCTAGACAGCGTCAGATAACCACGAAGGAGGAGGATGGAGACCACCAATTAACACCAATGGTTGACCCCAAAAAGAGCATCACATTGGGTCCACAAGGACCTAAGTGAGGTATTGCAGGGCTCACCCTGCTTTACCTACCCGTTTACCTAACCTAACCTAACCTAGATATGCAGCCTCAAGGTACGCAGCTGTCAGGCATGAAGACTGTATCTTGACCCTGAAACACAACCCAAAAGTCATACGCGCACTTCGGATGACGGAGCACTTTTGCATTTGCCGGCAAAGTTCGCTTTAAATTTCTAAATTGATCGTTAAAATTTCGTTGCTATCTCCTTTCGGCAATTTAATTGAATCCTGCAGCATCGTCTTCTGCCACTAACAAGCACCAATGACGGTCATCCGATAGCAAATAATTTACCTCCGCCATTATGTCTTTCTCGCACGTTAATTAAGTATTTGCGAGTGTGGGGAGCAGGGGTCCCCTGCGCAACAAAACCAAGACCCTAATCAATTGGCCAGAGAGCTCAGCCTCAAAGGCTCGATTCAAATCTCATCAATGGAGCTGTGGCTGTGGCTCTCCCTCGCATATCTGCGCTATGAAAATTTCAAATTAACCGCAAAAACTCTGATCGGCTGTTTGTTTTCTATTTTGTTTGGCGGCGGCGGCGCAAAGTTTTTATGAGTTGCGATCGAACCTCAACAACCGATCATTTCCTCTTTTCAGCAAACACACACACATCACCTGGGAACTCTCCGCATAAAAGAGAAAGAAGCAGGCGACTGAGAGAAAGAGATGGATTTTCATGTAATGAGTTTTCAGAATCTACGATAATAGTCTCGACTATACACCAGCGCAGACAGATTCTTCTCCAGCAGAATGTGCATTGTGTATCCCACCAATTCGAAATTCCAGGTGTGTTCCGTATAGCGTTGCATTGCGATCCTAATGGGGTGGATTAGATTGAAGATTTTGTGTGGATACGAAACAGAAAATGACCGCAATAACTCTGCTCCGGGTGGAATCTGGCGCTCGTAAAGCAGCGAGCCTCTCGGCGATCCATGTGCGTGAGATATGAGCTCAGATGGGATGTGCGGACTTCCTGGTTTCATTAAATCAGTTTTTAGAAACAATTTCGTGTAATGGGGAACTTGCACAATCAAAAGCCACAGAATAGAGTCATCGCAGAGTCGGCGAGGTGTGCCGTTTCTCTTCCTGCTGGGCTGACTGACCTCGTATACCTACGCGTGTATAATTAAAATCGCATAAACGGCCGGTCCGATGACAAATCGCACGATGATTGTCGTCTAACACGATGTGGCGATCGTAAACATTATCTTTTTCATCATCGCAGCCAGCATCTCCCAGAGTCGTAATTTATAATTTACTACGTGACGACGAGAAAGTGCCTCAATTGAGAAACAAACAAACAGCCTGAATTGGGGCTGAACTGTTGGCCGTTGGACGTACGGGTCATTCATCATCCGGCCATTTAATGAAGAACCGCACCAGTGGTGCTAGCGCCCGACCCAGCGACACTCTCTCGACAAATGAATTAATTAAATAAAATTCTGGAAAATCTAACCAGCCTATAACAGTGAAAAGAAGTTAAGGCGCATGCTCGATGGTAGAGAGGGCGCCCTCCTAAGTGGGTCTTACACAAATGGTCATCGCGGTCATAGATGGTGATTTGATTAGGGAACGACCAAACGGGTGATTAGATCGTGGAGTGCATTGTTTGGCCGAGTGCACGCATCTAGTAACCGGGCACATAGGGGTGTAATTAGGATGAAAGTTGGTCTTTGTGTCGAACAACAGCAAAGAAGTGTTAATAGTTTTCCAATTTGTAGATATTTTGTTGTGGTTATGGTTACCCTTTTGTGCATGGACAGTAATGGCTGGATAATGGAATGAGGGTAGGCACGCTATGGTTTGGGATGCTCTAGGTCGAGGGGGAAATTGTGTTTGCTTGCTGCTCAAGTTGCAGTTTTTCGATTTGTGTTCATCGAATTGACTGAGGTCTTGGACACTTTGAAACTTTGACATCTGCGTAGTTTTCATATACCTACGGAAGGAAGAGAAAGAGTTTGAATGAGAAAGGAGGTGAAAGGGGGTTAAGTGAATATTTCTGAACTGCATATATGGTGGCGATATTTGAGCATGAAAAAGTGCTGTCTTTTTTTGGGGTTGAATACAACCAAGTTGGCTTTTCTCAAGATTTTGGTTAGATCGTCAATTAAAGTGGTGGTTTGCTCCCATCTCTGAATGGGTGATTTATAGCAGGAGGATGACACATCTTGTTGACGGGGTTAGCTACATAATTAGACCTAGGGTTCATAAAAAGAAGCCATTGAAACGAGACTGAAATGTGCAACAAATCCCGGCACGACGCACAAATCAAAATCGCATTGATCCTTAAACATTTCTGTCAAAGGGAAACAAAGTAGTGCACTGAAAGGAACAACGACTTTGGATGAGACTGGTGCTGACAGTTTGATATGCAAGGGGAATGTGAGGAGCCTTTTAATAAAGGGTTTTCCAATGAGAGGTGTTATTTTGGTATTCAAAGAAAAATGTCATTTTTTGAGATAAATGATCGGATGTTTATTTCATAATAAGGAGGAAGGTATGCCGTTAATAATGAAAAACAACATCAGCCAAATGGCCACCACGAGCACGCATACAGGACCATATCGTTTTCATGAAATTTTCCATAACTAAATCGCAAATTGGCTGCCCTATGTCCTCGATAACCTCACGAATTTTGTCTTTGAGGTCTTGAATTGACGCTGGGCTGTTGGCGTGGACCTTATCTTTCACGTGGCCCCAAAGGAAGAAGTCGCAAGGTGTTAAATCACAAGATCTCGGTGGCCAATTGTGATCACCTCTTCGAGAAGTAAACGTTGTCCAGATCAATACCATCCAACTTTGACCATAAAAAAAATCATTAATCATGCCCAATTCCAAAGAACGCAGAGGAATGGACAAACCTGGGTTTTCTTCAACACTTTGGGCTACAGCAGCAATATTCTCAGTTGTTCTTGGGCGACGTGCACGGGTTTTATTCTTCACATCACTAATTTGTCCCAACAGCTCGAATTTTTCCACCAATTTCTGTATTGCGGTCCGACAAGGTGCTTCACGACGACCAACAAATGCTTTAGTTTTGCGAACTGTGACTGCAAGATTTTCACCATTTTTGTAGTGAGTTTTAATAATTTAAAATTATATATAATTATAATAATGCGTTGTTGAAGCGTGTATCGTTCCATTTTTAGTAATGGCGTAGTTTTTACTTGTCAAATGTCAAAGAATAAAAGCTTCAAAAGTGACAGCTACCGAAATAGCGGGTCATTCACAATAACACCTCTTATTGGAAAACCCTTTATATAGAATAAATAAACAGCAGTGCAACTTCATGAAGAAGACAAGCTTTGAAGCTCAAGTTATCCGATTTTGGCAAAAATAACGCTAAACGCCCATGTTAACAGATAAACCATGGTGGCAAGCCGCGGGCAAGGCTACCAATCAAGCCAATGACGAAGAAACGAAGAGTAGCATGTATAGGGACAAACAGCTACACCCACAGTTGGTTTGGAGGCAATTATCAATCTGACTCCTCTGGACCTATATATTTACATGGAGGAATCTGCTACCAAAAGTGTCTTAAGGATTAGCCAAACTAATACCTGGAACCCATGCAATTTTGGCCACGCGCAAATTCTAGAGAAATACGTTGGGAAGGTTGTCATTTCTGACTACTTGTCAGGTTGTATTCCACTATCTCTTCCAAAAGAAACTCAACTTGCACCAGCTGCACTCGGAAATACATCAACAGGGTGCGACATTACTCCAATGTTGACGACTACTGAAGATTTCGGGAACGCAACAAACAAACCAGATACGTTCTGCCGTATCAGAGCCGAATGAAGCGTTAGTAAGAGAGGGAGCCGAAGAAGCGTTAGTAAGAGAGGGAGCTAACCTGATGCAACACCACAGAAAGAACTGGAGCCTAGAAGATCGCAGAGGACGCGGACTCAACGCGCTCGCTACCCAGCCATGTAACATAAAGTGGGGAAGACTGTCACATATTCGCATTATGCCATAATGGTGTCATTGTTGGCAATTGCACGTAATGAGATTACCAAAACTTTTTAATTGATATCCAGGCGGCTGTGAAAGCAAATTCCTGCTATTGGAATAAAATCAAATCAGAAGAGCTGAAGGTTCTTTGCTCGCAGCACTCCACGAATCTCTGATGGGTCTCTGGACACAGTGACAAAGCCGACAATGAGATAGCTGACGAACTGGCGAGAAAGGGGTCTGCAATGGATCATGATAGAGCACTACAGTCGATCAAGCCTCCACGCACTGTAATCTCAGAGAACGAGTGGAGAACAGGATTCGTATGAAAACCGATAACAGGTGGAAAGCACTAACTACCTATGAAGTATCTCGAAGGCTATTGCCAGTTTATGACAAAGGCCGAACCATCAAACTTTTACAGTTTGACAAGTCATCGCTGTGTAGGTTGGTAGGGGCTCTAACGGGTTATAACTTCTCAAGAAACCACACGATGAAACTCAATCTTAAAGATGACGATATAATGTAGAGGCTGCGGAGACGAAGAGGCCCAGAGGTGCACACCTCACTTCCTCTGTCATTGCTCGAACCTCTGTCACTTGAAGAACAGAACACTCACTGAACCAAATTTGGTAGTCATATTGATAAAAAAGCATGTAGATTTGAAGAAACGGTGATCAATATAAGGTCAACAACTCCTGTCTGTTGTTTTCATGAAAATTTTGTACAATATAAGAAATATTGTCATTTTGATGAAATGCATAATATTTTTCATTGTGGTGTTAAATTCACAAAAAATTGTCACATTGAATAAAACTAGTTATTATTTCGTAAAATTCAATGAATACTCATTCTTCAATTTAACTTAAAACTTTCCTCATTTTGAAAAAATATTTTTCAAATTGAAGAAAGAAATTTTCATTTTTACATAACATTTCTTCAAACTAAAGGAAAAAATCTTCAATTCGACGCATAGTACTCTTTAGTTTAATGAACGCTTTTTCAAATTGAAGAAAAAGTCTTTAAATTAACTCCTTCCTTTATTCGAGTTGAATAATTTTTCACCAAATCTACGCATTATTTTCTTCAATATGATGAATATTTTTCTTTAAATTGATGATTTTTCTTCGGTTTCACGCTTAATTTTTTTGTCAATCTGACAAATATTTTTTGAAATTGATGAAATATTATTTAATTTCATGTCTTATTTTCTTCAAATAAAACATTCAATCCCCATTAGAACAAATAAAACGCAAATAGATAATCTTAAGTTAAAAATATTTTTTTTATTTATATTATTTATATTTAATAAATTTATAATAAAAGTAAATTATATTAATATAAAAGTAATTAAGACATTAATAAATAATTTGTAATTTAACATATTTAATCGATTTGAGATAATAATAATAATAATTAATAATATAATTAAGTGATTAAATAATTAACAATTTAATGTTTCTAAATAAGTGGTTGGCACAAGGAGACTGTACATCAAGAAAAAATTTCCACAGCAGCGACTAACTGAAATAAAAGAAAATCATTATGTATTGCATTTATATATGGGTATTATATTTATTCCTATACTTTTAAGTGATCACAATGATTAATATTTGTGTGTCACCAAAATGTTTACAATACAAATTTAATATTTAATACTTACATTTTTATCACACGAACTCGATAGTATCAATCCGCACTGCACCACTTCACTTACAAGAATAAAAGTTATCACTTCTAGGACAACAATCAACATTTACATTTTAATGAAAGTTCTTCAAATTGATTATTTTTTTCAATTTGAAGAAAACGTTTTCCTCCATTTAAAGAAATTTATTCAAATTGAAGAAAATATAATGAACAATTTTCATAATTATAAAAAAAATTCGGTATGAGGAAAATTTCGTCAAGTTGAAGAAAAACTTTCCATCCTATAATGAAATTTCTTCAATTTAAAGATATTACGTAGAAAAATTGATAAGACTGCAATGGTTTAATGGGTATTTCTCAACGTGAGGACAAAAGTTGATAATAACATATTGAAGAAACTTGTTTAAGTTGACGAATATCGTCAATTTGAACAAATTTATTCAATTTGAAAAAATGTAAGATGTGGGAATAATACAAATTTGTAGACAATTTAGGGGAATGTGGTGCTAGATTCAACATAATTACGAGAATGTTGTAAAACTCAAATCCTATGAATACCCAGAAGTTTTGGAATGGCGATGTCTTTGCGGTTCTTAAGTAGATACCTATACTGATAGGTTATGCGCATTGGTTGTTTTTATTGTAGGGCGCTTCGCTTGTAACCTATGGAATAGATAAAAGTTAGAAGTTAGTCTTCTTTGGGCAAACAGTTTTAGATTTTGTGCAGAACCCTCTGTTAGTTGAACAGTTTGCTGTTGATTCGATAAAGTCAATGTTTTTGGGCCAAGCTCCATATATAAAAGTAATGTTTGAGTCCTGATATGATCTTTACATTATAGAATTGAGTAGTCGCTTCGAGCTGAAATAGCTCTTCGCTCTAAATAATAAACTTTACTTTGGCGACACTGACCTTATTACATATATTAAATGCATGGATTCATCATAGATTCATTGGGATGGAGGGTTCGTCGTCGTTCGTGGTCCGCTGTACCTACTGCGAATTAAATGCAATCAACATTTGTTTTTCCTTTTTTTGTTTTAAATATTTATATTATATGTAATTAGAATAGAAACTATTTATCACAATATTTCAAGAAGAGGACAAAGTGGGTCCAGCACGACCGATTTAATTATGTATGTTAGGTGCTTGCCTTCTTCAGATTTCTGTTTTTTTAAATGGCTTCAATGATTTCACTGATATTAGAATAAGTGATATATTGTTCTTTCTTATAGAGGGAATATATATTCTTCAGGAAGTGTCTTATAATGATTTTCTTTTTTTAAATTTCGACTTTATCAAAACGGCTGAACTGTTTTAAACTATTTCTTTGAAATTTGTTTGATTGATTTCTCTTAAGCTTAGTGTAAAGTCTTACCTGCTTCTTATGAAAATCCAAGAGCTTATAAAATAAAGTAATAAATACCATGCCTGATTCTGACCTCGAGCAAGATTTTTGTTTGAGCATAATAAGTAAAAAATTCTATGTGCTGTGTATATTGCAAACATATGTATGTTAATATGCCATAATAATATGTACACGAATATCAAAATCAAACGTGTATAAAAAAACGTTCCCCATTTTTATGTCAAAAAAATGTATATTGTGTTTAGTTTAAATTAAATAAAATCCGCTGGGGGAAAAATATCTTCAATAAGACGAAATATTTGATGAACAATTGTCAATTTAAATAGTCGGTGGTTTTGTCAATATGAAAATAAATTCATTCGCTTGAATAATATAATAAATAGTACAGCATTTGATGAAACTTTACTGATTTTGAATATTAAATCTTCAATATGAAGATACATTTTATGAAAAATTGTTTATTTGAATAACTGATTCTTCTAAAAATGATCAACATATTTTTGTCAATATCACATACAGGGCACCGTTTTGTTAACGACTTCAGTTTGTCAATATGACAAAATTTCATTGATTTGAATAAAATATGAAATCGGACAGCAGTTAAAGAAATTTTATTTGTTTTGAATATTAAATCTTCAATAACACGAAAAAATTTATGAAAAATTGTCGATCCGAATAATTATTTCTTCAATGTTTAACAAAATATTTCCGTCAATATGAATACGCGATTTGGTTCAGTGCTTGGAAGCTATTACTTCCATGACTTACGAGAACTTGCTGATGTTACACTTTCTGAACTTTACAGGTTTTTGAGGACATCAGGATGGCTGAACGGCTTCGTGGCAAATTTTGACATGCTGACGTCGCAAAAACTCGCTCTTTCTATTGACACTCGGGTGTTTCTCATGAGAGTACGCTGCGACAACCAGCGTAATCAGACGCTAATTAGCTACACTCAATTCACCAGACCCAACCGAACCTAACAAGCCACCACAACAAAAACACATCCACGGCGAGGATGGCAAATACAATTTGTTGAACAAGTCGAAAAAAGAATCGCAGTGCGTGCGGATGAAATAAAGTACAATAAAGAGAACTTTTTGTAAACCTTTTCCGTAAAACTCTTAGTAAAACTCTTCATAAAAAACCTTTGTAAGCCTTTTTAAGCCACATTCTTAAAATTCGTCATTTGTACAACTTTATTTCTACCTTTATAAAATTTATAGATACAATTATGTGAATTACACTTTCGTTGTCCTTTTATAATAAAAAAAATACGCAAAAATAAGTCTCGTGGTCAATTTTTATAACGAAATTGCAGCTGCCGCCGTGTCGCCTTTACAGCCTATAAGGGCAATTTGCATCAATGCTAAATCGAACAAGCCCCTATCAATGATAGTGACGGAATCACCAAGCCCGAAAGAATGTTACTACAAACTCTTGGACGGGACCTATGACGAAAGGCATCCTTGACAATACAATGAGATTAGAATCACCGCAAAAGTTATTCTCAAAATGACCGATCGGCTTCGAAATAAAATAGCAGGTCCTCTGTAGGCAGCGTGACGGTTGTACGACTAAAGTTTGCATTTTGGCATTTGTTTGAGAGCCTGCCACAATTTTCTGCTATTTTGGGCTTTTGTGCTTCAAAAATGTTCCAAAAGCTGTTATTTTCAGATAAAACCTTTAAAATGCAACGCAGTTTCCAAACAAAACAATATTATAGTGTTTAGCGAGCCAATGCTTGTTAAATATCTTTCAAAAATACTAAATGTGCAGAATAGGTTCAGAAATGACACTTTTTATTCTCATTTGGGCCTTTTTCTTGCGACTTTTTAGAATTCTCCAGGTAACGCTGTCTGTAGGGTGTGAGGGTATAGACCAAAGGTCCGCTATGGTAATGTTGAGCTCGTTACTTTCTTTTACTACCGATATTGGCAACGACTTTTTGGGAGGTGGTTAGAATTTTGGTAAATCACTTCTGGAGACTGGTAAACGGCGATAACGAGCACGATTCAGCTGTCAGGCAACATAAGCCACTCAACATCGACGGTGATAAACACAGGTATATCTGAAATTACATCCAGAGACCTGCGGGAGCTGACAAATATTGCCCACTAAGCTACTCACAGGTGAAGGAGATTATTTAGTAGGAATCACGAAGTAATAAGTTGTTCAGAAGGTAATCCGAATGCACTGAGAAGATTAATCCTAAGAGTAGGGGTACCAAACCTTTGTTTGCTATTGCTCTATCCAACTTAACAAGCTTAGACCCATACTTAAAATAACTCCGCACGCAGCAAGTTGAGTCACACACTCGTTTTCGTACTACAACTGCCATTTGGCTAGGATAGCTCTTTCTTGTATACCTAATTCAGTTCTGGATCATTCTACAGTCTATATAACAACTAATAAAGATTGCGACTTAATGTTCTCTATATGCGGAAACTATTTTAGGTTAGGACAGGTAACAAGGGGTATGAGATACGGCACTGGGGCACATAAGGGCCCATCGTTAACTACAGTGGAAGAACAAACCTTAACCTTTTCCCTCGAAAAACACTCAATCGCCTTACGAAAACCAATTAGTGCTTTGTAGATATATCTCTAGATATTGGAAGAAGTACCTACCCAGATACCTCCTTCGGTTGCGAGATATTGCTTTGCATTCGAACGTACGCGGGTGATATTTTCATCAGCAGGTCGCTGCAGAATATGCAAGTGTCCCTGTCTGCCACTAGAAGTCTTTTTGCATGTTTTCTTTGAAGGAAGTCTGCTGACTGAATTCCTATCAAAGTCCTGAGTTGTTCCCTTCCTAGTTCAAGAATATCCCTAGATCTCTTGCTGTTAAATTGCGGCCAAAGTGCCTGGGACACTTTATGCCCGGTGATGTTTGACCATGATTTTTATAATTACTCCTTCTTCTCTACCTGTTTCCCCTTCTTTCCTCGCAAGCTCATCGGCATCATAAAGGATTTGACCTCTTTGAAGCAGTTCTTCCAGCTCTCTATATGAGATCTGCAGATTTTGTACGATGTTCTAACAGCCAGCCATGCGGGGTACGAGTATGATACAATTCAATAGCTAACTATGGATGCACTGAAATGCTGTTTGTTGGTTTTTGAAGCTAATTTTAAAGAGCTTATAACAATAGTTCTTACGACATCAGAACATTCTTTGTCTGTTTGAAGTTGGCGGACTTAGTCACACTTTTCTGAGTGTACAGATGCGTCCAAGGCAAGATTCCATCGGCAACAATAGAGCCGATAACGAAATCAGGTATAAGAGTAAGAGTTTGATTAGATCAGCACTACTCTAGTTGTATAAACTTTGATTGTCCGAGACGATTGTCGAAACCATTGCCCTACAAAACTATTATAACTCATTGCTGACCGCTGAAGATAATCGTACCGAGAGAGTTTGAGAATGATTGAAAAATGTCTTATATTGAAAAGCGACGTAAAAATGTCAAAAGCAATATCGTCAATTTCGTTCTGAAAGTGAAATTCCTAAACATGGAATAGAAAAATAAAACTGACTAGTACAGAGTCGCCTTCATTCCATTAGCTTTCCACTTGATAAGAGATTAACAATTTCCAAAGCCGTACAAAATCAAATGTCCCTAACGATGGATTCTTTCGCTTCACATTTAACGTTAGCATTTCTGAACAGTTTGAACACTTTAAACAGTAGTGAAACAAAATTGATTAATTGGAACTGCGATTTATTAACTATTTTTTGTTTTAAATCTGACTCTGAAAAAGGTGTTTAGAAACTTCGAATTAAAAAAAAAAAAAACAACAACTAGCAGTCACACACATCTTTTTCACATATTTATTTTCTTTTTCGCGGAATGAATCATCTGCTGTATAGTCAAAGAAAAATAATTTGAGCAAAAGGTAACAAGACCGGTTCCAATTCAGTTTGACCCTTTTTGAATTCATCTACCAACGCAATTTGATTTCTGATCAATCCTTCGAAACCAGCATTTCTGTTTGATTTGTAACAATATTCTTGACTTCTTTGTTTAATGAGCACTTGCTGCGCTCAGCGACGACGGTTGAATCGATACTTTTTCTTTTGGCTTTTCGATTTACGCACGTATTTGATTGATTTCCATGGTTAAAGACAACAGTTGGATCTCGTACTATTGTTGTAAACCGTGGAAATCAATTATTTATATGGATCATGTGTGCATAACAAAGAAAGGCCTATTAATAACCTTGTAAGTAGAAGAATCGTGTTATTTTTCCCAGCGGCATATTTGGTTGGGACTCTCTCAAATGATGCATTAGCCGCCAATTTGTCATAATTTATATGTCAGTGTCCACATAGTGATCCGTGATTTGTGATCCGCTCGCAGCCCATATGCCGATTGTCCGACAAAAGTTACACAGAAGACTTACGGCCAGAGAATAATAACAAACTAGCACCTGAATCGTCTCAACACTGACAGAATTGTTTGTTATTTCGCAAGTCATATCTACCTATAAACCTATACGATCCCTAATAAGAGTCGCCTGGTGGTGTAGGTGTCAGTTTGATGTTAGTACTAACAGAAACGGGACAAACAAATTGAAAATTCTTCATGTATTAAAACAAAAACAAAAATAGGTAGCAACACGATAGCTAAAAAAAAAACACAATTACAGAGCATCATTAACAATAATTGTCGAAGTATTCAAAACAACGCTAGATGCAGAATCAAAATGTTAGCCTTAACAAAATTGAAGTAAATAATAGAAACCTTAAGGCAGAAGCGGTGCAGTATTCTCAGCCCTTTATACTCTGTTGATCAACTGAAAATTGCCTTGCATTGGTGGCACAGATCACCCTTGGTCACTTAGAACTGAAAGGGAAATCCCGGTCATTGATTTGGGGCAAGAATCATAGGAATGCTTGACACCTACACAAGGTAGTTGGTGCCATTAAAAGAAGGAGAAACCCAATTGCAGCTAACATTTAGAGTTCCCCAATATGGCCAGGATAAAACGCCTTTTATAGACCGTCCTTCCTGTTCGTATGATTACTCCAATTGAGTAAAAACCCCAAGAAAAGAATTTAGATGTCACTTCGTATGCCGTTTCCTTCACAAAATGCCACCGAGCAACCTCTTCTGATTGCATTCATAGTTGCTGCTGTCAGATTTCATCCAAAAAAAGGCATATCATTCATTTTTCTGATGATTAATATTGAAAATACTGCACCAAACAAATCAGTTTCGGGGACTTTGTTCACAAATCGATATGCAGCAAACAAATTTGCCTTGATTCACTGTAATAACTAATTAGAAATGGTAGCATTATGAGATTATGTGCGGCAAAAATCAATTACAATTGTATACTCAGCAATTTGATAGTAACAATTTCTTTTATTGCCTACTAGAACATTCGTTAGTCTTTTCTTGCTACATAAAACACACATGAGGCTTGTAGAATTTGCACAGAATTCAAAGTATTTGGGTTACCATGCTGCAACTAATTTTTTAGAGCAAAATCATATCACTCACCTGCGATGGATGCAAAGGAGGCCGCACAACATCTACGAGAGTAACTATCACACAATACACGCAACGCACAAAAAATACGCGATTTTATGATTAATTTACTAATTAAAAGTTAAACTTATTGAATTAACACAAAATATGAGGAAAATGAAGAGATTTGCACGAATTTTTAAAGAAAAACAAAACAAATCCAGGGACAAAAGCGACGTGAACGGTAAACTTGTTGATTAATCAGAATTGACAGCTGTTACAGATGACAGCTGAGCAGAAAACAACACATGTGGCGACGGGTACATTCTATGTGGTGGGAATAAGTACTACGGAGTTTGTGGGAGATTGGATGGAAACAATTTCGAGACTCGAAATATTGTATTTGATATTGATTGGATTTGGATTGGATACTATTTGGAATTAAGGCATACCCAAGAGATGGCACGAAGAGTTCATTTTATCCGTTAGAATTTTGAAATATTATTATGATTATTTTTTAACTGACTTAAAAAGCCCCTTGAGAAACTTGTGGTTAGGTATAAGTTCCGCATTACAAGGTACAAACTGTCAAATTGGGTACAATAACTGACATCGAGAGTCCAAAAGGGTCGAACAATTAATAGCAGGGCATAAACTTATTTTGCGGGTCGTCAATAGATACCCTGGGTGTTCCGAACTGTGGGCAGTGGCTATTGTAGCTTACTTAATTGGATAGAAGTAGAGGCCGGACATGGACCATCCAATGATTGGCGATTAACGAGTCCTATACTTGGCCTTAGAAGTGCAATATAAAGAATCCACTGCTATGCTAAAGGAATTTATGCTAAAGAAATATAATTGGTGCTGCCACTATGAGAGATCCAAATCGCTGTGGTTATTTAATAAATCATGTTCGAGTCGCTTTTGTCCATGCGGTAGGTTGTTACATTCATTTGATTTCAAGCCAACGCAAAACTAGAAAAATAAATATGCGCACTCCATAGAAAAAGATACAATTTTCCTAGATCTAATTTGTCGTATAGAATCGCAAAATAGATCACAACTACAAATCAATTCAAACACGGGAAACGGCTGGAAATGTCAAAAAATCAAAGAAAATCAACTCCGTTTGTTGTTCATTACATACAAAATATTAACAAATTAACCACTTCCCATTTCCGTCAGGGTTTTCAACATTAAGACCACTCTTCGTGATGCCACTCTGGAAGATATTCAAGCAATAAAACCACGAGTCAAATATTCGACAACCAAGTTTTTTGGTCATCAAGACTTAGAACTTAAACTGAGATCAGCAATCTATTCACTCATATCGGAGAACGAAAATGGCAAAATGACCGCCTATGCGAATTTTGACAGCTTTCCGAATTTAAGCGCAGTACCAAATGGATGTTGGCTGCATTGGATACAATTTCACTACAGGTATGAACAGCCAACCAATACCTGGAATTGTCGTGAGTTATTTGGGTTAGCCCGGTATCAATCAGCCAATATTTGAGAGGAAATTACACTAGATATTAATTTTTTTTATAAAAAAATTGCTGTAGTCTTGCAACACGCATGCCACATGTCTGAGACATGTTGTAGCTTAAAACAAAACTTCTTCATGAGTGCCAATGCATTTCAATAGCGGTTGGAACAGGATGCTGCAAATGCAAGCAGCATGTCTGCGACATGTGTACGACATTTGTAGTCGTTCACAGTGGCATAAAATTTCGCAATTGTGAGCTTCCGCAAATTTAAAGTCGGAACTAAAATTAATGATTAGATAGTAGGTACGGCGCAATGTCTCATCAAAGTTGTATTCTTAACTCCACTTGTATTGAAGGCTTAAAAGTACCTTTCTATTTAGTGTGAAGGTTAAAAATGATTGTTGGTAAGGCCCATTGTGAATTTCTTGGCTCGATTTGTTGGCTGCCTCCCATAAACGTCAACTGGAAATCTGTCCATGTAACAAATCAAAACTGAGACACATCAAGTCAGACCGCTGTCAGACTTACTAAATTAGATACTTGAGTGTGTTCAAGAGTTTGTACTACATAATGTACGTATAACTGTATTCGAGAAGAGGAAAACGTCAACTGTCAGGTGACCCACAGTGACAGCTTTTCCAATAGTTTTGTTCCCTAACGATAATCCATTCGAACACGTAGTCAAATTTAGTCAAACTTCATACGTTAACCCAGAAGTTAGTCAGAAAAGAGCCACAAAGAAAGAACAAAATATTTCCCCTCTATAAAAAAAGCTGTAAATTTTGGTTATAGCTGACAGATGGTTGTCAAATCTTTCAAATGCTATTTTGTAACTGACTTTTTAATTGATTTCATTTTTATTTCATTTCATTCGTACGTAAGAATGAAAAGAAGCGAACGTTTTAGTTTCAGCAATAGAAGTAATTAAACTCTTGCTCTTAAATATAAATTTGTACTTTTAGTTTCAGCAATAGAAGTAATTAAACTCTTGCTCTTAAATATAAATTTGTACTTTTTTCTACTGTTATTTGAATATTTCCTTTTCCCGCCTAGGAAGTATGCATTTTTTTAAATTTGTAGTTCAACGCGGTCCTTTCCTTTTAGGTTACTTTTTATTTCGGTGAGCGAATTCTCTCTCAATGAGAGAAAATATGTATGTGACATATTGCCAATATTGAACCAGAAAGTAAGGGAACAGGTCTATTATAAGAAATTTGTCGAGTAAAAACTAGTAAGATTCTTAGTTGAGGGGTAATATCTTGCTCTCTCGAAGCCGCTCTCTATTTAAGGGACGGGATTGAGTTAAAACTCATACAAATTCATAAAATTTAAAAGAAAGTTATGTGACCGATCTAGGCCAATCAAAACTGAGACCCATCAGGTCGGCTTGCTGTCATGGATTCTAAGACGCCACCTTAAAGTAAGAAGCTTTTTTATACGTACCTACATTAAAAACAAATCTGTTTATTATAACTTTTTTTTTCAACAATAATGTGGTTAGGCATGTGTGGAAGCCAGTTTTAATAATATCAAATGTTTACTCCCGGCTGACAATGCATAGAAGCACCATCAGGATATGCATTAAAAAACGTCCCCTGAGCGAAACATTAAAACATTATTAGACTGCACTGGCTCCCTAAATTTATTAAAATAAATTTCGATTTTTCCATTTTCAGAATGACGAAGATCACATATGGAAACACACTTTTCCTGACTTTCTTCGTCACCGATGACCCTTACAATCCCGATTTATTGAGTGACATTTTCAAAGAGATATTTCTTCGGGAACCAAAGATCAGATTTATTTGCACCGTAGCGCCCCCTGTCGACTGTAAGTACCCAAGAAAACGGCATTAATATGAGTCATCTTTATTTTCTTCGAACAGCCATATACGAGGATATTCTCAAGGTGCACTGCAGGCAAATATTTTCCTTAGATCCATCCGTATACAGATTGTCCCAATCGATCTTTGTGTGCGAAAAGTTTGACATTATTCCAAGGATGCGGCTACGCCGGGCATTGTAAGTACGACTTGTGATGCCAAAATTGGTCTAACAGTTAATCAAAATTGTTTACATAATATTCAGGGCCGAGGATAATGACGACTTAGTGAATATAATCGACGAAAAGCTAAAAGCAATACGCCGCGAGTTGGGCGAGTATTATATTGCCGAACAAGTTCTGCGCAATGATCCGACTGAGAATATCGTTGTAGCAGAGGTAAGAGCTGGTGTTTAATAGTATTTTATATGATAATTGCTTTTGGTATTGGTTTGAGTTGTGCTCTAGGTAAACTACTTCCGTATTGACTGCATTTCAAAAGACCAGCTCTACGGAATCTGTCTGAGTAGCGCCATAACTAATGCATTTCTCTATTCACCTCAACAGGTAGTTATTTCTCCGTTTCTCACTCCCTTAGATTGCAAATATGACCATCGGGATGATATGGATAAACACGAATATCCACCGCAAGGCGTTGGCAGACAATTTCGAAATCGCCGCCTACGGGCACTTCCTACGACCGCAGCAGCAAAACCCTGAAAACACCGAGACCAGAACTGTTACGTAAGTCAACCCACTACAGTTGAAGCCGAACTCCAGATGTTGTCTTCTTGGACTTTTCAGCGACCTCGTTCGGAAGCAATCCAAACTATTCTTCGATAAGACACGCTCCGGACCAGTTGACGCATTCTCAAAGGAAAAGAGACTGTCAGGCGCATCGGAACGAATCCGAATGAGGTAAGTAGATTTGACCTGATCAGTCAATGTTCGACCTCCTCAATCCAAGCCTTTACAACCTTTACATATGCTCGAGTGACTCAAGTCAGAGTGGAGAATTCGCCGACAATTCGGCATCGAAAACTCTCTTCCGCAAGTGGCAACAAATCAGCAAAAGTGAACAGAACTTTCTAAATCCAGCCAAGTCCCGTTTTAATTTTAACCACTTTGTCTCATGAGTAGATCTGAAAACCACTTGCAACTACGTGGAAGAAGTTTCCAAGACAGTCTCCGTGCCAAAGACGACCGAAGTGACGAACGCGTTCGCCATCCAACTGTTTGGCTTAAGCAGTACCATCGATCCTAGGCGGGTATTCGAGTTGGTGGCAGCCGCATTCGCCTCCTACCCGGACAAGGATTACTGTGTCATATCCCTCTCGTCCGCTGACGCATCATCTGACTCCCTAAGCGGTCCTCTGTTGAAATACTTTTCGGTGAGTTGGTGGTTACTTAAAACGTACACAAAACCTATTGTTCTCTCCCTCTGTAGCGTGTAATACCTCGTCCTGGCTGTAAGATCTCCGACTGCTTGTATATCACTCACAGGAATTCCTTTCTCGTCGAGATAAGCATAAGTCCCTTGGCAGGCGAAGATGTTGCTGATATGGAAAATATGCTCTGTCTGACAGCGTTCCAAGGACAGGGGATGTACTACTTGGCCGACATTACACAATGCATGGCCGAGTACTTGCAGGACCCGCGGTCGGCCTACGACATCCTTGTAATGCGTTGTGAGGGATGCCCCATTGGTTTTGCAGTTCTGAAGTTTGTATCGATCTTGATTTGATTGATGGTTGGGGTCAACCCGCTTTTCGATTTGATTTAGGCAAAACTGCATTATGTGCGAGCTACGTGCGAACTACGTGCTCTATTATGATGATGATGCTTTTCCGGACTGGCAAGCTGGCGAACTGAAGTACCTGCACTTGCACCCGGCATTTGCATGGGAGTGGGTGCATATTGCTCGGCAGATCTTTCGTCTAACAGGATACTTTGCGATGCACTATCGACTTGTGAGGGAGGTAGGTGTCTGTCTGTTTTTTCAGCTTCAAGGATTTACAGATGGGGCCAGAAAATAATTCTAAGACTCCTTCTAACGTAGGTCCGCATTGTAAGACTGCCCCTTTTGGCAACTTGTTAACTTTCTAAAAGGTCTCAGTGTGGCATTTGAGCTACACAAAGTCTTTTAGAATCACAGCTTTCGAAACTGACAGTAGTTTGAAAACTAACACTTTTCCAAAAGCCATCATGGCATATACCCATCGCATTGACTAACTCGCCAATTTCCCTCTTGCAGTACAACCAGCCAGTGATGAACAGCATCCTGTTGAATATGTTTCCCATATTCCCACGCAAGCGAGTGCATAGAACCTATATTGAGCCATACGCCCTCTACTACCTGAATGTGAGAATGTGCCACATGGCCCGCGATCAGATCGAGAACAAAATAGTCATCATTGGGTTCAATGAGACGTGCAAAGGATTTCTGAGGACACTGCTCTTTTCGTAAGCCCACAGTCACTTCCAATGAATTTTCGATTAGTCTTTCTCTCAGTCCGAAGGCCAAGCACATGCAATGTCTCAACATCACGGTGGTCACCGATTGTCCAGGATTCATTGAGGCCGAATACGACATCAAGTCTTTTGACAAACAGCACTCAATGTTCTTCCAAGCAAAGAATCAGTTCGATGCGGAGTACCTGCGGAAGCTGGAGTTCCGGACCTGGGTTCGATTTATCAGTGGACCGTTCAAAGGAATCAAGGGGTTTGTATGGCATCTCAAAATTGAATCTTTCAAATGCATCTCTGCCAATGTACAGCGATGCAAAGCGCATAATACTCGACAACGGGACAACCCTGCGATATGACCGGCTGTACTTGATGTGCAGCTCGAGGTTTAGTGCGCCGAAGTCACTCAGTACGGTGCCAGACAACTATCTGGAAATAAATGGGCGGCTGGACAAGATTGCTTTCTACCATAAGATCCGACTTCTCACAATGGAACTCACAGAGCAGACCCTACCAATTGTGGTCTATGGGACCGTGATCATGGCGCACTCTTGTGTGAACACTCTGATCGAACTGGGGATCAAGCCGGCGCAGATTTACTTTGTCATTCCGCGAATGAAGGCGAAAATCGACTTTCCCGAGACGTTCGACGACGAATACGTTATGGACTTGATTTACAAGTTGGAGCAGGATGCCGGCATAAGAATGTACAAGCATTTGAAGTTCGTCGACTGGAGCTTACACCGACACGAGAATGCCATCGAGAGTGTGACCTTTGAGTCAGAGTTTGAGACAGTGGAGCTGAAATGTTTGGCGCTTATAAGCTTTCACGGAGAGGCATTGTCCCGAGTGCTGCGAGAAAGTGAGTATGTTGTACAGCTTTGCACTGGTCTTATTAAGGAACAAAAAATTCGCCCCCATTGACATCCGCATCAAGGCAAAATACAGACAAAGCCAATTACAGCCATCAGCTAGGTATCATCAAGTCTATCACCATAGTCAATATAGTATCATAATAAGTGGCTAGAATGACGAAATGAGCTGGCCTCCTTTGATCAGCTCAATATATTACACCCTCATTTGTATTCCAGAGCATTGCAAAGTAGATACTGTTGATTTACCGAATCAAGACACATTCCGTTCGTCAGTCTAGGTTAAGAGTCTAGTCCCGAAGTATGTTAGGGAAAGGCAAATACTTAGCAACCACTTTCAATGCCAAACACAAAATATTCAGACGATTATCGTCAAAACGAAAGACCTCCAAAACTAGCAACTAATTGAGAACATTTTGAGTATGAGAGCTTAATCCAGATTATTTCCTACAAATCTAATGAAAGCTGAAGAGATTTAAAAACCTTCGACCAGAATATAACTTATTAGGGTTATAAATATACGGAATATGGCCCCAGGCCTAATGATTTTTGGCAACTTAAGTTTCTCAAAACTGCTACATCTACGTACCATATGTTGTGAGCCAGGGTCGAGCCACAGGGGCAACTTCGATATGGGCAAGGAGGGCGCGGCATGCTTGTGGTTGCTCGGCTAAAGCTCGTCGGACGGGGGGTGTTCTTGCCCCCTTACCACATACCACCTGCTCAGCAAACTTTTATCCATGCCAAGAGAGAAAAGTGAAAAAAGAAATGAGAAGAAAGAGGGAGAAAGCTACTCTAAACTTAGACTTCGGACGGACTTCAAACGATAGGAGAGCAAAGAAAGGAAAAGAAAAGAGGCAGAAATGCTCCAAGGACTTATGCCAATACCCCTGAGGGAGGACGGGAAAGAACCGCGAAACTAATCCTAACTATCCTAAACTATACCTAAGCTAACCTAATACTTAAGCTCAGCCCTAGACTATATCTACACTAACTTAAAACTAGGTCAAACTAACCCTAAACGCAACTTTCCTTCCCATGGTCCCTCCAGGGTAAAGGTTCATCATGAACCCAAGACTTGCCAGATGTTGATGGCACGGAATGGCCAGCCCACCCTTATGTTCAGCGACATAATCCAATCGCTATCACTCCGGCCGATGTTGCGAGTGATAGCCCCTCAATGTTTCCGCCAGTCACAACCTGATCAAAAAAAAATAAACGAGTGAAGTCAGTCGTCACATCATGTCGTCACAGTTAGTGATAGTCGCGTTACGTCATCGTGAAACCATAGAAGGACGGCCTTCCCACTAATCCACACACCAAATGCTATAGAGGCTTAACCACACATTATACCCAATAGTTTCTCTTGCGTAAAGAAAATGTTGACAACTACAGAGATGATAGTGCCAATTTATTACCAATTCAAGAGTTCAACTTAATTAAACTAATATATAAAAAAAAAATGAAAGCAAGGAAATCAAAAAAGAACTAATAAAAGGTAAAAAAAGAAAAAAAAAAAAGCAAAAGAAAATTCAAAAAAAACTTAAATCTACAAAAAAAAGATTGTTCTGCACTTAACACTAAAATACACTACTAAATTTCAATAAAATATATATAAAAAAAATTACTCACGTACTTTCAAAACTCGTCCCCCGTTGTTCTGCCGGCAGCACAAGAAGAAACGTCGACTTCGAATTTCCAAATATGGCTTAACACTACCCGCGACCAAAAAAATGTTAAAAGCAGAATTGCACTATTACTAAAATTAACTACGCCTAACCTTACTCCCTAACCTTACTCTAATTAAAATTCAAAAAAGAAAAAATTTACAAATCTATGCAAAGCTTAGAACGAAAAGAATTGGCACTTCACAAAATAAAATGGTCGTTTCTCGTGCGATTGTGTCCATAGGACACTAGGTGCTTTTTCTGGTGGCGGAGCACCTTGCTTTCGCCACTACTGTTCCGTTGGGGGGGATCGTGTCCGGTGCTTCTTTGTTCGTTTTGTCGAGGTTAATGGGGGGAATGCTCTCCCGAGCTAATTTTGGCCGACGCCGTGGGATTCTGGTAGTCTTATTGGAGAGACTGGTAGGAGACCGCTGGCCCTTTGTATCGCTCGTTGGGGTCCGTCTGGCTTGGGACTAAACTGTCCAAGCCGAGCAACGGGAGCTAGGACGCCAGCCACAACTCTGGAGACGTTAAAATTCTCGTCTGTTCCCTAAGGAAACACTCTTAGTTTATGGTTGAACAAAAAAAAAATTGAAATGTCCACCTACCTCTCAAGCAAAGTCTTTTTCCTTATTTTACCTCAGAATTGCCACCTTCAGACGTTTGTTCCTACACAAAATTCTATACTTAGTTATCGCCTTTCAAAAATTACAAAATTGTCCCTTACCTCTTTTAAATAATTTTTAAAATCTTCCTCACGCCGGGTTATTAATTTTTCTCGCAACTGTGCGATCGCAAAAAAAATCTATGGCCGCTATAGGGCATTGACCGCACTCTATGCTCAGATGGCTGATTGTGGGCTCGTCGAACAAAAGAAAAATGAAAACTCTATTGCACAAATTTCCCCTCCCTTTGTTTTTAAGCCCTTCCTAGTTCTATCTTTGTTTTGTCAATACATCCTAATTGCTTATTTTCTCTATTTTCATCTTTTTCGTTCTTTTGATATTATTGCTATTGTATTTGTGACCCAATTTGTTCCCCGCATTTTCTAGTGAGAGTCAAAATCGAGCTTAAGAGAATGTTATCTGTCTTTCTCTTTTTGTCATATTCGTCAAGTCAGAGGTAAACCCTGTCCTACATAAATTATAATAACAACAACCTACACTCAATCATACGTAAAATAGATAAATAAATAAATACATAAATAAATGAAAATAAGCTAAAATGTAACGATCACACATTCATTACATTGATAAAGTGCAACAGACAGAACTGCGCGAAACGGCACACACGGAATTGGAACGAAACAGCCACCAAAAGGGAAAACCAAAACTTGACAATCTTTGCAAAAGCAAAACGTCAAAACAAAAAAGCATGGGGACATCGGATGGACTTGTTTCTGGTAAGAAATTTTATTTCGTTAATTGCCGAATATTAATTGGTTTATCTATTTTCAGGAGGTTGGGATAAACAATTAAGCAGGTACGTAGAGTGTTTTGATATTGGAGTTTGCCTGACAGGATGTGTCTTTCATGGAAATTTCCGTCGGCAAACTCCAATTGGAATTTTTGTTTACATCTGTGGTACTAATTTTTTTTTGTTCTTTTCAGGTACATCTATTGTATGGCCCCGTAACAGGCTCGACGACGTTTGCTGAGTGGTCGGGAGGCAAACGGCCTCGTAAAAATAGGGGTGGATATTACCTTTGGATATTTGCTGAAAGGTTTCTAACTCAATCTCCACAATTTGACGCATATGATTTCGGGACCCTGGCTGAAATATCAACGTGGGGTAAGGGCTCACGACCCTGAAAATATCCTGCGTTTGCACCTCCGCAATAGACTGGCAGGTACCTGTTGTGTGTAATGTGGATCTAAGCAACGTGAAATAAAGTGAGTTTATTATAAAGTGAATCCGATTATTGTATGTTTGATTGGGGCTGGGGTGCAGTGTGTTTATCACGGATCTATAGAGGGGAAAGGGTAATGCACTATGTGATGCGTAAAGCCATAACAGATAAACAAATAAATAAATAACTATGCTAAATAATAAATAGGTAAATAAATAAATAAATAAACTCTGATAAATTAATAAACTCTGATAAATAAATAAACTCTGATAAATAAATAAACTCTATGAATAAATAACATTAAGGACTTAACAAAGTGTAAATATCACAGCTAATCTAGTAAGCAACGACAGTCATGAGTGCGTCAAGATTTTACCCTACGAATGAAGATCTTTGGCATGGTATACGCCTGCCTTTTCTCCATTCACATTACCAACTTGGTAAAGCGAGTTGCCAATTGTTTTGAGGATAATCCCTCGTATAAATTTTGGTCCTAATTTCGCGTTGTAATTATCCACTTGATTACTTTGTTTAAAGTTTCGTCGATATATAATTTGACCGACTTTATATTGCACGTCTCTACTTCGAGTATTGTAAGTCTTTGTGGCTTTTTCGTGAGCTATCCCTAGATTTTCGAAGATTTTATCCCTTATCAGTTGTAGTTTGTCATCTTTGCTTACTATATCTGTGTTCATGTCTTTGATGTTATCCAGTCGTCTAAGGATTTCATAAGCACTCGCGTGCTGAATCATATGGGTGCCGAACACCGCATAATAGGGTTCAAACATGATCGCATCATGCACCACACTCCTCAGGGAAAACGCTGCGTCGCTAACATGTCGGTCCCAGTTCTTTTGGTCATCTTTCAGGTAGGACCTGATCTTGGCAAGGACTGACCTGTTAACTCTTTCCGACGCGTTCGCCTGAGGCGAGTAGAACGCGGTGCGAACATGTCTGACTCCGTACTTCTGCAAAAAGCTAGCAAACAGTTCTGAGATGAATTGTTTGCCATTGTCTGAATGGATAAATTCTGGTACACCAAAGACATGAAACACATTTTCTTCTAAGTATTTAACTACCTCAGCTGCCGTTGCTTTCCTAATAGGTTTTAGAAATACATATTTACTAAAGTGGTCAAGTACTATAAAAATATGGGTATGTCCGTCTCTTGTCCGGGGGTAGGGTCCTAAAAAATCTATATATAGGCGCTGAAAGGGTCGCTCCGTAATAGTCTGTTGTCCCATCGGCGGTCGAGATATTACGTTCAGAGGCTTATTGCACTTACATATATCACAGTTTTTTACCCAATTTTGTACGTCTGTGGCCATGCCGGGCCAGAAATAAAATTGTCTCAATTTGGCTAAAGTTTTGTGGATGCCTCCATGTCCTGCTGAAGGCGAATTGTGTGCAGATTCCACCAGGCTCCCACGCAACTCCTTTGGAATCCAGAGCTTCCAGGCTCTATCTTCTTGTATTGCGTCGCCTGTTCGTATGTCTGTTCGTTTATATACAAATCCATCCGAAACGCAAATGTCGGGAAGTTCGTCTTGTCTGTCGGTCACGGTTTTCCTGAGCTCATCATACTCTTCGGAAGAAAAGCACGCTGAGCCAAGGTCCACCTGCAGTATGTCGGTTTCGGGGTTGAGTTCCTCCATATGAACTCGGGAGAGAGTGTCAGGGACTACGTTCTGGACACCTTTCCGATGCTCGATGTTAAAGTCGAAACCCTGAAGCTTCAGGCTCCATCTGGCCAACCGACCAGACAGATCCTTCTGCGTCATCAGCCACTTTAAGCTGGCATGGTCCGTAATGATCGTGAAAGGTAGTCCTTCAACGTAGGCCCTGAACTTCTTAACGGATAAAACTGCCGCATAGCACTCGAGTTCCGTCACGCTGTAATTTCGCTGGGCGGAATTCAGCTTCTGGGACATGAATGCTATGGGTCTTCCATTATTTTCCTCATCCATTTGGAACAACACACTCCCTACTCCCATTGTTGAAGCGTCGCATTGTATGTAGAAGCGTTTCGTGAAATCTGGATTTGTTAGAACGGGTGCTGATACCAATGTCGCCTTAAGCTTTTGGAATGCGTTAAGCGCTTCCTCAGTCATGTTGAAAGTCAGTCCTTTTTTAAGGCAGTCGGTCATTGGCGAAGATAGGCCTGAGAAGTTTGGTATAAATCGCCTGTACCAGCCTGTCATTCCCAGGAACCGCCGGAGTTGCTTGGGAGTCTTAGGAACGGGGAAGTCCTCGACCGCCGATACCTTGTCTGGGTCAGTTCGTAAGCACCCATCGCCGACGATGTACCCTAGATATTTAATCTCGCGGTAACAAAACTTACTCTTCTCTACATTTATTGTGAGCCCCGCATTCCTAAGACAGCTAGCTACTTCGACTAGCGATCTGGCATGTGATTCAAAGTCTGGAGAGCAGACCAAGAGGTCATCGAGATAGACAAAGACATACTCTCTCAAACGAGCGGGTATGACCTTGTCCATTAGCCGACACATTCTCTGAGCTGCATTACACAGTCCGAACGGCATCACGGTGAAGTGATACAGAGGCCGCCCAGGGACTGTGAAAGCTGTCTTCTCCCTTGATCTGCGCTCCAGAGGAATCTGCCAGAACGCGTCTTTGAGATCGATGCCTGAAATATATTTGGTGTCCTGGAGCCTACTCAAAAGTCCCTCAATGTGTGGAAGGGGATAAGCGTCCTTTTTTGTTACCGCGTTTACCTTCCTAGAGTCCAGGCACAGTCTATTCTTGCCGGGTTTTCTCACCAACACCACCGGTGAGCTCCAAGCGCTATTGCTCTCCTCGATGACTCCAAGTGAAATCATCCGATCTAACTCGTCATATAAGAGCTTCTGAATCGCTGGTGAGATTGGGTAATGCCTTTGTTTAATGGGAATCTTTTCGTCTTCCACCTCGATGATATGCTCTTCGAGGTTGGTTTTACCCAATCCCATCGTTGCGAATGAGGGAAACAATTGCTTGATCTGCTCGAGTTGATGTTGTTGTGCTGGTGAGAGTGCCTGGACTGGTGTTCGTTCTTCCGTTGGCGATGGGACGTCCAGTTCGTCTATAATGTTCGGAGCGACTTTGAACGTTCTCCAAAAATCTACGCCTAAATACAACACCTGTTGTAGACTGGGCACCACATACAATTCTAATTGGTGAGACTTTCCCCCCCATGAGACTAGTGTCTTGTATCGTCCTAGTATTCTCTGGTGGTTTCCGTCAGCTGTTTTGATATCTGTAGTCATGTTTTTGATCTTTATCTTATGTTTGTCAAGGAATTCTAAGGCTCCTTTTCCAAGACAGCTTATCGAAGCTCCACTATCCAATAGACCCAGGAGCTCTTCGTTCTCTACCTTAACCTTTGCGTAGGGCCTATTGTCGTCCGTTATTGTAATTACCGAAGAAACTATGTTTTTCATTCGTCGTCTATTCATTGCACAATGTTCCCTAAGCTTTTTGATTTTTTTATAATTCCTAGTCTTTTCTATTTGCCGCGTCACTTCCTCTCCAAAAATCCGCTTTCTAGCTTCGTTATAGTATATTAGCCTTTCATGGAGGCTCTTCCTTTGAGGGGAATCTTGTTTGCGAGGAGATTCGCGCAATGCTGGATCTCTTTTTAAGATCTGAATCCGTTGAGGTCTGAATTCTCCGGGAGAGATGGTCCCATCAGCGGGTTGCTCCCGGATGTTCCGCTGACCTTCATGTTTCCCTGACATTTTTCGCATTGGAAGCTGATGTTACCCTGACCGCAACTAAAGCAGGTCAGGGCATGAAAATTTGACGGGCATGTCGGTGGAATCACCGCTGGCGTTCTTGTAGCGTCTAGTCTCGTAGCCTTGCTCTGGTCTGCTCGGTGTGTCTTGTCCGTTCGATTGTAAGTTGTCGGTCTGTTTGCTCTATTTGGTTGGAGAGCAGCAATCTCCAAGTCATCGTCTTCTTTGTCCTCTTGCTGGTCGTGATAGGGATTATTCCCAAGGAAATCGTCGACTTCCGAAACAGTCCGTCTGAATTTTTGGTCCCTAGTCGTCAAGTGTCGTTCCGCTCTTCTGGCTTCCTCCCTAAGATCTTGGATGGTCCTAATGGGGCATCCAAAGATGAGCGTAGCTACCCTATCCTTTATATTTTGTCGTAAAATGTCTACTAAGTCTCTCTCGTGAGGTCTGTTAGTCATTTGTAGTGTCATTGCTCGTACGTCGCTGTAGAATTCGTCGAAGGTCTCATGGGGTTGCTGCCTACGGTCCATGATCGACCTCAAGATTTCGTGGTCCCTTCTGTTTTGCCCAAATTGCCTAACTAATTCTTGTTTTAGGTCGTAATAGTTTAGCCCTTCATCTGCCTGGTTTTCTTCTAGGTATTGCCAGAGCCATCGCTCTGCTTGGCCTGACACAAGGTGGTGGAATTGGGAGAACAATTGACTTTCCGACAAGCCACTTTGACGTTGGAGTGTTTCTACTCGGAAGATAAAACTTTCGACTGACATGGACTTTGAAGTCCCATCGAATTTAACTCCCCATTTGTGGACTGGCGTCTCGAATTTTCGCCCAGGGTCTCTGAAAAACGGCTGTTCTGGCCGCGAGAAAGCATTCGAAGGTTGTGGTGGTGCTTGTTGTTGTTGTTGCCTAGTCGTGTCGTGAAGACAGTCGGTCGGCCGTGCTGCCATTGAGAGTTCCAGGTTGCCAATTCTTTGGTTGATGGCCGTCATGTTCCTCTCGAAAGTGAGCATCATCATTTTCATACTGCCGGCAAAGGCAGCCATGACTTCCCCTGGGCTCTCTTGTGCAGCACTGGTGACTAAATTATGTATAGTTCGTTCCTCGTCCTCTACTTGGTTCTGTCCTTGTACGTATATGTCGTCTTTGTTGGTGGTAGTTTGTTTTTGTATAACTCCCCCAACGGCTCCTGCTTCCTGTTCGTCAAATGTCCTCGTTGTTTGTACTTTTGTCATTGCGTTCTGTCGCGGCATTGGGACTCTTGGTTGAGTCGAAGATGCTGCCAATAGCGGCTGTTGTCCTGGGCTTCTGTTTCGATCTTTCGGGTGGGCTTGCTGCTCCAACTCCGATTCTTCCAGGATCACCGAGCTTGGGACCGCTATTTTCTTGTTTGTCGAAGTTGTCGAGTCTTTTCCTGTTCGTTGTTGTGGGCTGTCGTCTGTACTAAAATGAATGAAATCATGAGAGTACATGGTCAAGTCCGTAATGTCGTATCCGGTCGATGTCGTTGCGGGAGTTTTTTCATGTATTTCCCTTTTTCGGGAAGTACTATTGGCCAGAGGTTGGCGACCTGAGGAGGATTCCCAATTCAAGGTCGTTTGATGGTCTGCCCTTTGACCCCCTGGTTGGTTTTCCATTTCGATGGAAAAAATGTTCGCTAAATTTTTCAAATTAGATTTGATTGTTTCGTATCGTAGGGTGTAGGTGAATTCAGAGTAGTTCAAAATTCAAAAGTTAAAAAAAACAAATCCTTATAAATTGCCAAAATAAGCTTAATTCCTAACTGCAATTTGGAATTTAGGTTTTTGGTGTAGAAACTAAATTGGTAGTTGACTTTGTATATTGATGGTGCATTGGTGTGTGGACTTATGTTCAGGTTTTCCGCAAGACCTATCTATGGTTTTCTGTCAGTAAGTCTGTACTGTCTTTAATCGTATTCTCGCTTCTCAGAAGGACGAGTTGTGACTGGTGTCTCAGATCCATGACGAGTGTTGAAGTAAATCCTCTCCGCTCTGCCACAACTTGTTATCTAGCAATACCAAATCCAAGGATAGCAGAGTATCGAGTAGTTACTCCAGCACGATCAAAGCTTCCAGATCAATAACCACGCCTCGCATGGGGTCGGGTTGAGGACCCTTCACCCACGGATGGCAGCAAGTGATTAACCTTTCCACCTTAACCTTGTTCTCGGATCCATCATACACCTCCGGCTGCCTCACTCATCCCTTGACTACACATCTGAGGATAGGCAAGCAGTCATCAGTATAAGATAGAACTAAGATTTTCTCTTCGACCTTCCACAGACTTCAGGCTACCTCACGAGATCTCTTGGCTACACGCCCAGTGATTGGATAGCCGCCTTCCATCTGCTTTAGGAGGAGGAGTTCAAACAGTCCTTGAAGATTTGATTGGATAGGAAAGTAAAAAAAAATGAAAATTGAAAACTAAAATCGCGAAGACTATTACAAGTCCAAGGCAATGACTTTCTTAATGCAAATCATCCCCTTGGAGTCGCAATCGGTCTAGCCGGTAAAACGTTGGGCGCCATTGTTGTGAGCCAGGGTCGAGCCACAGGGGCAACTTCGATATGGGCAAGGAGGGCGCGGCATGCTTGTGGTTGCTCGGCTAAAGCTCGTCGGACGGGGGGTGTTCTTGCCCCCTTACCACATACCACCTGCTCAGCAAACTTTTATCCATGCCAAGAGAGAAAAGTGAAAAAAGAAATGAGAAGAAAGAGGGAGAAAGCTACTCTAAACTTAGACTTCGGACGGACTTCAAACGATAGGAGAGCAAAGAAAGGAAAAGAAAAGAGGCAGAAATGCTCCAAGGACTTATGCCAATACCCCTGAGGGAGGACGGGAAAGAACCGCGAAACTAATCCTAACTATCCTAAACTATACCTAAGCTAACCTAATACTTAAGCTCAGCCCTAGACTATATCTACACTAACTTAAAACTAGGTCAAACTAACCCTAAACGCAACTTTCCTTCCCATGGTCCCTCCAGGGTAAAGGTTCATCATGAACCCAAGACTTGCCAGATGTTGATGGCACGGAATGGCCAGCCCACCCTTATGTTCAGCGACATAATCCAATCGCTATCACTCCGGCCGATGTTGCGAGTGATAGCCCCTCAATGTTTCCGCCAGTCACAACCTGATCAAAAAAAAATAAACGAGTGAAGTCAGTCGTCACATCATGTCGTCACAGTTAGTGATAGTCGCGTTACGTCATCGTGAAACCATAGAAGGACGGCCTTCCCACTAATCCACACACCAAATGCTATAGAGGCTTAACCACACATTATACCCAATAGTTTCTCTTGCGTAAAGAAAATGTTGACAACTACAGAGATGATAGTGCCAATTTATTACCAATTCAAGAGTTCAACTTAATTAAACTAATATATAAAAAAAAAATGAAAGCAAGGAAATCAAAAAAGAACTAATAAAAGGTAAAAAAAGAAAAAAAAAAAAGCAAAAGAAAATTCAAAAAAAACTTAAATCTACAAAAAAAAGATTGTTCTGCACTTAACACTAAAATACACTACTAAATTTCAATAAAATATATATAAAAAAAATTACTCACGTACTTTCAAAACTCGTCCCCCGTTGTTCTGCCGGCAGCACAAGAAGAAACGTCGACTTCGAATTTCCAAATATGGCTTAACACTACCCGCGACCAAAAAAATGTTAAAAGCAGAATTGCACTATTACTAAAATTAACTACGCCTAACCTTACTCCCTAACCTTACTCTAATTAAAATTCAAAAAAGAAAAAATTTACAAATCTATGCAAAGCTTAGAACGAAAAGAATTGGCACTTCACAAAATAAAATGGTCGTTTCTCGTGCGATTGTGTCCATAGGACACTAGGTGCTTTTTCTGGTGGCGGAGCACCTTGCTTTCGCCACTACTGTTCCGTTGGGGGGGATCGTGTCCGGTGCTTCTTTGTTCGTTTTGTCGAGGTTAATGGGGGGAATGCTCTCCCGAGCTAATTTTGGCCGACGCCGTGGGATTCTGGTAGTCTTATTGGAGAGACTGGTAGGAGACCGCTGGCCCTTTGTATCGCTCGTTGGGGTCCGTCTGGCTTGGGACTAAACTGTCCAAGCCGAGCAACGGGAGCTAGGACGCCAGCCACAACTCTGGAGACGTTAAAATTCTCGTCTGTTCCCTAAGGAAACACTCTTAGTTTATGGTTGAACAAAAAAAAAATTGAAATGTCC
Source organism: Cheilosia grossa (assembly GCA_963082955.1). Taxonomy (NCBI): domain Eukaryota; kingdom Metazoa; phylum Arthropoda; class Insecta; order Diptera; family Syrphidae; genus Cheilosia; species Cheilosia grossa. The sequence goes on from OY720148.1 coordinate 30,233,548, forward strand.
ACCTACCTCTCAAGCAAAGTCTTTTTCCTTATTTTACCTCAGAATTGCCACCTTCAGACGTTTGTTCCTACACAAAATTCTATACTTAGTTATCGCCTTTCAAAAATTACAAAATTGTCCCTTACCTCTTTTAAATAATTTTTAAAATCTTCCTCACGCCGGGTTATTAATTTTTCTCGCAACTGTGCGATCGCAAAAAAAATCTATGGCCGCTATAGGGCATTGACCGCACTCTATGCTCAGATGGCTGATTGTGGGCTCGTCGAACAAAAGAAAAATGAAAACTCTATTGCACAAATTTCCCCTCCCTTTGTTTTTAAGCCCTTCCTAGTTCTATCTTTGTTTTGTCAATACATCCTAATTGCTTATTTTCTCTATTTTCATCCTTTTCGTTCTTTTGATATTATTGCTATTGTATTTGTGACCCAATTTGTTCCCCGCATTTTCTAGTGAGAGTCAAAATCGAGCTTAAGAGAATGTTATCTGTCTTTCTCTTTTTGTCATATTCGTCAAGTCAGAGGTAAACCCTGTCCTACATAAATTATAATAACAACAACCTACACTCAATCATACGTAAAATAGATAAATAAATAAATACATAAATAAATGAAAATAAGCTAAAATGTAACGATCACACATTCATTACATTGATAAAGTGCAACAGACAGAACTGCGCGAAACGGCACACACGGAATTGGAACGAAACAGCCACCAAAAGGGAAAACCAAAACTTGACAATCTTTGCAAAAGCAAAACGTCAAAACAAAAAAGCATGGGGACATCGGATGGACTTGTTTCTGGTAAGAAATTTTATTTCGTTAATTGCCGAATATTAATTGGTTTATCTATTTTCAGGAGGTTGGGATAAACAATTAAGCAGGTACGTAGAGTGTTTTGATATTGGAGTTTGCCTGACAGGATGTGTCTTTCATGGAAATTTCCGTCGGCAAACTCCAATTGGAATTTTTGTTTACATCTGTGGTACTAATTTTTTTTTGTTCTTTTCAGGTACATCTATTGTATGGCCCCGTAACACATAACTGCCCTCAGAATGCTTCTTAAATTAGTTGGTATTCGGTATCAAATTTGAGGTGTTTTCCATGGGCTGGGAAAGAAGGTTCAACATTTTTACAAAATTCAGCTTTTCAAATTTTTGAAAACAATACAAAATGTGTGGAAAATGTTCAAAAATTGCGACCTTTTCAACTGTCTCGATTACGTAGTTAGAGGGAAATATTGTGTTTGTACTAAAGGTCAGAAAACTCGAGATTTTCTGACATTACGCCGATAGAAAAATGAAAAAAAGTGGGTCCCGAAACTCTGTCTGCCCGCCCGTAGTCTCCCGAGAAATACAGCCTTAACGGCAGAATGGATTTCGTCCAAACTTCGGATTTGGAGGTGGGCGCCGTTTTCTGTTTTAAACTCAATATTAATGGTACTTCCCAACATACAAAACGTTCATATCAGTTTGTTTTGTTCGAAAACGGCTGTAACGATTTCAAACAAAATTGATATTTGAGCTTAAGCAGGATAGTTTATCATGACTGCATACCTAGTTTTTGGCTAAAAAATCGAGCAGCGGTACTTCTGAAATATGGACATATGTATCTCGAAAACGGTCTATACGATTGTAATACGAATTCATTCCTAAGGTAAAATGGTCATATCTAACTTAAAAGCAAAATCAGTTTTGCTATTATATGATCACACAATGGATTTTTGAAAAAATGCATTTTAAAAAAAGTTGGTTTCCTTTAGTTTACTTAAAAACGGCAGTAACGATTTTGACCAAAATGTATACTTAGTTTAAAAATGATGTTTCTTAAATTACTGCGTGCTTAATTTTTAATTCGAATCACCGAAAACAGTTTTAAAAATTCATATCTCGAAAACACCATTTTCGATTTCGGTAAAACTTAAAGAAACTTTAAGTAATGATTACATCTTAAATTATTGCGTGCTTAATTTTTAATTCGAAACACCGAAAACGCTAATTTTAAAAACTCATATATCGAAAACACCATTTTGGATTTCGGTAAAACTTTAACAACCAAGTAATGATTACATCCCGATCAATGTCTAGTACGCAGTTTTGAGCTGAATAGTAAAGCAATAGTATTTATATTTTTCAAACTAAATATTTCAATATTTTTTACTGTTTTGTCTGCATAATTTTACAAAAACCGCTCTAATGATTTTGATCAAAAAACATATTTAGGATAGTAAAATAATGTTAATAAGGATCCCGTACTTAGTTTTTTCTCAAAAAATCGAATAAATCAGTTCTTTTAACTATTTCTCAAAAATTACTACCCAAAAGCCGATTTGTGTTCATATATTTTTATTAAAGCGACGCAGAACTTATTTTTATCAAATATTCCGCGCTTCTCTTTTTTCAACCATATTGATTTATGGTTATAGAATAATTGCAACCACTTGGAGTTTACACAATCAGAAATAGCAAAAGCTGCTATGAAACAAACAACAAAAAAAGCTTTGGTACCTACGTATTTCTCTGCATGGCTCCATATCGATGGATGTTGCTCCACCAGTATCACCACTTTTTTTTTTTCTCCTCGACGCCAAAATCGTTTTATTTTCTTTCTTTCTTATTGAATTCCGAGGACTTGTCTGTTATTTCAATAAGAGACTCTAGCTCTAGATAATCTTCATTCATGTATTCATTAAAATCTGTCATCTTTTGAACACAACAAACAACAGCGATCTGTCAAAATTTAGCTAAAATTAAGGCTAACTTTTGACAGGTAGGTAAATGAAGGGCATTCTGAAACAAAACTTTGATTATTTAGCTCAAGCAGCGTACAACTCAGCTAAATTAAATGGGTTCGCTTAAATTTAGCTCAGCTAAATTTTGGAGAGAGTTTTGTACGAAACGAGTACGAAAACTTAGCTCGAGCAGCGTACAAAGCTTTAAGGGTTATTTTCCATTGTCGACGGATATTCAAAATGATTTTATTCGGCGAAAAAAACGGTTTATTCTTGAAGCAAAAGTAAAAATATGAGTTTGTTTTTTTTTTTGAAAATTGTTTGTGGACATTTTTTGAACTTCTTTTAATTGAAACGTAAGTAATGAACTATTTGGTTTAAAACAAAAATCATTTTTTAACGATTTTAGGCATTTTTTAGGAACAGAATGGGTCGAGGAATGGATATCACTCTAAAAAAAACGGATACAAAATCGTTGTTTAACTGCTTTTTTAATGTAATAATAACCAATATTAATAATAAAATATTAATAATTTACTTAAAAACCATGAATGCCTCTATTTATTTCTCAAACCACTGTACCTTACAATAAAAGGAAACAACCAACCAAAACTAATGAGAAAGTTTCGATTGACTCCGCCGTGCAATTTATTTTTATTGTTTGCAGAATTTTGTAAGGAACAGGCGAAGAAAACATTTACCTTTACTTTTTAATAAGTTATTTTCTTTTTGTATTTTTATTATTATTTTTTTGGTTCTTTTTTAATTTTCAAATTGTTATAAATTTAAAATTGTTTTTTAAATACCAATATCTTTTATTTTAAATTTGTTTTTTTTTGTTTTTCGTGGAAAAAAAATTTACTAAGCTGTATTTTATTTGGTTTTCTTTTTGTTTTGTTCTATAACAAGACAAAAAGACTGATTATTAAGCTAATCAGTTTTTGTCAATGTGGCTTTTTCCCTATTGAAATGAACCGGGTAAATATGGAAGGGTGTTATCTGCCCACACCATTGAACACATATTTGTAGAACCTTTCGAGCTCCATTCAGAATATGCTTTAGATTTATCTAGTTAATTCATTATAATTAGTTAACCTTACCTACAGCTCTGGAGAGGCACGATATCAAAATCCTCAACAACAAGATCGTCATAGATCAACATTCAAAAACTAACATCCCGTCTGTCTATGCTTGCGGAAGAATAACGCAATATCAAGAGAAACTGTTTGCCAAACAAATCGAACAGCGATACTTCAACCAAATTGAGATCGGAAATCAGGTGAGGGCCCTCCCCGATCCTTGCTTTTAAAAATCACGTCGTATGTCAAAAATTTCAGATGGCAATGAACTTTATAGAAGAACGTCGAACCGGACGCGAACAGAACATGCTGCAGGCCAAGTTTGTGAAGCCAATTTTCAGACAATCTCAACTTGTTGACGGTTTGATCTACGGAGGCTTGCGACAGCCGGGTCGATATGTTCCACGCGATATCAGAGAAAGTCTTCACAGCTATGGTCCGGAGTTGGTTACCCGCCACGATAGCGGGGAGTACTGTCGAGTGTGCCTCGACAAGAACGGCTTTGTCACCGAGATTACTTGCCTTACTCGAAAGGTATTCACAAGTTTAGCTGTACATTTGACAGTTTTTCGAAATCCCCTCCTAGTATCCAAACTTAGAAGTGCTCTACCGCATCTATGGCATTCACGAGACATTGCTGAACAATATGCAACACAGGTGCCAGTGTGGGGACATCGATAGCCTGTTGGACTTTTTCCACGAGGACGCATTTTCTGTTGTAATCCACGATCAATTTTTATTGCTAAGGCAACTGATCCGTCAGAAAAATCTTGACTGCATTAGGGAGTTTGTCAAGGACCTGGAGAAGGTCTATTATTTCAGAGATGTGGGTTTTTAAGTTTGATATCAATTCAGTCCCTACATAGATTGACAAGAGTGAGATCCAAAAGTACCTGCTATCGAAAGGAATGCACAAGATTATTCAAAGGGACCTCATTGACTTTATAAGGAAGCACTGGAAGTCGCTTCATCCACACTACGCATTGCCCGATGACTTTTCAAAATAAATAAATTCCCTGCTGTTGTAAATTCCAGCTGAATAATTGTGTGAATTGGGCTCATTCATACAGAAAAGCTGCTCTAAGAGATATATTTTTGGTTAAAAATGGCGACGATTATGGTAATAATGGCAATTGACTAGTATTGATTGCAGCGTTTGGTTGAAACTTCTGGTTGGGGAGGGGCTTGGGACGCGAAACGTGTTGCACAGGTACACGCATGTGGGTATCCACGAACAACTTTAAATAGTTTAATTCACGATAAAGAAATCTTTATCTGCATAGGCAAGAAACGTACTTTGTACTGACTAAGAACATACCTTTAATGTATTTACTACATTCCACGCTACGACTAACTAGGGCGCATTCAAATTGTAATCAATTTTCTTTCTAGACAGATACAACGTTGTTGAATCGTTAAAAAAAAACATAGTCCACCATATTCACACCAAAACCAAGCTCTGCGCTTTAAGACCGCCAAGTCTTGACACATTTATTTATTTATTTTTGTAATTTTACTTATGAATGAAAGAAATTATTACTTTATTAAATAATTTTGTAGCGAATGGTATCACTTGCAGCCATCATCGGCACGTGCGGAAATCAGGAACCCAACCTTATATTATTTGTACAGGGTGGCACTAAATTAATCATCCAATTTTGTTTTAGAATTTTTTCTACTGAATAAAAAAAAATGATTTAGAGTAATTGAAATCTTTATTTCGACCCTTAGAATTTTTGCTGTAAAGTGGAAAAGATGTTATTCGTCAAGTGGCTGCCGCCAGTGTGATACACAGTTGTGACCTTTTTATCGCATTTTCCATGGCTTTCCAATATTTCCGGTGAGATGTCCATTTATTGGTAAATAATTATTCCACACTCCATTGCTTATACTGCAGCTTTCTAGTTCACAAATGTAAAATATGATTGACGTACGACGCCATTTGTAAATATTATAGCATTTTCCGACAGGGCGATTACTTTTGCGCCACCCAAGATAGACGATGTGAACTTAGGGATTCCAGACGTCCCGATATAAGGTTTTTGTCCCGCAAGTGTCCCGCAGAATGTCCTGCACTTAAAAATTTGTCCCGTAATATCCCGCCTTTTAACTTGTCGCCCTTTCTTCATTATTAAATAAAATAAATTGCAATTAATAAGACATAGAAATTATAGCGCTAGCCTTAGTTAGCTAAGCTATAAAAATAACAAAGTGTGAAGTGCGCCTTAATGGAATGATGATAGTTCAGTGGTCTGAGTCTCTGAACTCAAAAAGTTAGCCGCAAGGTGACTGTTTGAAATTTCACTTTGTGTTTGTAATAAACGGCAATTGTAAATCAATTTTATAGAGAAGTAGATTAATTATATGAGAGTGTTGTTGATTATTAAGAACAACATTTCGACTTTAACTTCAGTACTTATTAAGCATGGATTTACGAAAAAATCTAAATTTAAAAAATGACATCAATATTATTGAGCTTTTTAAAATTCAAAATATAAATAATGATATACTTTTTGAAGAATTTATCGCATTAAAGTGTTTTTTGAATGTGAGCTAAGAAATTTGGATGAAAAACAAGTTGTGAAAATTTGGGTTAGTTTTTTCAAAAAGGTTGAGGCACCAAATTTGGAAATTCTTTGTAATCATCTATTTTCGTTGCCTATTTAAAATGCAATCTCTGAAAGGATATTCAGTTTCATGAAGAATTCATGGCGAGATGGACGGAATCACCTTCCTATGGAAGTATTGAAAGCAGAGCTTCTTAGAAGGCAAAATTTGTCGATGAGTTCCTTATCGGAAAAATCCGAAAACTAAATACGTTGCACAAATTTGATTTGAAAAAGTTACATTAAATGTACAAATATGAGTTAAAAGACTTTTAGTTAAACCACATATTACTTATTACAGCAAATAAAATGTAATCTAAAATATAAATGTTTTTTTTCACTTCAAATGCAAAAATGTCCCGCCGGCTAATTTTTCAGATCTGGCATCCCTATGTGAACTCGGTGGTACCTAGTCTTTGGAACTGAATTGCACATCTGCAAGAACGTCATCGAGTACTTAAGAAATTTCAATGTCAGATTATTCCTCGCCCTCTGCTCTTCCAAAAAGCACAGGTCGGTCTTAGCTTACACTGCCGCAAGTATTTGACAGACCGTACATTTTTCTACATAGATTAGATTAGATTAGATTAGATTAGGAGTCGGGAGAGCCTTCAGAGGGCTCTAAATTAGAATGAACTTTTTGAAACCAATAAGAATAATAATCTTACTATTTACATATAATGAAAAAAATAATCCAAGAAAGCTACTCAAAATCGTCATTAGAGTTGTCAAACAACTCACTTTCTTCTTCATCATTAACATTATTATCTTTTAGTATATTATCAACATTAAGGGGTGTTGGATCTCCTTCAAACCAAAGAGGTTCAAGCTTTTCCTCCTTGCGAATCCACCCACAGTTCTCGAAACCTTATTTTACAATCGACTTCTTGTAGCATTTTGCCAGATCGAGTTTATGTAAATAGTTCTTAAAATCTTTTGCTTTAAGGAATTCCAGCAAAATGGAATAAAGCTAGAATGAAAGTTCTTAATATTTTTTTGTGAGCTCTTCGAATTGGAGAAAGTAGCGTACAATTTTCGAAAAATATAAAATCTTGCTGAATTTACGTTTTTGCTCTTTTTTATGCCATAAAATTCGCTTGTAATGTTTGTTTTTATGCAGCAGTTCAAAGGATTCTATTTTCCCCTTCTTATAGAAACAAGACGTGTAATCAGACACTGTAAACACATGGAAGCAGGGCAAAGCAAGACATAAATCTTGGCCAAGATTTTCAGATAAAAATTTCCAGGTTTTGCAGTGACAACTTTTAAATTCGATATAGTAAAATTATTAAAACATCTGTATCGGATGCCAAGAACTATTTCCAGGTGAGATCTGAGCTTAGGTTAGGTTATAGGTTAGGTTGAAGTGGCTGTCGGCTAGCCGACACACTTAGACCATCGTAAGGTCCCTTGCGATACCACATGAATATAAAATTTAGTTCTTCCTACTCGTTGAACCAATTGGAGCTTCTGATGAAGCGCAGGAGATTCCGAATGTCTGTGTTTTTTAGATCGTTCAGATCATTATAGTAGAACGCTCCCAAATGGAGTTTTCGTCTTTGTGAGAGGGCCGGACAAGTACAGAGGAGATGGAGAATAGTTTCTTCTTCCTCCTAGTTAAGACAGCTTCTGCAAAAATCATTTGCAAATACGCCAAGCCTTGTTGCATGCCTGCCTATGAGACAGTGTCCTGTGATGACACCTATTGTAGCACTTATATGCTTCCTATCCAAGGATATCAAGTATCTAGAACGTTTTAGATCCAGCTTTGGCCAAATCCGTTTTGTCGCTGGACATACCGAGCCGGTTGTCCATCTAAGATTTGCTCTATTGATAGCTAGCATCCTGCTTTATTATGAGTTTACAAGTAGCGATTGGAATATCTAACGAATCCTTAACTGGAAGTATAGGTAGTGTGGTTCCGTGTTTGGCGAGTTCATCAGCCTTGCAGTTACCTGGGATGTCCCTATGCCCCGGCACCCAACAGAGGTGAATATTGAACTGCTCCGCCATCTCTATGAGAGACGAACGATAGTCTTGGGCTGTTATAGAATTTGTAGAGACTGATTTCAGGCACTTGATAGCAGCTTGACTATCCAAGAAGATGGATAGCTAAGATAAGACTTCTTTTATCGCCATAATTTCCGCCTGAAAAACGCTACAGTGATCAGGAAGACGAAAGGAGAGACTAAGATTTAGTCTGTCGGAGAAGACACCACCACCAACACCATCCTCAGTTTTCGAACCATCAGATCTCAGCTTACTCATGTGAAATATTAATCTTGTATCGGCTTCCTCGTGATTGCATTCGTTATCTGTTTCTTCAATCTTAGGAACTCGTATCACTCACAGAGGTAAATGAGAAACATCGTTCTTCCACTGTCAGATAAACTTTTTTGTTACGGAATTCTTTTGCCATAGAGTCTCTCGTCCTATCGTCACCCAAAAATTTCACTAAAGCTTCTTTAAAATTAATACTGTTCAAGCTGTTTAAGAAGTCATGAGAACGGATTTGTAATGGGCCCAAGGCGTTGTTGGGAACGTCGTGCTCCTGGCGACTACGACGTTCGATGTCTTTCAATAATGGTTTGAAAAACTTATTAAAAACTAAATGCACTTCTGAAGATTTTCCTCAAAATCAGTTCCGATAGTTTTTCAAAAGTTCGGAGCAAGCTTCAGCCCAAATGATGCAAAAAATGAAATCCATCTATGAGGCCAACATCAATGCTATTCGATTCACCAGGCTCGGAAAAAGATGAAATTCTTTTTGCCAGAGCTGGGTTGAGTTTTAAACATTTCACCAGAAGGATCACAGAGTGCTGGTGGAGCACGTTACAAGGGAAATTTCCATATCAATTTTCTTTATTTCCGCACTTACTTCTCTGAATTTTTTTAATACTTAAACTTGAATTTTAGAGCTTTACTAAAGTTTATCATGTTTAAAAAAAAGTTTGTTGTTTGTTCCGACACTACTCTGCCAGCTGTAACATTGAATAGGTGGCATTTTTTCAAGCTTCCTGTAGAACACATTGGTTTCTTTGTGCGTAAGTTCAACTGGAGCTCTCGCTAAACTGCCTTAAGTCCGCCTGACACCAAAAGCACTACTCTTGAATTCCTAGGAGAATTCTATTTATGTTGATTTACTTATAAAAAAATGTATAATTGTGTATTGGGAAAACAAAGAATAATAATTTAGCAATGTCTTTAAATCGACAAAAATTTAAGCGCACTTCGTTATTTGAAGGTAAAAAAATCTTGGTTTCCGGCAAGGCAAGAGAAAGAGTAGAGCAATAATTGGTCATGATCAGTTTTTAGGTCCTCGATGACGTAAGTACTCGGTCGAAAAACGGCTATCTATACTTTTGGTTGGTCTGCCAGCGGGTTGCGGCAGTGTGAGGCTAGTCAGACCAAATTTTCCTCAAAGTACTATTCTTGAATTGCAATGTCCTCAGATGATATATACTTAATCGGTCAATTCTCTTTCAGTGTCAGATCAAATAATATAGAATCCACAAACTCTCAGTTATATCCGACCTGCTGCAAAATATAACCAGGTCAAGTTCACTCCGATGAGTATAGCATGCGTCAGAGTGCTCCTACCTACCCCATGGCCACCGACAACGATGCCGCCAAAGTGTCATGCGTCGACGCATTCGTTAATAGCATACAACTTACATCAGTATAGCCAGCCTACTATAGTTACAACAAATACTAGCGAGAAATAGTGCTTATCATTGAAAAACAAATTTAAAACTACATGCGGAACTTGTCATTATTGTCAGTTGATAAACGGTATAAAACCACTGGGTCATGTTAATTGCTGTCATATTACCTTTTGTAGTCATAGTGTAAAGATGAGTTACTCGTGCAGAAATCAGTCCAAGGCGTTCGGGATTATTGTGCTGTTTGCCTACTTTTTGGTGCGTATGTTTACTGACCTCAATAAATTGCTGAAGTGAGCTTCATCCTTGTTTTTTTTTTTAGAAAATCTCTGCCATCGATATTGACTGCAGCCGTCCCCCGCAATTGGTTGTAAGTACATGAACAGTTTGTTTTATCGTATCCATTTACATTTGAGCTCCTCCGAAGGATCCACACACATGCTGCCCCGATGGAGGACGCGATGAGGTGGTTGAAAGATGTGCCGCCAGATTTGGCATCACTGGCAATCGAGCACAACTGCCGACTGCAGAAACGGCCACTGTAAGCAAATGCTACTTCCCCAACAACTTAAAGAACAAAAAAAAACTGATTTTGTTGCATATTTCCAACTATCTAGTGCCTTGCGCAATGCGTCCTTAGCGAGGCAAAATACTTGATAGGACAAAACTTTAATATCGCTGCTGTTCGAATGGACTTACAAAATAAATTCCCACAGGATCCCGAATACGTGGAGGCAATGTCAGGAGCCTATCAAAAATGCGTACCAATTGGTAAGGATATGGATTAAACTGTTTTTCTTTCGAATTTTTCAAGCGATTTCTCGTGAATTAAATTTTAGCTCAGCGAAAATTGGAGGACCTTAGGAAATCCGCTCAAGGATCGGCGGCTATTCAGCGGAACTGTAGTCCATTCTCAGGGATTATTCTCGGTTGCACGTATATGGAGTATTTCCAAAATTGTCCTGCCAATCGCTGGAATCCGAATGCGCAGTGTCAGGTAGCGAAGCAGTTTTTGCAAAAGTGTGCAATATTTTAGGACGAATGTTAAAAGTTATACACATTTAAAGTTGTATTTTGTTTCCACCTTTTTTTTCTTATGTTTGTTTATAACTAGAAATCAACTGAATAGTTTTTAAGAGCGATTTATATTGCTAATTTGACTAAAATTCAAAAAAATAAAGTCATAAAATGTGACATTTTGTATTACACAGTTTTGTAAAGGATGTTAGGCAAAAGCGTCGTCGTCCATGGTTTCACCAAGAAGAAGCTTTTTTGTGTAGTTTTCGTGCACTGTGGCGATTGGAGAGAGACTAAACATTATTCAGTAGGAGGTCCACGGTCTGCGCTCTGGAGACGTTTGTTGTAACAAAGGAGTTGACTTGATACATCAGTTCAATTTGAAGAAAGTAAAACAGTTCGGTGACAATGTCATTTTGCTTTCAAATACAAGGAATCAAATTTTTGCGAGCGAGCAAAGAAAGCTGACAATTCAGATAGTGATCTTTTTGAAAATGGGAATGTCGAACAAAAAAAAAAAACTGGGGTCGAATGGCCGCATCCTTTAGCGAGCAACACGTCACTGAATTTTGTGGATTTTACAACTAAAACATTAACAAATTCAGTCACGTAGTACGCGATCACGGATGCGGTAATTGACCCCCAGTTCTTTCGTCCCCCATAGAAATCTGTGTCCAACTTTGAAATCGTACGTTTGAAGTATACAAACATGAAGGAAGTTCTGACTACTCAAACGAAGTTCTAAAAGAGTTTTCTTTTGAAATGTCGTCTTTATGTGACTAACTGATCATAATTCGTTTTTGTCTGACTTTTAAAAACTAAACGAACTTTGTTGACAGCATCAGGCTACTTATATTTAGGTACACTCAGGAATCGAAGTCGCAGCTCTTTAACAACTGCAGTGGGGTGAATATTTCAACTGAATGACACCCCTCACTTGTTACTTGACATATAGTGTCTATCAGCTGTCAAAGATGAAGGCCAATTGACAGCGAGTTACTTTACTTTGGGTCAAGTGACATCAATAATTGTGCTTCCTCCGAATTTTGTCTGGTTAGTGGAAATAAGGTCTAGAACAGGAATGAACGGTTTTTTTTTATTTCAGGTGTAGAAATGCCATCTGAAAATGTTTTACATTTTGTTTCATGAAGCTGTATTCTTTACTGTCTAGCACAGGCTTTTCTGCAACTACTTCTGAGGAAGAGAAAAGTTCAAAATCGGCAGCTGAGTTTATTTTGTGGAACATAAAGATTTCATAACTTAAAAAAAATAATGCTAAAAATGGTTATGAGGCTTAAAATAGAGCAATGCTGTTTAAATTGTGACAGGTGAGGCGGACTTTATTGGTTGTCAATTTTTTGCATTTACTTGCCGGTAGAAACTCTAAACTAAACTGTTTCGATTCAGTTCGTTCTTCACTCGTTATCCTGCTACGTTTCTCTATTGTTCTAAATTTTTATGAGAACGTGTATAGACTTCGTGTCGGGTCCTCGAATAGGTTTGGTGATTCGAGGTAGTTGCAAAAATTGTTGTTATTCTTAATTAATTCATTCGTGTAGTTAAAAAAGTGTGTTCAACTATTATTTGCATTTGTTGTTCGCATCGAAACCTATGCAGAACAGAGGGACGTGGTCGCCACATCATTTTCATTTATTGGATCCAAAAATTTGAGAAAGTTGTTTTTATTTTCATGTGTTTTTCACTTAAGAAATTTTTACTTATGTAGAATTTGAAATTTTGAGAAAACCCAATAAAAGGTTCACTGATTTGGGTTGTGATTTAAATTATAATAACAGTGGTTCCATATCATAGTCATAGTTTGTTAAGTTAGCTTAGTAAACACTAACAGCGCTTTTACTTTAAGGTCGGGCAAACTATGAATCGAATTATAAACTGCTTCAAACCTAACTGCAACTATTACTAGCATTAAAACGGACAGTCAGCAAAGTAACTAAAAACATATAGTTTCAGAAAACGAATGTACCTACTTTGTGAAATACGATTTCGAGAAAATTATAAGGGAGTCAACTAATTTCTATCCGAAAAAAGATCTTGTCGTCTTGCTTCTTAGATGATTTGTCCGTTTTTTGCTTAAATTCTACATTTTTTACTAAATCAACAAAACAATAACGTGTTTTTCCGCTGATTATATTCTATTTAATTTTTCAAATGACAGATGGCGTTTATTGTCTAGTTTTAAGAAAGAGACAGGCTGCATATTTAGCTTGTATAGACATATTATTTCATGATCAATAACTTTGAATATAAAGTAGCTGTAGTGGCTTTTTGACAAGAAGTTGCATGAAGATGATCATTTCCGCCTGTCATATCACAAACGCCCTCTCTATGTGGGGCTAGTTTACATTTCCTTTTTTTATTTAATTTCAAAGATAGTTTCACAGTTTTCTTAAAAATAAAAAAAATAAAAAAAATACATTTATTTAACAGTTTAATCGAATTTATTCCGAGGTTTTGAGTTTAGTATGAGCTGACAAAGATAAAATTAATCTTATGTCGACTAATTTGTTAATTTTACTTTATTTGACTATAGTTTTGCGCTTTTGTTAATATTAAAACATAAATTTTATTCAATATTTTTCTTTATTACTTGTCTAATAAAAATCACTATACCTACTGGAAAGCGAAATTATGCGTTACTCCAGTACGTTGGTAATTCGTCCATCAATTTTAACAGGTCAACCTTCATAGAAGAAATAAACCAACTGTAAAGTACTGGAATACTAACATTTTCCATTTGTAGATTAAGTTCCCAGTTCAAATCACAAAATAAATATCAACTACTCCCCAGTCCCCGCTGTTTCGATTTGAAGTAAAAGTTTTTCGCTCGATCTGTCAACATTACTTCTGTTGGAAAATGTATTTTTAAGTCATACAGTAATATAGAACTGAGCGAAGAAGTTCAGCTGACAAACATGTAAGCAGGTTACATGTTTGTCAGCCTAACTTTTTTTGCTCGATTTTATATTTACAGATGTAATTGTAAAGCTATTAAATCTAGGCCCGGAAAGCTACAAGATGTCATGGTTGTTTTTATTTGTCGCTTAAGAAATATCAACATGGACTTTTGTCTTACGCAATAATATTCAAAATAAAAGAAAAATGTTGCCGAAGATTAACCTCTGTTACTTTCCTTTTGATGAGCGACCTTTAGTTATAATTTGCTGTTAAAGGGCTTTAACAAGCACAACTTTTGTATTAAAATGAGGTCCAGTAATTCACCCCAGGACTGTCTTTCTCAACCCGCTCATTCGGCTAAAGTATTGACAGCTTGAAAATACACCAAACAGAAACACTCTCATGCATGTAGGCCCAAACAAATATTTTATTTTAAATAAACAAACAAACATCACCCCCCTGACCTCCTACATAATGGTCAACTGATCCTTGCACTTCAAACTGAATTGGCGTGCAGTTTCGCACTCTTCGGTCTTAGCCCAACGATTGGCCGGGCAATTGTGAAAGAATTCCCTAATGGTGCACGCAAGAATGACACTCGGAAGTGGGTCACAAAAGTGTGCACTGTGTTGCTGTATGAAAGGATTCGACAAGAACGAAGCCAGTTTAGTTTCAGCTAAAAGAGAAAATTGCATCAATCCGATTCTGTCTTACTATTTATATAGAAACTTACACTTCGAGTGACAATGATCGAACGCGTATAGCATTTCCTTAATGTACTCGGGATCGGCGTAGTTTTTCTCCAAATGTACCTTAACAGCTTTCATATCCAACTGTTTGTCCTTAATGAAATTCCATTTGGTCAGAACGCAATTGCCAAAGCACTGTAGAGTGATAAGCCCCATTAGTCAAGCCTTCCACACAACCCACACGCATACGAACCGTTCCAGCAACTATGCCTTCAACAGTCAAATCTAGCACTGATTCCTCATCCTTGCTGGGTAATTTGAATCCCGTTTCGGCGGCGCACTTTTCAGTGATGTCATTATGACCGTCCGGGTGCTTACAGCAAAGATGAACGTGGTTCTCGTTGACGATTTCCGGCTTCCCACAGTCGATGTTAGCCGCATGAATGTCCTTAAGAATAAACAAACTCTTAGTGAATGTAGATTGGCGCGTCGAACTAAAGGACTTACCGCAATCATAGAGAACAGCAAAATGACAGCTAAAATGAAATTGTTAAAGTTCATAGCTGAGCCGTGTCGACTGATGAAGGCTTCCACTTGAGGTTGAATATTGACGCTGTACCCTTTTATACCTATAGTTTGGGCGCCCGTCAGTTGTGGGCATTAAAATTTGGTTGGTAATAAACTATGCGAGAATTAAACTCCAAATGGGCTAATGGAGATGGTAATTAAATTTGTGAGGCAGCGTGCAGCAGGAAATGAGACGCTATTATCGAATAAATAGCCAAATGATTATGACTAAAATGTTTGTGACTGAAATAATTGTGACTCACTAGAGAATTAAGTGGCGTAGAACCGAATGAAAGCAATAAAAGCGAATAGGATACTGTTTTATCGCGAACTCATTTAAGCACACCTTCTGACTGACTTAAACTATTGCCACTTGCACTTATTTCCGCGGGCGCTGGCTGATCGCTGCACTAATTTTTTTTTTTTTTTTGAAAATCGTTGTTTTTTCATGATTTTTCGTTGCAGTCTCTGTAATACATTTGCCCCATCTTCATTCCAAACTTCGCCTGTCTCAAATGTAGCTACCAATAACCAAGTTTGGTGGAACGCTTTCTTTAATTTGCTGCTTTAGCGTTCGAGTTGAAAGAGGTATGATTTAAACTCTTAATGATTTTGAAAGTTCGAAGGACTCTTAGCCATACAAATAGAGCGTTGTCTTGTAAATGTTAAGGTTCAAGAACGACCTCTACAACCCTTACATTCATTCTACAGTTTATTTTTTTTAACACCAAACCTTCTGTCAAAAAAAGTCTGTTTAAAGGAAGGTTCATTTCGATTCTATTTCATTATCTTTATGTAATCCATTGCCTGCCGAACCTTCCTCTCGAAGAACGTAGTCGTCCAGCAGTTTTAAAAGCGACTTTTTAGCATGCTTGGATTTGATTTGTTTTATGTTCGTTTGCTGTAAATATTTAAGCCCTGTTTTAACAAAAATTTGTATAAGTGGAGCAAAGTTGACATACTAGACGTCAATCCCAACTAGAAGTGATTTCAAAGTATAGTTCATGCTGGCACCTTTCTGATAACATGTTCATGAAATTGCTAGTAATGTGCTTTCAGCGCCTTTCACTTTCAGTGAGCGGGTACTAGGAGAACCGGTTGAATCAAACCATATTTTGTGGTCTTTTGTTTTATTATCGTCCACTTTACCTTGTTTTGGACTTAATTTTCCGTAATAGAATTTCAATAAAAAAACAAATCTCACATGCAAGGAGCTCGATGGACTGTATTTTATTGATACATTTCTGTTTACTACCTTGTACCTCATACTGTAGACGATTATGCTTTGTCAGAAACTCGCCGGATAGTGTGATTTATTTCAAATTGTCAAGCTATATTTCCAAATGTGTAAAATTAATTATTATGTAGCTTGGAAGTCAATGGTGGAGGCAAGTATGTGTAAAGCTTGCTAAGATTTATTAGAATAATTCTATTCATTGTATTGTTCGTCAAACAACAAACATAGGGGAAACATTTTCCGAACACTAAGACCTAGTTTTCGTGACTACACAAAATTCTAAATACTTTCCCCTGTTTGTCCCTTCGAATGCCCTAGGTACCTTAAACAGTAGGTACTGTTGGGCGGAAATATTTTCCGCAGATGCAAAAGTGATCAGCAGAGGTCTATCAAAAGATTCCACAGTTATAGTGCCCTCGTGTCAGATAAGATCTTTAAGAACTGCGTCACAGTCAGAATTCTTTCTTTACTGACAAGTCGATTTCTGGCGAGTTTTTTTTTTAAACATTTTTAATGCGTCTCTACTGAGTTTTTCAACTTGTAGCTCGTTGCGTTTTTTAACACATTTTGCGAGTTTTTTCGATGCACACCTTGACGAGCTTAAACTGTTTCATTTTTGTATATGAATTCGTATGAAAACCAACAACAGGTGGAAAGAACTTACGACCTGTGAAGTACCACGGAAGATTTGGCCAGAATATAATAGAAGTCGGGCCAACAAACTTCTACAGTTTCACTGATCATCGTTATTCAAGTTAGTAGGGCTTGGAGACCCTAAGAAACCTAAGAAACAAAACAGTGAAACTATAAATCTCAATGATAACGACATATGTAGAGGCTGTGGAGACGAAAGAGTCCACATGGACAGTCGGACACACCTCACTTCTATGTCCCTATTCGAGTCTCTGTCACTTGAGGGACAGAACACTTAAAAGCTATATTACTTCCATGACTTACATTAACTTTCTGATGTCAAACTTTATGAGTTGTACAGGTTTTTAATGTGGTATTCGTTTGGGCGCTCTCAGAGCACTTTTTTTGCCCTCAGAGCAATTTTTATGTTCGTTTGGTACCAAAAAAAGCAATCTTTTTCAGATTTCAGAGCACTTTTGCGAATCTAGATATTTTTTCAGATTTTCCCTCAGGTTTACCAATACAAGTGCATTTGAGTTTGACAAGTGGTGGAGTTTGTTTACATTTTAGTGAAATATTTCTACAGCAAAGAAAGGCATTGCATCGGGTGAATCTATTTTCGTAAATTATTTGTGTGCAAACATTTAGAAATCAATCGGGACGGAAATTTCGAATGTTTTAATACAAAATTCAACCAGTGAATCGAAAGCGCATAGAAAAGTGTCGAAGACTACACATATTCAAGTCGCACGAATATCAACACAAAAAAAAAGAGCAAGAGCGTTTTTATGTTCGATAAGGCACACGAAATCTGAAATCTGAGGGCAAATCTGAAGAAGCCCAAACGAATACCACATAAGTATCGGGACAGCGTCTGGTAATCAAAAGAAGGAAGGATGTGAAGACAACACCAACGGTTAACCCCCACAAAACGGACATCAAAATGGGTCCACTAGGATCGAATTCTAGTATTGTTGGGTTCACATTCCCGTTTAACCTTACCTGACCTTTATTATTTGTATTGGGTCTTACAGCTCTTTTTCTGACACTCGCTCTCTTTTTATTGCTCGTGTCGCCTTTTGATGCGTCTTTTGTAGATTTTTTGTGCTTTTTAACGCGTTTTGCTACGCTTATTGCAAACGATGTGTGTTCCCGTACGATAATGCATTCGAACACTTAGTCAAATTAAGTCAAACTTCGTTCCCTTACGCAAAAGTTGGGCAGAAGAGAACAAAACATTTTACCTTTCGCCTCCCTAAAAAACCGGCAAATATTAGCCCAAGAAATTTCGTTGGGCTAGCATTGGTTATAGCTGACAGATGATTGTCAAATCGTTCAAATGCTAATTTGTGACTGACTTCTTTTATATTTTGTGCTTGCATAGCATTAAAATAGATGTACGAAACAAAAAAAAGCGAACTTTGCAATTTCTGCAATGAAAAAAAAATTAATTCTTGCTCTTAAAAATAAATTTGTACTCTGTTCTTCTAATTTTTGAATACTGCCGCCTTCACATTTTTCAATTTTCTCTCGCATTGACAGAAATGTGACATATTTGTCAATATTAACCCAGAAAGAATTGCCCTTTCTATCAAAAGATCAAATCTAGAAGCTCTTTCTATGTTTTCTTTATGTTTCATTGAAGAAACAGGGGCACTTCCAGGTCAATTCTCAGCACGACAGAAGTGTCCGGGATATTTTTGAAGAATCACCCTTAACACAACCTACACTTGCAAAATGTCAGATTGAAATGTTTGTTGTGTTGTTCGAAACAAAATGTTGCGCTATGTGGTCCGAAAATAATGCAATTCAAGCGTGCGAATGTAAACTTTATTTGAAATAAATTGATTTGACTTATTTAACATTCGTATTCATTGTAGAAAACAAGAAAAAAAGTAACATCAGAAAACCAAATCGAACTATTGCTAAAGTCCTCCAAAAATATTCATCGGAAAGAGCAATACTGAATTTTGGGGGGAATTCTCGCGGATCTTCAATGAAGGACGACATAAGGAAACAGACCTACAATGTACGCCTGATTATTTAGTTCTTGAGGCGAAACGCAGAGTCCTTGTCAATTTTCAGAACGCAGCACATCTTTTGTGTTAACCTATGAGGGTTTTGATGTGTCAAAAATAATAATTTTTAAATTTTTTCACAATTTAAGCTTAGTATACGCCGCCCGAGCTGAACTTTATTTTGTCAGCTCTCCAAATATTTGCTAAAATCCTAGCTAAATTTTGACATAGAGCACGCTGGGAATAAGTGTCACAGCTGTTCTTTGAAAATATCTTACTTCAAAAACTCAACTATCTTTGATTTGAACGGTTTCCGATTCTTGGTATTCCTCGTCGAGGAGTCATCCTTACTTAGTTCTCCCGCTCTAAAAATTGCATATTTTACAAAGGAACTGCAACTAATCTAGAATGGGATTTAACATTATTTTTAAATTAAGTAAAAATACCTTTTTCGATCTCTATAATCCAAGGTTGGGGTTTGGTGAGTAAGTCAAGTAGAGAATTGGAAAATAAGCATGATGCACAGTTGTAAATGAAAATTAGTGATGCGACTTTGATTAAAGAATGTTCCAGATTTACCTAATTCAAAAAGTATTTTTATGAATTGATTGTAAGAAATAAAACACAAAAAATTATGACTTTTTTCTAAAAATGATTCCTCAAGCTCTTCTTATGCTCTAGTTGGCATCGCTGGCCATACGCTCGCCGTGAACTATATTTATTCGAAACTGAAGATCAAACGGGTTGTGACCAAGTAGCACCAAGGCGTCAGCTTATAGGAGAACTTCAATAAGAATGTCTGCCAAAAGCGCAACGCCAGACAAAATATCACAAATTCCATCAATATAGAGTGCAAAAAGTATTGGACTAAGGATACAGCTCTGCGGAACACCAGTTGTATTTTCAAACTTAGAGAGCATTGATCCATCAAAATCCGCCACACAAGTTGTCGTCAAAAACGGAATATACATTGACAGAAATTTACTGGACATACCGACTGATTATAAGTAGTTTTTTAAGGCTTCTCTACTAACGGTATCAAATGAGGCTTTGAAATCGAGAAAATACAATTCGATCTTTCTTATTTTCTCAATGCATTTTCTTCGGACAGTTTTTAGGTCAAAAATGCGATCAACTGTTGAGAATCCAAGGCGAACACAGCTTAAAAAAATACTTTCTACCAAACACTTGAGGTAGATTTGCTGTTAATTTTATTTTATTTTTTTGGTAGTATTCCGATAAGTGTCGTTTATTTGGATCTGTGTGATTTTTGAAGGACTCCAATAAGATGCCATCGAGAACTGTGGCTTGTGGCATTGTTGCTTTTGGTTTTGAAAGTTTTTTTCTTGCAATTCGCACATTGAGACTGGAAAGCCTTATTCAGCTACTCTTGAGTTTGATATCGCATTAGTTAAAGTAAAGTCGCTTGCTCGTTGTTAGCAGTGACGGAAAATGAGAAAAAAAAAAAAACAACTCGGTCTTTACGAATAAACTAATAATGACGACTTCAAAAAAGTGATTCAAAGCAGCAGTTTGAACTTTTTGTGATTGCAACTTGCTATTTGCAACCAAACGTAAATCGTTCTCTACCTAAGCCTAATTTTTATAAAACTTTTATGTCCTGTCCAACCTATAAAATAAATGATGAGCATAACTTGCATTTAGATAAGTGTACACCACATCGGGGCGAAACGCATTTTTGGAGTAGAATCCACTAAATATTTAAAAACTTGATAACATTTCGATGAGAACGTACTCCCTTTTCTGTACCTGTATTTAATTGTGCGAATTTTCACATTTACTTTTCAATTCTTCACATTCCGCAACAGTGTTCTTCTTGCTGGTTATTTCACCCTTCCATGCATAGTATGGACAATTCACCTTGACGCCATAGTTCATTGTACACGCAAAAACAAACATAAAGTACGGCTTGCAGGCTCCGCTGAACATAACTTTTGCGGTGGGATTAGACTTCATTTGACCCCATTCGCTCTCAGCTGTAAGGATGCAACAAAAAGTTCAATATCTAAGAAGGGACACAGAGAAAGCACAACTCACCGCGTCGTTCGCAATGCGAGAACATTTCAATCATGTATCCTTCCATTTTGGGATCTTTTTTGTGCTTCTTTTTAGCATCAGCTTTTATCATATTCATGTTCAAGGTGTCGCCCTTGCCCATGTATTTCTTACCCTTGTAGATGCACTCAACAAAGCACTGAAAAAGGAAAGCTATTATATAATGTAGCTAAGGAAAGAGGAAAATATATTTAAATTGACTGGAATGAATCCCGACCCAAGAAATCATTAAAAGAATTCTTCGTACTAAACGACATGGAGTCCTGCCCCACATACCAGTAGTGGACAAATGAACAGGTTATATAATGTCAGCAAGAAGGGAATTCAACATTTAAGCAGTGGACAGCCATAACCTTGAGTTAGTTCTGTTCTTCAAGCTCTGAAAATGCCTTAACGCATCAGTAATCAATGCAAGAGTAATATTTGCCAATGCTAGTCCTCCTCTATGACCCCGAATTATATACGTTTGCAAACGAAGGCAGATAAATTTGTCCTTTTGAATGCAAAATTCTTCGAGTGATTGCGGTCGTCGGAGAGGCAGATTTAGCAACGAATTCTCTGAGCTGAACAGCGACCTTGACCTGGTGGACGTTATTTTTCAAAATTTCCCACTTGCTAGGATGAATTGCATCAAAATACGACTTGATCGGATATCAGAATTTTTCCAGCAAATCCCCAAAAAGAAAGTTTTCAAAGCTTACATCTTATGAGAAAAAAAAAAAAAAACTGCTAACCACATATCCCTATACCTACCGATACGAATTTTATAAGAACTTTTGGATTTTCTTCATCTTCCTTGGGCATCTTATTCTGATGCAAAAGAGCACATCTTATGACATGATCATCGACATCGAAATCACTGCAACATTTCTCCTTCTGCAACCATAATTTTTCAAATTCAAATTTGATAAACTATTTCCACTCAAATCAACTTACAGTAACAGCATCAGGATGTGTGCATTCATCCGTTGTTTCGGGGCTATTATCGGACCGTTCCACTGAAGTCTCATCGATTTCCGCACTCTGTCGCTCAGCATCCTCTCCATCGTCCTGACATGATGCGAGCTGGAAATAAAGATTGATACTCACTTGAAAAGGAATAGGCAGAGAGCACCCAACGCACAACAAACAGTGATCCTAGCAGAAGAGAGAACGCAATACTACGTGCACTGGAAACACAAAACATGGCAACGCCGTGGGCCTAAATGCAAGCTCTCAGCGGGAAATCTCTACTTATAATGTCAAATATCTGATGTCACTGATTGGGCTTCGCACTTAATGTCGTACAATTTGGCTAAAGTGTGTTTGGTTTTGGTTTGGTAAATTTCGAAATTATCTGTTCATTAAATAATTTGCTCGATAATATATTATATAAAAAAAAAAACACACAAAAACCTAAACACTGGTGATGTAATTTTGAGTTTCCTTAAAATTTGTGCAACTTTCATCTGAGGGATCGGAAAGCTAAGATTACCCGTGTCATTTTTCGTGGCAAATTTTGACATGCCGACGTTTTTATGCCGTAAACACTTGTCCTAAATATGTCACTACGTGTGATCACCTGTCAAGCGTCTGTTGGCGGTGGCTGCCGCAGCGTACTCTCACGAGAGACACACGAGTGACAATAGAAAGAGCGAATGTTTGTGACGTCAGTTTTTCAAAATGCTTCCACTAAAAATGACACGTTTATAGCTTGAGGCAGATACAACCTTAGAAGCCATTGCATTATGGAAAATCATCTTCGACCCCATTTCTCTCTCACCGGATCTTGCATGCGGACTAAATGACTCTAGGAATTCGCCTACGATCACTATACGTTCCTTTTAAAAGACCCCCAATGCAGTTCCAATTTTGTTTAACAGATGGAAATGGGACACTAAGCCTAGCACTGTATGGAAATGTTTGCTCAAATGTATTGGTTTAGTTGCTAAAAATGTTCAGTTAAATACGCAGCTGCTACGGAACGAAATTTTGCGGTGGTCTTCAAATGCACTACGAAACGTCTGCGAAAAGGCAGCGGAAATTAATTTGTGAACAGCTCCATCAGCTGCTACACAATTAGCAGTGTTGCCAGTACTGGCTATTTATTTTCGATTTGGATACTCGAACTTTTCACTGGCTGTTTAAAATTGACATTTGGGAACCATCCTAACTTTGGGCTATTTACCAGTTTGGCGAGTTTAAGGCCCCTTAGGTTGTTGTTTTTTTTTTAATTTAATAATCTCGTCTTTCAAAATAATTATCGGAATAAGTGTGGCTTAGTGGTTAGTGTGTTGGACTACTAAGCGAGGGGTCCCAGATTCGAATCCCGCAAAAACCCAAATTCCAACTTAGGGTTTTTCCCACTGCGCCACCTCTCGCGAACGTATATATATTTTTAGAGCTTCTCAATTAGCCGTTTGGAATCGGCATAAAATTGTAGATCCCTTTCATTCGTTCCAAAAATGAAACTCACACAAAACGAATGATTGTGAGAAGCTAGGCCTTGGGTCCCTACCGACCTGTTGCGCCAATTATTATTATAAGTGTGAATTACAATAAATTACACAAAAATGCGCATCTGCATTATTGAGTTTGGGTATATTTTTTTCAATCTGGTGCCATACCTCTTATAAAAACTGGCAACACTGCAGTACAAATGTCAAATTTTCGTAAGCAAATAATGTCCCGGACAATAAACGTGTGTGAAAAATAGAGTGGAGAATTATACTAAATAATCTACTACAATAACACACTTTTCCGCCATCATTCCGTAGCAGCTTATAAAAACTGTCAACACTGCTGTGCAAATGTCAAATTCTCGCAAGCAAATAAAGTCCCGGACAATAAACGAGTGTGAAAATAGAGTGGAGAGTTGTACTTAAGAATCTACTACAATTTCACACTTTTCCGCCATCATTCCGTAGCAGCTGCGTACTGCAACAAGAAAAGGAGTCGACATTTTTCGTTCATGATTTCGACGTGTCACTTTTCTAGCGGATGATAACGCATCACCTTGTCGGAATCCATTTTTGACATCGAGGTCGGTACCAACCTTGACGGAGCAGCGAAAGTTCTCCATAGTCGTCCTGCACAGACCGACTAGTTTTGTGGGGATACCAAAACCAGGCATGGCTTTGTAAAGCTCGTCTCTTTAAATGCTGTCGTACGCGGCCTTAAAATCAATTATAAGGTGGTGAGTATCGATCTGAAAGTCTTAGGTAGCTTCGAGGGTCTGCCTTAGTGTGAATATTTGGTCGAGAGTGGGATTTCCGCGCCTGAAACCGCTCTGATTGGGGTCAAGCCGGTTGTTGACGAAAGGTTTCAGGCGTTCACATATTACGGCTGATGAAATCTTGTACGCGATATATAGAATACTAATTACTCTATAGTTGACGCAATTAAGAGGGTCGCCTTTCTTGTGGATCGGGCAAATAATGCTGAGGTTCCATTCATCAGGCATGAGATGAGTTGGTGTATGCACTTTACCAGCTCATCTCTAGATGCTTCGAATAGCTCGGCGGGTAGGCCATCAGGGCCAGCTGCCTTGCTGTTTTTAAGATTGGCATGTTGTCTAAACGGTTACTTGTTTTAACAAGACGGTAGGCCATGCCACACTGCAAATCAAACACCGCAGTTTCTGCAACGAAAATTCGCTGGAAGTGTTCTCTCCAAATATAACATGAACATTGATTGGCCACCCAGATGCCAGATTTGACTCCTCGCACTTTTTTTTTGTGGAGTTATTTGAAAAGCTACATGTACGCCATCAAGCCATAGACTATTTACTACCTGAAAGCAAACACTTGTGCTGATATTTTCGCTATATACCGCCCTAAATGTTCGAAAAAGTGATGAAAAACGCATCAAAAAATTTTGCGAGGCGGCTGCTTGATTGATATTCAAAAACTAGTCCACATAAATTGTTAAGGACAAAATTAAATTAAAATACGATGTATTTAATATTCACAAATCGACGTGAAAGATGGCGCACCCGCTACAATCAAAAAATATGACACCAAATTTAGCCAGAGTACATTTTAGTGCCAACATGACTTCCCTCAGAGATCCGAAATTAATGGGAATGCTGAGAAGCCTGCTCATGTCACTTACACTTACAAATACTAACCAGAGCTCCGCTATTTACTTTCCGTGTCCGAAACCAACGCCCTTTCGTGCAGTATACCAATGAGCTTAAATGTGTTATTCAGAGGATTTAGTAAAAAATGTATCCAGCTCTGGTATGGATATTTTATTTATGACGTAGTTCGATGCAATCCAAAATAATTTTAAGTAACGTACTGTTTGCTTATTTGCTTAAAAGTGAGTTTATTGAGCACAAATACACGACAGGAAAAAGTTTCAGGGGAATCACGAATAAAAATGACAGTAAAAATGTCAAGTATACGCCACCGAAGAAATATATTTTTTTATTATTTACGTTTTATGTTTCCAGTAAATGATTTCAACTAATACACCAGTCGATAGCACCAATTAAATGTTACGGATAATAAACTCCAAAACGAGTGTTCACATTTTGCGAGCCATATAAAAGGCTTGTTCATATCAACATCAGTAAAAATGTTTCGGCAACACTTGATCTCCATTGTCGTACTCCAATCCCTTATCGGATTAATTGCTGGCGATGCGCCAAATTGTGATCACACCGGTGTCAAAGCTATGAAGGTGACTGTTCAAAATATAGTTTCAAACTCGCAGCTTATAAGATATTTTGAAATTCCAGCAAATCTATAACTGCTGCAAACATCCCGCCGCCCTCAATGAAATCACACAGAAATGTTCGGCTGCAGCTGGCTTCAATCTACCCAGCCTCAGCGAGCAGAGTACCATGGAAATAACTCCTGAGAACATCGTCAAGGCAAGTGTAAGTATACCCACAGCCGAAATTTACACACGTGAGATATATCATTGAATGATATGCCACTTGGGCTAATCCACTCCATACCCATTAAATTATAATTACCTTTTTTTCATTTAAAACACAAAGTAATAGAATACTTTGTGTTCTTTTAATAACTATTCGGCGCCGATCTGTCGGTTGCTTGTATAAACATGTCACAATATCTTTGGGTTGACATACTTATCGATCTAGTATCCTAATTGCCTTCTGCAATCAAATATACTTTGTCACCGATGACAAAGATTCTTTAATGTCGTTCTGTCGAACACTTGTGTAAACAAACACAATGTTCGGACCGACGATTCCGCCACATACCGAGGTAACATGTTGTATGATGAGCTAAGACTCAGTCAGTTGTATCTCAATCCGCGAACTTATCACATTCTCTTTCCATCTTCAGTCCCTGAAGATATTAATAAAGAAATATATTTTTTTATTAAAACTCTCAACAAAATAGTTTTCTGGCGCAGTCGGTAGGATCGCGAGTTAGTACACCGAACTAAAATCGGAAAGTGATTAGAAAATAATTTTTGTGATAAATAGTGCATATGCACACCGAGCGAAAATCGGTAGTATCATAAGAAAACATTTCGAACTCATAGTGCTAATGTTGCAAAGCAACAATCATCGCGATATAATATATTTAAGCGTGAGTAAAGTTTAAAATAAAGAAACAACGAGTTACAACTCGATGAAAAAAATATTAAACATATACCACGGTGAATATTAAATGTCAATCGATCAACTTAATAGACAAGTTGAAAAAGATAGACAAGTGAGAGGTACTCGGGGACAAACCATAGAAGAAGGTGATAGTGAAAACAGTGAAACAAACAGTAAAAATATAATGAATTTCACATTCAGTGATTTGATTAAAGAGGCACGGTCTATCCCAGTATTCAGGGGAGATGACTCGTTTGCCCTCTCATCGTTCTTAAACGAAGCCGATTACATGATATCGATGTTACAAGATGCCGGACAGTTGGCATACTTGCAACGCATCATAACATCAAAAATCCAGGGAGAAGCGTTAAATACTGTACTGAGACTACATCCGGACAGCAGTTGGAGCCAGGTGAAAAATCAACTTCAAAGGACGTATGGCGTTCACGAGGAGTATGCAGCTCTGAAGGAAAAAGCAGACGGGATAAAATTTAGTAATGTAAGCCAATTTTATCATGAACTGAAAGAGATATTAGATAAGATGAATTTAAAATATCGATTAGATGGAAATCCACCTATGGATTTTAAACCTGAATATAATGAGCAAAGTATATATAATAAATTTTTATTTAAAATTCCTAGAGAAGAGGAAATGTATCTAAGAGCGAGGGGTATTAATAATTTAGAAGAGGCATACCAAAACCTATTAGCAACAGGATTGAAAGAAAAAGTAGAAAGTAGAACACAAAATACTAACAGAAGCAATAATGCATTTCAAAGACCAAACATTAGACCACAACAACCAGTACGAATGCAACCACAGTTCCAATACAACCCTAATAATAATTTCCGTAATAACTATAATAATTTTACACAACAAAGAAACTATAATAATTTTAGACAGCAAAGACCAGGGAATAATTCAGGAAATTTTAGAAACAATAATTACCGACAAAATTCTCAACAATTTCGACAGCACAGACATGTAGAACCCATGGATGTTGATAACATTAATAGACTACAATCAGGAGAAACTGGAAATTTTCGTGCAACAGCCTCCAGTATAATTCATTACCCATAGTAGAACTAACAATAAATGATAATAAGATAGATTGTCTAATTGATACAGGATCGTCCATATCAATTCTGGATCAGAGCCTGTTACCACAGATAATTAATAAAAGCATTTACCCATTAGATATCAACACAGTTAATGGACCATCAAGAATAAATTTTGAAAAAATAACGGAAGTACCAAGAGAATTCAAAATAAATGCGACGATGTCTTGGAAATTGATGAAGTTAGACAGAAAAAAGTTTGACGCAATAATCGGAACAAATTTACTAATACCAATGAGAGCTAAGATAGAGTTTGATCAGCAAAAGTTAGAAATCAATAACGAAACAATAAAATTCAAAGGATATAACCATGAAATTAATGCTATAGATGATACTGATATGGCAACCGTTCATAGTCAGGAAGAGAATTTAGATGATCATATACCTATTGTCGAAAATATAGTTAACAAATACAGAACACAGGTAATATTAACGGAAACAAAAACCATTGAGATTGAAGTAATAAATAAAAATAGGAAAATATACATTTCGAGAGAAGACATTGAAAATAACAGACTAAACGATATTTTTAGAAGATTTATAAAAAAGGGAAGAACAGGAATATATACAGAATTGGATGATCACATGTATAACATAGTTCAACAAAAATTAATAGAATTATTTAGTAACGATAAAACTATAAAGTTTAGAAGATGCACTATTCTCACAGAGGAACTACGAAGCGAAGAGGAAGCAGTCAGATATATTAAAAACGTTCATGAACAAGAATCCAATCATAGAGGAATAGATGAAAACTATGAATACTTAAAACATAAAATATACTATCCCAAATTAAAAGAAATAATAAATAGATATATTAATAACTGTGAGACTTGTAAACAAGCTAAATATGATAGGAATCCGATTAAGGTTAAATTCAAGATAACAGAAACACCTTCAGCTCAAAATGAAATCGTTAACATTGATACTTGGACTATGAAAGGACAACGATTCTTAACTAGTATAGATAGATTTTCTAAACATGCTATGATATTTCATTTAAATGATAGGAATCTTGTTACAATTGTAGAATCTTTGAAAAATAGACACGCTATATTAGGAAAACCGAAAAAATACATTGCTGATAATGAATTCGATGGATTTGTAATGAAAGAGTTTTTAAACAAGGAAAAGATAGAGTTCCACTTAACTAAACCTAACAGTCATACAGGAAGTGCTGATGTCGAGAGGTTACATAATACTTTAAATGAACAGATTAGAATTATGGAAGTTGATGCAGCGTTTAAAGACATGAATATGCAAAGTAAGTGTTTTAAAGCAGTAGAATTTTATAATAATTCAATACATTCTGTGACAAAAGAAAAACCTATTGACTTTGTAAATGGAAAAATTTCATCAAACAAAGAGAAAATCAAAGAAAGATTAATCGCTGAAAAAGAAGTAAGAATAAAGAAAATGAATAAAAATAGGCAAGAGGAACCAGAAAGAAATGAAGACAAGGTACTAATAAAAAATTATAAAGCATTACGACATAAACATGAACCTAAATATAAATATAAACAAAAAAAATAACGTGCACCCGATAAACATTAAGCGAAAATATAAATATATTTCAGATCCTAGTAATAATTATAGTGATGATGATAATGATAATACCGATTAAAGCTGATACTCGTATTAATATAGAAAGACTAGAAACAGAAAGTGGACATTTGACTTTACGACTTGACGACGCTGACATTATAGAAGACTTTAACATACTATTACATACAGTTGACTTAGACGAAATAAAGAAATTAATATATGAGATTGAAGTCGACATAGCGACAATGTTTAGGAATGATGAAAGATCATATTTACTAACAAAAGAGATTAATAAGATAAAACATATTTATTTCACGATAATACCACATAGACATAGACGAGGTTTAATTAACATAGGAGGAACAGTAATGAAATTATTATTTGGAACAATGGACAGTGATGACAGGAAAGACATTCAGGAACATTTGAACGCACTAGAAAACAATGCATATTATACCATAGAAAACATCAATAAACAAATATACATAAACAATATTACAAACCAGAACATTGAAAGCCTGAAAAATACGATTATTAGTGACAGGAATAAAATATTGGAAATAATAAATCATATACAAAACAATGATCAAAAGTACTTAAAAGACATCTATATGAATCAACAATTAATTAGAATAGGAATTTTGAAAGACGAAATAAGTAAAATTCAAGACAACATCCTTAATATAAAAACAGGTCAAATGATAAGAAGCATTCTAACTAATGAGGAAATTGAAAATTTTGATATTGATATATTAAAATTGAAAAATATTAAACTAGCAGTAGGAAAATATAAGAGCACTTTGGCATTCATATTAAAGATACCTAGAAACATTGTAAAGGTACATAAATACATAATAACACCTTTAACGAACAAAATGTTTGAAGAATTGGAAATTAAAACACAAACTGTTATAGAATATAAGAATGAATATTATGAAATGAAAAATGATGTTTACATAAAAAATTTAAAATTGGCCAACAAGTGTATACAAAGCTTATTTGACGAAAAAATATCTTGTACCAAAATAAGTAATAATAAGAATAAAATTATTGAATTAGACGTTGGTATATATCTAATAAAAAACAGTAAAGATGTAATCCTAAAAAATACATGTAATAATCAAACATACTTTCTAAATGGAAATTATTTAATCGAATTTGAAAATTGTACAATAAATTTGAATGAAATGGAAATCGAAAACAAAATTGAAATATTTAAACAAATAATAGCAATCCCTAATTATAGTAATATAACTAATGTTAAATTAACACTCTCATTTGAAGAACTACAAATGAAACAATATGCAAATAATAATCAAATAAGAATATTGGAATACCACAGAAAAATACACTCTTTCGGCTTTGTATCAGTAGGAATAATAGTAATAAGTGTAATATGTATAATTATAATACTTCGTGTAAAACATAAAGAGAGGATGGACAGAGAATTTAAAATTAATATTTCAACTCCGGAGAAGTTGAAACCTAAGGAGGGGGGAGATATATCATTGAATGATATGCCACTTGGGCTAATCCACTCCATACCCATTAAATTATAATTACCTTTTTTTCATTTAAAACACAAAGTAATAGAATACTTTGTGTTCTTTTAATAACTATTCGGCGCCGATCTGTCGGTTGCTTGTATAAACATGTCACAATATCTTTGGGTTGACATACTTATCGATCTAGTATCCTAATTGCCTTCTGCAATCAAATATACTTTGTCACCGATGACAAAGATTCTTTAATGTCGTTCTGTCGAACACTTGTGTAAACAAACACAATGTTCGGACCGACGATTCCGCCACATACCGAGGTAACATGTTGTATGATGAGCTAAGACTCAGTCAGTTGTATCTCAATCCGCGAACTTATCACATTCTCTTTCCATCTTCAGTCCCTGAAGATATTAATAAAGAAATATATTTTTTTATTAAAACTCTCAACAAAATAGTTTTCTCGTGCGCATCCTTAATTCTATGTTTCTATAGTGCTTTGCAGAGTGTGTCTTCAATGCAAGTAACTTCATCAATAATGGGGCAATTGACATTAATTTTATTCGCAATTCGATTCAAAACGATCACGCCCATGATCCCGAGTATATTAGGGAGATCCTCGCTGCATTTGATCAGTGTCATTCCATATGTAAATATAATTCCATTTGTGTTTGCAATTCTATTCTAATCAAAGAGTTTGTGCACTTGTCCACTTTATAGCTGAGGAAAAGAAGGCGGCCGTGATGCGATCTGCGTTCGTAACCCAACACCTCAAGAATAAATGCGATCCAATGCCTGGTATCATTCTGTCGTGCGCTGTTATGAAATTCTTTAAGGATTGCCCCAAAACTCGCTGGACTGACAGCCAGCAGTGTGACGATGCCCGGGCATTTCTGGCTTCCTGCGAAAAGAAATTTGGCTAAATGCATGATTTTTCAAATGGTAAAATAAATAAATACGTGCGCAATGCAGTCATGCAAAATGTTTGTGTTTGTGCGGTTAAAATATTTGTTAAATGACGAAAATCCTCAAAAGGTTTAAAACAGATTTAGGACACAGGACTGCCTTTTTAGATTTTCCTATTCCGATCGTTTCTAATTTCACATCGGCTTAAGCTGGACTACTTTCGATGGGATTATCGACGGCTTACATATAAGACCTTTCCTTTGAGCAAGTTTTGCCGATGTGACGATTTGAGAATGTGAAAAGAAGATTCATCACTCCCTAGACAAAAAGTTTTCATCTAGGCTGCAGTGAGAGCCCAATGCGCTGAAGATGTTGGTTCAAGAGGCCATGGCCACTGAATACTCCTGTAAGGATTCTGAGTTTATTTTTAACCAGGTTAATTAGGAAGCTTATTTTCCTGGCGTAGAATTTGGCAAAGAATTGTAAGTTGCAGTTCTACCCAGGTGGATTAAGATAGACTTCATTGGATTCGATGAGAGCCAGGCTTTGTGGGTAGTTTTTAAAAAGCTTTTTTGCTGAAGCCTTCAGAAGGGTTCTGGTTCTATGAGTGGTGTTGATGCGCCCTGCTGTTTCATTACCATCAAAGCCACTGTTGGCTGGGATCCGGTGACGAATGACTAGGCAGGACGGCTTTGATTTGATGACAGTTGAGTCAAGAGCCTTGAGATCTGCTTGGCTCTCTGGGAAGATGAATATAGTTTTGCCACGTGTGTTTTATCTTAGAGCTATTCCAGGGCAGTGCACTTCAGCCTGGAATGTGGAATTATTTTTGTTCAGATCAGATCCAGTCCCTGACTCCATCTTAGAACCGCCTGTGTATAATACGAGTATAGGCTCAGTAGTTCGATCAGGCTTATAGTGGAGGTACAGCTGAGTGTTACCTACCCACATGTGTGCTGATGAACATTTATCTACTGTTGGAAGACAGTAAGCAAAATGACCTTCCATGAGGCCATAATTATGCTACCGAAGATGTGAGCCATAACCGGAAGCTTTAAAGCAATTATCGTTTTAACAAAAGACGGCTGAATACGATCCAAACCAACAACTTAAGACTCCACTCTGTAAAATTCAATGCAGCTATTTTTGGACAGTACTGAGGGGCTGGTTTGACGATGAAGATGCTGCTCTGAAGTTGGTTGGTTACTCTTCAACCCACACCCAGCTGACGCAAATTTTTCCAAAGAGTTGAAAGATTTTCATCGAATTGGTTCTTAGGGTATTTCCATTCAGCCTGGGCACTTATTCCGTAACTTTGCAGACGAATAACGTCGTAACGACAGACCTTCAAGACTGTAATTAAGAGCAAAAATTACGAGTTTGAGATCTTAATCCAGATCATTTTCCACAAATGTAATGAAAGCTGAGGATGGTCAAAATAATTCGGCCAGAGTATAACTTATTATGATTATGAAAATTTCACAACGATATCGTCCAGACTGTCATTGTTATAAGAAATCGATCCTCGATCGACTTCGCAATTGGACTCGATGTAAGAATAAGAGGTGTTATTGTGAATGACCCGCTATTTCAGCAGCTGTCACTTTTGAAGCTTTAATTCTTTAACATTTGACAAGTAGGAACCACCCCATTACTAAAAATGGAACGATACACGCTTCAACGCATTGAAATTATTAAAATTCACTACAAAATGGTGAAAATCTTGCAGTCTCAGTTCGCAAAACTAAAGCATTTGTTGGTCGTCGTGAAGCACCTTGTCGGCCCGCAATACAGAAATTGGTGGAAAAATTCGAGCTGTTGGGACAAGTTAGTGATGTGAAGAATAAGAACAAGAACAACAGAGAATATTGCTGCTGTAGCCCAAAATGTTGAAAAAACCCAGGTTTGTCCATTCCTCTGCGTTCTTTGGAATTGGGCATGATTAATGATTTTTTATGGTCGGAGTTGGATGGTATTGATCTGGACAAAGTTCGCTTTCAAAAAGACGGCGCTACGTGCCACACAAGCAACGAAAGCATTGATCTTTTACGGGAAAAGTTTCCGGACCGTGTTATCTCTCGAAGAGGTGATCACCATTGGCCACCGAGATCTTGTGATTTAACACCTTGCAACTTCTTCCTTTGGGGCCACGTGAAAGATAAGGTCTACGCCAACAGCCCAGCGTCGATTCAAGACCTCAAAGACAAAATTCGTGAGGCTATCGAGGACATAGGGCAGCCAATTTGCGATTTGGTTATGGAAAATTTCATGAAAAGGATATGGTCCTGTATGCGTGCTCGTGGTGGCCATTTGGCTGATGTTGTTTTTCATTATTAACGGCATACCTTCCTCTTTATTATGAAATAAACATCCGATCATTTATCTCAAAAAAATGGCATTTTTCTTTGAACACCAAAATAATACCTCTTATTGGAAAACCCTTTATATTAGTCGCCAGTAAATTTTTCGAACACACTCGTAGTGCTTCAGGCGTTCTGAGGTGAGGCTTTTAAAACGCCTAGATGAGTAGGTGTAACTAGTGTCTTAAATGTTGAGGAAATAAAATGATGTCTAGAAAAAGTCGGAACCGAAAATTGATTATAGAATATTTTGAAATTTTCTATACACTCGCTACTTACTTACTTACTTAAGGTGGCGCTACAGTCTGGGGTGGACCTGGGCCTCAACCAATACGCCTCTCCAGTTAGCGCGATCTTTGGCTAACTGCCTCCAGTTGCGCACTCCAAGTTGGTTGAGGTCCCCTTCCGCTTGCGCGCGCCACCTAAGGCGAGGTCTTCCTCTACTGCGTTGTCCCTCCGGCTTGGAATCGAAGACTCTTCGGGCCGGAGCGTTGGTGTCCATTCGCTCTACATGTCCTAACCATCTTAGACGACTAATGCGTACTTTTCTGACCAGGTCGATGTCGCTGTACAGCTCGTAGAGTTCGCTGTTAAATCTTCTCCTCCAAAGCCCGCCAACGCAAACGGGACCAAAAATCACTCGAAGAATTTTGCGTTCGAACCGACTAAGAAGATCCTCATCCGTCTTTGCTAGGGTCCATGCTTCTGCGCCATAGAGCAGGACAGGGATGATGAGGGTCTTATATAGAATCTCCTTAGTGCGTCTTGACAAGGCCTTACTAATCAATTGCCGTCTTAGGCCAAAGAAACAGCGGTTGGCAAGTGTGATTCTTCGCTTGATTTCTGATGTGATGTCATTGTCGGAGTTTATAGCGTAGCCGAGGTAGACAAAGTCCCTAACTACCTCAAAGTTATAGCTGTCTATCGTGACGTTCTGTCCGATTCGTCGGTGTTGTGTGTCCCTTCTTGTTGACAGCATATATTTTGTTTTACCCTCATTCACCACTAAGCCCATTTTTGCCGCTTCTGTACTAATACTTGCAAACGCACCAGTGACAGCTCGCTGTGTTCTGCCAAAAATGTCAATGTCATCAGCGTATGTAAGCAGTTGCACAGACTTTTGGAAAATTGTGCCTCTGGTGTTGGCTTGTGAGTTTCGCACAATTTTCTCAAGTATGATGTTGAAGAAGTCACATGACAGCGCGTCACCTTGTCTAAATCCTTTTTTGACATCGAAGGTCTTGGTGAAATTGTTTCCGACCTTTACGGAGCAGCGAGCGTTTTCCATCGTCATTCTGCACAATCTGACAAGTTTGGCAGGGATGCCAAAACTAGACATGGCTCTGTATAGCTCGTCTCTATAAATGCTGTCATATGCGGCCTTAAAATCGATAAAAAGATGGTGAGTATCGATCTGGACTTCATGGGTTTTCTCCAGGATCTGCCGTAGCGTGAATATTTGGTCGGTCGTGGACTTTCCGGGCCTAAAACCGCACTGATGGGGACCTATCAGATCGTTGACGAATGGTTTCAGGCGTTCACACAGTATAGCAGACATAATTTTATACGCAGTGTTCAGGAGACTGATGACTCTATAGTTGGCGCAGTTTAGAGAGTCTCCTTTCTTGTGGATCGGGCCAACGATGCTGAGGTTCCATTCATCAGGCATACTTTCGTCTGACCAGATCTTGGAGACGAGTCGGTGTATGCTCTCTACCAGGTCATCTCCCGCTGCCTTAAACAGCTCGGCAGTTAAGCCGTCCGGTCCAGCAGCCTTGTTGAATTTAAGCTTAGATATTGCTATCCTCACTTCATTTTGGTCAGGTGGACGGTAATCTTGGCTTTCATCGTCCAGGTTGAATGGTTCGTTCTGCGGAATTTGTGTCATCTTCGCCGCTACAGGTGCGTATAATATCCATGCCAAAAACCATCCCGAAAATGGCTGCATAAATAAAGTGCACGACTCGGTCTGATGAAACTTTCTCGTTCAACAGTCTAGTTGGTAAAAAATTCAAAAGCGATAAAAGCTAAAATAAACCGTACAGAAAACAAAACAATATACTTAAATAAAGTGCACTTTTGTCTTAAACAAACCAGCCTACTCATTTTAGGTGACAGCACATTAAATAAAAATGTGAGGCTTAGCTCTCAGCAAGAAACATCGGTCTCAAATTTTGGTTAACAAGTTTCAAGCGCCAAATGTACCTACTGTTTATTTTTTAGTACAAGGACAAGCGTGGCAGGAGTTTCCGATCTGTTTGGGAAAGTGTTTGACTGTAATAGATTGGTGATGCAGGTTTTCGTGCCTATGGTTGGAAGTGAGGTTCATGATATGTATATCGAAATATTTACACCAATATATACGTGCAACTTCCATTTTATTTTATTTTTTTTCTGTAATTTTCATTCTCAGTTATATGTTCCGATGGAAGTGTATTGGAGTACAAAAAATTAAGTATTGAGAATTGTTAAAATTAAGTCTTGCATTTATTTTATGTGACGAATTGAGATTGAGGAACAGATCGGGGTGTTGGTAGTAATTTTAACGAAGTATTTACAATACTTTCGGACTTACATATTTGGAGTTCTTAAGAAAATCTATGTGTACGGGATTTTTTTAGAATTCCCTTATCTTATATGTAAATAGGCGAAGGGGAAGCTAGGAACCAATTTCACTGCCTGAGACACAACATATTCGCATAATTTTTTTTGGTTATGTTGTTGGGAAGATTGTACAGAAATGCAACGCTGTGTGTTTTCCAATATGTTGTATTTAACCAGGTCACAAAAATGGTAGAATTTCTAGCACTGTTATGCTTAATACGCATTTCGATACAAATCGCTAGAACGGTTTTATGTGAACTTGTGCTGCCAAATAGTAACATATGTTGCAATGCTCAGATTGAAAAACACTAACTAGCTAAATACTTTTCGAGATTTAAGCACAACTTGGTTTTTAAAGTTTCCTTAAAATAGAAAATTGAGTTCTCGAGATATGAACAGTTTTCAGAACTACATTTTGGTGATTCGAATGGAAAGTGAAGGAAGCAATAATTTAAAAAAAATAGCAATTTTACTTTGCATTTTGTTGCATTTGTTGTAATTATGCTATTATGACTTTCCCAAATTAGCGGGCAACAATTGTGCAGGATCAATAAAGAATCTAGTGTCCAAAATATTCCAGAAGCAAAAATAAAGAGTCAATACGAAATAAGTCAATTGTACGATATATTATTAACGACTGAAAAAGAAAGAAAAAATAATTCAATATAGTGGAACGTGTGTGTCAATTTAACGAAAAAGCAAATCAAAGAAGAACGTCAAAGCGTGAGTGAGACCAATGCAGATGGCAAAACCGTTTATGTTCATAACAATTCGTGTTTTCGAGTAAACTATAAAAAGCAAGATTGCTAAAAAACAAATTGTACGATAATTTGGAGAAAAATTGAGTTAGCTAGCAAGATCGAAATAAGCATATTACATCTGGAATGAATTTTGGCTACAATCGTTTGAAGCTTCTTTTTTTTCAGATAAGTCAAATAGTTTTAAACTTCGGATTTAGAGTTTGTGGGCTAGCAGTGCGGGGTCACCTATTTTTTTACGCATTACCCCATTACTAACGGTGTTTCCCATATAATGGTTTTAAAAGGACTCACCTCGCAACCGGTTCATACGATTTTACCAACATTTATTCTAAGAGAAAACTTTTAAATAAAATGGTTTCCAATAGTTTACATGAAAATGGCTCTAACAATTGCAACCAAAATTAGTATTTGAGCTTATGGAGGTGAGGTCAACATGACTGCGTACCCAGTTTATCGATAGCGAATCCAGTAACGGGGCTTTTGAAAATTGGATTTATCACAAAAACGGTAAATACGATTGAAACAAAAACTCATTCCTAATGTAATATTGTCATTTCGGATTGGATTTTTATTTTATTTTATGTATTTATTTAATTTGATAGCCGTATAATAATTTCTTAGAATAGTTCAGGTTGTAGGTATATATGTATTTATTTAAAGAATTAATGGTTATAGGCTGGATATAAATGTAATTTAGTTTGGATGCTCGAAAATGGTATTGGAAATTAAGAAATAAACTTAAAAGAGAAATATCCAGTGATAAAAAATAAAAAAACCGCAGGTAAAAACTGGCTACGTTCGATTTGTTTTACAACGAAAGGGATAGGTGATTCGAAAGGCTAACAGAGTAAATGAAAAATTGTCTACGCGTAGTCAGACAGATGTACATAAAAGACAGCAGACTCAGTTTCTCTCTATATTGTCGTTTAATGGAATTTGGAAAAGACCAAAACAAATTTCTTCTTAAAGTTTACTTGAAAACGTTCATAACGATTTCGACCAAATGCAAACTTGAGGCAAAATGAACATTTTCAATATTATTGGGTCCTTTATTTTCCATTTGAGTAACCAAAACCTGTCTCATGTCCCGAAACCCCCAATTTCCATTATGTGAAAACTTTTTAAACCAAGTAATGACTACATCCTGAACAATTTTTAGCTAAACAGTAACTTTCGAACTTAACGCTGCAATGTCTGCTACTATTTTGTCTGCATAGTTTTTCAAAAACCGCTCTAACGATTTTGATTGAACTGTATATTAAGGATATTAAAATAATTCTAAGGAAGATCAATTTTTCTTAAAAAAATTGCAAGAAATGTCTTTCTATAAATGTTTCTTTGAAATGACTACCCAAATCCCGATCCGTCTTCACATATGGAATTTTTTGTTTATCCCGATGCCCCACTTCCAATAAAAATACAATAGCAGCTACGCAGAACCTCATTTTAGCAACTACATAATACCATTCCCTTCTGCTCTTTTTCTAAACATACACCATAAAATAATCATAACGATAAAAAATTCGATTGAAAATTCTTCATCTGTCATAGAATGAAAATTCAAATGAACAAACACAGAAGCTTAGGTAGTTATGTATAATATATCGGCTTAAAGATTACCTTATATGACCAGCCATAGGCACGAAATCCAGCATCACCAATCTATTACAGTCAAAAACAAAAACTTGCCTTAACCTACATTTGGCGCCTAAATTTGTTCAACCCAAACTTGCGAAAATGCCATTTACTCACATTGTTATTTGATAATTATGTACTGCCATCTGAAGTGGATACTTTTAAGCCAAAAGTGCACTCTATTTAAGTAAAATCGTATGTTTTTTGAACTGTTTGTTTTATCTACATCGCTTTTTAAAGTTTTACTTACATGAGCGATAAAATAAAAAACAACAGTCCAAACTGTTGACGTGAAGGGGAAAGTTTCGTGCGACCCAGGCGTGCACTTTATTTTGTTGTCAATCGTTAGTCAGTACAAGTTTTGTTTTTTGGCAAAAACATTCAAACATATAAATTGCGAAACATTCTTTATACGGGAACAAGACGATTGCGCCAAATTCACACTCTCATTTGTTTAAGCAACTGCTCAAACAACACCCAAATAAATTTTGTTCCACCCCTGAGAACACTCATGTTCGAAGTTTTTTTTTGCCCTACCTCGCTTAGTACAAAACAAGTCGTCGCCTAGCCAGCAATGGAGCGGTTTCAAATAGTGTTTTCAATTTTTCTCGCTGCTACACAAGCAGTGAAGATGTATGGTCCTCCCAAGGAGGCTACCTTGGCCGAACGTCCATTTCAAGCGGCCATCTTTAAGAACTCAATCTACCGATGTGCAGCTGTGATAATTTCCCCCCACTGTGTGCTAACCGCTTGCTCCTGCATAGTTGATACCTCCAAGCAGCCTAAATTGAGCGAGGAGTTGACAGATGTCTTCACTATTTTGACTAATTCGAGGTACATACAGAGTGATCAGTTTTATTGGGCCGATGCCTCGAATGGATACATAGCCGCCGGATGCAACACTAGCAGCAATGTGAATGATGCAGCGATTCTCTGCACTCAGGGTATATTGAAGGGAACCCCTGTGAACATAGTGCAAGAAGAAACCAAGGACAGTGTTAGAGCCATAGTGTCCGGATGGGGTCTTACGGTTGACGGAGAGAGGCTGGTTCAAAATGATCTGCACAGAGCGTATATGAAAATGATCAGCTTGGAGGAATGTCGCAGGCGGTATAAAGGAGTGAGAAGGGTGCCCGATAATGCACTGTGTGCGGTGGCAACTGACGAAGTTCGTGGCTTTTGTGCGGGCGATTTTGGAGGGCCATTGACCCACGGCAAGGGTTTGATTGGAATCACGGTCACAGATTTTGGCTGCGGACCGCAAAAGTATCCTGGTATTTTTACAAACGTTTTGAAAATAAGGAAGTTCATTGAAACTGCTCTCAACGATTTTCCTTATAGGACTGATATGGAGTAGGCAAAAATAAATAAATAGACATATTTGAAATGAATTTGTGGGTTTTTTTTTTAAAAAAACCTCAGAGGAGGATCAGACTCTACTTACGCAGCCAAGAAGTATAGGCAGGACATTCACCTAGTGGATTCACTTTAGATATCTGATATTTCAGCAAATACTCGCGTAAGTTTTCGCTGCGATTTTCAAACGAATTGTTCGTCTCTTTTTGACGCAAATTTTATCTCATTTTTCGACAGATCGTTCTTTGACCTATTTTGAGTTCGAGTAAATTTTTGCAAGTTTTTTTAGTTTAATTTAAAAGTGGTCACTAAATCGTATCTTGTCTTAAGTATTTTTCCGGGCTACGTATATTATGGTTTAGTTTGTCAAGCGTTTTCTTTTTTGGAGTGCTGCGGTGTTCTAGAAATATCAATCGAACCATTCTCAGTAGCACTTCGAGTTGTTAAATCGACAGTTTTTTCTAACATAAAGCAAAAGGCTGCATATGGATATTGTTTCTTGTCGTGCCCAACAATACACTTGAAACCTTGAGAAATATTTCTAGGGGCTGCAAAAATGTCAGTGCAAAATTTGTATCTGCCTTGGAGCACCTCGAGCTGCTCGCTGTTAAAGCGTATTACTCGTATTTAGGATGTACGTTCGCCTTTAGAAGTGTTAAGTTTGCTGGAATAATGAACGGAATGTCTCATGTTCGATCCCGAGAAAGACTCAAACGACATTTTAATATTTTTCACGACGCTACCTGAAACGTCTGACAAACGCTTATAACATAATATAGACCAGATTCTTAATCTAGGCGTTAGAACTCGGCATAAAACTGTAGGTCTCCTCCATTGGTCTTTAAAAATAATAAGCACCCACAAGCATGGATTTGATGCGGTGATTAAGTTTTGGTGGGTTTTCCAGAAAGTATTTTCGGAATCAAGTTGAAACATTTTTTGTTAAACTGTGTGAAGCCCTTTTCGGGGTGTATTTCTTTTATGCATTTGCCAGGACCATCCGGCTGTACCAAATTGTTGGTTGGTGGCCAGCATTACTGAAGAACTGTTACAACATTTATTTTTTGAATCTATCCAAAAAGATTTCTTGTTTGGACAATTTTTAAAGATATTTTTATAGACAGTTTTGAAGCGTTTCTTGGCGCATTTTGTGATAACTTTGTAGAGCTTTTCTGACGATTTTTTGGATGCTTAGAGAGCCGCTTAAAGTGAATGAGCTACCTTTAAAGGGATTGGAAAGCGAGACTACAAAATATTTGTTTAAAATTTCTTGATTCGGAGGCGTTCACTGAAATTGTTAGGGTCGATCGATAATTTAATCGATGACGATTTTCCATAGAGAATATATTCATGAAAGGGGTAGCCTCAAATTTGTAGATAGTACTGACAGAGATATGGGCAATTCAGGCTTCATATTGAGAAGACGAACTCTCTAGAAATTGAGGCTATATTGTACCAGCACTTGCAAGCAAGTTTCAATTTCAATTTCAATTTATTAACATCTTATGTTTTGAGTTGTACAATAAGACTTGGTCTTTTATAATACAAACAGTATTTGCATCTATGCAAATTGAATAAATATTAATAATAATAAGGAAAACGTAACAAATGTGATAAAGAATGAATTTCTTAAAAAAAAATCAAAATTCGAAAATTCAAGGTGAAAGGAGAAATTCAAGGTATGGAGAAAATTATTACTATCTCAAAATACCTTCCTTAATTAATAATATTATTATTATGACTGCTGCGCTGACAGGTATTTAAAAATGTTATATTTGAAGTTCTTTGAATTGGGAATCAGTTTTATATGTACAGGCAAAGAGTTCCAAAGCCTCGCGGAGTGCACGAAAAACATACGTGAGGAGTTAAAATATATAGAGAGGACGGAATATTTATATTAAGTGTTCTCTGAGGTCGTGAAAAAGTTAATCTTTTGTAAAGGTATCCCGGAGTTTTGCTGTGAAGGAGT
This sequence comes from Cheilosia grossa, assembly GCA_963082955.1. NCBI lineage: Eukaryota > Metazoa > Arthropoda > Insecta > Diptera > Syrphidae > Cheilosia > Cheilosia grossa. Next base: position 30,276,092 of record OY720148.1, read on the forward strand.
TTGTGAAGAAATATAAGATTACGAGCATTTAAGAATTTTTATAGAGTACAAACTAAGACATTTCTAGATAGAAGAGAGATTCGATCATATTTCTTCTGTCCATAAATTTATCTAACGGAATTATTAAAAGCAACTCGAAGCTTATACTGAGATAGAGAGTCCAAGTCACTATATTGTAACTCGGCATACGACAATGATGGGTAAAATCAGAGCAATTACAAGTTTGCGACGAGTTTCTTTGGGAGTAAATCTAGCAGACAGCCAAAGTTTTCTAAGACAGCCATAAATACGGCCAACAACAAAATTAACGTGATCATAAGACGACAAGGTACGGTTCAGTTTAAAATCCAAGCAAGTATTAGCGTAACTAATTATTACGTTTGACTGAGATAAATTCGACAAGATTTTTGGATCAATTGGCTTCCTTGCAATTGCAATAATCTGAGATTTTGTCGGATCTAAGATAAGTCCATTAAGCACGGACCATCTAAAATTTGCAGTCAAGTCTTCATTATATTTACTGGCAAGATCAAGGACATCACAAAGAGGGCGAGATGAGCACGACTGTTCAAAAGTTCAATGGGCTTAAAACAGTCTGGCTAAAAAAATATAAACCTTGAGAGAGCCAACGCAGAACATCGAGGCGGTGCTGCCAGATTGCAAGATATATCTTCTTTTTTTTCAAGATTTCTTACCTCTAAAATATGTACAAGATCTTTTTCTAAATCTAACAAATTAAATAACTTTTTCTATTGAAGAAAACGGTTTTCTATTAATTCCCTTATTATGTAAAATGATAATCGAATCGAGCCCATACACAATTTCTGTTTTACTAACGTTTCCATCAGCTCTAAAGTAAGGAAATTTTTTGATGAAAAACCTGATGTAGGTATTGGAAATATGTTTATGCACAAATGTTTTAGGAGTAAAAACAGCGGACAGGAACATCAGAAATATTCAATCTTAAAAATTTTTATTTTGAATAATATCTATCTTATCGCTTTAACATCCCTCTGCAAATGTTGGAACGACTTTTTCTGCTTAACAAAGGATTTGTTGCGCTTAAATGAAGGGCAGTGCTTGATCTTGGTATAAGAAATGAAGTTCTGAGTCATAAGTAAAGAGTTATGTTCCAAATTCCAAAAAGCAATCGATTTCTTACCGATATTTATGTGAGTATATAGTTTAGCTACAATAATGTTGTCAACAAAATACATATAAGTTTTATATAAAGCAATTGTTTTCCATATTTCCTTCTTTTTATATTTTGATAGTATTATTTCGCAAAAATAAGATTTTAAAATATTTCATCTGAGAACAATGCATCGAGGTATTTGAGGAACTTTGCAAAATTTTAGAATATACAATCCGCAACTAAGAGCTAATGAAAATGAACCCAGCAAGGTACAAGGATTGCAGAAGCACTTTTCATGATTCTTGGCCAAATCAGTCATCATTTCCTTTGTTTCAGAACTAAGTTACTTATTTCGCCTGCAGAAAGTAGCTTAGAGCTCAATATGTTCTTGACTTACTTAGGTGACCCAAAATTCCGGGCTGCACCTGCGCCTCAAACAATACGCCTCTCCAGTTAGAGCGATCCTTGTTGGCTGAATCCAGTTGTGACCCATCCACCGAATTCAGGATAATGCTTCTGTAAAATTTGCAAAATGTAGACAACATTTTTCACCCACTTTGGTGCTTAAAACTCACTGCATACTTGTGGGGTCATTATAAGGATTCATGTTCAAATATTCCACAGTAGTGTCCAATAAGTCGGACGGTTAGGTTAGAAGGTTAGTGCAGAACATGTGTTGTTGCCTTCCAATCTTTCGGTCAAAAAGCCGTTATTTATCTTTTCTTCTAGATTATGTTTTAATGGAGTTGGTCTACTGAAACTAACCAGTCGTTTTTGCGAACCTCACTGTGTCCGTTAATGGTACCTTTGTCTTTTTTGGATCTCTAAACAAAAACAGAAAAACCGGTCTCTAATTGTTCGGGTGTTTGTAGATGGTCTCCGTTTCCTTTATATCTTGTCAGTCCCTGCAGTAGTCTGAGGCGTTGACACCTAGCATTTGGGGCACAGAAAAACCGCACGCATACATTGAAAAGCCGATATACCCAAAACGAGTCACTGTTTGGTGCGGAATTTGGTCCAGAGGCATAATTGGGCCATTTTTCTTCGAAAATGAGCAAGGAGTGGCCGTTACAGTCAATGGCGATCGTTATCGGGCCATGTTGAACGAATTTTTGTTCACAAAAATTGAAGAGCAGGATATTAGCAACATTTGGTTTCAACAGGACGGCGCTACGTGCCACACAGCCGAAGCTACACTCGATGTTTTGCGCCCTGTTTTTGAAGATCGCATTATCAGCCGCAGAGCTGATGTCGTTTGGCCACCTCGGAGCTGCGATTTGACACCGTTAGACTATTATTTGTGGGGTGCCGTAAAAGATAAGTATTACGCCGACAAGCCAGAGAGTTATTTGGCGGACCCTGTATTCACCTCTGGTGGGTTGATTTAGAACCAACTACAGGCCAGCTGAAGGCAGTATGATTTCATTTTGCAATACCAAGCTAATGCTAATCCCTGTACCTTTGAGAGCTTATTTATATAGGCAGTCTTTTGCATTGCTTTCCACCTTACAACAGTGGTTCGTACAATCGCAGAGCACTTCCAATCGATTACGACAGAGCACATTCCACGGGTAAGGAGATTCTGATTGTCTTACAGCAGAGCGCTGTGGTAAGAGCCACAGCTCCCAGGCTTTAGACCGCACCAAAGCACCTTAAGGAATCACCTTCGTCTCTAAGTTAGTTTGTGTTCAAAGAAAATATATCCTTCCCAACAATCATAAGAAAAATTCAAGCAATATTCCATTTTCTATAAATCTTTTCACAAAAGCAAAATATTTCGCTTTAATACTATTTATCCACGGTAACACCTGCCTAATATAGATGTATAAACGCCCGCATAATAAGCTCGACCATAACACGCATCTATACCACCTCCACTAAACTGAGCACAAAATATCGAATTCATCAGCTGTCATGAATATTGACTGTTACCATTTTGCCTGCTAATCGCAGCAACAAAAGCTTGCAAAGGCTTATTTTATTCAGAATTTGATCAATTATTTGTCTTATAATGCCGACTGGAGCAAATAGCTGACAAAAATGTGCTCTCTGTTGCAGATGTGTCAATGTGGAGAAAGCTGATCTGGGAGTGGTTCAAATGTGTACCTAATGTAGCCTCTTGCGGATTTAAAACTAAAAGTAACCCTCTCGTTTCACTCAGTAACATCCCCTTGGCGATTTAAGCTCAGGATTTTACCAAAAATCATGCTTAGTGCACATGTTATATTTGCGAACTGACAATGATGAAATTTGTCATATAAAACTGTCTATTGTGACCTACAATATATTGAGAGCGAGGTCGAAAAATGATTACATGCAGGACGAATTTGGTTCTAACCGCCTTTAAGAAGACATCTTACATTTTTATTTAAGAAAAAAAAAAAGTCCCATGTCTTTTTGGAAAAATCTGCAATCTGTCCTCTTTCTGCGATTTCTTGGTTTACGGAATTTTTCGACACCACAAAACTACAAATAAAACAATTTTTCAACACTAATTCAGAATTTGTTTGCATCTTTCTAGTGTGAACACGACGTAAGATATATTTGTATCCGAACAAGCTTTGGCGTCCAATACAATGGACTCCAAAACAGTTAAGTGCTGTCACGATGCCTTGCAAGCCCTAGCCAAACACAACAAGGTAAGGCTCGGCTGGGTGCCGGGTCATCAGGGTATTGCAGGCAACGAATATGCAGACAAACTAGCTAGGACTGGCTCCGAATCCATTCTCTGTGGACCAGAACCCTATTGCTCGGTCAATTGGGCTACTGCACTAAGGCAAATTAACGATTGGGAAAAACAACTCCGTCTTGAACACTGGGAACATGTCCCGGGTCTAAGACAATCCAAACGATTAAGTAAACCTTACTCCTATAAGGAAATACTTAAACTCAGTAAGGATAACATAAGTAAGCTAGCGGGCTTCCTCACAGGTCATTGTGGCCTTAAATATCACCTCAACAAAATGAATCTTTGTCCGGAAACAGAATGCAGATTCTGTCTGGAGGATATCGAATCCTCTGAACACATTTTCTGTGACTGTCCGGCTCTTCATTGGTTAAGAAAACGGGTCTTCAATAGGGAGAATCGTACACCAACAGAGATAGCGTACTCTGCTACTAAAGGCTTACTGACCTTCATTAGGGAGGTCGAACGTCTCTTAGTTTCACCTCTCCCCATTGACACAATAGATCTTTCAGGTGGCAGTGTCAGCCATTTGGGCATGGGATAATTAAAAAAAAACAAAAAAAATCCGAACTCATTCACTTCTGAACGCAACACAACCTTTTGTTTTCTATTTTTTAAATCGTCTGAACACACTCACTCATTTGACAGCTCAAATTCGTTTGTAATTTTATTGAATTTGTTAAAATTGATGTTTTTCTGTTTGTTTTAATGAATTAAAAAAAATATATAGGTACATTTTGTTATTTTGGTTGCTGTTTTTTTGTTCCTCCATTTTTCATTTGAGATTTTTGAAGGTGTGTTCTTTTTGCTGGGCTTGGATCTGGTCACCATAGATGTGTTGAAGCATTGCTTTCTGGGATCCACCACCCGTGGTATGTGAATTAAATATATGCACAACAAAAGGTATGCAAAAATGGGAGAAATCACCTCGGTGGTATGTTTTTTTCATAAAAATACTCTTATCAAATGGAGTTCAGTGCCCGCATGTGATAGGACAGGAGGCAGAAAGTGTTAACCCTTTTTCTGATTCCTTAAAACTGATATGTGCTTCAATATTTATACTCGGTCTGTCTGTGCAGTTGCGAATTTGGGTTACCTAGTTGCAAATATGACGCCACAACAATCGGTTTTAGGACAGTCACTTGTTAAAATAAAAAAAAAACATGCAGCACCGGCCTATGTTTGAATAGGTTTTTAAAAGGCATTCGAGTTCTGGAAGATAACTCACTAGATTTGCCAATTTAAGGGTCAAGGTTTGTTTCTGTGCAACTTAAATCGCATACCTACTACAGCATTATGGAATGGACAGTTTAATCTTGAGTGACAGTTGAAAAAATAAACGTAGTTATTAATACACTGTTGCCAACTTCAAACATAACTACGGACAAATATACCGAAAGAAAGGAACGGAGAAATAAACATTGGAACAAAGATTTAATTTTCCAACTGAAATATCAGATTTTACACACATTATTCGACTTAAAAATTATTTATTTTTGAACAACAAAAAAAAATAAATAAATTGCAAACCCAATTCGTATTTTAGTACACCTCAAAAAGAACAATCTAAAAAATTATTTTAATATTTTCTCGCATAACGAAGGTTATTTTTGTTGATCTAATTTTTTTTTTTTATAAATTAAGTTTGGACTTAAATATCGTCGGGAAAGACAAAGCGCCGTCCTAATAACAAATTTTAGTCTCGACTTTAAACTTACGGAAGCTCACAATTACTAATTTTGTATGGAAAATATAGCCACTGTGAACTACTAAAATTGATATTCGAAACTTAAAATGTTTATTGCTAAGGGCCAAATTTATCGTGTTGGCAACCGTGGCTTCGAACTTCGTGAGGACTGTTTATTGAAGCGCAGTTATGTGAAAAATAAAAAAATAACTATAATCTGTTATGGGGGATGACTAATGTGGTATTTGATTCAGGGGTTGAATTACCGCATGAATTACTCGTACAGCCTTTCCATAATTTTTGCTGATGTCAGTCAAATTAAAAGCAAATCGCATCCGTCTATATCGACAATTGTTTTCATTTTTATTTAACTTTTAGTATTATACAATTAAAACTTATCCTCCTAAGCAGGCGTGTTCTTGTAAAACGTCTCAAGACTATACTCGTAAACTTGTAAAAAAAAATGATGTATGAAAATAAATAGTAGGACATGTAACAAATGACAAAAACAGTGATTAATAATAGGTGCGAAATAAAAAGAACAGAACTGCATCTCTGGTTCTAAATATTTACAACAGGAGAACTTCAATTAAGTATACTGTCCCACAGTCTCACTTTCGACATGTCAAATGCATCGTCAATTTGAACAATAAAACTATTATCCACGTTCTTGATCTCCATGTATTCGCAGATTCTATTATTTTCCGGCCGTTTCAGGGCTTCCGCATTGCACTCCTTCAGCTCGTTGCTGCCTTTGGGATCTCTATGGGAAAAGGTTAGCATAGTTGGACAACTCTTCTACTGTCTCCCTAACTCACCCTGTTTGAGCGAAAGCAACATAAGTGTCTACCAACTGCTTGATAACTCCAGCGTCTGTGGACTCTTTATCGAAGTCCATGCCAAACAGAATCGGCGATCGAAATAGATAGATCAAATCATCACAATGCACCACACCGTAGTCTTTTACACCGCCCGTGTACAACATTGAGTAAGACAACAATCCCCGGTAGTTGAATTTGTACAGATATACTGGAGCGTTGTTCAGGTCAGCTGTTGCCACATAGTGTTTGATGTTTTTGTAAAATGGATGCAGGAAAGCACGATCAGTAACGATCTGTAAGGAGGATATTAGAAATCAGTTTCCAACTTGGAGTTGCTGCTTACGTCGACAAGCCCCAGAGCAGTGCTGTTGTTCAACTCGTGGGCGCCTTTAAAATAGTAGTCGATGAGTGTCTTCATTTTGGTGCCGACATCATCCATTGGGGGGAATTCCAGTAGCTTCTCCAACAACTCGTCGAAATGGGCATTGAAATATTTCTTCAGTGTATCATTCGATAGAATTGACAGAGCACGAACGGCACCCTCGTGCGGCACCATACCGGTCATCCAGGGTTTTTGAGAGTATCTGCCACTAGCTATTAATTTGACTGGGTCCTCGGATAGGAAGGCATTCACAGATGGGGCTTCTATCACAGGACGGAATGTTGTCAAGGGGTCGACGTGCCAATATTTGAACTCGTCCCCGGATTCCACCAGCTTTCTGGCTTCTATTTGTCGCAAGGCTTTTGTCAGTTTCGCCGTGCTAAGACTGGCTGCGTTGGGAATTTTGCAGAATTCCGCTTGTTTGCGGGCTTGGGCCAGTGGCTTGTCAGTTAACACGGCAAATGGGGCACCGGCGTTGCCACTCATCACAATTGCCCTATGAAACAGATCTAAAGATGAAAGAAATAGTTAAGAGTGTCATTTTGATAAAAGTTTATTTAGAATCACCTTTGGATAGATCACTCAGGATGTGCATATGCACGGATACAGCTCCAGCACTTTGGCCGAAAATTGTGATGCTGTTGGGATTACCGCCAAAGGCTGAAATGTGCTTCTGCACAAAACGCAGTGCCATATTCTGGTCTTTAAGACCAAAATTCCCCGGCATGTTGACATCTCCGGTGGACAGAAATCCTGCAAGGAAGATCATCGAGTTAAATTGTTTGATTTGATCTTCTCTTTAAAGATGCAAGTGCTTAGATATATCAACTTGCGCTTGTTCGCATATTGCACGTTAGGGAGCGTGAAGGTCTGTAGATTCCCTATGATTCCGTCTTCCATATACGAATATATCGTATGAGAAGCAAACTATTTTTTTGGTGGGATGATTTTAACTGACATTTTGGTGGTGCAGGCAAAACAAGGATTTCTACATAAGTTTAGATTTTAATAGCGAGCGGAATCTGTTTTACCAGTCTTTAATGTCAAAAGTAGGTTCAGTGTTTGGTGCAGCGGCTTTGAGGTAAGTCTGACAAGTTAAACCGCCTGAAAAACACAAATAACACCATCGGGTATTTTCCGATTAAACAAACAAAACGACCTTCTTGCAAAATTGCCAGAGTCTTAACACTGTCTTGACAAAGTTTCTTTTTTATGCCATTCGGATTCGGCATAAAATTGTAGGCTCGTTTCAATAGTCCCGACATTTTTAATCTCAAAGACAAATTGCTTTAAGGAGCTTGCCTTGGCTCCAGTACGGACCTGCTGCGCCAAATCTTTTAACTTATGTCTGACTGAAAGAGTCAAAGAAATCATTTGAAAAACAGACGAATTATGAATTCTGTGTCAACGGTGGAATGTAGAATCCGCTCTACATTTTGTTGTCTTTTTTATTTTTTCAAAAGCAGCAACACTTAGTTCGAGCAAACAGACACAACTTACCAAGCGCACCCAAGCGATAAGCAGCTGTTACAAGAATCACCTCCTTGGTGTCCATAAAGTACTCAGGTCCATGTATCGAAGGACTTGCGGTGCCAGAGAAAAATCCACCACCATAGATGTACACCATAACAGGTAGCAGTTTCTTTTCCTTTCTCTAATTGAACAAACAAAATGTTGTCACCATCCTTTTGATGTCCACATCAATCATAGCTACTTACCAAAGGTCGATAGATGTTTAGATACAAGCAATCTTCCTCCCCACTAACAACCGGCATTGGCAATAGGTAGTTTTTCTGAATACAATCTGGTCGTGGAGCAGTCGCATTCAATACTGAATCCCAGTTTTCTATTGGTTCCGGATTCTGAAACAAAACTTTACGATTTATCACACATCAAAGACTCAAGTTAAGGTCAAAGCTTACCGCAAACCTCAAGTTGCCGATTGGTGGCTTAGCGAATGGAATTCCCATGAATGCTTCGAATTTATCTGATCGGTAACCGGGCATCATGGTCCCCTGAACGCAGCCTATATTTGGAATGCACACTTTCGGTGATGCAATAGCGCTAGGTGATCGTATTAGGGCCAGTAAGAACAGCACTAAAACTGACGGAACGACCATTTTGAAGGAAATACCTGATCCCTGTGAATTTGAAAAAGAAAAAATTAAGAACTTGTGTACTAAGAGTAGATACATATGGTAATTTTAAACAGTTCCGTTTACAAAATCCGTTTACACCCCCGGAAGGTTTTCTATTCAACAATTTTTCGATTAACATTGCTGACAATCATTTCCAGTGGAATTTAATCATAAAGAGACATGGTTACATGGAGTTGTCAAAACGTAGTTAATTTTACATTACAGCACGAAGCAACACGAAGGAAGAATTAGAATATTGGATTAGGGATTATTTTGTATTTGTCAAGTTGTCAAATTTGTAGCAAAGTTTTAATTTGCATTTTGTTAGTGAGCCTTACAAAAGAGAATCGATTGTACAACCCGAAGTGAAGAAGATGCCTTGTCATTAACCACTCTGAATGAATGAATGTAATATTCAGAACTTTGTCCGCATATAGGGTAAACCACCCAATGATCGACACGTTAGTAAAACTTGCGACTTTATGTATGTGTAATTATAAAATAAAACATTCAAATATCTTTAAAGCAATTCATTTACCTTTCTTAAGGTATTTTTCTATAAAAAACATAAACAAAACACAAAATTTCTTTAAAAACATAAACAAAAACGCAGTAAAATAAAGAAAATTCAATTTTCACCAATTATTGGCACTTCCTTCCATTTATTGGTGTTAAGTTTTATAAATTTCAATATAGATTGCTAGAGATTATAATTGCAGTACTTTTATGGATGGATTATTTTACTTTGTTGAGAGTTGACGGTTCTGACATCACTGTTTACATTATTGATATTTTTTGGTATTGATATTTTGATATTTATTTATTCATTTCTCAAGAACTACGAATTAAGAGAATATGAGTTTAGTCTTACCAGGGTGGCATTACAGTCGTGGGTGGACTTGAGCAACAGTTTAGTCCTAGCAACATAATATTCGAAGTTAAAAAACCTCAAAATGAATTGCCACTAAAAAAAATTACGGGTTTTTGTCGGTAAAAAGGTCATTATTAAAAGCAGAGTTCGAAAACATCTCTCAACCTTTTGAAAGGTTTCTTAAATTACTCTCAGCTCTTGAGATTTTCAAATACGATCACTTCAGGAGCCGCTTAGTATTGTTGTACTTTTTTCGGCCTTGTTCGGAGAGAAACCTTTATTTTCTTTTTAAGATCCGGTTAATCACTGAGACGTGAGGCTGAGAAAAAATAAGAAAATAAACCTCATTTAGACATTTTCGATGGTTATTGTCATATAAAATGCATTAGAAGCTTTAAAAATTGTGTACTAACCTGCCGAATTAAGTCCCGCAAAAACTTTTTCTGATACGATTTCTATTTTTAAATGGTATTAGATAAGGTCCTGCTTAATTTCTAAAACCCCTGAGAGCTTACTCTCATTAAAACTGATTCCTAAAACATGAACAAAATTCTTTATGTTTATCATTTAATCCTACAACAGGACAGTTATAAGAGTTTTTCGTACTTCTGGTCAAGCCCGGCTTAGGCCATGCCGCGGCCTTTGGACACACAAGAATTCGGCGCCCTACTAATCGAAAGCAAGAACAGGGAATGAAAGTAACATATTTTGACTGTTTAATTGTAATTTTTGAATTTCCTTCAAACTCTTATTTTGTTTCAAACATAAATCTAGTTTTACTTCTATGATTTCTTATTGGATCGCCTACGCGACTTGGTATCAAAGTAATAAAACAAAGCATATGTTAAAAGAAACCATAATTTTCTATTGAATTTAATTTTCGGTCTTCGAACACTGGTGTAAGAATTTTAAGAATAAAAATAAAACTTAATTTCAGACGGTTAACGAAAACATCAAGAAAATCAGAGTTTTAGGTTTAAAAATAATTTAAAAATTTGAATGAAAGTAACATATTTTGACTGTTTAGTTGTAATTTTTGAATTTCCTTCAAACTCTTATTTTGTTTCAAACATAAATCTAGTTTTACTTCTATGATTTCTTATTGGATCGCCTACGCGACTTGGTATCAAAGTAATAAAACAAAGCATATGTTAAAAGAAACCATAATTTTCTATTGAATTTAATTTTAGGTCTTAGAACACTGGTGTAAGAATTTTAAGAATAAAAATAAAACTTAATTTCAGACGGTTAACGAAAACATCAAGAAAATCAGAGTTTTAGGTCTAAAAAAAATTTAAAAATTTTAACTCGGGTAAATAGTTTATCTTTCTAGGTAGGCACCTGTGAGGAATATTGCTAGGAGTATAAAAATGTTTGACGTGTAGAAAATAATAAACATAAACTGATCGGACGTCTGATTGATATGTTAATTAAGAAATTTTGACGGAGATTCTTAACACAGACCGACACGACTGCCAAATGATTCAAAATTGAACATCACAATCGATGATGAAAAAAATCTGAATGCTATTTTAAAATGATGTAAAATAAACGATCGATTCCCCAAAGCTATAAATGCCAGTAAACAGTTTTTGTATCTTTGGCTTTATGTTAAATATTCCCTCATATTTTTTTCCAGATTCAAACAATAATCTTGTCTGTAAATTTTATAAACAATAATTGTATCGAAGTTGCTTATAAGGGATGTGTAGACTCCTTCAAGATGGTTTCAAAAAGCAATATGAGTTGACATTTTCATTCGAAAGACCAAACTTACATGTTCGAATTTCAAATTCGAAATTCCACCTTTAAAGTCGTGGATATAGGATGAGTTGGGTTTTTTTTTTTGGAAAAAATACCCAAACCTAAGGAGAAATATTTTACCGTCTGGCAATGCTGCTGATGCCATAAAGTCGCTAACAACCTCCTCATTACCTGCTCTCTAATTTTTTTTTTGTTGAGTGTATAAGTAAACATAATCAGTCATTCGGGGCCCAAGTGAGGATGGGGCCCTGGGCCCGGGCCCCTTGTGCCCCTTATGGTAAAGACGGTAGGAACTTTTTATTATATACACAACTATTTATGTTAAACAAAAGCAATAATTGATTTCTAGGTATTGCCGATGTATTTATGATTTATTATCCAAGAAATAGGTTTTTAGTTGACCACTTATTATAACAAAAAGTGTGAAAATTGTATGGTAATTCATCAATTGAGTATGGCCGGGCCGATTTGGCTCAAATTTCTTTTCAGTTGTTCGTAATTATAAAGAGAAGGTTTTTAGCGAAAACGCTCCGGAAAGTCTGGAAAGAAAACGAAAATAGATTTTTTTTGTATGGTATTTTGTGTGCAATTGTTCCGGAATGGCTTTTCGAATGGAAAAATAGAAAATTCTTAGTCGAAAACTCGTAAAATTCAGAAAATTTTTTTTTCATTTTATCGCATTTAATTTAAAGGTGCAAATTTCGTTGTGAAGCTTGGAAAATTTCGGTAATTCTTAAATTCATAGTGATAAAAGACGTTTTGCGTCCATAAACATTTATCGAAGCTCCTCGACTCAACGAAGCAAAATATGTAGATTGAAAAAAGAGTAAATTGAATGTTTGGAAAGCAGGATGGAGTCCGCTAGTTTTTTATAAAAAAATAAGTCAACGTAGGAATAAATATTTGAGGTAACAATATAACTCTCAAGCAAAGAGAGATAGCCTTAAAATATATAAATATATCTCGGAGCAAGACTTAAATATCATTGCCGATTGCCGAATATAATATATTTCAGTGATAAGCCAAATGAAAATGAATGTAGAGAGTAATTTTAGAGCTCTAATTAAAAACGATTATTATAACATAAAAATAAAGTGTGTAAGCTAAGTCGATTTATTGCAATAGGTTTTAGCTGCAAGTGATAAGAAGAAGGTTTCCAGGCGACACATTTCTATGGCTTTTCTTTTGTTTACCCAGGCTAAGATTCGTTTCTGAAATGTGATAAACCTTCTCGAAAGTGGCAAAAAGACCTCACGCCAGATTGTGCTGCCTTACAACGTTAAACACCGTGAAAAAAATAATTAAATTTAAAAAATAAAATCCAACAAATGGGTGAGATCTAAGACTCCAATTGCACATGGGAACATGATTTTTGTTTGCCAAATAAAGGGTCCGCCAAAATATAGAAATGTTAGCCAAATTGTCCACGGTCCACAGTCCGTGTGACACGAATGTCATGTGTATTTGGTCGGCTTTCCTGCACAAACGAAAATATAACTGTTGAAAACTACGGCAACATTGGCGCTATTGAGAGGTAGATGGCGCATACTTATACTTTCTTAAATTATTCCGCTTTGTGAACTTATTATGCCTTCAAATGTCAAAAAATTCTTTCTTTTTCGGTTTAACCCTCACGTGAACGGAGTTTTTTTTCAGCAGGTTACAGTTTTTCTATCAATATTAACCTTTCGCACTCATTCTCTTTATTTTCTTTCGCCTCCGTGTTTTTCCAGAAACAATTTTCAAAGTACGGCAGTTGTAAAGAAAAGCCAGAATCGTAAGTTCCTACAACGATTGGGAGAGAATTTGTGTAGTATGTCACACATCAGGTGTCGAGCTCAGAATCGCAGAATAACAGGAATTTTTACCAAAGAAAATGCTAGGAATGTTTGTTGGGTCACCTAATAGCTCTATTTTAGTTCTATTAAGTGTACCGTATGTACAGTCAACGAATATCTACACGTGTAGATACTGTCCATGTGAAGGTTTTAAATAGGCGAAAGCGCATGTTCATAACATAAACTAATCTCCTTAAAACTTAAATTTTGCGTATTTATCAACATATAAATCCAAAGATCCAAACTAATCGTAAGAATAAATTGTAACTCTGTAAAAAAAAAACTTGAAATTGAAATTGTACTTATTAAGGAAATTTTAGCATTGAATAAACTTGCTCAAAATTCGGAAACAGATCTACCTTTTACTTGAATTTAACAATAACTATTTATAAGCAAAACATCGAATTTATAAGCATTGTTAATTGCTTGGATTGTTTTACGTAAAAGATGTGCGTAGAAAATATTTAGCAAAAGGGGTGAGTCAGCCAAATAGCAGCTTTGGATTTTCGTAACAATTGCTATGACCCTTTTGTTTATGTTTCGAGTGAAGCGATGAATGGATTCAGCACAACAACTGTTTTTATTACTGAGCGGCATTTGTACTTGATGATTAAAAGTCTGTGCCGGACCTTTATGATTGAAACATCACTAGGTTCGTTCGGGTACTTTTTTGCAAACGTAAAATTATTAAAATTTTCCTAAAACACTGTGCGAATGCGATCACGTACTGAGAAAATTGGTAAGAGTTAGTCTTAATTTGCTAAGCGACTTAATGAAAAATGAAAATTGACAGCTCAAAAGTTTGACAAGTAAAACTCTATTTGTTTTCGGCTTCAACGATGTCGGAGGATGAGGTCCCAATTGAATATTCTCCCAGAACATATCAGCGCATTCAAAATGGTAAGTTTAATAGGTATTTACCTTATAAAAAAATCAATTCCGACTTATTTTGTAAATGCTACATTTAAAGAGAACCTTGTCAAATGTCAAAATGATATTTCCTAAACTTTTTGTAAGAAAACGGGTCAAGTACTTCTCTTGAAACTGTTGATTTCTCTCCCGATTTTTGAGATTTAACATTTTTCTATGCTGAAAGTATACGAACGAACCTACTTTAGCTGCTGCCAGCGTTGCCAGACTGTCAAAATATTTCCACACAGATTTGGTAATTTCTTCTAAAAAAAACCCCAAACATTTTGTCATTATTTTTTAACATGTTTCGTACGTAATTCGAAAGGAGGAATTTGGAATTACAAATGTCAACATTTAAGTTTGGTTTTCCAAATGCAAAAGTATGCGCCAAATAAATATTTACAACGCAAAATGTCAACGCATGTTGCCATACCATCGTTTCAGAATTTACACAGCCCTTACGCAGCTTTGATGAAATTGTTCTTGTTGTTATTCTTTACGGATGAGATTGATGTTTAAATCCAGAAAAATATTTAAGGAATTATTACAAGAAACTATAACTCTTTTCTAATGAAACTATGACAAAAATGGGGTGCCACAAGAAAAGGTAATTTCAATTAACACAGATGAAGGACACTACTGCCTCTTTAATTTTAATTAATGTACAGCAAACAAATCTCTCACACTAAAATATGTACCATCTGTTAAATTAACCTGTTTTCGCGTGTACTTCTAAAAGACAATGATTTATAATTTATTGCAAAAGCTGTTACATCTGTAAGAAAAAAAAAAAAAACAAAACTAAACACTAGATCCCGCACTTAATCCAATTTGTATTCCCTTTTTATTTATTACCAATTTTAAAGTATATTGACATTTGTTTGGTTTTTTAATCACGGAAACACGGCCCAAACGACCACTTTTTCCCACCACCTTGCGACTGCGCTATTCAACCTCTGATCTTATGTTAATTGAAAACCAATTTAAATGTAAGCCGACAGTTCTATTCGCGTCAATGGGTCTATACAAATTTTAATAATCTGTTATTCAATATGCTCTTGTATAAGCATAAGTTGATTAAATACCGGTAGGCGAATTTGATATAGGTATCTAATCACTTAATATTCAATTGTATTTTTTAAAAATATTCCGGTAGTAAAATTCAGCGCTCCAGTGAAGAAATGACGGGAGGATACACACGTTAACATCTGCTTTAGCCAAATGATTTTTTATTTAAATGCGATGTCGCAATATTGCTATTAATAAACTATTACCATTGATCTGCGAGTCACAAATTGGTCATATGTTTGTAGATTTGTTATTAACAGGTTAATTAACGGAACACAAAAAAAAAATATAATAATAATAATACAAACAGTAAGCGTGGTAGAACACACGCCGCGTTTTGGACGCACGACGACACGGGTCACTGAATTGAAATGGCTTATTAAGCCACAATTTATATCGTCATATATAATGTTCTTAGTGCTAATTAATTGACACACAAATACGAGTATGTTTACCGCTTGAAGACAGTGTGATAAGGCGTATCTGACGTTCACAGGTGCTAATAGACTTTTATTGGAATAAACAAATTCGCACTTTTATCGCCAAGCGCTGTAAGGCAATGCGATTCAGATAGGAATGGCTTTAGGAAGATATATGTACTTTGAACTCGTGCCTTGTGCTACGCAAATGCTCTGAGATGTTTTGTCTGTTTGTGATATGGATGACGATGGGAACAAGTTTGTTAGCTAAATCACTTAGTTGGCAAGTTTTAGACGTTCGCACAACTGGCAACGGAGAACTTAAAGGCTATACCTTGCATATACAGTTTGGAATGAAAATATTCTGAGAACGTTTGATATCGAAATGCGGAGAACTTAAATGCAGCCGGACACTTTGTGGGGCAAACAATCTCTCAAGAAGTTCATTCCATAGGTTAGGTTAGGATGATGTGGCTGACGGCTAGCCGACACACTTAGACCATTGTAAGGTCCCTTGTGATACCACATGAATCTAAAATGCAATTCTTCCTACTCGTTGAACCAATTGGAGCTTCTGATGAAGCGTAGGATATTTCGAATGTTTGTGCTTTTTAGTTCATTCCATAAGTCTTTCAAGAAAAAGCGAAGAACTGAAATCTCTAATCGCGAATGCTACAAAGCCTCGAAAACGCTTTCCTATCGTTGCAGTTCTTACATCTTTCTTAATTTTCAATAGGAATCGGCCAATGGCAAATGTCATCGTATTGAATATCCGAAATTGGCCCCTGTGTGATTTCCTTTCGTCTTTCTTTTGAAAAGGAGACAGGTGAAGAAGTGGCACTTGCATTACTCGAACTTGGTCTACCTCTCTTTTTTTTATCAAAATGATGTCCAACATGTAACTTTCCAATCGTAAATTGCATTTAAATTACATATAGTTTATATTTATCGGAAGTTTATTTTGATGGCAATGTCGTTTGTAAATATAAAAGCCACGCATTTACCCAGGCATTTACAAAATATTCTGAAATAAACGTTTTGTGCCAATTTTGGATCTAAACAAGGCCACCATCATGCCGCTTAGGTCTACTCCTCCCATATAAAGGGTGTTTTTTTTAGAGGTATAGAACTTTGAAAAGGAATAAAACAAAGATGATTTTTTAGATTGACATGAAATTTACTTTATTCGGAAGATAATCTTCTGTCATTATAGTTTAAATATGATTTCTGGCATATGACCGCCTAGGCTGTATCTGGAGGTCCAATTTACGATGACTTTTTCCAACATTTGTGGCCGTATATCGACAAAAACGCGGCGAATGTTGTCAAATAAGTGGTCAATAGTTTCGGGCTAATCGGCGTTGACCAGCGACTTCACATATCCCCACAGAAAATAGTCAAGCGGTGTTAAATCGCACGATCTTGGAGGCGAATTCACGGGTTTGCAACGTGAAACTATATGCGGTTACCAAACGTTTGCTTCAATAAATCAACTGTCGTCTTGTTAAAACCACAGCTCCTGCACATCATGGTTGTTCAATTGATGAACGAAAAAGTCAGTAATCATGGCTCTGTAGCGGTCACCATTGACTGTAACGTAATCGTTTTTAAAGAATGCTCTACAGCAGTGACTTCTTTTGTACGCACTGTACGACGTCTTTGTGGATGCGTATTATCGTTAAGAGTAAACGTGGTGCGAACACGTTCCATAGTTAATCGAATAAGTTGCTGTGATGGACAGATATGTTGACCCTAAAATGGACGATACGTATTTCGAACAGAACCATGACTTTCAAAATAAATTTGTTAGCGTTGTTCAGGCATCAGTCTATTCGTGTGGAAATGCCAAACCAAACCTAAAATAAATCACTTGACAGTTTAGAAAATGGCCGCCAGTTAAAACAGTGTTGCTGACTTAAAGTTCTATACCTATAAAAAAAAATACATCCTTTACTTATCAAATCATACTCCGAAATTAACTTTTCCCTTCGAACGTCAATAAACTTTTTTTCCTTCAGTAACCAACGACGTACGAGTTCAACAGCAAGTAACCCTTTCCCTCCCATGGTAGCCATTTGGCTACCGCATACATTTTTAAAAGTAACTATTACAAAACAGGCAAGAGATAAAAGAATTCTAGTTTCTTTAATCTGGGAAGATCATTTCCCTTAAATTTATTGCAAATAGTTTTCTATGTTTTATTTGGTTACGATGTATTTTGACAATTTGCTCGTGGACGTCAACCTGTAGTGTTCTGTTGCCGCAACGTGAATTTCGGTCGTGGATTTGAACTGGTAAATATTATTGGTGGTACTGGAAAAAAATTGTTTTGTATAAATAACATCGTTCTAAGATGAATTTTGTAAAATATAAAACGAAATCTAATGGCACGTTGCAGAAATACACGAATAACCAGTTGTTTGCCGATTGGCTACATTGGGGTGTAACTAAGCATGTCATATATTTAGAGTAAATGTATAACAATAACAATACATAAAACACTTCGTAATCCGACAAAGTCTTTGCGTTTTTTTATATTCACTAGTATCTCTTTTAAGCCATTGAAAACAACAGAAATAACTCCTATTCAATATTTTAAGCTTTTTGTTGATCGAAGACATTGTTTTCCAAAATAATCATTCATAATCCGTTCAAAATGATATTGACAATCCACTTGATTTGTTAAAGAAAAACCTGCACTTAAATGATATAAATTAACTAAACTAGGAATAAGTGGAGATGTTGTGCTTAGACTGTGTCAGAGTTTACCAAAGCACGAATATTTTAAAGTATTCATAGATAATTAGTTTGGGACTTATCATTTGCTTCGTGAACTAAAAAAAAAACGCATTTCGCAACGGGAACCGTTCCAAGATGTGAATTTTTGATGGAAGATGATATTAAAAAGATGGGAAGAGTATTATATAGTATTGCAGATTTGAAAAGAACAACAAATACCTTCGCTCTTAAATATGGCTTTAATGTGTTAAGAATGGTGGTGTTTTTTTTATGGTTCCTTTGTAATGAAAAAATGTCTGAAACGTGGCGTTTGGATATTTTTTTATGAGTAGCATATTCTTTTGGGATTATTTCCCATCTTTGAAAAATAAAGTATGGAACTTTGGTGGGCAAAATTCCACGATTTTAAAGTTATGTCCCACCGAAGAGGGACACAAGTTCATTATGAACTTAAGATAGGAAATGGAATTAACGACAAAAATGAGGATAGTACCAAAAATCCAAAATGATTGCACAATATTCTCCCATAAATGGAACACAGCTTGGTTTCTTCAAATCTAAGAGCTGAGCTATTTAAATACAGATTGAGCTATATATTCGCAGATTAACCTTAACCGAAAGCTATAGTGGAATTAGCAGTCTTCCTCTTCTTGTAGTCTCCCCTAGCCGATCCTGTCATTTTTAACATTGTAATCTCCAAAGGTTTGATGTAACTAAGCCAAATCGCTCTTGTTAAACTATCTTTTCATAAAAGCGATTAAAGAAGAACATTTACAGATTTATTTAACAATAAAAGAGACTGACCGCGTGTTCGATTTTCACGATTTTGGGCTTGATGGATGGATGATGAAAATAGGGGATACAAGTTTGTAGGTATGGGGACCGCACTTTGAAAAAAAATAAAAAAATATACTGAATAGAAAAACGGAGAGTGCCACTTATTACTGAACTAATTTTGGCAGATCAAGCTCGCCAGTTTATTATAGAACTATGGTTTGAATATTTTATGAGATTTTTGTGGGCATAAAATTTTTGGGTTCAGTTTTATTTATACAGATTATAAGCGTAGTACATGACTCCAAATTGTATGGCACACTTGCGCCATGGCTAAGGTCGATTATCTAAATTACTTATTTAAATATATACGCCATACCGCTATACACCGATTAGGTAACCGAAGCCGAACGACTGTTTACGATCCCAAATAATATTTCCATCCCGGTAATTCAATTAGAATCTTTATCTTCAGAACATTATTTGTTGTAATGCTGCTACGTGCCTCGATTTTTGTGTCTGATTTTTAAACACTTTGATAAGTCGAATACAAAACACTTGTTCAAATTTTCGAATCAATATTTACATAACCTAGTCATGGGATACTATAACCAGGGCAGGCAATAGATACGATATAAACACATAAAAAATAAAAAAACATTTGCAGTCCATCAATGAATAGTCGTCGACATGACAGCCAGCATTTGTGTGGCTCAAATAACAATAAATAAATAAAATCGCGCAAGTGAGTCACTCAACTGGCCAGTATTTATGTCTGGGTTATTGTTAACGGTATACCAAGAGTGTTAAATAAATTAACTGTGGCTGTTTGTAGACGATTGAATGGTTTAATCGGAAATTCAAAATCACATGATTGTTTCGAAGATTGAACCCATTATCATGGCATTTGCATACAAAGGAGTTTCAAAATTAATGCTTAAGTTAAGAACTGGTAGAGTTTAATGCTTTTTTTAAAGTTTATTTCTGCGAAAGAGTAAAAAATGAAGGTATTCACCGACCTACAAATTATCGAATCTGTAGGACTGTTGCATGAGGACTACAGGATGGCTTTATCAAGGGCAAGATCTGACGAAACCGAATGATCTCAACATTATATACCTAATGTTAATGATCTTCCTACATTCGTTTACACAGTTGACAGCCGCGTTTCTTTGAAATTCTTTTGGCTACATAACAAACGAACACGAATAGTCCTGACGATTTCAAGGCAAAAGGCTTTAGAAGCCACTAACACATTCATTAGAAAAGCGAGACTGTTTTCTGCATCCTATAAAACCTTTGTAAACAACAAAAAAATTAAAAGCATTGCACGACTGGATCGCACGAAACTTTCTCGATGCAAGTTTGGTCGGATTTAATATTTTTTTATTTCAATAGACATGAAGCGGTACCCGATAAAACAAAGTACGCACTACATATAAGAATAGTGTTAAATAAAGTCCACGTTTGGAGAAAACAGATTGGCCCAAAATTATAGTCAACCTTTACTCAAGAGCAACTTTAACCTTAAAAGCTTGCTTAAGAACAGTTTTTAACTACTTACAAATTTACACTTTAAAAAATATGTGCCTAGTGTACTGGTTAAGCTTACAAAATTTGCGTTTTTTATTTATTTATCTTTTACATTTTCCTGAATATGTTAACCAAAACAACAGATGATTATAATATTGCTTATTCCACGCGATTAATTGCAAGCTTTCTGGTGACTCTAACTTTATCACGAGCTGATATGATGACAAGTTGGTTTTATGCTAACTGCAATTTACAAAACACTAAAAATAATCCCGTACCATTCAAAATAATGTAAATGTCTACTTTATCCAATTTTAATTTTGAAATGAGAGTTTATGTTTAATATCAATTTAATTTTTTGTTTAAGTATCTATATTAGTAAGCTTAGCGATTCTTGATTACAGACATTTTTCGCAATTAAGCTTTTTAAATGTTTTACCAAATTGAAAAGCAGGTTTTCGAGATAAGGACATTTTTTAAAAATCATTAAAAACAGGGCAATTCTTTTGAAAACATATGTATATTTGTTAAAAGCTCTGAAAACCGAAATTTAATAAATAAATGCCAAAACCAAAATCTCGTAAGGATGATGGTGTGGAGAAAAACATTATTTTGTTATCCAGTCCATTCCAGTCAGAAAAACTGATGGACGGAATTGCGAGCACCACATTTTTGATTTACCCACAAGATTTAATTTCTTTTTTGTGAAAACAGTCACTAAGAAGGTAATTGATATCCGTCTATTAAATGAATATAGGAGTCAGTCCGAACAGGTTATGTAAATGCAATCATGTTCCCCCATTTGGCTAGACAAAATTGAGTAGCCCAATTTATTCTGCAAATGCGATCCAAGCTAATTCAAACTCCGCAGATGACATTTTTAAAAGTGACATAAACTATTCATCCTGAATAGAAGTGACTGGAGAGCAAATCAATTTTTAGCGCTAGGGTAAAAGTACAATTCATGTTCTGTCTTAGTGGCACATACTGTCATCCGATTAGTTACTTTCAGCGGCACCTGGCTCTCCAGGTTTTTTTCCGTTGTATATAAGTTCTATAATAGCTGCTTGAAAAGATGGGGACCTTATTATTCTTTTTTTAAGGTAAAACTTGGCGCAATCTGGTCCAAATATTTGAAGGTGTCCCTCAAAGTCAGAGAGTCAGAAAACGTTTTTAAAGAGGCCAAGAACAACTTAAAATGCTGTTGGTAGACCAACTTCTGGAGCTTGGTTGTTGTTATCTGTTGAAGAAAAGATGCTTACATTGTACTGATCTTACCACTTCACAATTTGAGTACCTACTATCTGTACTATTTTTAATTTTCGAAATAAACTGTACATGTATGAAGTTATTTCATTTACGGCCATATTATTCACTACAAAAAGTTAAACCCAAGTCCACAATATTAAGTCTTAACTCGTCGGCGTTTAATCCGATTAACTATAGGGTTAAGACCCAATTTCATAATATTGATATTTCTTCGATCGCAGGAGACAGGAAATAAGTAAAAGTGAAAATATATATAATATAAAAAGTAGCGAGAAGCTAAAAAAATGCAATTTTGACGGAGAGTTGATGGAACAGCAAATGGTGATTATTTATTCTGGATCAACAACGCCATCGTCTTCGACTATTTCGAATGCACAAGCGGGCTTGTGTTTATGTTAATGATTGCGTGGATTTTCGGAAATATCTCCGGTTAAAAAAAGAAGCATTTTTGAAGCTACATTCATAATAAATACAATATAAATAAAACTCCAACGACAAAAAAACAAGTGTCAGTTTATGTGAAATTTGGCATTACGTGAGTAAAAATTAAAAATACAGATTTAATTTGTAAGCCCGATGATTCGGCTTCAAAAATGAGGATATAATTTTCGTAAGCCTGTTAATTAGGTTGTTAGATTCATTAAAATTTGTACATAATAATGTTGTTTTTTTTTTGCTTAAATGCAATATTTATGTTATATTAAAAAATGTACGTACTTTGTATTTTGTACATCTCAGTACTATTTCTTCTCTGGTGCGAACGAAGTTATTGGGCGTGTAAAGTAGGATTTTCAGCACACAATTACAACAACCACTGTGAGTTCTCGAAGCGTCTGAAAATCGTACTTTACTTTGTTTTGCTGAGATCGAAGCTCAAAAAATCACGTCTATTGTCGGTAATATTAATACTAGCTCACATATTCACATGACCACATAACCTATAAATTAACCACAAGGTTCATGATTGCCGCGGCTGCGGATTATTTATTCTGGCGATATGTAGAGACGCTGGGCTATGAAAACAAATAAGTGACCACCGTGATAGTGGAAACCCATTACACTCGAAAACTGATCGAAAAATCGACCTTGCAAATTAACTTTCTGAAAAAAAGATTTTGCTGTAAAGATTTAAATACAAGTCAGAAGTTGTCTTCCAGTGCAAAACACCACCAAATGAAATAAAAATTGTGTGTCTTCTGTAAATGTTGTGACACTTTAAAGAACGACTCTCTATCTTAAACTGACACCCCCTTGTTCAAATCCGACTGGATTTGAATACGTCTACAATTTCTGAATTACTCCCTTTGAATTTGTGTTCATTTCCATTCTTAGTCTTTACCTCTTAGACAAATGCATCGTGAACTGTTATTTCCGCTTTTCCATTCTAATACAAAAAGAAATAATAATAAAATTGTTCTCATGAGGCGTCGGCGTCGGTGTTGTCAGTTCTATTTGGTCTACTGGACTTTGACCGGAATCCAAAAAAAAATTCACATGGAAGTCACCTTAAATTCATATATCTGAACCCGATAGATGTATGAGATGAGATGTATCTTTTACATTTTCCTGAATATGTTAACCAAAACAACAGATGATTATAATATTGCTTATTCCACGCGATTAATTGCAAGCTTTCTGGTGACTCTAACTTTATCACGAGCTGATATGATGACAAGTTGGTTTTATGCTAACTGCAATTTACAAAACACTAAAAATAATCCCGTACCATTCAAAATAATGTAAATGTCTACTTTATCCAATTTTAATTTTGAAATGAGAGTTTATGTTTAATATCAATTTAATTTTTTGTTTAAGTATCTATATTAGTAAGCTTAGCGATTCTTGATTACAGACATTTTTCGCAATTAAGCTTTTTAAATGTTTTACCAAATTGAAAAGCAGGTTTTCGAGATAAGGACATTTTTTAAAAATCATTAAAAACAGGGCAATTCTTTTGAAAACATATGTATATTTGTTAAAAGCTCTGAAAACCGAAATTTAATAAATAAATGCCAAAACCAAAATCTCGTAAGGATGATGGTGTGGAGAAAAACATTATTTTGTTATCCAGTCCATTCCAGTCAGAAAAACTGATGGACGGAATTGCGAGCACCACATTTTTGATTTACCCACAAGATTTAATTTCTTTTTTGTGAAAACAGTCACTAAGAAGGTAATTGATATCCGTCTATTAAATGAATATAGGAGTCAGTCCGAACAGGTTATGTAAATGCAATCATGTTCCCCCATTTGGCTAGACAAAATTGAGTAGCCCAATTTATTCTGCAAATGCGATCCAAGCTAATTCAAACTCCGCAGATGACATTTTTAAAAGTGACATAAACTATTCATCCTGAATAGAAGTGACTGGAGAGCAAATCAATTTTTAGCGCTAGGGTAAAAGTACAATTCATGTTCTGTCTTAGTGGCACATACTGTCATCCGATTAGTTACTTTCAGCGGCACCTGGCTCTCCAGGTTTTTTTCCGTTGTATATAAGTTCTATAATAGCTGCTTGAAAAGATGGGGACCTTATTATTCTTTTTTTAAGGTAAAACTTGGCGCAATCTGGTCCAAATATTTGAAGGTGTCCCTCAAAGTCAGAGAGTCAGAAAACGTTTTTAAAGAGGCCAAGAACAACTTAAAATGCTGTTGGTAGACCAACTTCTGGAGCTTGGTTGTTGTTATCTGTTGAAGAAAAGATGCTTACATTGTACTGATCTTACCACTTCACAATTTGAGTACCTACTATCTGTACTATTTTTAATTTTCGAAATAAACTGTACATGTATGAAGTTATTTCATTTACGGCCATATTATTCACTACAAAAAGTTAAACCCAAGTCCACAATATTAAGTCTTAACTCGTCGGCGTTTAATCCGATTAACTATAGGGTTAAGACCCAATTTCATAATATTGATATTTCTTCGATCGCAGGAGACAGGAAATAAGTAAAAGTGAAAATATATATAATATAAAAAGTAGCGAGAAGCTAAAAAAATGCAATTTTGACGGAGAGTTGATGGAACAGCAAATGGTGATTATTTATTCTGGATCAACAACGCCATCGTCTTCGACTATTTCGAATGCACAAGCGGGCTTGTGTTTATGTTAATGATTGCGTGGATTTTCGGAAATATCTCCGGTTAAAAAAAGAAGCATTTTTGAAGCTACATTCATAATAAATACAATATAAATAAAACTCCAACGACAAAAAAACAAGTGTCAGTTTATGTGAAATTTGGCATTACGTGAGTAAAAATTAAAAATACAGATTTAATTTGTAAGCCCGATGATTCGGCTTCAAAAATGAGGATATAATTTTCGTAAGCCTGTTAATTAGGTTGTTAGATTCATTAAAATTTGTACATAATAATGTTGTTTTTTTTTTGCTTAAATGCAATATTTATGTTATATTAAAAAATGTACGTACTTTGTATTTTGTACATCTCAGTACTATTTCTTCTCTGGTGCGAACGAAGTTATTGGGCGTGTAAAGTAGGATTTTCAGCACACAATTACAACAACCACTGTGAGTTCTCGAAGCGTCTGAAAATCGTACTTTACTTTGTTTTGCTGAGATCGAAGCTCAAAAAATCACGTCTATTGTCGGTAATATTAATACTAGCTCACATATTCACATGACCACATAACCTATAAATTAACCACAAGGTTCATGATTGCCGCGGCTGCGGATTATTTATTCTGGCGATATGTAGAGACGCTGGGCTATGAAAACAAATAAGTGACCACCGTGATAGTGGAAACCCATTACACTCGAAAACTGATCGAAAAATCGACCTTGCAAATTAACTTTCTGAAAAAAAGATTTTGCTGTAAAGATTTAAATACAAGTCAGAAGTTGTCTTCCAGTGCAAAACACCACCAAATGAAATAAAAATTGTGTGTCTTCTGTAAATGTTGTGACACTTTAAAGAACGACTCTCTATCTTAAACTGACACCCCCTTGTTCAAATCCGACTGGATTTGAATACGTCTACAATTTCTGAATTACTCCCTTTGAATTTGTGTTCATTTCCATTCTTAGTCTTTACCTCTTAGACAAATGCATCGTGAACTGTTATTTCCGCTTTTCCATTCTAATACAAAAAGAAATAATAATAAAATTGTTCTCATGAGGCGTCGGCGTCGGTGTTGTCAGTTCTATTTGGTCTACTGGACTTTGACCGGAATCCAAAAAAAAATTCACATGGAAGTCACCTTAAATTCATATATCTGAACCCGATAGATGTATGAGCCTTTGACACTTTGTTTATTTGTTTTTTCGTTCACATTTGAAGAATAGTCAAAGTCACTTGTATTGAAGTAGTTACTTGGTAAAATTTGTTTCAACCACATTTTCGTCACCTAAAATTTGAACATTTATACCAATTGGGTATAAATGAATTCAAACAAGTTGTTCCTCATGCACACATTTGGCTTTAAAAACGGTATTTCATTTACGATTTTGTTTACATAGAAAACTTTAAGTAACCCTTTGAATAAATGTAAAGCCTTTGTTTGCAGATATTACATAAATGTATTGAAAAACACCGATTTATGGTAACAATATTAAAATTTCTGATTTGTCTGTATTAAATTTACATTACTTTTGCCGGTGGCGAAGGCGGCGGCGAAGGTGTTGGTGAAGATGGTTGCGAAGACGGCGGCGAAGGCGGTGGTGAAGACGGTAGCGAAGGTGGTGGCGGAGGCGGCGACGGTGTCGGCGCCATAGGAGTTGGTCTAGGTTGTCGTAATTTTACGCAATTGCCATGTTTTAGTGAGTTCGTATTTAAACTGCTTTTGAAAGTCCGACGCCGTTTTGGCACCTTCATTATTTTGTCTACGATTAAATCAAACTCACGACTGAACTTAAATTACTATCGCAACAGAACCACTGACTGAATGACTTGTGACATACAGATTGGATGAAAAACTAATTGTGGTCAGTTGTGTGGGGAGTACACAATTTTTTTTTTGTTTTTTAACGGAAATTTTAGACCTTTCGGAAAGATCTGCAAAGGTAAGTCTCTCTGTTGTTGTGATCGAAAATAAAATATGTGTGCTTATATAGGGGAAGTCGGGGCACATTTGACGGTCCGTAAAATCAGACTATTTTACTAATTCAAATTAAATTTCCAGTTTGAATATTCGCCCAATATTAATGAAAGTAGGTTATATGTGTGTTACCTTTCGTCTAAGACAATTGTCTCAATCTTTGAAGCAAAAGCCACACCATCACTTATGTAAAAGAAACGACTGTTTGTTATAAGATATTTAGAAGGTAACAACGAAGGTTTGTTACATAATATTTAGGTAACAACTTGTTACCGACCGAATATAGAATAAGAATTGTTACAAGCTATAGCTGTTTAAACAAATCAAACGAACCCTTAAATTCCCAAAAATATTCTTTTGCGGTAGTAGTCTTAAAATCAAATTAATTTTGATAAGCCCAAGGCGCAGTGGCTTAGTAGTTAGTGTGTTGGACTACTAAGCGAGGGGCTCAGGTTCGAATCCAGCAAAAAAAAAAACCCAAATTCCAACTTAGGGTTTTTTCCACTGCGCCGCCTCTCGCGAACGTCTGACAAACATCCGAGAGTATAAACTGTCTTAAGAGCTTCTCAATTAGCCGTTTGGAATCGGCATAAAATTGTAGATCCCTTCCATTCGTTCCAAAAAATGAAACTCACACAAAACGAATGGTTGGGAGAAGCTAGGCCTTGGGTCTCTACAGACCTGTTGCGCCAACTATATAAGTGTTCCTTGCATATGGATTCGTTTCATTTCAATAGATGTCCCTATGAAACGGCAACCGTCCCTTCATCATACATAATAACGACCAGTTCTGTTTTTAAAGACGATGTTCATTATGAATTATTTTGTATGCAAAAACATATAAAAATATTTTGTATTTTAGAAGTTTAACCTGTATTTCACTTAAGTATTTAAGAAGAGCTCAGAATCGCAGAATAACAGGAATTTTTACCAAAGAAAATGCTAGGAATGTTTGTTGGGTCACCTAATAGCTCTATTTTAGTTCTATTAAGTGTACCGTATGTACAGTCAACGAATATCTACACGTGTAGATACTGTCCATGTGAAGGTTTTAAATAGGCGAAAGCGCATGTTCATAACATAAACTAATCTCCTTAAAACTTAAATTTTGCGTATTTATCAACATATAAATCCAAAGATCCAAACTAATCGTAAGAATAAATTGTAACTCTGTAAAAAAAAAACTTGAAATTGAAATTGTACTTATTAAGGAAATTTTAGCATTGAATAAACTTGCTCAAAATTCGGAAACAGATCTACCTTTTACTTGAATTTAACAATAACTATTTATAAGCAAAACATCGAATTTATAAGCATTGTTAATTGCTTGGATTGTTTTACGTAAAAGATGTGCGTAGAAAATATTTAGCAAAAGGGGTGAGTCAGCCAAATAGCAGCTTTGGATTTTCGTAACAATTGCTATGACCCTTTTGTTTATGTTTCGAGTGAAGCGATGAATGGATTCAGCACAACAACTGTTTTTATTACTGAGCGGCATTTGTACTTGATGATTAAAAGTCTGTGCCGGACCTTTATGATTGAAACATCACTAGGTTCGTTCGGGTACTTTTTTGCAAACGTAAAATTATTAAAATTTTCCTAAAACACTGTGCGAATGCGATCACGTACTGAGAAAATTGGTAAGAGTTAGTCTTAATTTGCTAAGCGACTTAATGAAAAATGAAAATTGACAGCTCAAAAGTTTGACAAGTAAAACTCTATTTGTTTTCGGCTTCAACGATGTCGGAGGATGAGGTCCCAATTGAATATTCTCCCAGAACATATCAGCGCATTCAAAATGGTAAGTTTAATAGGTATTTACCTTATAAAAAAATCAATTCCGACTTATTTTGTAAATGCTACATTTAAAGAGAACCTTGTCAAATGTCAAAATGATATTTCCTAAACTTTTTGTAAGAAAACGGGTCAAGTACTTCTCTTGAAACTGTTGATTTCTCTCCCGATTTTTGAGATTTAACATTTTTCTATGCTGAAAGTATACGAACGAACCTACTTTAGCTGCTGCCAGCGTTGCCAGACTGTCAAAATATTTCCACACAGATTTGGTAATTTCTTCTAAAAAAAACCCCAAACATTTTGTCATTATTTTTTAACATGTTTCGTACGTAATTCGAAAGGAGGAATTTGGAATTACAAATGTCAACATTTAAGTTTGGTTTTCCAAATGCAAAAGTATGCGCCAAATAAATATTTACAACGCAAAATGTCAACGCATGTTGCCATACCATCGTTTCAGAATTTACACAGCCCTTACGCAGCTTTGATGAAATTGTTCTTGTTGTTATTCTTTACGGATGAGATTGATGTTTAAATCCAGAAAAATATTTAAGGAATTATTACAAGAAACTATAACTCTTTTCTAATGAAACTATGACAAAAATGGGGTGCCACAAGAAAAGGTAATTTCAATTAACACAGATGAAGGACACTACTGCCTCTTTAATTTTAATTAATGTACAGCAAACAAATCTCTCACACTAAAATATGTACCATCTGTTAAATTAACCTGTTTTCGCGTGTACTTCTAAAAGACAATGATTTATAATTTATTGCAAAAGCTGTTACATCTGTAAGAAAAAAAAAAAAAACAAAACTAAACACTAGATCCCGCACTTAATCCAATTTGTATTCCCTTTTTATTTATTACCAATTTTAAAGTATATTGACATTTGTTTGGTTTTTTAATCACGGAAACACGGCCCAAACGACCACTTTTTCCCACCACCTTGCGACTGCGCTATTCAACCTCTGATCTTATGTTAATTGAAAACCAATTTAAATGTAAGCCGACAGTTCTATTCGCGTCAATGGGTCTATACAAATTTTAATAATCTGTTATTCAATATGCTCTTGTATAAGCATAAGTTGATTAAATACCGGTAGGCGAATTTGATATAGGTATCTAATCACTTAATATTCAATTGTATTTTTTAAAAATATTCCGGTAGTAAAATTCAGCGCTCCAGTGAAGAAATGACGGGAGGATACACACGTTAACATCTGCTTTAGCCAAATGATTTTTTATTTAAATGCGATGTCGCAATATTGCTATTAATAAACTATTACCATTGATCTGCGAGTCACAAATTGGTCATATGTTTGTAGATTTGTTATTAACAGGTTAATTAACGGAACACAAAAAAAAAATATAATAATAATAATACAAACAGTAAGCGTGGTAGAACACACGCCGCGTTTTGGACGCACGACGACACGGGTCACTGAATTGAAATGGCTTATTAAGCCACAATTTATATCGTCATATATAATGTTCTTAGTGCTAATTAATTGACACACAAATACGAGTATGTTTACCGCTTGAAGACAGTGTGATAAGGCGTATCTGACGTTCACAGGTGCTAATAGACTTTTATTGGAATAAACAAATTCGCACTTTTATCGCCAAGCGCTGTAAGGCAATGCGATTCAGATAGGAATGGCTTTAGGAAGATATATGTACTTTGAACTCGTGCCTTGTGCTACGCAAATGCTCTGAGATGTTTTGTCTGTTTGTGATATGGATGACGATGGGAACAAGTTTGTTAGCTAAATCACTTAGTTGGCAAGTTTTAGACGTTCGCACAACTGGCAACGGAGAACTTAAAGGCTATACCTTGCATATACAGTTTGGAATGAAAATATTCTGAGAACGTTTGATATCGAAATGCGGAGAACTTAAATGCAGCCGGACACTTTGTGGGGCAAACAATCTCTCAAGAAGTTCATTCCATAGGTTAGGTTAGGATGATGTGGCTGACGGCTAGCCGACACACTTAGACCATTGTAAGGTCCCTTGTGATACCACATGAATCTAAAATGCAATTCTTCCTACTCGTTGAACCAATTGGAGCTTCTGATGAAGCGTAGGATATTTCGAATGTTTGTGCTTTTTAGTTCATTCCATAAGTCTTTCAAGAAAAAGCGAAGAACTGAAATCTCTAATCGCGAATGCTACAAAGCCTCGAAAACGCTTTCCTATCGTTGCAGTTCTTACATCTTTCTTAATTTTCAATAGGAATCGGCCAATGGCAAATGTCATCGTATTGAATATCCGAAATTGGCCCCTGTGTGATTTCCTTTCGTCTTTCTTTTGAAAAGGAGACAGGTGAAGAAGTGGCACTTGCATTACTCGAACTTGGTCTACCTCTCTTTTTTTTATCAAAATGATGTCCAACATGTAACTTTCCAATCGTAAATTGCATTTAAATTACATATAGTTTATATTTATCGGAAGTTTATTTTGATGGCAATGTCGTTTGTAAATATAAAAGCCACGCATTTACCCAGGCATTTACAAAATATTCTGAAATAAACGTTTTGTGCCAATTTTGGATCTAAACAAGGCCACCATCATGCCGCTTAGGTCTACTCCTCCCATATAAAGGGTGTTTTTTTTAGAGGTATAGAACTTTGAAAAGGAATAAAACAAAGATGATTTTTTAGATTGACATGAAATTTACTTTATTCGGAAGATAATCTTCTGTCATTATAGTTTAAATATGATTTCTGGCATATGACCGCCTAGGCTGTATCTGGAGGTCCAATTTACGATGACTTTTTCCAACATTTGTGGCCGTATATCGACAAAAACGCGGCGAATGTTGTCAAATAAGTGGTCAATAGTTTCGGGCTAATCGGCGTTGACCAGCGACTTCACATATCCCCACAGAAAATAGTCAAGCGGTGTTAAATCGCACGATCTTGGAGGCGAATTCACGGGTTTGCAACGTGAAACTATATGCGGTTACCAAACGTTTGCTTCAATAAATCAACTGTCGTCTTGTTAAAACCACAGCTCCTGCACATCATGGTTGTTCAATTGATGAACGAAAAAGTCAGTAATCATGGCTCTGTAGCGGTCACCATTGACTGTAACGTAATCGTTTTTAAAGAATGCTCTACAGCAGTGACTTCTTTTGTACGCACTGTACGACGTCTTTGTGGATGCGTATTATCGTTAAGAGTAAACGTGGTGCGAACACGTTCCATAGTTAATCGAATAAGTTGCTGTGATGGACAGATATGTTGACCCTAAAATGGACGATACGTATTTCGAACAGAACCATGACTTTCAAAATAAATTTGTTAGCGTTGTTCAGGCATCAGTCTATTCGTGTGGAAATGCCAAACCAAACCTAAAATAAATCACTTGACAGTTTAGAAAATGGCCGCCAGTTAAAACAGTGTTGCTGACTTAAAGTTCTATACCTATAAAAAAAAATACATCCTTTACTTATCAAATCATACTCCGAAATTAACTTTTCCCTTCGAACGTCAATAAACTTTTTTTCCTTCAGTAACCAACGACGTACGAGTTCAACAGCAAGTAACCCTTTCCCTCCCATGGTAGCCATTTGGCTACCGCATACATTTTTAAAAGTAACTATTACAAAACAGGCAAGAGATAAAAGAATTCTAGTTT
Source organism: Cheilosia grossa (assembly GCA_963082955.1). Lineage (NCBI taxonomy): Eukaryota > Metazoa > Arthropoda > Insecta > Diptera > Syrphidae > Cheilosia > Cheilosia grossa. The sequence continues at coordinate 30,308,630 of OY720148.1, forward strand.
CTTTAATCTGGGAAGATCATTTCCCTTAAATTTATTGCAAATAGTTTTCTATGTTTTATTTGGTTACGATGTATTTTGACAATTTGCTCGTGGACGTCAACCTGTAGTGTTCTGTTGCCGCAACGTGAATTTCGGTCGTGGATTTGAACTGGTAAATATTATTGGTGGTACTGGAAAAAAATTGTTTTGTATAAATAACATCGTTCTAAGATGAATTTTGTAAAATATAAAACGAAATCTAATGGCACGTTGCAGAAATACACGAATAACCAGTTGTTTGCCGATTGGCTACATTGGGGTGTAACTAAGCATGTCATATATTTAGAGTAAATGTATAACAATAACAATACATAAAACACTTCGTAATCCGACAAAGTCTTTGCGTTTTTTTATATTCACTAGTATCTCTTTTAAGCCATTGAAAACAACAGAAATAACTCCTATTCAATATTTTAAGCTTTTTGTTGATCGAAGACATTGTTTTCCAAAATAATCATTCATAATCCGTTCAAAATGATATTGACAATCCACTTGATTTGTTAAAGAAAAACCTGCACTTAAATGATATAAATTAACTAAACTAGGAATAAGTGGAGATGTTGTGCTTAGACTGTGTCAGAGTTTACCAAAGCACGAATATTTTAAAGTATTCATAGATAATTAGTTTGGGACTTATCATTTGCTTCGTGAACTAAAAAAAAAACGCATTTCGCAACGGGAACCGTTCCAAGATGTGAATTTTTGATGGAAGATGATATTAAAAAGATGGGAAGAGTATTATATAGTATTGCAGATTTGAAAAGAACAACAAATACCTTCGCTCTTAAATATGGCTTTAATGTGTTAAGAATGGTGGTGTTTTTTTTATGGTTCCTTTGTAATGAAAAAATGTCTGAAACGTGGCGTTTGGATATTTTTTTATGAGTAGCATATTCTTTTGGGATTATTTCCCATCTTTGAAAAATAAAGTATGGAACTTTGGTGGGCAAAATTCCACGATTTTAAAGTTATGTCCCACCGAAGAGGGACACAAGTTCATTATGAACTTAAGATAGGAAATGGAATTAACGACAAAAATGAGGATAGTACCAAAAATCCAAAATGATTGCACAATATTCTCCCATAAATGGAACACAGCTTGGTTTCTTCAAATCTAAGAGCTGAGCTATTTAAATACAGATTGAGCTATATATTCGCAGATTAACCTTAACCGAAAGCTATAGTGGAATTAGCAGTCTTCCTCTTCTTGTAGTCTCCCCTAGCCGATCCTGTCATTTTTAACATTGTAATCTCCAAAGGTTTGATGTAACTAAGCCAAATCGCTCTTGTTAAACTATCTTTTCATAAAAGCGATTAAAGAAGAACATTTACAGATTTATTTAACAATAAAAGAGACTGACCGCGTGTTCGATTTTCACGATTTTGGGCTTGATGGATGGATGATGAAAATAGGGGATACAAGTTTGTAGGTATGGGGACCGCACTTTGAAAAAAAATAAAAAAATATACTGAATAGAAAAACGGAGAGTGCCACTTATTACTGAACTAATTTTGGCAGATCAAGCTCGCCAGTTTATTATAGAACTATGGTTTGAATATTTTATGAGATTTTTGTGGGCATAAAATTTTTGGGTTCAGTTTTATTTATACAGATTATAAGCGTAGTACATGACTCCAAATTGTATGGCACACTTGCGCCATGGCTAAGGTCGATTATCTAAATTACTTATTTAAATATATACGCCATACCGCTATACACCGATTAGGTAACCGAAGCCGAACGACTGTTTACGATCCCAAATAATATTTCCATCCCGGTAATTCAATTAGAATCTTTATCTTCAGAACATTATTTGTTGTAATGCTGCTACGTGCCTCGATTTTTGTGTCTGATTTTTAAACACTTTGATAAGTCGAATACAAAACACTTGTTCAAATTTTCGAATCAATATTTACATAACCTAGTCATGGGATACTATAACCAGGGCAGGCAATAGATACGATATAAACACATAAAAAATAAAAAAACATTTGCAGTCCATCAATGAATAGTCGTCGACATGACAGCCAGCATTTGTGTGGCTCAAATAACAATAAATAAATAAAATCGCGCAAGTGAGTCACTCAACTGGCCAGTATTTATGTCTGGGTTATTGTTAACGGTATACCAAGAGTGTTAAATAAATTAACTGTGGCTGTTTGTAGACGATTGAATGGTTTAATCGGAAATTCAAAATCACATGATTGTTTCGAAGATTGAACCCATTATCATGGCATTTGCATACAAAGGAGTTTCAAAATTAATGCTTAAGTTAAGAACTGGTAGAGTTTAATGCTTTTTTTAAAGTTTATTTCTGCGAAAGAGTAAAAAATGAAGGTATTCACCGACCTACAAATTATCGAATCTGTAGGACTGTTGCATGAGGACTACAGGATGGCTTTATCAAGGGCAAGATCTGACGAAACCGAATGATCTCAACATTATATACCTAATGTTAATGATCTTCCTACATTCGTTTACACAGTTGACAGCCGCGTTTCTTTGAAATTCTTTTGGCTACATAACAAACGAACACGAATAGTCCTGACGATTTCAAGGCAAAAGGCTTTAGAAGCCACTAACACATTCATTAGAAAAGCGAGACTGTTTTCTGCATCCTATAAAACCTTTGTAAACAACAAAAAAATTAAAAGCATTGCACGACTGGATCGCACGAAACTTTCTCGATGCAAGTTTGGTCGGATTTAATATTTTTTTATTTCAATAGACATGAAGCGGTACCCGATAAAACAAAGTACGCACTACATATAAGAATAGTGTTAAATAAAGTCCACGTTTGGAGAAAACAGATTGGCCCAAAATTATAGTCAACCTTTACTCAAGAGCAACTTTAACCTTAAAAGCTTGCTTAAGAACAGTTTTTAACTACTTACAAATTTACACTTTAAAAAATATGTGCCTAGTGTACTGGTTAAGCTTACAAAATTTGCGTTTTTTATTTATTTATCTTTTACATTTTCCTGAATATGTTAACCAAAACAACAGATGATTATAATATTGCTTATTCCACGCGATTAATTGCAAGCTTTCTGGTGACTCTAACTTTATCACGAGCTGATATGATGACAAGTTGGTTTTATGCTAACTGCAATTTACAAAACACTAAAAATAATCCCGTACCATTCAAAATAATGTAAATGTCTACTTTATCCAATTTTAATTTTGAAATGAGAGTTTATGTTTAATATCAATTTAATTTTTTGTTTAAGTATCTATATTAGTAAGCTTAGCGATTCTTGATTACAGACATTTTTCGCAATTAAGCTTTTTAAATGTTTTACCAAATTGAAAAGCAGGTTTTCGAGATAAGGACATTTTTTAAAAATCATTAAAAACAGGGCAATTCTTTTGAAAACATATGTATATTTGTTAAAAGCTCTGAAAACCGAAATTTAATAAATAAATGCCAAAACCAAAATCTCGTAAGGATGATGGTGTGGAGAAAAACATTATTTTGTTATCCAGTCCATTCCAGTCAGAAAAACTGATGGACGGAATTGCGAGCACCACATTTTTGATTTACCCACAAGATTTAATTTCTTTTTTGTGAAAACAGTCACTAAGAAGGTAATTGATATCCGTCTATTAAATGAATATAGGAGTCAGTCCGAACAGGTTATGTAAATGCAATCATGTTCCCCCATTTGGCTAGACAAAATTGAGTAGCCCAATTTATTCTGCAAATGCGATCCAAGCTAATTCAAACTCCGCAGATGACATTTTTAAAAGTGACATAAACTATTCATCCTGAATAGAAGTGACTGGAGAGCAAATCAATTTTTAGCGCTAGGGTAAAAGTACAATTCATGTTCTGTCTTAGTGGCACATACTGTCATCCGATTAGTTACTTTCAGCGGCACCTGGCTCTCCAGGTTTTTTTCCGTTGTATATAAGTTCTATAATAGCTGCTTGAAAAGATGGGGACCTTATTATTCTTTTTTTAAGGTAAAACTTGGCGCAATCTGGTCCAAATATTTGAAGGTGTCCCTCAAAGTCAGAGAGTCAGAAAACGTTTTTAAAGAGGCCAAGAACAACTTAAAATGCTGTTGGTAGACCAACTTCTGGAGCTTGGTTGTTGTTATCTGTTGAAGAAAAGATGCTTACATTGTACTGATCTTACCACTTCACAATTTGAGTACCTACTATCTGTACTATTTTTAATTTTCGAAATAAACTGTACATGTATGAAGTTATTTCATTTACGGCCATATTATTCACTACAAAAAGTTAAACCCAAGTCCACAATATTAAGTCTTAACTCGTCGGCGTTTAATCCGATTAACTATAGGGTTAAGACCCAATTTCATAATATTGATATTTCTTCGATCGCAGGAGACAGGAAATAAGTAAAAGTGAAAATATATATAATATAAAAAGTAGCGAGAAGCTAAAAAAATGCAATTTTGACGGAGAGTTGATGGAACAGCAAATGGTGATTATTTATTCTGGATCAACAACGCCATCGTCTTCGACTATTTCGAATGCACAAGCGGGCTTGTGTTTATGTTAATGATTGCGTGGATTTTCGGAAATATCTCCGGTTAAAAAAAGAAGCATTTTTGAAGCTACATTCATAATAAATACAATATAAATAAAACTCCAACGACAAAAAAACAAGTGTCAGTTTATGTGAAATTTGGCATTACGTGAGTAAAAATTAAAAATACAGATTTAATTTGTAAGCCCGATGATTCGGCTTCAAAAATGAGGATATAATTTTCGTAAGCCTGTTAATTAGGTTGTTAGATTCATTAAAATTTGTACATAATAATGTTGTTTTTTTTTTGCTTAAATGCAATATTTATGTTATATTAAAAAATGTACGTACTTTGTATTTTGTACATCTCAGTACTATTTCTTCTCTGGTGCGAACGAAGTTATTGGGCGTGTAAAGTAGGATTTTCAGCACACAATTACAACAACCACTGTGAGTTCTCGAAGCGTCTGAAAATCGTACTTTACTTTGTTTTGCTGAGATCGAAGCTCAAAAAATCACGTCTATTGTCGGTAATATTAATACTAGCTCACATATTCACATGACCACATAACCTATAAATTAACCACAAGGTTCATGATTGCCGCGGCTGCGGATTATTTATTCTGGCGATATGTAGAGACGCTGGGCTATGAAAACAAATAAGTGACCACCGTGATAGTGGAAACCCATTACACTCGAAAACTGATCGAAAAATCGACCTTGCAAATTAACTTTCTGAAAAAAAGATTTTGCTGTAAAGATTTAAATACAAGTCAGAAGTTGTCTTCCAGTGCAAAACACCACCAAATGAAATAAAAATTGTGTGTCTTCTGTAAATGTTGTGACACTTTAAAGAACGACTCTCTATCTTAAACTGACACCCCCTTGTTCAAATCCGACTGGATTTGAATACGTCTACAATTTCTGAATTACTCCCTTTGAATTTGTGTTCATTTCCATTCTTAGTCTTTACCTCTTAGACAAATGCATCGTGAACTGTTATTTCCGCTTTTCCATTCTAATACAAAAAGAAATAATAATAAAATTGTTCTCATGAGGCGTCGGCGTCGGTGTTGTCAGTTCTATTTGGTCTACTGGACTTTGACCGGAATCCAAAAAAAAATTCACATGGAAGTCACCTTAAATTCATATATCTGAACCCGATAGATGTATGAGCCTTTGACACTTTGTTTATTTGTTTTTTCGTTCACATTTGAAGAATAGTCAAAGTCACTTGTATTGAAGTAGTTACTTGGTAAAATTTGTTTCAACCACATTTTCGTCACCTAAAATTTGAACATTTATACCAATTGGGTATAAATGAATTCAAACAAGTTGTTCCTCATGCACACATTTGGCTTTAAAAACGGTATTTCATTTACGATTTTGTTTACATAGAAAACTTTAAGTAACCCTTTGAATAAATGTAAAGCCTTTGTTTGCAGATATTACATAAATGTATTGAAAAACACCGATTTATGGTAACAATATTAAAATTTCTGATTTGTCTGTATTAAATTTACATTACTTTTGCCGGTGGCGAAGGCGGCGGCGAAGGTGTTGGTGAAGATGGTTGCGAAGACGGCGGCGAAGGCGGTGGTGAAGACGGTAGCGAAGGTGGTGGCGGAGGCGGCGACGGTGTCGGCGCCATAGGAGTTGGTCTAGGTTGTCGTAATTTTACGCAATTGCCATGTTTTAGTGAGTTCGTATTTAAACTGCTTTTGAAAGTCCGACGCCGTTTTGGCACCTTCATTATTTTGTCTACGATTAAATCAAACTCACGACTGAACTTAAATTACTATCGCAACAGAACCACTGACTGAATGACTTGTGACATACAGATTGGATGAAAAACTAATTGTGGTCAGTGGAGTACACAATTTTTTTTTTGTTTTTTAACGGAAATTTTAGACCTTTCGGAAAGATCTGCAAAGGTAAGTCTCTCTGTTGTTGTGATCGAAAATAAAATATGTGTGCTTATATAGGGGAAGTCGGGGCACATTTGACGGTCCGTAAAATCAGACTATTTTACTAATTCAAATTAAATTTCCAGTTTGAATATTCGCCCAATATTAATGAAAGTAGGTTATATGTGTGTTACCTTTCGTCTAAGACAATTGTCTCAATCTTTGAAGCAAAAGCCACACCATCACTTATGTAAAAGAAACGACTGTTTGTTATAAGATATTTAGAAGGTAACAACGAAGGTTTGTTACATAATATTTAGGTAACAACTTGTTACCGACCGAATATAGAATAAGAATTGTTACAAGCTATAGCTGTTTAAACAAATCAAACGAACCCTTAAATTCCCAAAAATATTCTTTTGCGGTAGTAGTCTTAAAATCAAATTAATTTTGATAAGCCCAAGGCGCAGTGGCTTAGTAGTTAGTGTGTTGGACTACTAAGCGAGGGGCTCAGGTTCGAATCCAGCAAAAAAAAAAACCCAAATTCCAACTTAGGGTTTTTTCCACTGCGCCGCCTCTCGCGAACGTCTGACAAACATCCGAGAGTATAAACTGTCTTAAGAGCTTCTCAATTAGCCGTTTGGAATCGGCATAAAATTGTAGATCCCTTCCATTCGTTCCAAAAAATGAAACTCACACAAAACGAATGGTTGGGAGAAGCTAGGCCTTGGGTCTCTACAGACCTGTTGCGCCAACTATATAAGTGTTCCTTGCATATGGATTCGTTTCATTTCAATAGATGTCCCTATGAAACGGCAACCGTCCCTTCATCATACATAATAACGACCAGTTCTGTTTTTAAAGACGATGTTCATTATGAATTATTTTGTATGCAAAAACATATAAAAATATTTTGTATTTTAGAAGTTTAACCTGTATTTCACTTAAGTATTTAAGAACAAGTTAAGTATTTAAAAACAATAACGTAAACATTAAGAAAATCAAAATTTTATCAAAAATATTATAACAAGTGATCTCGTTCTAAAAAATGTGTTCTATTTAAGCTTTTTTTTTAAGCTATTTTTTATAAAGCATACCAATTCATTAAATGAAAAAGAATTAAATAGTTGAAAATAACAAATTGTAGTCTTGATTTGAAATTTACGGAAGCTCCCAAAAGCGAAATTTGTATGGAAAATAATGAAGCCACCGTGAACTACTAAAATTCAGAGTCAAAAATAAAAATCTTTATTGGTAAGGCCTTTTGACTTTTCTATTTTTCATTATTTGAAATTCTAGAATATGGTTCCTATGCACCAGTGAGAAGTTCTACAGAAAGCTTATAACGACATGAAGTCTCATCGTTATAAATGTTGCCTTGGAAAGTTTTCAGTTCCAAGCCAAGTATATAAATAAAACCGTCCGATCCTTGTCAGTCCTAAGTATACTTAGCAATTTGAATTTACCTTCATGGTCAATGGCTGAAGTGATTACTGGTTCGACTGCACAAGTAAGAAATTGCAAATAACGAACAATGATTCTGTTGGAAGCAGCACAAAAATAGACAGCAAGTAAACATCCCGTTTGTTGTCGTAATAAATACTGATAAAGTTGTAACACGTGCCCGACATTCGCTAATTACACCCGTCTCGTGCCAAAAATGTTTATTTAAATTATAACTTCGAGAGAACAAAAACCGGGAAAACAATAAATAATTTTCCGCTTGCACAAGGTGCCAAATCAATTAGAAGCCACCACAGACGAGCCGACCCGATTGACGTCAAAACATTCAGTTAATCAGAACGAACAACAAACTCCCGAGACACTTACCTGCCCGAAGAGGTAATAATTTGATAATTTCCGACTAAAAGTCAGCCACACAAAGCAGCTACCGCACTGTCCAGCGCTAATTACACTCAACACTGTGGGTGCACACAATCACACACGATCTACTATCACTCAAGAGAAGAACGCCAAATAAAAGCACTAGTAACAGACACATGCACCTGGCCAATGGTAGACGCAGCTTTGGAGGCGTGTTGGCGCACACTTTGTCTCAGCGTTTTATCTGTGCTTCAACAGCAGTTAGCAGTATTCTAGTTGATTAAGGGAGAACAAGACGTTTTAGTGGCTCGAAGGCGAGTACGCAACTGATAATCGACTCAAGCTAGATGCGAGTTTTATATTGAGAGCGATCTCCTGTCCGATGGCACTGGCAACTGAATGAATGTACAGACGCTCTCTTCAGCTGGAGTTGGGTTCTTCTTCGTAGACACTGTTGATTGTTATAAACATGAATGCGTGTAGTTTCGATGCTAATAGAATGGGGAGGAGGGCGAAGGGGGTTGTTGAGATACGCATGATTTTTTTGTCGCTTTGTGGAAATTGTATTTGGTTAACAGAGCTGAACTTAGTCGTGTCTGATTTCATCATCTTTCGGTTGCAGTGGGCTATATAATTGAACTTTTAAAAATTAACATATAACGAATTGGAGAACACGCTAAATGATATCAGACCTTAAAGATTACAGGCACGTGGTAGCAATTACACAGGCGAAGTAATAAGACGGGTGTCTGGGAAGTCAGATGCGGAATGAACTTCAGCCAGGGTTAAGTGGCAGGGTATGCGCTGCCGATTGTGTTGAATATTTCCAGCGCAAAACTACGCAAAATCCTACAAATTACATAGTGTTGATTAATAGAAGTATTAATTTAGGTGAACTATCAGGCGCGTTACAAACTTAAGTGGTTATTGCTTGGGTCTCCCTTAGCAGTCTTCAATCATTGTAGCTAGATAATCAGTTTCGAGTTTGATTGGCTGCTTAAGTGGAACTTCGAACACTAAGTGTGATAAAATTATGGTCTTGGCTAATGTTGTTATACAAACTATATGCGCACAAAATTTTTAGGCGAGATGTAGGAAAACATCATCAGTCTACTAAGCTTCTTCACATTTTGGCCCTGTCAATAATTCATTTTAGTTTGCGAAGACTCCACACTTTCCACTTGCCAATAAACAAATTAAGGTGCCACAAAATCTTGAGTTAACTTTTGATTTTTATCTTGGGGACTATAAATAAATAAATATTAAATAAATAGTTGGGGCAACAGATGCGTAAGGACCCTATAGACCTAGCTTCTGGGAACGATTCATTTTGTGTGTGTTCTTGATTTTTTCTGGGACGAATGGAAGGGATGGATCTACAGTTTTATGCCGAGTCCAAGCGGCTAATTGAGAAGTTCTCCTCTGACAGTTATACTCTGGGATGGACAAAACCTTAAGTTATATTTTGTGTTTTTCCGGTGATCGTACCTACCAGGGATCGAATATTGGGGATAAGCCGAAATAATCACTCCTTAACCTCATTTTGAAGAGAAGTGTTGCCCTGACACCAAGAGGAGAGTATCGGTATTTAGAATAGGAGTTGTTTATCAGCATTAGGTACCCTATTAACTACCCGTTTTTGTCCTTGTTTCTAAACTATTTTTATGAAACAGAGAACTTTCATTATAAAAAACTAACCAAAATATTGCTGTGTTACATTAAAAATAATGTTGTTTTAAGAAATAAATAAAGAATGGTGAATTAATATCGGTGAATTCCCGGATATATTGTTTCGTCGCAAATGTTTAGAATTAGCAAATATTATGTAACTACTAAAAATAGAATTAAATGCTACAAATATAAATATATTTTTTGGTTGGAAACGTGATGTTGATGATGGTAGTCATAAAGAGAACTTTCGTTATAAAAAAACTAACGAAAATATAGCTCTGTTACATTAAAAATAATGTTGTTTTAAGAAATAAATACATCTTTAAAATAAACAAATATTTGCTACAAAAGAAGTTAATAATATGCGAACGAGAATATCTAAAAGAACAGATTCTAAAATCACAAAGTTCACATTTAAAAGTCAACGTTTTACAAGCAGTTAGGTCAAGTAAGGGTTGAGGCCCTGGTGCACCCCGGACCGCCACCTTAAGGAGAAGGAGAAGGTCAATCCAGCCATTGGATCAGAGGAACCTTTTAATAAATGACTAAAACTGAATACAAATCATGGTAAGCGGTGGTGCGAAAGTTTGGGACCGATACAAAATGCACAATGTTTCCACATGTATTTTAATTTGAAATTATGCGACTATTACGATTTTCAGATATCATGAAAAAAATTTGTAATACCTTAGAGCAGTAAAAATTTGGGACTGATGTTTTAAACTTGAAGGTTGCAGAACAGTGGAACATTTTGCGTGAAATATACTTTTCCAGAACTAACAGCGGTTGAATATTTTATTCAGATAAATACGTCCCCAGCAAACAATACCATGATGTGGTTTGGAATAAATCGTTTTTAGGAGCATTTCAACAACCAACCGGGTTTATATAAAAGAGATACAGAATTGGTCCCAAAACAGAGCCTTGGGGTACACCCAAGTTGAAATATTTAATTCCGATCGTTGTCTCCCTTCGAGATCTATCTTAAGCAGGACCTAAAACAATCTAAAACTAAACCACGAAATCCAGCTTTTTTCCAATTTTCTCAACAAAATGATCCGGTTTTCCATATCGAAAGTTTGAGTAATCATCGTTATATTAATACGTGAACATCAAAACTTTCCGTACACTTTTTAAGTACCTACTTATTATGAAATGAGAAGAATGAAACTTATATCATTCCGAAGGTACTGTGCCATAGACTTGCACAAACAAAAAATGTGGGTATATGTCGTCATTAAAATTAGGTTAGCAATTCTCCATACAAAATGCTTAAATCAGTTAAATGAAATCATTTTGGCAGCAATCAATTTGTCGCCGCCATATTACCATAGTAACCGATTCGAAAATAACCAACCCATTTTTGATGGAATACAATTTACCTCCTACCAATAAAACATAACTTTAATTCAGGGGCCTATATCTGTGAGGACTACTAAGCGAGGGGTCCCAGGTTCGAATCCCACAAAAACCCAAATTCCAACTTAGGGTTTTTTCCACTGCGCCACCTCTCGCGAACGTCTGACAAGCATCCGAGAGTATAACTGTCTTTAGAGCTTCTCAATTAGCCGTTTGGAATCGGCATAAAATTGTAGATCCCTTCCATTCGTTCCAAAAAATTAAACTCACACAAAAACGAATGGTTGTGAGAAGCTAGGCCTTGGGTCCCTACAGACCTGTTGCGCCAACTATATATATATCTGTGAGGTGTTGTTGGTTTTAGTGAAAGTCACGTTAAAAATGTTAATCGTAAAACTTATTTTCAAAGCGGCGTATTTTTCCGATATCTAGATGTAGCTTTTTCGCTTATTAAAAATCAACAAAATTATCTGAAATGTTTGTACGTCTTTTAGTATTACATACTTCTAAAAGTAAGGGTCGATTTTCAACCACAAGCGAAACTAGTATCAACAAATAGACAAGCTGAACATTTTTTCCCATCGAGGTTTGACATTAATTGGGCACAAAACTGCAAAAGACCAAGGATCCAGGAATGTATTGATTTTCCCAGAAAGTTAAATATGCTTGAAATATGCAAAAAGAAACAATAATTTATTCAAAAAACGTGTTCTTTTAAAATAATGTTAAGGTTATAATAAGTATATATTATAGTTATACCATTTTTTTTTTTTTCAACTTCATCTAGTACAACAAGTTTCTTCTCAGGTCCTGTCACTGATACTCAACGTGAAATTCTCCGATTGAAAAAAAAAAACCATCTATTACTAGATCAATGTTCTAGATAATCTGGAACAACCCTTGATCTTTTTTTCGCTAAAAGAAGTCCGGCTTAAGCGATTCGACTTGAGTTGCGAAGTGCAGCATAGTGTAATCATTTTTGTGCAGTAATTTTCCTTGACGAGACAAATATGGAATCCAGCTATTCAGGAGTTAAGACTTTTATTATAAAATCTTAAGGTATGTTAAAATGTTATAAATGTTCACAAGAATACCGTACAAAACTTTTACTTTCTGAACAAAGAAAAAAATCTCGTGTCGCTTTTTCGCACAAATGTGCACGCAGCCTAAATATTTATCAGTGGTGCGTGTATTTTAAGACTAACTATTTCAACTAAATAATCAACTACCTATAGGTGATTTTTAAATAAATGAACAAAGATTGTTTAGTTCAGTTACTTTTTATATTGTTTCAAATCTCAGTGTTAAAATTCACCGGCACGTCAGCAACACCTTGTAAGTGAATCAAGATTGTGTGCGTTGACAGCCGGTGACAGCAAAGCGAAACCAACCAACTGTAACTAGTTAAAATACTTAAAACGGCAGATTTTGTACCTGATGACCAAGAACAAGGTGTCACCAGTCACCGTATATATGTCCATCAACAACTTAACCTTAGAAAGCAAATGTTGCTGTTGGTTTCACTCGGGGATCCACTCATTATGTAATCCAATGGAACAAGAAAACTGCTTCTGATTGAATCCACAAAAGAATTGGTGAAATGGCAAAAAATAATCTACGGAAGCCAGGGTTGCCACATTGGTCATTAGTGACCAAATTTAGTCATTATACTTTTCTCTTGGTCACATGGTCCTTTTTTATTCGATTTGGTCATTTTTTACGCAATGAAAAAAGACGTTCGACTTCAATTTTTATACAACCTAAAGCGTATTTCTTTTCGTCTGATTGTTTTGTGTTGACAAATATTTCGGACTTAGATTACTTTGGTCATTTAAAGCTACAGTTGGCCATTTTTATTTTTAAGTGGCCACCGTGACCTCAGCTGTACACTGAATTGTATAAAATACATAAACTACACTTGCGTGAGTGCTTCTTGAGTGGATTCTGGCTTCAAATCGAGAAGCGAAATTCTCTCCTCAGAATCACCAGAAGAGTATTTTTTGTATGGTTTCAGAAGTGATTTTTTTCGATTCCAGACTCTCCCGGACGCTTCTTTTTGCCCAATGAGTTGTTGAATCAACGTGCTGTTCTTAATTATAGCATTCACATTTGTTTTTGATTTTTTGAAACACTGGCATTCTGGGATTAAAGGTGGAGTTAGTTCCTCAAGGCCAGTTTATAAATTAATTCCTCTTTCGAAAAGCGGAGAAAATCAAATTCCATGGCACAAAAGATCTTACAGGTCGAAGTGCCCCTTCATCGCTTAGGCGTAGTCAGATGTTTTTAAATCAAATTCCAGAAAATACTGGGTTTTTAGAAAATATTGAACCCAATTTTTGGTCTCAATCGAAGCATTTGTGGCACCGTACCAGAACTTTAACCTTCCCATTTCCAATGCATACACGTGAATGAGTTCGAATTTATAAATTAACAGACCATGCCATTAAATGGCCATCGTCAAACCAATTTTAGAAAGACGATAATGAAAAAGAATCAGAAAAAAAAAGTCATATAATTTAAAATTAAAAATACCAATCCCACCTACTAGCTAGTACATTGTATTTGCAAACGTGTATTGAACTTTGAGTCCCATGCGTTCAGAATAGAAACAATACGAGTAAACAAAATGTTGTAAACAATAATATTGATAATTCACAAGTGTATTTATAGAAGCACACCGATTAGATGGAAGTCTTCATGTATTCGGAAAACCGAGTTAGTCATTTTGATAGGAGGGATGCTATAAATTGTAAGTACTGGGCGTAATAATTGCGCAATGCGGTGACCTCTGTTAAAGACTCGTAGCTTGTGTATGTTTGTGCTCTCAAAACTCGTAAAGTAGTCGGTGAGTTGTTGAAAATTTAGATAACTCATCAGGCACAGACAGATTCTTAATTCTAGCAATAGTGAAGCGTTTCAGCTTGCCGGGTTGAACAAATCAAGAAGTTATAACCAGGCCCAGGCTAGATTTCTCACTCACAGTTAGAACATTTTTCATAAAAAAATACCAATTGTAACCTACAAAATATTTAGTGTCAGGGTTAAAATGATTATTAGTTAGGCCCAATGTCAAATAGTTTGGAAAACAAGAGACAAAAATCAACTTTAGTTTAGTCACCTAACCCCAAAGACTCCATACTTTCCGAAATGCCTGTAGCAATAAACCAAACATTTTGTTGCCAGAAATCGCTCACTACAAGGTCAAATGTTAATGTCTACGGCATTAGCTTAATAAATCCCCGTTCCTTACGTAATATTGAAGAGGAGCGTTGCAATATAAATACAGTGGCCACAAGCCATAACCGCCTAAGTCAATTTTTCATACTTTTCAGGAGAACAGCTTGAAGTTTTAAATCGTCTTAGAGAAAAATATAATGGTGGTATCAAAGTTTTTGAAATGCAAAAATGAAGAAAATGTACTTTTTTTTATTTTTGCATTTCAAAAATTTTGATACTACCATTATATTTTTCTCTAAGACGATTTAAAACTGCAAGTTGCTTCCCTGAAAAGTATGAAAAATTGACTTAGGCGGTTATGGCTTGTGACCACAGAATATATGTAATATCCGTTGCCGTGTATTTGAGCGCCATTGAATCTCTGAAGCATACAATTTCAAGTATTTACGTTTCTAATTCTAAAAATAAGAAGCGGTGTCGTCTTTACGAAGTGGTCAACACCAATACTCCGCACACATCTTATGAGGTTGAGGGTAAACATACAAGTGGTTGGTCAAAACCCATCATAACTGAAAAAAAAAATTCTGAAGTCCACAACTGAAGAATCTACGTAGCATAGATTGATCTAATCATTTAGCTTGTCGATCCCGATCATCCAGCATAATGCCAAGTAGAAGTAGTAATACTTAAGAGGGACTTCACGGCTCAATAAGTTCCTTGAGAAAATGAACCTCTAACATGAGATCAAATATTTTTGGGATAAGAATGTACTTTTTAAAAAAGTTATTAAATTAACAGAAAATTGTGCCTGCGGCACTCATACAGAAATCATAAATTGGATATAGGTGTTCTAGGTAACTGCTCAAAATAAATGCGGAGCGTTCCAGCTTTTCTAGAAAAGAAGACGTCAGCCAGCAATCTGAAAACATTTAGTACAATTGTAAGGTAGAATAGATTTTAGCTATTGTAAGATCGCAGTATGATCAATTTAATGAATGTGAAGAGCCTTTCGCGGATCAAATGAGTAAAGGACCTTTACACGTAATGCATGTGGAATTAAAAAATGCTAACATTGTTCCAATAAAAGTAGATTTATTAATTTTATTTAAATTAAAGAAAAGATTAACTAAACAATAAGAGGTGCGGTCTAACCTGCTGGATGGTTCTCTACCCACTGACTAGTGATAAGACAACTCTCCGTCTTTCACACTTTCGATGGCTTTTGGTTTTATCATGTTAGTACAGGGTGATCCTACATCCATGAGTCTAGTTTATATATATTTGGAAGGTAGGCACCCAGAAAGATCGAGACGCACGGCCTTCGTGATCATAAGGATATCGGTTGATGGAGTTATCTAACGCCTTGTTATAAGAGATTCAATATTTCGGCTCAACGCGACAAGGCCTGCCACAAGGACTTAAGCTGGGCGCCAATTAACGGGCAATTAACTTATAGCCAAATTGATAATTTCGTCACCCGAAACAGAAGAAAGGCGGGTAGCGGGTGCAAACAGCCATTCAGTTACTGATTGTGTTCGAATATCGAAAATCCTAATATCTAATGAAGGTCCCAGAACCCTTGCATAGCCTGCGTAACTATACGCAAACAAGAGGCATACAAAGCAGCGAGCTAATGGGACAGCCGAACCATTTATCGCATTACCATAAAGTACTGACAGGCAGTGCCGGTAGGCCTTATCCTCAGTAACAAAAAATGATTGTAAATAAATGTATTTACACAAATAAAAAATAAATAAATCAAAATCAAAATTAAATGAAAATATATTTACGAGTTTTAATTCTGCACGTAATGTATGGGAAATGGCAAATGGGATTTCTCATCTACCCAAAAGAGAAACAAATTTCTCTTACAAGAACAAAGCTACTTGTTCTATTTGTATGTAACTAAAGCTAAGCCAAATGCCAAATCAGACACTCACTCACTTTGTGATTGTAAGAGAAATTTGTTACTCTTTTGGGTAGATGAGAAGTCCCATTTGCCATTTCCCATACATTACGTGCAGAATTAAAACTCGCACCCTACGCACATACGATTCCGTAGGACTAATTTTTTTATTGGAAATTTTTCCATGCAGATTTTGTGAGTGAAGGTGCATGAAATAAAACCTGCACATACGAGGCGGAACTTTTTTGTTTTGAGTATTTTAAACTGTATTATTCTCTTTTGTAAAATGTAAGGGGATGTACAAGAAATATACCTAAACGAACAGGGAAGAACATTTTGAGAGTAGGTAGGTAAGAAATGAACTTGCATCGGTCTAATGGGATTTTTTATTTTTCGATATTTTGAGTTAGATTCTTCAGTTATTGTGCAAGAAATAATTCAGCGCAGGTGTGATGGATGTTGGTATTTTGGGTTTATTTGAACAAGTTTTTTGTTAAAATGCAAATGGAAGTATTTCTTCGCTCAAGATAAAATTAATTTTTCCTTCCTAGCAATGCGCCCCCAGAATTTTGCGCCCTGTGCATTTGCACATCTTGCACATATGGTTGGTCCGGCCCTGCTGACAGGTACACTGGGAATAATCGCCCAATACTATTAAATGAATCACCCAATAACTTCTGAACTTCTCTTCGTGATAGAGGAAGGCCCAAAAAAAGAGTTTAAATTACCAAAAAGCGAATTAACATTCGCCAAAAATGAAATTCGCGCGAAATTTTAATTTTTACTACTATTTTATTAAAATTTTCTGAAGCTAAAATTTATTTTTCCAAAGAACTTTTTCTTCTTTCTTCAGACAGTTTGAGAAAACTAAAGTCAAAAATTCGACAATCCGAAAGTAATTTTTTGGCTTGGTTTCCATTTTAAGCAATTTGCGAACCTATGCGATTTTTTCAGTCAGGAATTTTGGGTGATAATTCGCAGTGCCCAAAAAATGCAAGAAACATTTTGCTTTGGTGTTGAATTGTGTATTCTCCAGGGGTTTTTCTGTCTTTGCGGGTATTAATGATTGGTTGTATATTTTTGTTTGGCTCATTTTTCATTTATGTAGACAATGTTTTCAAACAATTTTTGACGCATGATTTAACGCTGAATATTGATGGAATAACTGAGTAATAAACTCTTGAAAAAACGTGTCAAAAAACAAGTTGCATATTTTTTAGATTCAGGGCGCCGTACCAATAACAAATTTTAGTCTCTACTTTAAATAAACGGAAGCTCACAATTACAAAATTTGTTTGGAAAACATAAAAATAAATAAATAGTTGGCGCAACAGGTCCGAAGGACCCTGGGGTAGCATCTCACAACCATTCGTTTCGTGTGAGTTTTTCATTTTTCGGAATGAATGGAAGGGATCTACTATTTTATGCCGTGTCCAAACGGCTCTTTCAAGACAACTAAGCTCTCGAATGTTTGTGAGACGTTCGCGAGAGGTGGCGCAGTGGAAAAAAACCCTTAGTTGGAATTTGGGTTTGGAAAATATAGCCACTATTAAAATTTGAAGTTTAAACTAGCTATGTGAATTGGTAAGGCCGAATGAGATCAATAAATTTTGAATTATACTATATGCAGTTGGATGCTGTATGCAATTGCTGTAAATAAAAATGTGTAATATAAAGAACCGGGACAAGATTTCCTTCAAATCTCCTTCTTTGCTTTTACTGTACCGACGAGCTAGATCTTTCTAATTTTGTTTGCTCTTACAATTTTCTGGCGAACGATCTTTAATCATACCCAACAAAACTAGATTTTTTTTTAGTATTTGTTGATGCATATAATTTATAAACGGTATTGAAGCGTCAATCGCTGTAAACAACATAATAATACTAAAAAGAAATATCAACAATGGAAAAGCCGCTATTATTGCAAATCTTTGCGCATTGAAGACTCTAGTTACCTTCCACCCAGTCTCCACGAGACATAATCTCAGTGAAGACTTAAGTCATGACTCAAATATGTCTAGTGTAGACCGCGATTTTGTGGATATGACACAAATGTAGTCATTTCAGTCTGACTTCTTTTCCTGCCTTCGCTGCGAACATATTATCTTCCGACTTAAATTTGACATTTGAAGTCTTTGGTCTTTGACATCAGTAAAAACTCATTTGTTTCGATAATTCTCGAGAATGCAAGTCCGCGGATTCAAGTATGACAGATTTTCGGCTTTCGCAAAGTGATACTTTAAATGTAATAATCGTGCTTCCAAATTCGATTCTGAAGAAATGGATTCACCCACAATCTGAGATGTCTCTTGTTTTCAGCTTACATCTCGTTTTCTAAATCTTCCAAGTCTTGTAAGGACTAGGTATTCCCTTAACACAAAATCTAAATAGGTCAGTAACGTCACTTTTCGTACGTCAGAAATGCTTGAATAGCTTCGTAGCTTCCCCTCTATAAATGCTGTCTGATCTAGGCCAATCAAATATGAGACACACCAAGTCCGCGAGCTGTGAGACCTACTAAACTAGATTCTTGAATGTCCCCTGTAATTGATAAGGAATTACCGGAACTCGAAAAAACTGGAAGAGAGAAAAGCGGCCGTTTCTATTTGACTACTTGTTTTTTTTTTTTTTTTTTTTTTGTGTATTTTATCTTTTTCTGGTGCAAATCCCTAAAACAAAAATTCTGTATCTGAAGAGATTATAATCTCAATAGCTATTGGGCATCGGTAACATATTATTATCGATGAAGTAGAATTCATTTAGATGACAAATTGGAAGAATCAGACCGAACATTTTTGTACTCCTTGTCAGAACTAAAACTTTTTCACCCTCACACCCTTGACACGCAGATTGAAAGAATGACCTCCATCACCTTCCGTTCTAAAGAATCTGTCATGTAAATGTGAAATTATTATTTATCTGCAATGCCGTTAATTTATTTGCACGCACAATGCACACGGTTATCACCCTCGGAAAATTACTGGCCATTGTACATAGTCTGAGTAATCAGTCTTTTTCTTTAACGAAACTCTATGTCGCTCTTGACGTTAGCTCTGTTTGCATACTCTTGAAGATAGTATCTCACAGTGCATAAATTTGCAAATTGAAGCCACAAGAAATGAAAAATCAGAAAAGAGATAAACAAATTGGGACCACGATCAGGCAAGCATATTGAGACCGAAAGTGAAATATCAGCCGTTTATTTGGGTCCGCCTTACAAAACCGGGCAAATGGGTCAGTGGATGGATGGAGGGTTTGCTTGAGTCTCAATGTTGGGATCTTTAAATGAAATCGAAACTTTGCGAATATATTGCCTGTCACTGGGGCGCTGCCGAGTGGGGACGTTCGGATTTCTAGTTAACTATAAGTCTGACAGCTGACTGACTTGATGTTTTTCCGTTTTCATTGGCTTACATTCGTCAGGTGAATATTTTTTCAGTTGACGTTTATGAAGGGGTAGCCGACAAATCTAGTCAAGAAGATCCTGCTAATATTTTTACAATTGGCGTATGGTATTCCATCCACGTTGTGACCGCAATAAAGCTTTCCCTCCAACTTGACTTTATTGTCACCACGCTCACTGCACACAAAGAAAATATACGTTTGATTGTCAAACTGAAATCGGCACCTTATACAAATTTTAAGTTATTTATTATTTTATTATATTTTTTATTTTTTTTTTTTCAAAAAACCAGCAAAACATTTTTTTATTATATTTTGTAAGTAGAAATGTGTTTGCCAATTTTGCAACCCGCTAGTTTTCAATTTGACAACAAACGTGTTTTCTATGGTCGTTTTCTATTGGGCAAAAAGAAGCGTCCATTGGCCCAAAAAATACGCTTCTGGAGATTCTGAGGCAACGTTGCCAGACGGTCAAAATATGTCCCCCTAGATAAATCTGAAAAACCCCCCAGACTTGGTTTATTTCTAAAAAACAACCCCAAACTTTTTGTCAATATTTTCTTTATATGTTTTATGACTTAAAAGGAAGAATTTACAATTAAAAGCGCGAACAGGTCTGGAATGCAAAAGTGTGCCGCAAATAAATACACTCGATGAAAATGTGAACGCATGTTGCTTTTCGAAACCATTTAGTTGAAATTAACACAGCCCCAAAGCAACTTTCATGAAATTGTAGCTAAGCTAAGATTAGACTGTATGCCAACTATGCGCATATGAATGCCAAAAGGCAAATGACGAGATTAGCTGTCAATGAAAAAAATCGTCGGCTGAATGCTAGTCCATTTTAAAAATGTTGGGAAATCGATTTTTAAAGTTCAGATTTTTTTTCTGAAAGCCTTGCCAATCTTATAAACAAGAAACAAGTCACAGAAATTGTTTTTATTTCATTTTGAATTAGTTATAAATTAAAATCAACGAGGAAGTCATTTTGGATATTGAACAAAATTGTGTGGAGTGACAATAAGTGCGTAAAATTTTGGTGGATATTGAACAGAAAAACTCAATATTGAACAACATAGAAAAAAAAAACATAAAGTTGATTTGCCTTGATGGTCATTTGAGGCATTTGTTATTTATTACAAAAAAGAGCAACTTGGTAGTTTTTTATGTTCTCAAAATGCGGATGCATGTTTTAAGGTTATCAAAAACATCAGACATTTTGTTCATTTGACAGCTAATCTGGGTGCCTTTTGGCATTCATATGCATAATTGGCATACAGTCTAATCTTAGCTGTAGTAATATAAAATCGAATGGCCGGTATGGGGACATGTTTGAACCATTAAGATTACAGAGCATGGAGGTTCCAACAAGACTGTAGACTGCAAAAACAATATTGACAAAATAGTGTCAAAAAGGGCTGCATGAATTGTTTTCAGTGGATGAGTTACAATGAGAGCTTATTGTTTTGAACACTATTTTAGGCATTTGGTCTCCTCGGGTGTCTCGCATTTTTGGACCACTACTTCATGCATTCTCACGCTTTAAGTAATAAGAACATTCACCAATCACCTCTCATTGAACAAAACGTCGAAATGGATAGATAAAGGGTCAGTGCTATGTTATTCAAGTGCAAAGCAGTAACAAGTTTATTATTTCTGTGCTTTAAACTTGTTGACACATTCGGCTGCAAGGTCGCTACATCTTTGGCTATTATCCTTCCCTTTACCTCTCCAAACGAAATATGGGCATTGAGATTTTCAATAAACACATATTTATAAAAGAACATAAAATACGGCTTATGATGCCCAATCGCTTCCAATACTTCGGAATTTGTGTCGAAATTTTGCAAGTCTTCGACCGCTGAAAGTTATTGAAAATTAAATAGAATTGAGAAAAAAAAAATCACACCACTTACCTCTTCGAGCACAATACAGATGCATATTAATCATAAAATTCTTCCTAAGTGAATCATTGTGATAAAGCCTATTCGCGTCGGCCCTGACACTTCGAATATTCAGTTTGGAGTCTGACTTCATGTATTTCTTTCTTTTGGAAATACACTCTGTGAACTTCTGAAACCACATTACACTTTATCCTATACGAAAAGAGCTTGTTGAGTATAATATAGACACGTAGCGATAGATTAATAAGCTTAGCATGTTCGCCTTCTGAGTTTTACGTATTTAAGTGGAAAAGGCAAGCTTTTACATCCTTATCCCGTTCTATTATTGGCTGACAGCAAATGCTTTCCTGAAATGAATGATGAACCTCGGTCCAGAGAGAGTGTCGAACATATTGGAATATATCACATACCACAGGAGAGCTTACAGCATTTTTACATATTTGGTCGGTTATCTGAGTCGAGTTGGCTGACCTGATTAGGTCATATGTCCATACCTAGGAATTACATATTTGAACAAGTGCTCTGCATAAAGCTTAGCTTACCATGAAACAAAGTTTTAAAATCAGAATCGGTAGACATCTCGTTGTACGGAATACTTCGATAATGCTGCATTTGGCCATCCTGCTGCTGGTTCGCAGTTATGTGTGTGAATACTGAAACCTGGATTTAAAATATATTTCAAAAGGCAAACAAATTGAAATCAAAATGTGCGTGCAATTAAAATGAGCAGGCTGCGTTAAATTTATGGAGCGGACCATTTTTAAATTGCAATCGATTACGACCATTCCATCTGTTGCGATTGGCGATTAATGACAGAATTGGAGAAATCTTTTTCAGATCTCAGATTTTACGTTGCTAATGGAACGCGCAACGAAATTGATCTGCTTTTATAAATGTATTAGTGAGTTATTTGGCAGCAATATCAGCTGTTCAATCTGCATTTGTTTTTGCAAAAACCACCGATGGATATCGAATTCAAAAATGTTTTCCCTATTGTAGACAAAAATTTAGTATTTTTGGCGATTCGTAGTCTTCAGATGACGAGGAAGACTATGCAGATAATAATTCCTCCAAAATTATATCCATGGCTATTTATATATTTCGTTATTTTGGTTTTCACGAAACTTTGCGCATTTGGCTTGAAAGCAAACTTCTTAAAATGACGTAAAACAGCTGTGCAAAGCATATTGGTACTGTGGCAGTTCGTGTAGAACTGAACAAATATCGAGATCTGCAAAAAGTGCTCCGAATCGAAAAAAAGATTGATTTTTTTGCCCAATGGAACATGAAAAGTGATTTAGATCAAAAAAAAGATTGATTTTTTGTCCCAATGGAAAACCACATTAGTTTTAATTAAATACTATAGAACAGCTTTGCCCGTGGTTAATAACCGAGTACCTAACTTTATCACCTTAGGTTTTGCGGATATATTTTTGAATTTAGGACCTGTGCACACTTGAAGAAATAAGATCGGCCATGTGTCCCACTTTCCGTTCATCAGAAGTGGAAAATATATTGACCAACCAATAATAAAATGAGTTGCACAAAAAATTGAAACCATTTGCGACTCAACATGCTTTCGTTTCAAATGAGACTCTTTTAAAAACGAGCCTAAGAAATACCGATTAAAAGATCGCTGCGCAAAAAAAAAATAGATGTCCGAACTGTCAACTTAGTACTCAGTCACGGATTTCTTGACTAGATTTGTCGGCTACTCCTCAATAAACGTCATATGACTGATTTTAGCCAATCAAAACCGAGATACATCTATTCCGACAGCTGTCAGACTTACTAACCTAGGTACTTGAACGTTCCCACTGTTCTAGAAACTTCTTAAAAAGTTTGAGGAAACGCTACAAAACTCAGAACTTCCGAAAAACGCTCAAGAAGCAACCCAACCTAATGTTTTGTTAGGTTAGGTTGCGGTTGCTCGAATATATCAAAGGAAAATTGTGTTGTAGGGTAGGTACCTAAAACCGTCCGTAATGAATATACTTCTTGCCAATCTTAGGCTGCGTTCAACCGAACTGAATTTACACTTCTTCTCAATGCTGGCAACGATTTCCGAGAACGTGAACTGCCGCTGGGTACAGCCACCATTTCGAGCTATCTGCAGCGACTAAATAGTTGAGACCCAGTTCCACCCTCCACTGCAGCACAATATATTGTAAATGAGCAGTTAAGCTGACATTGCAAATAGAAAAAGTGAAGTTCTTAACGAAAGTCCATCGCCACATCTAAGAACATTATGCTCAAGAATGATTTTTATGGGGTATCATTTACGTATTCTCTCATTTGGTTTGGTGCTCATGAAAATAAACCGAGTTGTAGAATACCAATATTTCAATGTCCCATCAACATCCAATAAACTGATAGCATCAAACGCCGGTATTTACAGGGGGAAAGGCCGCATTTGTTGACACTAGATTGCATTGAAATTGAACTTAATAAAGTTCATTGAATAAGCCGGTTGAATACACACTAACTTGTATCTAAGTGCAATATAAATAGCGTCACCGATGGAATCAGCTACGAGGCATACGCTTTTGATGTAGATAACTCTGCGCACATTATCAATAAATAATATTTAATAATTCCATGTTATTACTTCTTCAATGTAAATTGGACAGTGTAAACGAAATGCATCGCCGCACGCGCGTGCGACCTTATTTTTCGCCTTGTTATCTGGGCACAAGCGAAATTGGTGCATTCGATTCTAGATGTGCATGACATTGAACCAATGAACCACTACGACTCCGACGACCACCACTTTGATTGTGTCTTTTGTTGTACATAAATAAAATTCTCAGTTGCGGTTATTGTGATTGTGTGACCCACTGAAATTGAGGCGCTTGTGCGCCAACCAAGATGAATCTTATCAGTGAAAGTGCTCCCGGTGTAAGGCGACGGAAATCAATACGTGGTGCATCTCAGAGGCATTTTTTGGGGTGAATTAGTGAGTGATATGCTCATAATATAATTGAAAACTGGGTCATCTTGGCGGCACAGGTTATTCATCCTTTTAGCATCTGATCAATGAAAAGTATTGATTGACGTGTTGTTTAGATTGTATTTACTCTAACAACCGGAAGCCTTTCATTGAATAGTTGAAGATAATTGAACAAAACAAAATAGTTTATCAGTTGTTTTCTTTTTCACTCTAAAAGTACGCTAGTTTCCCAGTATATACGATTACCCGCCACCATTGCTAGTACCGCTAACGACAAGCAACAGACGGTGGTGGCACCGTTGCTCTTGCTATTGACATTGTTGCTCACAATAAGAACGTCGATCTGCTGAAATATTCCTGCACGGAACACCAGACAAGCCAAAGTCTTGACAACTTTCTGTCGTCAATATTTTCGAAACGGTGAACGAAGTTCTGGACGAAGAAATGAACCAATGACAACTTACACTCTAAACACATCATAACTATCATCAAAGAGCGATTTGTTCCAAAATGTAAGGCACTCGTCTATTTTTGACTAGACGCGACACACAAGCTAAACTTAATGTCGTTTAAATCGTCTTTATCGGACAGGAAAGAGTTCTTACTGGTAAGCTTCCCTGTTATAAGTTTACATGATAAATTTGCCTAAGCCTGATTTATTCTCTGCTGTTTGAAGATATTGATGAGGATGAATGGCATACATCATTTACTACATTCCATTCCAACGCTCTCAACACCGTTAGCCAAAGAGAAGCAAGGCACATTCAAGTGCATCCAACCACAGACTAAAAAAAATATGCATAGCCTCGGGCTGCCAAATAGTTAGGTAGACTTGAATGTGTTTTGTTCACATCTTTTTAGTTCTTTTTTTACAGTCAGTCAGGTTTTGTGGTTATTTTAAAGTATCTTTTGTAGTTTTATATTTATATCCCATGAGTATGACACTCCGGGAAAGAATACGAATCTAATGACACCTCACTCTTCAAAATCGGTGAAGTCGTTAAGGCTACAGGAGGTCACGTCGAAATAGACTAACGTACATACGCTAAAAACATTAACCTCCTTCTGTGTCCAGTAGGGTAATAAGGGTTAAAACTAACTTTGGTACCGACGAAGTCAACTTGCTGAACAACCAAGACTTTCCACTAAACGTGTCAAACGGCTACTAGAGCCGGCCGTCATACAGTCTTCAGATCCAACTGAGTAGGACAACACAGTACAGAAGACATCGCCACCCGTGGCACTCACAAGTAGGAGATTTCCAGCGACTTGCACGAGAAGAATCTGGGGTTGAATTACCGCATCCGTGAGCGACTGATTCGTCACTGAATTATGAAAACTTTACATGCAGAACAAAAGCAAATTCAGTCACGTAGTACTCGTTCACGGACTGCAACAAAACCAAAGATCAGTAATAAAGAAAAAAACACATTCAACTGTCTTTATAGAAAAAATATATGTAATAACTTCTATTTATTTATAAATTCATACGATAATTTAACAGTTTATCAAAAATTTAAATTTAAGTCACAGTTGATCGCTCGTTTAATTTGTTGTTTTTGAGATACAAAAGTGTTCTTTTGTTTAATTCCCCCTCCCCCTAACAGCGGTTAAGTAAATTTTATTTTGAGAAAAAAATATATGCAAAATCAGTTTCAACAATATTTTTAACTTATGGTTAAGCAGGAGATTATTAACTTTGATCAGTTGTTGTGCAATAAATACATTTTGTGGTAAAGCTAGGAACCTTGCAAAAAAAATGTTTCGATTCCATAACCCAATCTGCATAATATAACTTTGGTGCTGCCCGCTAAATCGGGGATAAACTTTGGCGCTGTTGTTCGGTTAAATCTGGATGCCAGATATCAATGATCAAAACAAGACGTAGGCTGGTCCCATTGTGCCACACCTCGTGCTCAAAGCTGTCATCGAATATGAGGAACTTTCCTTCTTGCCATGATCTGAAAAGGAAAAGAAATGTATAAGAGGCGGTCGAGCAACTCAAAATGCATATATACGCATACCTTTGCTCGTTGGCGACGCTCAGCGCAGTACCAGCGGGAACTCGAAGTCCCAAATGTGCTCGCAGTCTGCAGTTGGTGGGTCCGCAATGTGGCCATACATGTGTGCCAGGATGCATAACGCTAAACTTTACTTGCCCTCTTTTACAAAACCGCGCCGCAGGGAAGCCCTCAATAATGCCACATGTGAGTGGGGTCTTCAGACAGTTTTCCCGTCTTCGCTGTCCGCGGGCAAAAAGCTCGAACTGCTTCCAATCACCAGAGTCTCGTAGATTTTCGGACTCATCCTGGAAAATGCCCTTGGCATTGAGCACACGCATCCCTTCGTCACGTATTTGCTGCCAATTGCTTTCGATGTTGTCTAGGAATCTTTTGTAGCCCGTTTCCTTTTTCGTCCAAAAGGCTTGCGCCTTTAGCGAATCTACATTGTACAGTGATCTTTGGTATTCAGAGAGAAACAGCTTCAAGCCAGCTCCGCGCCGGTAAACCTCGCGTGCCTCTTCTAGACGCCCCAATCGCTGGAGGCTATCACCCAAGTTAAAGTAAAAGCGTCCATCTTGAGTGCCCTCAGCTGCAGTATCGATGCCTTTTTGCAGATATTGAACGGCTAGTTCAAGGTTTCCGTCGAGATTTTTAAGCACAAACCCGTAGTGCACTAATGCAAACCCATCTTTTGGCCAACGAGGCAAGATTTCCTCCAGAACTCGTTTTGCATCTGAAAGACTGTGTCAATACGCTGGATACTATTGTCGATTTCGAGGTGCGAATTAGGGGACAGTGCGTACAGTGTTACGTTGGACTCACCGATTTACCATTAGATAGCTGACAGCCAACTGATTGCGATGGGAGACCTCGTCGGGAAAACGTTCTATGAGCATTTCATGGACAGGTATCGCTTGCAGGTGAAGTCCTGAAAGTAGAGAGTTCGTTGAACGAAAATTGCCAATTTACAGGGCTACTCCAACCTACCCATAAAGCGCATCCGATCCACGCACCGCTGAGCAACCTCTGTGAAGTCTAGGTCGCTGGGGACATCCTCGCCAAAGGCCAAATATCGCTTGTACGCCTTAAGTGCCTCGCTTAGCTTTGAGTTGCTACGATGCAGCTCTGACAGCTTGTCCAGTATTCTGGCTTTTCCAAGGAATGCTTCAGGCTTGTCAGGGAATTTTTGGGATAAGGATTCAAATAGGGTAAGCGCTGAGTTAAAGCTCTGCATTAGAGAGCCCAGCATTTATCAAACACACACACACGCACACAATAGAGCACACAATTTCAAGCGGGATCAAGGGATTTTCGGGAAATTATTTTTGGGAAATAGCGTACGCATTAGGGTTTTTAAAACGAAACAAAAAGAAATACTCATAACGTTAGCTAGTGTAAGCGATTATTTAGTTTTATATATTGAGACTAGCATACAAAAAAATTTAAGTCTTCGATCAGATTCATTGAGGCAGTTATCTTTGTGGGTGGGTTTCTGCCCGCGAATCGAATCGAAAAGCTAAATTAGTTCCAAACCAACAAAATCGATTTATTTTGTTAATTTCCTATATAAACAACAAAATGCAATTTTTTCTCTTAATTTTAAAAATAAAAAAAACAAAACAAAAATTAAGAATAGTACAACTTATAATAATAGGTAATGTCAATTTATAAAATTCTAAATAGCACAAAAAAACATAAAAACAGTAATTAGAAACTATGAGAGGGACTTTGTTTGTTTTTAATTTATTGGTATCCGAACTAAAACGAATTGATAAATAATTGCATGTAAAGGAAACCAAGAACTGTTTATTCAAACCCTTAAAGGTTACACTTACTTCGCGAAGCATTTCCTCGTTGGCTCTCTGCAGCTCCTCTTCGAAGGCATCGTCGTCCATTGACTGCGGACCACCTCCTCGTGGTTTTATTTCTAAAAGGGAAAATAACAAAAACAAAAAAAAACGTTAAAACAGCCAGACAGGAATGAGCAAAATGGCTTATAAGAAGAATTGAAATGTGTTGAAATGGATACATATGTGAGCCTAAGCGCAACTAATACACAGATGCCTTTCCCGCATTAGTCTCTACAATCTTTTAAGATATCAAGCGGATGACAATGATCTTACTTGACAGTTTCGCTTGAAGTATAGGGTATCTAAACTTGAAACAACATTTTACTCAATTCGCTGGCACACGAAATCACTTCCAAATCTTCGCCTAATTCAATCAGTTACGGAGGCTCTACTTAGGGAACCCCGAAACCATTGCAGTTAGATTAGCTTGGATGCCATTAATACGGCTTACTCGAAATCTTTTATACTTTACAGATTATACAGATAGCTTCAAATGTGGAGTCGATTAGAACCTTTCAGAGAATTGTTGGACTTAAAACGTCTTTCCCTCCCAATAAGATAGGATTCTTTGAAAAATAGTTGGCGAAACAGGTTCAAATGTACCGCGATAGCTTCTCTAAGCCATTCGTTTTGTGCAAGCTGTTTTTTTTAATTTTCCGACGTTTGCAATAGTCCACGAATAAATTGGGAAATTTCTGAGTTTTAGCTTTTTTAATGTCGTTTTATATTGGGATAGAAAAAGCAATTCAGAGCAATTTTTCTGGCTATCAGATTTCATGTTCCATTGGCCGCAAAAAAAAAAAAACACTTTTCTTAAGAGTCAGAGAAATTTTGCGAATCTCGATTTCTGAGCGAGATTTACACCTACTTCCATTAAGGCCAAAACATTTGCCATAAGTCAAACTTTAAAGTGTGTTGTTAATTACGTTAAATTGATCAATGTAAACGTTCAACGCTCCGTAAGCAAGAGCAAATTTTCTCTCTAATATAAAAGGAAAACTTAAGCCAAGTGGACATTTAAACATAATACCTTTGTGTAACCAAACAAGGTGGCCATACTTTGAGAGCCTCTCTTTCTATACACCAAGAAATAAAAAATATTGTATACTATTTATAAGCAACCTGCAATTATGAAGCCTTAATAAATAAATTTCAATTTAAATTATTAATTACGTTTTTAGACGCATGTGAAAAATAGAGAAAAATGGAATATAGAATAAATTGAAAGGATTTTTATCAACACAAATTACAATTTAAGAACAGCTGACTTCTAAAACACGCAACCTGGGAGGTAACACTCTACAGCACTTCACACTGTCAGCTTTCCAAAAGAAAATTTTGCACGGCTAAAAGGCAGTAGGTTATTGATCTAGCTCAATTAAACAGATATTAAAGTACATACATTGTTCTCAAATCACGGGGATATAGACCTGACTTTGCAAGAACGAAGATACTCATATCCTAGTAAGACTGATTGGGCACGTTTTAGAGATAAAAATGGCAAATCTGTCGAACTCTTAACTAAATTCAGAACAATACAAAAATTGCAGGTCACGTTCAATACCTCAACGCGACAATTACGAGAACTTTTGAACTGCCATGGAAAACCTATCTTGACCCTAAATTATGTAGATTTCGTAAAAATACACCGCGAGCACAAAAAACAAGAACCCTTACAGATCGAAGTAAAATGACTATAACCAACTAACTTAGATGTAGAAGAGTACATCCAACAAACGATTGATAAAAGTCGATTTCATTTCAATGATTGGCATAACTTACTACTCCTTTGCTATTATATAATGTAAATTGGGCGACAACGTATTGTTATTTCAAGAAGGAAGAATAAACTCTAACTCTCTACTCCTTCGCTACGAATTTCTGACCAGTCAGTCTTACCTCCTTCCTGCTGAAAAGCATGGAAAGACTAGTAGAACTGTACGTACCCAAGCTTGCTCTTCAAAGCCGATTTCTCTGTGAGACGCAACACGCCTATCAGGGTGGTAAATCCTGCGAGAGTGCGTTTCAAAACATCGTCTGTAGAACCAGTGTCATTGTGAAGGTTTTTCCCTCGGACAATTCGTTTTTTTCCCATCCGCCTTTCCATGAAAATTCCCACAATTTTCCCACTTGAGGAATTTTGAAGAAAAAAAAAACACCTTATTTCCAATATTTTTATGCACAAGGAATTATTTAGTTATTATAAAAGGACAAAAAATATTCGATAAGGAATTTAATTGGAAGAATAAAATATATTTTTTCCAGTAGATGTATTTGTGAACGATTAAGATCGTAGAAACATGATTTTAGGTTGAAATTGAAATAAAATTTTTCAAAGTTAACCGAATTTCCCACAAAATTGTACTTTAACCCTTTTTCTAATCATTGAAATTCCCACGAGTAACCAACACCGCGTAGAACTGATAATAGCCTCGACAGAAAAGGATTCGACATGTTGAAAATAAACTAATTTTCTGTGGATCGGGGGTCGGGGGTGCCGTAAGCATCCGTGAGCAAGCAACTGAATTTTGTGGATTTTATAACCAAAACAATAACAAATTCCGTCAAGTAGTATTTCGATCACGCGTAATCCAAAACAAGGATTATTCATCAAACTGCATGCAGATTCGGAATGCGGTAAATGCGCCAATGACGAGTGTTAAACAACGACTATCCGCAAATGGGCGTTTTGAGTGGCCTGTTGTGGTACATCATCTCTATATGATCAGAGCTATGTGTATAACAATGTAGCCGTGCCTTCCATTGGTTCATGGTTTTTGAATTTTCGTCTAAAGGTGCAAGCAGCTTTAGACTTGTTCAATTAGTGGTGAAATAAGGATGCGCTTACAGGCAGTTCTATCAAGACATAAGTTATCCTTTTGACAAGCAGGGGTCCACTTATGGCAGTGCTTAACCGCATAACGTCTTTGAAATTGGTGTTCGTTAAATAAATAGAAATAAACTTATGTGGAACATTTTTCAATTTGATTTTAATGGTCATGAACTGCGACTTTAGAAATGGGGCTTCTTTTGTATTTATGCGTATTGTAACGACATTTAGGAGAAGAGAGTTGTGTTCATCCTAGGAGCAGGCTTTAAAAAGATAAGTTTAAGTATCAATCACTCCAAGATTTTAACATTCAGCCTGCATTGGTTTACGGTTCTATTTGCGTACCAGAAAACATAATCGAAATAGGAAAACTGAACTTGGCGTTGTATTGTAAAAACGATTCCGCCAAAGGTGTTTTGCATTTTATCGTACTGTGCGGAGATACGTCACAACATAAGAAGTAACTGTACAACAATGTAGGTTTCCATACATTTATTTCTGTTTCAGTGTCGACAATTTGTCAAATTTTTCAACAAAAACAATGAATCATGAAACCGATTTAATCTTGTACTTCTTTTAAACGTAATAGAAGTGACTGTTTAATATTTTAAAGACGCACTTCAAACTTTTTTCTATGTGGAACTAGCAAATAAGGTTAAAGTTGCCGTTCACTTGAATAGAAGATGCAACCGCTGTTCTAGTGGATTGGACATTCTCGAATGTACTACATAATTTCGGCTTAGGCCTATAAAACTGAAATGTAGCCAAACGCGATGCAAATTTAACAGTAACGCAACAAATGTTGCCTCTCCGTTCATATGCTTCGTTTCATGACCTTCAATTTAAGAAAATATTAAAAACATCTTATAGAAGTTCTAAACTATTTCTTAAAAAGTTATTACATTCAGAACAAAACGTAAACAAATAGTTTATTTATCTATCCCACATGTTCCCATTCGGATGTACTTGAACAGCCCTATTGTAGCAATTCCTAACAGTTCAGTTGTTTGTTTTTCTTTTATCTCATATCATATGTCCAAAAAGTTCAGTCCCCGACAGGACTGGTTGGTGGCTACAAGAGTAGGTATCTGCTTATTGACCACTAATATGGCTTATACATATTTTTAAGTTCTTAATCAACTTATCGACGAATAACTAGCCTAATCGTGAACTTTGAAGCTCTTTGAAATTTACAGCCGTACACGAAGGAAGGTGCTCAAGCTATTACTTGATCCTCATGTGGAACTTAACAGCTTAATAAATTACAAGTAGATAACAATAGTGACTACAGATCGGGGACCTTTGAATTCGTGACGGAATATAAGAAGGAATGTGTTTTGGCAATAACATATAGGTGAATTAAACCAGAAAGAACAAGTGTAAACTAGACAGACGTTAGAGGTTCCATTTTCTCACCGATCAGCGCCGAGCAGCAGCTATTCGTACTCAACTTCATGTCAACGATCAGTAAACTTTTAAAGATGGCGTCGGGTGAATGAACGATATCAATTTTAAGGAGGACTTGTAGCTCTCTGACAGTGAACGTACAACAAATCTAAAGCAATCCGGCAAGTCAGCAGAGTTGTGCTCAAAAAAAAACTCTAAGCCTTACTCCCAAATAAGCTTGACAGGGTTTTTGTCTTGAAAATAATACAAACGGCTGTCAGCAAGGAAAAGTCACCTCACAACCTGCTTTGAGGCAGTCCTGGAGACTATCATAGACTGTTAGGTAAAACAGGTTAGGTAAAAGTTGTTTACTTCAAATATCTTGAAGTAATTCCTGATAAAATGATGATTTGAACCTGCCAAAAAAAATATAGAAATGTAAACCTAGAAATGTATACCTAGAGCTTAAATTCTAATCTTAGTTTAATCATTTTCCTTTCGTTTTACTCCATATCTGTAATATGTTGGTACCATTTATTTATCTTTTATAATAGCTCGATTGCAACTTGGCAGCACCGAGAAAGGAAAAAAGTAGCACGAAAAATATGAAAGATTAATAAATGCTACCAACATATTATAAAGGGTGATTTTTTAGCTGGTTTGGTTTTGGCAGCACTGGTTTTGACAGCTGACGTGTGTTTAGTACCTTGTGTTACTGTCAAACAGCTTCAGTTTGGTTTGCAATTTAACCATGGATCTTCTTACAAATGAACAACGCTTGCAAATTATTGAATTTTACTATCAAATTTCGTGCTCGGTTCGAAATGTTCATCGCGCGCTGCTTCCATTTTATGATCGGCATTCTCGACCTTCTGAGCAGTCTATTCGGAAGATTGTGACCAAATTTCGCACCAAATTTACTTTGTTGGACATTAAACCACTAACACGTTTACGTACTGTGCGTAGTGAAGAAAATATTGCGGCCGTATCAGCTAGTGTGACAGAAGACCGCGAAATGTCGATTCGGCGCCGTTCCCAGCAGTTAGGCCTTTGTTACAGCACTACGTGGAAAATTTTGCGGAAGGATTTGGGCGTAAAGCCTTTTAAGATACAGCTGGTGCAAGAACTAAAGCCTGCCGACCTACCACAACGCCGAATTTTTGGTGAATGGGCTCTTGGAAAGCTGGCCGAGGATCCGTTTTTTTATCGAAAAATTGTGTTCAGCGATGAGGCTCATTTTTGGTTGAATGGGTACGTAAATAAGCAAAATTGCCGCATTTGGAGTGAAGATCAGCCAGAAGCATTGCAACAGCTACCAATGCATCCCGAAAAAGCCACTGTTTGGTGCGGTTTATGGGCCGGCGGCATTATTGGGCCATATTTCTTCAAAGATGATGCGAATCGCAGCGTTACTGTCAATGGTGAACGCTACCGAGCGATGATAACAAACTTTTTTTTGCCCGAAATGGAAGTTCTTGACTTGCATGATATGTGGTTTCAACAAGACGGTGCCACATGCCACACAGCACGCGAAACAATGGCGCAATTGCGAGGCGAGTTTGGTGAACAGTTAATTTCACGGTTCGGGCCGGTCAATTGGCCGCCTAGATCGTGCGATTTGACACCATTAGATTATTTTTTGTGGGGGTATGCCAAGGCTAATGTGTATAGGGACAAGCCCGCTTCGATTGACGCACTGGAAGCCAACATCCATGCATTCATTCGTGAGATACCGGCCGATATGTGTGAAAGAGTATGCCAAAATTGGACTCAGCGGATGGGCTACCTGAGACGCAGCCGCGGTCAACATTTGCATGAAATTATCTTTAAACATTAAATTGCAAGGTTCAAACTATCGATTCAAATAAATATTTCATTCATTTTTTCGAATTTTTTGTGTTTTTTTTTTTAAAAAAGTTCTAAACCTCTTAAAAAATCACCCTTTACTATCACTGGGTAAGTCTAAGCTGAAGGTTTGTTTGACGTGGGCCCTAGTGCGCACTGGTTTAACCCTAACGTATTCGATATAGCACTGAACTCGCCCTGGCACTGAAAACGTGTGCTTGACATGACTTCTAGGGCGCCCTAGTTGTGCCCTGAACTAACCCCCGTTAATTTGTCTGTTGCGCTGAGTTGCGCTGTCATTTCGCTTGCTGTCTTTCACTTATTTATCGTGATAAAGGTAAATACAAATAAATTTGGTATTCAAACGAATTGAGTTCATTCATTTTTAACAATAAACAAAAAATAAA
Source organism: Cheilosia grossa (assembly GCA_963082955.1). Taxonomy (NCBI): domain Eukaryota; kingdom Metazoa; phylum Arthropoda; class Insecta; order Diptera; family Syrphidae; genus Cheilosia; species Cheilosia grossa. The sequence continues at coordinate 30,343,589 of OY720148.1, forward strand.
GTGAAGATTACACTTCGTTCACCAAAAGATAAATATTTTTCAGTTTCAAAAACTGCCAGACTTCAGGGCAACATATTTTGCGTTCGATATAGTAGTTCGATATAAACCCGAGCACAGGGTTGTGCAGGGTTTTTAGCAGATGTGGAAATCAGCTGATACTTCTCAGTGCGCACTAGTGGGCACTAGTGCTAGGCACGTCAAACAAACCTTGAGACAGTACTGAGTCCCCCAACTCGCAATCCCCTTGCCGCTGACCCATACAATTTTTTTTTTTTTCGCCATTTTGTATCACATCGGTGTTATCGTTATGTCAACAGGGATGCCGTTTCATAATTTCGTTGGCGAGTATAATAGAACTTTTTGGGGAGTACCAGGGAGTACAGAACAAAAAATTTAGAAATTTATTTCTAGCTAAACGTTTTCCAAATGGGACGGTTTTGATGTTGGAAGCATGTGGCGGCCATGTTGTTTTGGTATAGTCTCTCTAATCTGGTGTAAATCATTCAGTCACTGACTTTAGAATCAAAGTAAGTGTTTGTCAGTGAAAACTATTTCCAGGATCCGCAAGAGTTAAAAATATAATCAAATATTGGAGTACAATTTGTCGGAGTTGCGGAGTACTAGGATAGTGATTATATATTTTCAAAAGGCGAATAATATAATTTGTTTGGTTAATAAAACTATCTAAATGAGATCTTTAATATACTAGAAACATATAACGACAAACATGGTTGTGTATTTCCGCTTTTAAATATCATAAACTTCGATTTCATGAGTACTGAAGAAAATCGCTCCAAATGTTTTTATTTTCCCTCAACCAATCTACATTGTTGATTTTTCATAAATATTAGTACCCTTATTCCTAAAAAATACTATCCAGTATCCACACGCAACGAATAATTTCAAATTTAACGGACAAAATTCTATGGACTCTGCCAGCTTTTAGGCTAGTTTAGGGAAGTCGGCCGAAGTTGCGCTCTCAGTATTATCTCTCAGTCTAAGTCATTCGAAACATCCAAAAAGTCTGAGAGCCTTGTCCATTGTCTTTAGTACACATTTAAACACATCTTCAAGGTTTCAAAAGAATGATTTACCTACTCAATACATGCAACTCTAACTTCAAATTAACCACGAATTGCGTACAATAAAAAAAGAAAATTCATTAAATTTACTTGTCCATGATTGATCATCGACATCCTCGTCGCTGTCGTACTCCTTCGCAGGTAAGCGCCCATACTTAGCTTCTAGTCGATTCATCAGCTCCGAATCGTCCACATCAGAGAGATCTTCTTCGTCACCTTCGTCGTCTGCGACGTCCTCTTCTTCCTCTTCCTCAAGCATCTCATCGTCGTATTCGTCGTCATCGTATTCATTCTCTTCTTCAGGATGATCAAAGTAGTAAACGTTCTTCGGTTCGGTTTGCGGTTGGGACGGTGACACTGATGGTGGTGGCTGTGGTGATCTTCTTGGCTCTATTGGCGGTTGTGGTGATCTCCTTAGCTCTATTGGCGGTTGTGGTGATCGTCTAGGGTCCACGGGCGATGGAGGGGTCTCTTCCCTGCGATACTGAGCAAAGCGCGATGGCTTAGCTGCATCAGGCTTCGGCTGAGAGCCTTCCACATTTCTAGCTGTTTTCGGCTCAACAGGTGATTGGGCAGAATTTCTAAATACTGTTTTCTGATCCGGCTCGAATCCTTTCGGTCGATACATCGCGTTAAATTGTTCAAACGTTTCGGGCACATAGTCGGTCTTCTGTTCGGTTTTCTCCTCGTACTCTTCATCGGTAACCTCGATTTCTTCCTCCTCTTCGACCTCTTCCTCGATGTACTCTTCTTCGGTGCCGTGATCGTGGTCGTCCGAGTAGTCTACTTGCCATATAGAAACATATATAATTCATATTCTCTTTCAAAATGTTTCTGTTGATTAACACAGAATGTTAGGAAAATATTTACGAAGTAACATTAGGTATTTAACATTTAACATTTAACATGAGTAAAAGTGAAATTAACAAGGAAATTGTATTCTCTACGTTTACTTCGTAAATATGGTTGTAAATGTTAGAAAATAATTTGTAACCGTATTCCAGCAACTCATTGTGATCCTCGGCGAATGTGTCCTCAGGTGATGCGATGGTCAGGCGACGTTTCAAAAGAGCTTCCGGTGGCGGTTCGCCTTATTCAGAGTAACATTAAAACATTATTTAGTTGTACGTTCACATAAAGTGGTTGGTTTGTTTGTTAAAACTCATTTATACAAGCAATTGACATTTGTCGAATGTGAACACATTCAGTTTTTGATTTAAGTCCGAAGAAAGTGCAAATTAGGTCAAATGTTTACAATAAATTAACATAACATGCTATGGCGTGCTACACAACAAATAATACAACAAAAATAATATCCAATTACGGTTAAGAAAAAGTAAATAATAATTGTATATAATAGATGGCGTGTGTTTTCAACAATTAAAGCAAACAAAGTTATTTATGACTTTTAGTTCAAACAAAAACAAAGCTTGCTATAGCAGAAGACTGTGTGCCAGTATTTTGTAGTTAGATAGACAAAAAACCATGGAAAACTCACTTGTATTCGGATTTTTCCTTATCAATACAAGGCGTGCAACTAACGCAAGTGCCACACCCACACCAATTTTAACCGCAACTGTAAAATTTATACGGAAAAAAAGTATGCGAATTAATTTTTTTCAAACGTCTTCTGAATTTGCACTTTCTTTCACAAAACAGAGAAATCTAAGCTTACTTTACGGTAGCTATACTAAAGTTGTTTTTATTGTTACTTGTAATATAGCCTTACCTTAAGAACATAATAAATGTGTGCTAACTATTTTTTAATATGGAAATATTCATAAATGTCCATAAAGTAATTGCATTGATGATAGGGCGAAATGAAAATTATTGGTAAAATTAGAAGTAGACATTTATTCAATATAACAATCAGCAACTATGCGATGGCGGATATAATATAATCAGGCCAATAACCCGAGCCTCCTTCATCCTGAAATATGTACAAAGATCGACAAAACCATTTATATCAAGCTACGCCCGGAAGATCTTACCCTAAAGGGACTAGTGCAGCGACTGTACTGTGTTGGTGGGAGATTAAAAAAAAAAAATACAAAAAAAAGATAAAGAGCTGCATTTTTAGACAATGACGGTGCTTTCAAATGTCAGTACATATACAGTGCTCTTATCGACTGGACCGTCAGAACTCAGAGAACTCCTTTTAATGCTGATGATTCTGTAAATATCGCACCGTTTTCCTCTCAGACTTAAAGCAGGAAAAAAAAAAACAAATGCCAGAAAACCACAAGAAAACCATGGTCGCCCTTCGACGAAGCTAGGACAGAGGGACTCACTCAGAAGGATAAAATATCCCTTTCTTGTAGGAATAAAAATATGACAAGTGCGGTACTAAGTGAGAAATATGCGCATGGTGGAGGAAAGGCTCATGTATGTCACTGTCCAAGTCTCCATCTCCAACACACAAATAACATATTAATTGAAAAGGTCCTTTTCCAAGAAATAGACGAACTTTCCTGTACATCAACAGAAAAGAATATTAACTTTATCAAATCAGGATGGTCATACTCTTGAAGCCCTCAAAGAGAATATCCGTCAAGAATGCGGGGCCTATCGCCGGAGGTTCTGGCAAGAGCTATGGAAAATGCTATAAATCAGAATCGAGGGGTCATCAATTCTGGCGGTAGCAACTTAGCCGATATTACATTGAGTAAACATAATCCAAAAGCAGAACCAAAGTTTTTCATTCATTAAAAACAATTACAGCCAAAGAACGTCGCCACTTTTTCGCGTATTTTGCAATTTTTGCGCCACCTTGTATTGACATATGATTCTTGGACGAGGTACTCCTCAGCAGTCCACAGAAACATGTCACATTAAAAGATCCGTTTCTATCAAAATGGCAGTGATTGAAAGTAGTTCTCTTAAAGATAAAGACGGTTTACAAAATCTTTGGGAACACTTTGGCAGTCAAAGGTAGTAGATTGTAAAAAATGGCAGACAAGTCTTTTAAACTTGCGGTAAACTAAAAGAGTTTGTTTATTATTTAACAACAATAGCTGATTTACACAATTTTAAATTAATCCAACTCCTAAGCATGCAGCGCCTCTGCATTCAAAATTACGTCGGGCACTTTCATATTATTTTAGGAAAGACAACAAAGGTAGCTGTTGGTGGGTTTACTTCGATCACTCCTTTGGCCGATTCAGGAGGGGTTGGCTTACCCTTCTGTGTTGTTATTGTGCCTTCTTTCGTTCGGAGTAGCAGCTAGCAGTCGAGAAGACACGTTGTACTCGCTTAGCTCGATGTCTTTGGTTTCCATCGATTAATCCACCCTTGCATATGCCCGTACATATAAACTTTAATGTGGATATGTATTTGTTGGTTTGTCTTGGATATACACATCAACGGTAAATTTTGTGACACGAAGACGGTTATAGAATTAAAAATTGTCGCGATCAAAAAGAAGTTTCTATGGAAAAACTAAAACCATTCTGTGAGCAAAGTTTTTTTGCGACTCACTGCTCGGCAAGCACAAAATAGAATAGAAATAACTCGCCTGCAAGCGGCTTTGGAGCGCAGCGATTTAAGCTCGCATAAAAGGTTTTGTTTGCCGTATTGTGTAAACGCTAGAAACCTTTTGCCAAGGAACTGATTGTCCCCCTTTAGTGTGGCTTTGGGCCCGATAAGTCCACCACCGAATAATAACTAACACGATAGATATTAAAAAATAAAACCTAAGAAGTCCAGATGATACCCTCCATCTGCCGTTTACGACAAATACATTCGCAGAAACCATTGACAACATTGACAAAGTACAACAATTTATCACGGGGGCGTTCACAAATTTGAGATCAAAAGCGACATGAAAGACAGTTATCTTTTTAAGCTATTAAGGGACTTTTTCTACTTCGGCTCTGAATTCATCTCAAAGTGGTCCAGTCGTGCTATCGTCAACGCTGGTGGCTTAAGACTGGAAGTACACGTTCAAGAGCTTCTAAAGTATTTAGTTGTGCTAATGGAAGTGTGTCTTTTGAATGAGGATAACGACGCGTGTCCCCTCAACCTAAGAATTCTAACACCTACTCCAGATACAGATACAAAAAACGTCTATGTAAAAATACTCACGTGACGAGGTATACGATGATGTCTCCTCCTCTGGCTGAGGTTCATCTTTTTTCAAAGCCTCTTCTTGTAGACGTGCCTTCTGTTGAAGAAGTAACAGCTCCTCTGCATCATTGTCGACGACAACGGACTCTAGAGACTCAAACGTGCCATCGTCATCCTCCTTAAAAAAGTTTAACATGAATACCCGAAAATGGCAAATATTCTTGAAAATTACCTCCTCAAATGGCTCATCATCATCATCATCGTCGTTGTTGTCTTCTTTGGTAAAACTCTGTGCGTGTGAAGCTTCTTGAGGCGATCGTTGCGATCGGGTATAAATTGGCTCTATTACTTCATCGTCATCGTCATCACCTGCATCGTTTTCTTGGGCTTCGGCATCGTCATTGTCTTCATCATCATTATTGGTGTCATCAGGGGTATCTTCATCTTCATCTTCATCATCATCCTCCTTGGTTTCTTCGGCAGGCTGCTCAACGGTTTTATCATCGTCTTCATCCTCTTCGGTTTGATTGTCATCTTCTAAGGCTTCCTCATCTTCTTCCACCGTTTCGGCGTTCACCTCTTCTGTAGCATCTTCGTCGTCATCTTCCTCATTTTCTTTGGTATCCTCCTGGTCATCCTGATCTTCTTCTTCTGTATGATCCTTTTCTGCGTCGTCATCATCATCCTCTGCTTCATCTGCCTCCGAATGATCTTCTTCCTCTTCGAAAGGCTCATCTCCATGCTCATGCTCTTCTATCGAAGCAGATACCGCATCATGTTCGTCATGAGACTCGCGATGTTCATCAACCCAGCCATCGAAATAGTTGGAAAATCTCGATTCTGATAGCGGTGTGTCCACTAGGAATAAAACGCATGTCCTGACGCAAAATTTGGCTACGCATTAAAATGAAACTTACAATCCGATAGACCTCGGTTCTCAAGTATGATCAACCCGACCAATCCTAACAGCACAGTCAAGAGCGCGAAGAAGAATAGCTTGGCACACCAGTGGCCGCCGGTCTCATGCTCGTCCTGCACATGCAGATGCACATCGTCGCTTCCCATTTTGGAGCCATGAACTCCTTGATGTTGTTCCCGTGGTTCCTCATCTATGGGAAGACACTCATAAATGTAAGAAAGGAAGGGTTTCCCACAATATCATGTCATGGTTAGCTGTTAGTTACACATTTTTGTTATCAATTCAGTTAATGGGATTCAAGGTATTGCAGGGACTACCTTGTAAGCTATGCTTGCGTGAGAATACTAAATCACCCTCCGACCTGCGATCCAATGAATCTAGTAAATACACATAGAAATGTTAAGACAACGTTTTATTTACAACAAATCAATAAATGGTTAATTTCTGTTTACGACTACATAAAAGGTTAGCTTATGAGACTACTCAGCTGTTCAGTTTAGTCAGCCTGCAATCCTAAGAGTAATGCCGAGGAATATTGTGTCTGTATGATACTTAAAAGAGAACCCGGCATAAAAATCGGTTGACTTAGATTCTGAGAAGTCTACCGGGCTAACGCGAGGTTCTTTGCAAGGGGGTAAATATCTTGTTTCACTTAGGACTGTAGTATAAGTATTTTTAATTCGCTGGCTACTACATGGTATCCGTCTTGTGCTCACCCAACTTTAGACTCCTACATTGGAATCATTGTTATACAGATGCGATGTCATTGGGTGTTTGCAGTTTCAAAATGACCAGTCCGAGAACGAAGATCCGTAAAATGGCAATATGCGCTTTCGCCTAGTCATTAGTTTTGCCACTCTCTGGTTCAAATGATAATCAATTATTCTGTTCCAGATTATTTTTTTCGGTTCCTCTTTATTACCAACGTTTATTTCTGGTACTCAACTGGAACCCTGAATCGAATCGAATCGGTTACCAATTCATACAACGTTGCAAATGGCATCAAAATTTGGTCGATTTGACTTCTATCTAGCTAGGAGTACTCATAACTGGTTCGAGGAACACCCACAGAGTAAAACGCATTCCGTCCAAACTGAAGATCAGTTGCCTACACTCGCCATCCATACGCTCTCTTTCTAAGCAACGTTCCACTGTCCCAGCAAGTAGAAAAGTAACAGCTTATGTGATTTTCCCATGCCTGGACAACTAAACATAGTGATTGTGTCGAAAACCATTCGATTGTTGCCACGCAATTTAATTTGGAAGAATTATTTGCGACATACATGTACAAATGAAAACATTGAATGGTTAAACACACAGCTACTCATTTACAAAATAATACAGCAAACGATTGTCACCTAAGATGCAACGCAATTCACTAGATAAAGCGACGGTACCTACCCACAAAGTAAATATTTTCAACTCAGAAGCCATTTACGTTGAAACAAGCGATTCCCGGCATTCGTGAACGCATAGTGTTTTTTCTTTCATTTCATAAAGATGGCCACAAGCCAACAGACTAAATATAGATTCTTTCACTCGCTCGCTAGACAACAAACAGTAAGAACAACGAACAGCAGCGAAGCCAACGGGGAGGCTTTGTTGCAAACGAAACATAATGACAAATCAAACTGCTCAATTTATTGGGATAGCATTTATATTTACTCCCACTATTGTTAGCCTTTGTTTGGTCAATGTCCACAAATCAGATCTGCCAACAGTGAACTGAATCTCGTCGAACATATGGGAAATAAACATTGAGGCAAACGAAAAAGTGCATTGAAGTCAAGAGCGCAGATGGTCAAAGATGGCTAGCTCTTTGAATTTGAACTAGACATTGATGTATTGGTTGCAATAGGGGCTTCTCTAAGTCATTTAATTACCTAAGAGACGACCATTAATTTAATTTTATTGTTTGATGAGAGAAACAGATTTAGAAAGACAAGAACCACCGCAACCAACGAATTTGGTGCGATTGGCTTTTTGGACTGTCAAACTTTGGGTATAACCACATACACACAAAGTTCTTGTGCAAAGCGTATTTTGGAATGGAGAGTTATAGATAGTTCTATAACCAGAGCCGGTAGTCACCTAAGTGTTAGAAAAACAAACACAATAGTCAAGCCAATAGTTGCTTCACGAACAAAACTTGATTTTAATTTAAATGGCTAATGCCCGAATTGAGTTAAAGGTTAATTAAATTAGAATTTAGTAATTGATCAGTAATTTTGTGGAGTAAAACTTTATTCGGGTTGGTAGGTTGTGTGTTCGAACCTTGAGCAACCGAAGAATTGGCGGGACGCTAGACTGGTACAAGGCAAATATCGCAAACACTTTCATGAGTCCTTAACAACAAAAAAAAAAGTAAGCAGTGTCCCCAAAATAATGTTTAAATCGTCCTAGATCTGGTATCGGACTCGAAATCATGTCTGAAAACGGACTTAGGCCCCATGGGAAAATAATGAGAGAAGAACGTCGGCTTCTTGGGAGGAGTGAGAAGGATCAATAGAAGTGCACGATCGAGAAAACAGAGAAGTGCCCTTTGGGACATTGTTCGGAAGTTTTACCAAAATGTAAATAAGACCGTGTCAATACAACAAGATCCCCACGGGCCTCAAGAGATGAGCAAGAAAACCTTTTTTGGTAGGGTCTGCAGACGATATCATGTCAGATATAGACAACAACATCCACGAGCTCCCCGGAACGTTATAATAGAGAGCTGTAACTTTCTGATAGTTGGAGGCTTTGAAGACTTAAGAAGTTATTTGAGTATGAAGGCCTTGTCAAAAAACACTAAGAAAACTCTCCATTAGACTAACATTATCTCAGTCGTGGTTTCTAGCGCGAAAACATGAAAATTCTTCGAACGTTTTTCGGTTCCATGTGCTTTGGCGGGCTTTGAAGAAGAACATTGAACATTTACATCAGAAGTCAAGTGCGATTAAGAGTGAAAATGGACGTTAACCAACTGGTCGAACTCAACTGGATTGCCTGTTCCATCAGTGCTGAGTCCTGTGTTGCTGAAGTAGTGTATACGATAAGGTAATGCCAATTCAGTGGACTCACTCATTCAAATAAAATGATGTGCCACAAATGACCGGAAAGTGTGTCCTGTCTTCAGCCATGCAAAATATACCTAAGAATGGATTCTTTTAAAGAAGCCAACAGATGATGCATCCAAAATGTCAAACAATCACTTCCTTGTATGATTTTTTATTATTGATATCATTGTTATCTGCGTCTCAGAGCATACGTAAAAAAAAATAAAAGGATACGTATACGACACAGTGTGCATTCAGTTTTCAACCGTTTTTCTTATCTCATGCTATTTGCATTCAAAATTCCATCGCTATCCATAGATAAGAGCCAAACCAAAGAGAGAAATATTACGTATGTCCGAATGCGATTCCATCTAATAAAATACAACAAATTCAGAAAAGATAAAAACAAAAATATATCTCATCTGTGGGTATCTGTGTTCCTCGTGATAATTCCATGGTTCGACTTTGTTGAGCCAAAAATAATCAAGGGACCACGAACGAAAGAGAACCGCCACTTATATTATGATTCAGATAGATGCGGAGCGGATAGCAGAGGGAGCAACGACCAAAATCATACACGCGACGACAAGGAAGTGTAGAAAAGTAGCTCTCTTCCTCTGTAAAAGTCCCATGCCATCGCCATCGGTCGTCGTTGTGCGGTAAAAAAGAAGAATTCTTTAAATAAATTTGAGCCAAATTCATTTATGGCTATAAATAATAAAAATACAGTATTGAATGCTTTCAAGACACACATTTTGTTTCGTCTTCTTCTCTTTTTTATATAATTCGATTATTGAACTTGGCAAAAATAATGATTAAAATTATTTACGTTTTTATCTAGAAAGCACACATAGAGTTGCAAATTAAATAGTCTTTAAATAGGTATTGCAAATATTCAATTTTGTCCAACTTGTTTAATTTCACCTCTTTTCCTCTTTTTATCCTTTCGCTTGCGCGGTTGTACATCGCCTGACATTTTTCACGAAATTCACTTTCTTGTAGCGTACACTTATTTAAAGGATTTAAGCTATTACAACACTAGTTTTCAATGGTTTTCATTTCATAGGGAGAAAATTAAAAATAAACTTTTTTTCTGGACCGACCGGAATGCAGGCAACCCGCCTACCGAAACGCCAGAATTTCTGCCGAAAACTTTGTGGTGATGACAGTTGTTATTGTTGCTCTGGCTCTTGTGTTGACAGTTTCCATATGATTTCGACAATTTCGCCGACGATTCACTAAATTGTAATAGAGTTTTGTGGTACGGCTGTATGTACAGTGATTTTATATGATACGTAGTACCTATGTACATACTTGACAATTTTTTTTTTTTGTTTTTATTTAAAAAAAATACCTACCTATTTCTTATTATTAGGAACTAATTAAACAATAAAATATGCGGCGGTCGCACGAGCTATCAAACTAAGCGGCGCTGCAAAAAACTGCGGCAAATTTAAGAAATGCGATGGTGAATATCGACGTATAAAATTAGAAGAAAATTTTGACAGACAAATTATTAACTTTGAAATTCATGGAGTTTTTCATTGAAGATCCGGGAGAATTGGCAGGAAATTCGTTGGACCACTTTTGTAATAGGCAGGCGCAGTGGCTTAGTGGTTAGTGTGTTGGACTACTAAGCGAGGGGTCCCAGGTTCGAATCCCGCACAAAACCCAAATTCCAACTTAGGGTTTTTTCCACTGCGCTGCCTCTCGCGAACGTCTGACAAACATCCGAGAGTATAACTATCTTTAGAGCTTCTCAATTAGCCGTTTGGAATCGGCATAAAATTGTAGATCCCTTCCATTCGTTCCAAAAATAAAACTCACACAAAACGAATGGTTGCGAGAAGCTAGGCCTTGGGTCCCTACGGACCTGTTGCGCCAACTATATATACTTTTGTAATAGCGGTAGATACCTACCATACATGTGAGATTTGGTATTCTGTTACTACTTTTTTTGTTTTCTACAGTACTACGATGCATGAATGTTTTAACCGGAGACAATACTGAGACCCCCAACTCGCAATCCTCTTGCCGCTGGCCCCCTATTTTTTTTTTCAAATTCGCCATTTTGTTTTATTATGTTTTGTTATGTCAATTCAGAATCCTCGTGACATGCAAAAACATACATAAAATATAAAAAAAATGCCGCCAACTTCTGCCAATCGTGGGGAATATGATAGAGTTTGGGAATACCACATTTTTACATTGCTATTGGTTAGTTATTAAATATTTTTAAAAGGCGAATAATATTATGTGTTTGGTTAAGTAAAACCATGAGATGTATTATTATGCTAGTAACATATTAGGATAAATATGGTGTTGTATTTTCCGCTTTTGGAAATTATAATCTTCTATTTCTTGAGTGAATTTTTCTTGAATAACTGAAGAAGAAAAATTGCTCAAAATGTTCCTATTTTCCTTCAACCCATCTTCTTTGTTTATTTTTCATAAATATTTTAAGCAAAAGTACACTTATTCCTCAAAATAAAATACTATCCACACGTAACGAATAATTTCAAATTCAACGTATAAAATTCTATGAACGCTGCCCGCAGCTTTGCCAACAGCGGAAGTTATGCGGAAAATCGGCCGGAGTTTGGGGTCTCAGTATTATCTCTGGTTTTAATAGGCCAAATCAATACACCTATTTCAATTTAATTTTACATTTTTGCACGCATAATTGTATATTTTAAGATCACATAGCGAAAATTTTTATTCAAATAACACAACAAACATTTCAATCTGACATTTTTCTAGTGTGTGTTGATGAGTTCAATGCAATTCTTCAAAAATATCCGGGAACTTCTGTCGTGTTAAAGAATTGATCTGTAGCCACCTTTCACCACTTTACAAACGTTTAGAAGCATTTTCCGTTCCACAAAAAGTTAATTTTCTTTGTTTCAAGTTTGCGTTTTACCACATCCAGAAATTTTACAAAAATGTTCAATCACTGAAAATTCCTTACAATAGAAAGATCGGGTGTCGATTTAATAATTTTTTGTAATTCAAAATTGCAATTTGAACTAGGTACCTACATGTCAAAAGTACCGACAATTTTGAACCGTATTGTATTCGCTTTTATTTTAGATGACACTTGTCTGAGAGTGTTAATGATCTCTTCTTTCACTTTTCATCGAAACAGATATCTCTGCTTCCACCACAAATTTGGTCCATTTTTCAATTTTTCAATTTTTTTATGAAAGAACGTAGCAATTGCTAAGAAATATCGAAGTATTTTTTACGTTTTGTATGAAAAAAACCGATTTGAGCTAACACCAGCTTTTGACATGTTCAAAAAGCGGATCCACTTCTTTTACTCAGACCAGTATGAATAAAAAGAAGCAGTTGCTTCTAGTCTGATTTGAGTTAAAATTAACTTTCGACATGTTCGAAAAGCGTCGCAAATTCCCTCTAACTCAGATCGATATGAATAAAACGTAGTAATTATTGCTACGAAAATCCAAGTCCGCTATTGTTTCATTTCACGCAAAGTGTTGACGATTTGGTTATTATTTGTTTGATGAAAATGTTGAGACACAATCATTCCCAGTTCGTGTTTCTTCTTTAGCTATTTGGCTAGTGTGTAAATAAATATTTCCAACAATTCGATGATCGGATACAATAATTGCCGGAGCCGCAAGCTGTTTGGCAAAAAAAAATCATGTTTGTAGGTGCAATTGGAGTTAGAGTTTGCACTCATATTGCTGGATTTAATATTTTTCAATTACATTACTTTTGTTAAAGTTTCCACAAAAGTATCTACCAACCTAGTTAAAATCTCAAGAAAAGTTCAACAATTCAAATTTACTGGTCAGGCTTAACAGGAATTTTAAGGCAAGTACACTACACATATTTACGGCGAAGTTTACACTATGTTCGAATTTTCGAACTTACTTCAGCAAAGTAGGTTCCTACACCATATCATATAGATTCAAAGCAATTGTTAAAGGCTTTTACTTAGCTACAACTTTTTACTCAAAGCAAATGCTAGTCTTTATTCATACGAACAAATGCACAGTTACCTATAGTAGTTTTTATTGTCTATCGTCTGTTCCATCCAACTCATCACTGCCTCGTTCCCCAATATGGTTTTTCTTTATTCCAACTGATATTCTAACAAGTAATTCAACGCGTGCAGCAAAGAAACCATCTCAGACCTATACCCAGATCTTCTCAATTTATACAATCATTCCGTTTAGTTATAACTAGGTACCTACCCACGATGTTCCCAAATTTATAAAAGTGATGAAGAACTTCATAATATCTACCCTCCACAAAGTATAGTAACATCAAGGAAAAAATAAAAACTGTTATTTAAAAAATATACTAAAGTAGTTTCTATCAAAAATGTGTAACTCACGTAGAAATTGCGTATAATTTTGAATAGGTACCTAAATAACAATGAAGACTCTTCGGCTTCAGTCTTAATTTTCAAATTCCATGTAGGTACTGGTACGTACGCTAGCTTTCATTTATATACAACCCACCCTTACAAGGAACACAAAACTAAACAAACGGAACTGGATGGCTTTTTCGAAACTGAAAAGAAAACAACAACAAAACGGTCGACCATCTTCCAGCCCTTTGTTCCGATTCCACATCGAGTTGTCGAACGCAGTCATTTCACCCCAAAGAAAAAACATTTCCGATTTTACATCTCACGAAGAGCAGAGTTTTTCTTAAGTTCGCTAACAAAAAGTTTCATTTTTTTATCTAAATTGCTCAGCAATTAACATCATTTGTGAAAACGTTCAAAATCTTTGCATTAACTTTTCGATTTGCAGTTCGAATTACAATTTTCATCATAAGAAATTCGACAAAATTGGCATACAAGTCTAAAGTGACATCGCTGTCATCGACCACATCCAGCCAACCAACAGCAGCAGCAGCAGCACCACCAGAAAAGAAACACAAATCGTCGTAATCATGAGCAGCTGTGTAGACATTTTGTGGAGTTTTTCTCGCGAGTGAATTACGATTTTCCGGAGTTTCTTTGTAATGGAAAACATTTTTGTCCGAAAGATTCTGTGTTAGATTGATTTTTCCAAATCGTGTGCAGTGCGCGTACATAGTTTTAGAGAGTACACAGAACAAGAAAAGTTGTAGTTAAAAGCTTTTTTTTTATTAATTTAATTTTTCGTTGCTGTTAGTACAATTATGGCCGAATCTCCAGATGTGGATTTTCGAACAGAATATAGTCCAGCAATTGCAGAGGTCCAGTGTCCGTCGACGCCGGGACCCCAATTGAATATAAAATCGCCGGACTTGAGTACCTCGAGTAGCTCCGAGGAGACTGAGGTGGCAAGAGTTGACGGCACTCAGTCACCACCACCCAACTGTGCAATTTGCCTGGGACGATGTAGGAATAAATGTTTTACCGATTCGTGTATGCACCAGTTTTGTTTCAAATGTCTACTGGAGTGGAGCAAGGCATGAGGGCGTCGAGTTTAGGGCAATGCAGCTAAATGCTTTTAACTTTCTATTTTATTGTTTTAGGTGAAGCCCGAGTGTCCCTTGTGCAAGCAAACCTTTAAGGCAATCATACACAATGTCAAGTCGATTGATCAATTCGAGGAGTATCTGGTGCAGCAGCCTGTGGCGGCCTCACCAAATCCTAATGCTTACCCTCCATTCACAATACCAGCGCACCTGTATGAGAGATTGCCGTCGTTATATAATGGACGGGTCAATCTTTACATGGATGATTTGGCAATGTATAAATGGGCGACGATAATGTCCTGACTCCTTTCACATACATATTTTGTTTTTATTCTTAGGAACACATTGGATCTTACGGGGACCTCATCGTCGACGTCAAATGTCAATCATGATGCGAACCGGCCCCATCCTTATCGTAGAATGCTGCCAGGCCCAGCTCAGTTAATGGACATGTATAGTCAGGAAACTATGCAAGGCGAGACGGGCAGTGGCAGTTTGAGTCAGCTGTGGCGTCGGTATGTCTATGACCGGAAGTTGTATGCATTGCCAATGCCAGACATTACTGGACGATTACGCGAGAGTAGCGCCAGATATTACAGGTAAGAAAATTCATTGATTTACCAAGAGAACGACTAAAGACTACCAGAGTGTGCATTCCTTGGTTTGCCATGGGTGCGAATTGGGTTTAATGTAAGCACATGAATCATTTATAGATTATGGTGAGACTCCATTGAATATGGAATAGTCGCTTGTTTGTGATGTCGCGTTTCACCATTTTGAATTGAACCGCGGATCGTTGGCGATGGCACTACTTCGAGTAAAACTTTTTTTTCAAAATCAAAGTGTGTCGGTATATTAGACTGGTCGGCCATTAGTTATTTGCCAGCTAAACATGAGTTAAAATGTATGAGCTGCTTTTATTTCTCGTTTCCACCTTTCCGGAAGGAGCTTTTTCAAAACTTCTATGTAGCGCTGAAAAGTCAAACATGTAATAGTCACCGTTCATACAGGTTGCAAAGGCAATTAAATCCTCCCATGCTCTCTTTACACAACTTAACGCTTCCCGAAGATTCCAGAAAAAGCGTTGGCTTTCCGCGAAGGCTTAGGGACGTTGTAGCTTTTTTGTGGCGCATGTCATCTAAATAACATCTGCATACATCCTGCATTGCAAAAGTACAAAATTGTGAAAATAAATGGAACACTGTCCGAAATCCGCATGTATTCAAATTCCGAACTATGCCGGTTTTGCACACGAAAAAACAACAAATTCCATCACGTATTGCTCGTTCACGGAAAAGACGATTAGACCCCTGCTTTACAAAATGGTTTAAGGTTTATTGGCTTACGAACATGTAGTAATCTGTTCGAGCCATCGCAAGCATGCCAATTGTTAGCATTTTTCAATAGTTGCAATCATTTGCAAAGTTCGACCCAATAAAGGGTTAGAAAAAAGAATAATATCATGGAGTAGGTACACATTTTTCAAGCATATACACTGGTGGTGCTTGGTGCACTGAGTTTTTTGCTTACTGTGTTGGCGAATGTGCATTTGATTAGGTGATTTTATTGAGAAATAGCTTCCATATCGAGGAACGTTCTTTATCACAACATTTTCAGGAGCATTAAAAGTTTTGGGATTACTTGGTGAGGTTAAAAAACAGATGATCACTTATGTGGTATGTAGGGCTAACAAAAAGGTTTAAAAAGAGAAAAACAGTTGCAGTGTCATACTGTTAGTTTTTTTTTTTTGGCTGGAAGGCTTAAAGTTTTGATGGAAGTTCCGCCCATCTCCGGTAAAGAGTCAATCCATATTCGACCTTGTTGATTGAACCGAATTTGCTTGTTTTTTTTTTTAAACTGCATAGGGAAAGCTTATTTCCATTTGAGCGGATTAGTTTCGGGTCGAAGCGGCATTTTTGTGTGGCAACAGCTAGAACAGCAATCGTATCCTGTTTACGAACTTAAGGATATCCCTATAAAGGCTTACTAATGACTGTCCCAAGCTCGATAAAAGTGTTGACTTGCCCCATAAAAATTCATCCGCTCGGAGGAGTTTCGCCTCCCTCTTTGAACACCGCTGTAATTGTAATTGGCAAATGGAAGCATACTCCGAATATAAATTTGCCAGGCTTCACCATCGAAAGGGGAAAGAAAATCTAAAGGGATTCTTAAACAAACGCTTTTTCGTATCTAAACTGCAAATGATAGAACCTTGCAATATATTTAAACATTTTCCTTTTCAGAGACTATCCTACCCAAATTCATCGACTGATGCCATGGATCAATCGTGACATTGTTTGCCTACTGCGCAACACCGAACACGAGGTGTCGGATGTCATGAATCAAATCAATACAATGCTAATGACATGCAACATTTTATCGCCCGATTTTAGACGGCGCTTGCAACCATTCCTGGGCACTAAGACTGCGCATTTCATTCATGAACTTAACAATTTTGCTCGCAGCCCGTTCGATATGATCGGCTACGATCGTCTCGTTCAATATTCAACGAACAATGCCGAAGAGATTGTCATTGAGTTCTCGTCAACATCATCAGCCGGCTCGGACGTAGAGAGTGTCAACAATGACATAGAACCAGACGCAACTACTAGTAGGCGCAACCACCAGGTGAACACAACAAGCGCCAACAGTGGCGGTGGATTTAATCTCTACACAACCACGATCACGTCCACATCATCACAGGCTTCGGCCATCAATCTTTCGACACACAATCGCGGTGTTAGCGGCGACACGAGCGAGGGAACCACAACGACATCCACCGTGGAGGTGGTCCGCGCCCCAATATCAGAGCGACCCACAAACATAATACTCTCCTCCACCAGTAGTGATGAATGCGAATTCGTTCTGGAGCAGAAACCACCACATTTGCGCACTCCGGAAATGGTCAGCTTAAACTCAAACAGTGACAGCGATGTTGTTTTCGTGCAGGAGACAAAAACCACACCTATGCCGTCCGGCATTGCCAAGTGGGCCTCAACAAATAGCGCCCGTGTGCGACGCGCACAACGAAGACGCGCCAACCCTAGCCTGAACACACACTCTTTTAGCACTTCTAATTCTGATTCGGATGGATACACTTATGGCGAGGCTAGCAAGCCCAAAATGATTAAGATCGACGTCAGAGTTGAACAATCAGGTGTCGATGCCATTGCAACCAGCATCGCTGATACCAAACCCACAAACGATCAGCTAACTAAGGTGAAGGAAGAGTTCAACCAAGGCGCATCCACATCGACAGGGCTGCAGAGCAGGTACCGATCGGCGCGGCCAAATATCACGCGCTCTCGTCGCTATATGCACGATGATACTAGTGACAGCGATATACTGGACAACAGCTCGTCTTCATCGACAGCTTCATTTTGCTCGCACCAAACTGATTCGCCCTCAGACTCAGACACCTCGTGGTCGAAGTCACGACGCAACAGCAACAAACAGTCATTGAAACGTTCCCGCCAACAAAAGGCCAGCGCCGCCAATAGCCGAAAATCCCGTCGACAAGTCGCCGCCGCATCACCCAAATCCAAGCGCACCAAGAGATCTAAAACCAGTAAAACCGCATCAAACAAATCATCGTCTTCGGCAAAGAAAAAGAAGGCAAGTAAGCGCTCTCGAAGGAAATCGCCAAAGAGCAAAACAGGTCGCAGGAAACGGCAAAGCGCTCCAACAAAAGACGAAACAACTTCCGAGGAGGAAGAACAGGAAGAGCATCAACAGCTGGAATACGTGGAGGAGAACGCGGACGAGCAGGTTTCTTCGTGTACATGTACATTGTCCTCACATTCCACAGTCCAGAGGCCAAGCGAAGATGAACAACTCCAGCGAACACCACCTGAACAACTTAGATCTGCAACATCCTCGCCGGTTTCAAATTCCACAACAAGTGATGCCAACGATGCGATCGATGACGCCAGTTCCAGCGCGCCCTTAGCTGCCGGCGATGATTCCTTCAACTCGATTGACCCATCTATGCTGCCAGCGCATGACACAAGCGATAATCCGAACGCTAACCTGGCCATTTATTCCGATACCGATTAAAGAAAGAAAAAAAGTCATTCGTTCTAAATTTTACCGAAACGGAAAATCTATTTTGCAGCCCTAATAATGTTTTCTTGTGGTCACTGGTTGTTTCTAGCCGATTAGATCGAAATAAAGAATAGGTTTGTTCAAATTTTCTTCAACATAAACATAAACTAGATAATGTGTAAGTATAATTAATTGAGCAAGAGAAGCATACGATAAAAGAAAACAAAATAGAATAACTAAAGTAGTGTAACTTAGTATCAGTCGTGCATATGTCCCGCCACCTCCCTAGTTTGTGCCTACAAAAATCTGTCTACCAACAAGATGCTCGGCCTCCTTCCTCTCCTGCCACCCCCACCTCTACATAAATGTCCCATAAAACATCCAGTCAAAGGCTGTTTGAAAATATAACAAACTATTATTATGTGTTTCTTGTTTTTAGCCTAACGAGAATCGTTTTATTTTATAAATAAAATAAGAAAAACTCTTAATTGTAAAATGTACTCGGACGCTTTTCTTTTGTACACGAATTGAGAATGCCTGCGCGATGCGGTGACATCTGTTTGCAGCTGTTGTCGGCAAACCGTAATGTATTGCTTTAGACGAATGGACGTTTTTAAGCATGAAATTCTGTTGGTTTAATTCAATGGTGAGCAAACGTCCAACCGCCGTTTCATGCTTCTCGGCCATATAGCGGTAGTGTGATGATGAGGATAACTAAAGAGTATCCTGATTGTTTTTCGTGTCGGCCTAACTACACGAGTGCAAATTCTTATTCTTCAATTTATTTTTGAAGTGCTGTAATTTTTAGAGCTTGTAGTGAAGTCGAGGTAGGAAGTCGTATTTACCTCAAAGCTATAGCTATTTATTGTGACCTTTCGTCAGGACCTTCACACTTGGGTCTCCTCCTTATTCATAACTAAAATCACTTTTGGCGCTTCCGTCCCAATATATGCAAATTCGCCAGTGAGTCTAAATTTGTGTGTCATCGCACTGAAGTTATTTTCGCAATGCTCGTCAATGCATTGACAGGGTCCCAACGTTGGTTCCGGACTGGCAGCCGTACTACTGTTGTGCAAAACAGAAAGGGAATTGCAGCGAACGAATTTTAATTGCCATAGGTCACGGGCAGCACTGCGTGAGCACTAGACGTACTTCTGCTTAAATGGCCGATCGTTTTTTCTAAATGCCAATTCACCAAAAACTAGCAATATCTTTATACAAATGTGGTTCCTCAAAACACAACTCACGTAGCCATTGACCCCAAAGTTCTCCTTATCGCAACACACCAAACATTGTTTGGCCCAAAAACACTGACGGCACTTTTGTAATGGCTGTGAAATTGTCTTCGTCGGTGCTACTCCACCAAATACGATATCAATCTACATCTCTTTTCATTTAATTTCTTCTAATTATCTCGCAAAGAGTAAAATTCACTTTTGTTCGTAATTGTCCCTCTCTGAGAGAGATTTGATCCCCCCCACTGCCATTTTGACTGTCTTTTCCATTACTACAAAAGTAAAGGAACAGATCTATTGACACAACTGGAGAACTTCGTGCAATCTTCGACGCTCAAAATTACCGCTTTTACGCCACGGTCAAGGTCTTTTCGTCATGTCGTATGATCATCAAAACATTTTGTGTGTCAAGGCATTGATTCCGAAAGAAGAGAAAACCTTTGACACAGATTACAGGTTTACGCATTTTGGGACAACATTTACCAACTTGCGTCATACGTGATCGTCAACAGTTTATGCATTGACGTCATGACACTGTAGACGTAGAGCATTGACTCATTGTTCGTTACGTCAGAGAGCCAACGGGTTGATCCTTTTCCTTGACCGTGTATTCGTAGCTTAAGGTCAATAAAATGTATCAATCAATTCTTAAAAAAGTAAGACTTATCGTGATGTGAATATTATTTAGTCATTAGTCCACAACAACGGGAACTTCGTCGTGAGGTGGGTGGTCATCATGGCTTCCAGTGTGTAGGCAATTCGTCGCACCGAGTAAAAGTTAGAGGGTGAGTACACTCTTATGAGCCTTAAGCCACCAACCAGACAGAGATTATTGCGAAATGAAGAAAATAGCCGCCGTAGTGGCCATTATCGAAGAAGACCCAACAAATTTATGCGGCGCCGATCAGCTGAAGAGTCGCCAGAGAGTCTCCAGCTAATTTCGTGCGTGGATAAGAGCCTACAGTCAAATGAAATTGTGCTGACGCGAGAATTCAAGTCGGGCAGCCCAAGACAAAGCCTTGTTTTGCCAGAGTTCAACAACAACCAACAAGATGGCGCTACATGCCATACAAGCGGCGCAACGCTCGAAGTTGTGCAGGAAAAATACATATTCCGCCGCGATCATGCGACTTGGAACCACTCGATAACTTTCTCTGGGGCTATATCAAGTCTTTATTCTACACCAACCACTTCGAACCACATCGAGAGCAACGACGCTATTGCCGGAATAACGCCATACATCTGTAACAATAAGTTGAAGTAGCTTATGTCGACATAAGCCAAATTCGAGTTTTTTTACATTACAAAGATCTCCTTTTATTTTAGTCCACGTCCCACTTACTCTCCATTCAAAATCGTTAAATTTTAAGAGAACTGAACAGCTTAAGTTTATTGAGACTATGTAAGACAATTGATTTATAAAGCAAAAGATAAATTTATATTGCTCACATTAAAATTACCAAAATTGACATAAGCTACTTTAACTTATTGCCACAGACATATTGGACCAATTCATCAAAAATTGGACAGAAGTACTGCCCGCGAAGCCGAGACGGCCATTGAATTGATTTTCCATTCCACAATGCGCACATAATGGCATGAATGTAGCTTCAAAATAAAGCCAGAATCAATTTCATATCTCACACCGTTTATTTTACTTAATTCGTTTCCCCTATCCTTCTTATCTGCCTATTAATAGGAAGTTTATGTGAGGTTAGAATTGTTGACTTTTAAAAGATTTGCGGGCAAATGATTTTGATAACGATATAAAAACGAGCTCGATGAATAAGCAACGATTCTTTTGAAAACTCAATATTGAATGTGGCGCCATTGTCCGATAACCAATAAAAATATATTCGATCGACCTATTCAAAAACAGTTCAACGATTAAACGAAGGAGAAAGGCAAAAAAGAAAATACAAACATACAAACATTAAAATTTCAAAGCTGAAATTTCAGTTTGTGAGGATTTTCATTTGATAAAGGCGCGACAGTGCTTGTTATGCTCCCGGTGAACCTTACAACAACTGGTAACTAATTTTGGGTTGGTCGGACAAAAGTATTCATCAGTTGGGGTATCTTTAAAAGGCTTTCTTATAAATGAAATACGATGTACCTAGCAGTTGAATATTTATAACATTAATTTGTTAAATGGTCAATATTTTTAATAATAGAATATAATACTAAACACATTCAAAAACAATACAATGTGCAAAATCGACTAAACCGAATCCCCTTGGATATTTTCAAAATCGTTTAGAGTAGTTCTCCGTCTTTTTATGTTTGCCAATTCGTCGTTCATGTCTTCA
The DNA here is from genome assembly GCA_963082955.1 of Cheilosia grossa. Lineage (NCBI taxonomy): Eukaryota > Metazoa > Arthropoda > Insecta > Diptera > Syrphidae > Cheilosia > Cheilosia grossa. The sequence continues at coordinate 30,365,726 of OY720148.1, forward strand.
AGTTCACGAGCGTGTTTTGCTTTTAAGACTTTTATCTAAAAAGAGAAAAGAGGCCAGCGTATCTTGTTATGTGAAATATAATAAAAGATTTTCAGTTACCAACCTTATTGTCGTACATTTGCTCTTTCAGTTCGATTTCCCTAGCTTTTCCTTCCTCCCAACTTCGTTTACGTTCGTCTAAGATCTTTTGGAAATTGTTCACTAGTTGATTACGCAGATCGTATTCTTGTTGAGATAGTTCTTTCTCCAAACGACTTATTTCATTTCGTAACCTGAAATAATTTCGGTATAGTTCGTTATTGGCTTTAGTTATAGAAATAGAAAACTAGATTACGTCGGGCCCTCTCTACCCGTACGAGATTTGCTGTGCAGGACTCTGACTAGGATATAGTTTACAAATACCAAAGGACAGAGGGCAGGAGCAAGCATGCGTAATTAACATTACAATGAAGGTGACTATCAATCAAATATCCATGCAAACTCAGTAGAGTAAGCGTAGAATGCTGTTTCTTGCTGGAATACTACCAGCAATACTCACCTGAAATTTTCCTCCAGCAGTGCGTCCAACTGCGTGTCGTTCTGCGCGGTTGTCGACCGCTTATTCTGTGCGGCATGAGCGACAAACCAAGAATACCTCGCGGTTCGATCGTTCTTCAGAATTGGCTGTTTAAAAACAATATTCTTCGCAATCGATGCGAATCCCAGAACGTTCATATTCTCCTCGAAGTACTTATCCGATGGAGTGATATTAACAATCATGTTTAGCTTCTCCTTTCCAAGTAGCGCCGATTGCAACAACATAGTCAACTTGGACTCCCGAAACGGAATGACATCGACGTTCTTCTTCTTTTGATTGTTATTGGCTGCATCCAAGCAACGGCCCAACACCATTAGAGACGTATTGATACGTTGCGCCTCCTTCAAACGGCTACCAACATTGCCAGTCTTACCCAAGCGTTCAGAGCCAGCCAAATCACAGAACTTATACGTGGTCAGGGTCAAGATGCCGGGATTTGAGAACTTGACAACATCAACGAAGAATATGAAGTGCGAACGACTCGAGTTTGAATTGATGGCAGTGGATGCATACTGCACCTTCTGCAGTCCGAATGTAAGCAGTTTATAGGCATCAGCAGCCATCTTTGCGTGCACAGAGGTCAAATCCTTGATGAAAACTTTGCCGTCGTTTGTGACTATCTTGTGATTCTTTTTTCTCGTCGTTGCTGTGGGGATTAGCGGACTAAGGAGATCGTATACAAACTCGTTATAGATCTCTACAAAGGAAACCCAAATGAAGACAGATGTATTCTCCAGTACTGTTGTTTGAAAGTCATGATTAGAGGCGATGGTTTGCTGAACACGATTGTACACCGATTGAACATCATTACATAAAGAAATAATTGTCTGTCGCAGTAGCATTTCCTTGCGCATGGATTCATCGTCAATAATCGAAACATTTGCGTTTATCACCTTCACTGCGGGCTGGGGGAACAGATTACTTCCATATAGAGTGAATATGTTCTCAATGGCTCGTGGAATAATTCCCGGCTTATCCATATCTCCGAGCAATGTGTGTGTTTTTCCCGAACCAGACGTGCCATATGTGAGGACAGTAAAGTTTTCTTCAGATTCAATCTTGCTTCGAATGCATTTATCATATATTGCCGACTGGTCAATGGCATTATCGAAGATTTCGCTGAATGTGAAATGTTTTTCGAGTTGCTTTTGAAGAGTAGTGCTGTTGGATTCTTGCTGCGACGTTATCAATATATTTCCCGAAATCTTGTACTTTGAGGATAAACAATCTTGGGTAAGTGGGCGCATGCGGAGATAGATTTGTGCTCCCTCTTGATCTGTTGCGCTTTGGATACTTGCGACACTTTCCTCGTATTCTGTGTCATTTTCCATTTCGACTTCATCAAGATCTTGAAAGAGAACCACTTGGCGTTGGGGTCTTGGTCGAAACCGCCTATCAACGCTGGGATCTCGTGAAACAAGAAATGACCGTACCTCCCGTTTTTCAGCTTCAACACAATTTGGCATTTTTGCGTTTGTTGGAAATATTAAAATAAATTAAGTTTTTAACAGTAAACAAAGGAAAGGATATGGGTTGTTTAAAATAAATGTTTCTTCAAAAAAATATTCAAGCGCCGTTTTCAAACACAAACGAATGAAAAAATTTGACATCTTGTGAATGCGAACCGGTTCAAAACAGATTGAAGTTCAGCCGTTCTTTATGTGGTATTCGATTGGGCTTCTTCAGATTTCAGATTTCGTGTGCTTAATCGAACATAGAAAAAAAAAATGTCACTTGCTCTTCTTTGTGTTGATATTCGTGCGATTCGAATGTGTGTAGCCGTCGACACTTTTCAAATCGTTTACCATTCACTGGTTAAATTTGATATGAAAACATTCGAAATTTCCGTCCCGAATGATTTCTAAATATCTATGCATATAATTTAAAAAAAATTGGTTCACCCGATGCAATGCACGGAATTACAACTGTGAGCTCTCGAAGTGTCAAGTAATAAAAACGTTATTATTTATATATATATAAGTTGTGCCATGTTTACATTTTAAAGGGACGTTTTTTTTTAAATAAATAAATAAAAAATAGGTGCCTACTAAAACAATTAGTACACCAGCCAAACTAGGTACAATAAAAATGTATTTCAAGGTGTCAGCTCACCCTTAGAAGAAAATTTTTTTTTCAATAGTAGGTATAATAAAAAATGGCGACCACTTTAGACTTTTCAATACTTTGACATTTGTGCATTGTGTTTACTTCTCTGAATTCCGCTTATTTTTATTATTTTTTACCGTAAATTTTTGTCTCTGTAAACAAAAGATAAATATTTTGAATAAAAATAACAAATTTACAGAATTTCTTTGATCTCCCACCATCATTTATTTAACAAATAAACAACGGAAAGCCCTAACAATGGACAAACGAAAAAAGCGTACATCCATCAACCAATACCTTATGTACATTGAACTCTTGGAAAAGGACTCGATTTTTCGAACAGGAATAGCTCCGCGCGATGCAGAACCCAACTATATAAACAATAAGTGGAGGGTTCTAGCGTCCAAGTTGAATACATGTCAAAATGGTCCCCAACTCTCACCCGAAGAATGGAAAAAGGTAAAGTGGTCGTCCATAAGCTTATTCTATTCAATTTTAAGATGTTTTTTTTTTTGACTTTGCAGCGCTTAAATGATTGGAAAAACAGTACACGATGCAAGTATCGCCGCAGTATATCGGGGGAAAAAGACATCTCAATGTCGCCACTGGAAGTTAAAGCACTAAGCTTGTTTGGGAAGACTCCGGTTCTTTTGAGATCAGCACAAACTCTTGAATTCAAATCTGAAGCAAAGGCCCTATTCGAAGCCGAAAAGAAACACCAAGAAGAGGCAAAAGCTAAAGACGCAAAGACAACCGAAAGCAATCAATCGGCTGATGATGAAATCGAAGGCATATTCATCGACGATGAGGAATACCAGGAAGAAGAGTCCATAGAAGAAATTGAGCTAACCGATACGAAGCTTCAACTTGCTGAGGAAATGAAGAATTTTGCTCAACCAAAAGAAAAGAGACGTCGCACTGTTGAGACCACAGTGTATGAAAGTATGTTGTTAGACTGTTTCCAACTACCAGCCATGATTTTCTATTTTCTTTTTCTTTGTGCTCTTCCAGTTAAGTCTTATTCGCCCAAGACCACCCTAGCAGCAGACGCGTCGGTGGCCGACAGTTCCAACAACATTCCAGTGGCAACAGATCAAACTCCCCCACCGCCGCTGCTTACAGGTAGATCATTGAGCCACATAACTGTAGACACAAGTGCACTCGAGGTACAACTGAAACGAATAGCCGACATTAAGGAAGCCAAGCTGCAATTTGAAATTGCCAAGTACAAGTTTAACAACCCAGGATTCGAATACTCGTTAAACCCGTTATAGTACAATAGGACAAAAGATGTTACTTAAAGTGTTTTCTTTTGTTTATGTGTAAGTCTGGGAGGAGAGGGTCGGCTGTCACTAGCGACCTTTTAGATTAATGTTTAGGACAATAGTTGCATTTTGTACTTTTTTTTTTAAAGCGAAGAAATGCCAAACACGTCGTATCATTTTGTATCAGATTCTCATGAAATTCCATCTCCGTCCTTTGAAATAGATAGTCGCGTCATCCCGTTCTTGTCGGAGATATTCCCGCAATTGGGTGGCTGTGGCTTGCGGCTACAAGTTGCACAATATGCAACTAGTCGGAAGTAATGAAAATACATAATTTACTTTAGGGCGCCATCATAAAATAATTCCTTAAAGCGACATCCACATCTCTGAATACTCCAAGCCGCGGCTGATGTGATATTGGATCTCTAAGTAGTGGACATCCAGAGCTCTGAATACTCTTAGCCGCGGCCAATGTGATATTGGATTTCTAAGTATCTAGTGTTTTAATGCCGTGCTCTGTCAAGTCCCTCGTCCAAATCTACACTTTTTTTGTTAAACCCAGTCTTAATACTGATTGCCATATTTATGGCAGACTCGCAATCATTCTACCTATTATTTAAATTCGGTAGGTAACGTTACAACTGACAGTTCAGACATTCCAGAAAGTTGGGACAGCGAGAACAGAACTTGTGTTATTTTGTTTTGTCTTTTTAAGTCAAATAGATGCCCCATTGTTGAATGGTTTGATATTATCTTTATATTTTCTGAATAGATCGAGCAGTGAATGTTTGAAGTCCGTCTCGTTTTGTTATCCCTAATGTTTGACTGCGACGCGAAAAGTTTTTATCTAGCTACGAAAAACGATCACTGAACCAATCCACAATAATGTGTTGCATTATTTTTAATTAAGTAGCGTTTCACATAAAAAATACAAGGCGTAAATAAATAAAAAACCGCCCATTTCTCTAACTGGCCCGCTGATCTGAGGGTGCTATATACATTTGAAATATTTACAAGAAGATCTTCGTGTAGCAACTTCACAATTTTTATTTAAAAAATAATCTCATATGCATGTATTATGTGTACCTAATGTATCATATTCGTATTTGTATCATTGACATAAAATAAAATATATAAGTGTATCATGTTAGTACATTAACTTGTTTTCGGTGCAACTGTGTCCCAAGCATAAATTAATGGGCCCAGAATCCTTCGCTTATGAAATAGACTGACAGCTTTCCTACGTCTCCCCGATTTCCCCCGCAATTTTTTTCAATAATACCCCCTGCTACCCGCTCTCAATTGTACTGTCTGTGAATCAGTGCTGTTGATTTAGAAAGAAATTTGTTTGCATAATTTTGGGGAAAAAGCAATACACATATAATTTTTTTTTTATTTTATTAACTCCTTCTTTAAATAATTTTATTACATAAAAGTCTTCTTTTTTTTACTTGAGGTTTAGATTGTACTTCAATTGCATAAATTAGGTTTTATTTTTTGAAAATAAAAATATCACAATCAATTACCTACATTTTTTTTTTTGTTTTTTTGAACACATATTTAATATGCAACTTCTCCATAGAAATACTTTTTCCATAACGGAAATCACATAACAAGACGACATTAACGTTAAACTATTTATTATCGCCTTAGTTTATTTTTCGTTTGATAACATTTCCTTGGAAGGATTCCAACCAATAGCGCTACTGCATTATTAATTCTTTGCCACTAAAATTGAATTGACAGTGGATGTCAGCAAAGAGTTTCTTTTTTTATCCTTAGTCAATGCTACCTGTGAAAATATACGCTCTGCACTAGCACTGCTATGCGGAAAACATGAAATGGAGCCTACAAATATTTTTAAGAGGGGACACAGGGGAGTGTTCAAACGCGTTTTTAAATTGAATGTGGAGCTCCAAAAATCTTCAAATTTAAGCTCGTTTTTGAAAAAGTTTTGATGCAAAAGGTTCCCCCATCCGTCATCCAGATCAGCAGTGAGTTTTTTTATCAATTAAATTTGAATGAGTGGAGTAAGACTTGGTGATTTTTTTTTGCGGATCTATTATTATATATTGACTTTGTCTTGAAACTTTACCCTCTCCCTTATTTGCGTACATAGTTCAATGTAGTACTACGCTTACTTTTTACATATTTTATAACTTCATCTGATAAGCTACCATTGCAAGTTTAAAGGTTAGCTTGTGCCCCTAGGTAAGTTTCTTTTAAATCTAAAAAGCAAGTTTCATTGCAAAAATCGATTGTACCCAGAAGCGTCATCAATAAATTCGTTTTTAATGAGGTTCAACAAAATCCTTTTAAAATACATTTTCACCGTTGAAAGCAAGACGTGACTACGGGGTTCTTCCGACTGATATTCAATATTAATTTTAATATGTATTGTAAGAAATAAAAGTTAAACTTTATTTCGTTTGTCAAATCCGCATAAATGCTGTGAGCTAGGTCTGAATTCTGTTCGAACTGATAGGTGATGAAATAATGTTTCAAAGGGACCCACTGTTCTATGATTCGCGACACTACATTTTCAAGTGAAAACCACCTAGTGGCAGATGTTTTTAATATTCTTATGAGTCTAAATGTTGAAATATTCTTGAAATCCGCCAAAGTCTGTCTGTCGTTTAGAGCTGTGGGCGGATAAAAAGGTAAATATTTCTCGCTAGTCTTTCGACATTTTGTGGTATCTTTTTTGACGCCGCAATTGAACATAAATGTAATGAGTGACGTGTACAAGTACATCACGACCAGAGGCAAAAACCGATTAGCGGTAACTGAAATCATACAAAAAACACCCCACTTACACAGACAAACGCAGCCACAGCGACAGCAGTTGTTCTTTTTAGTTTGGTTGGATAGACGTTTTAGCTGGAACAGTCAAGCAACATGATCTTAGTTTTACGCAGGAGCAGGACAATAAACAGTCATTTCAAATTGTGTTTGCATGACAAATGCAGCAATAGGGCTACACTACAATTACTACTAATAAGAAAAAACCTGGAAATGCAATGGAATGTGATATGGATTGTACCTACTATTTTCTTCGATACATTAAAGAAAACAACGACAAAAAGCAATACAAAAAGAAAAATGCAGTACCAAACAAAAGTGAGCAGCACGGCAGTATGCAGCGCCCGAAGGCAATACAATCATTGCTCTTGCAGTACGTTCGACAGCACTGACTGAGATTTGTGTATTTGGTGAGTTTCTATCATCTGATGGGTGTCTGTTTCATTTGTTGTTTTTGGCGAGAAATTAATGAAAAACGGCAACGTATTTAAAGAGAAGAATCGATCAAATATTAAGATTTGAAATATGATTTTTTAGTCATAATCTTTTCATATAAAGAAAACAAAAAAAAAGACTATAAATTTAATAGAAAATTTTGAATAATTGGCATAATTAATGAAATTACAGTTGAAAACAATTGCTTCAGCCGAGAAAATTAATAATGCCAATTGTTTTTTTAAAAAAAAAGTAATAGATACCTACAATCAACGGAAATGAATTAATTTTCTTTAAAATGTGCAATTCCAAATAAACATGTCTTCTCTAATCAGACATTTTATATTTATACCGAAGGGTTTTTTGTTTGTTTTTCATTTTTGCTACAAAAAAACACAACTGAAAAGTTTTTGGTAGACATGTTTTGGTTTACCGCGGAGTTTCGATTTAAACCACAAATTAAAAGTCTTCAACAATAGGTGGTATTTATTTATTCAATTCGATTCTGCTTTTATTTAGTTATCATTTATTTTTTAAAATAACCTCACTTGTTATTGCTAGGCTACTAACGCTACCGTGGGAATGGAATTTCGAAATGAATATTTTGGTATGTAACAGACATTTTATAATTGAAAATAATGCCATTTCATGTATATATATTTACAGAGGAATATAATGTGAAAAGTAAAATTAATATACAACGGTGAGTGTAGTTAAAAAAAAAAAAACAGTCGAAAGAGAAACCGCTGGTGAATATCGACAAAAAAAATGGAAATGTGAAATTTAAAATAGGTTGCGAAACTTAAAGGAAATTCTTTGGCGAACATGCGATGAATTTGTTTTATATCGAATCATAAGAATGATATCTATGTACCTTTTCCTTATATCGTACAATTTGACCATCCACTGCACTTCAATTATTTCGTACGTTTGCTTTGACTAACATGGGCAAACATTCATGAATTCAAACTGGGCTACATTCAAGGTCAAATGTAGCATGTAGGCAATCCCCCTTTTTTGGCTGAAGCTGTCAGTCTATTTAATACTTAGTTTATGGCCCGAAGTTACATTTTATATTAAGCACAACGCTATAGTCGAACGCCTGTCGAACATGTGAATTTCAACGGGTGTAACACAGAGTTACAGACCGTTACAAGGTGAGCGCGGATAAAATATCGTCATTCATCACAGACGAAGGAGTTTGAAATGGATAATGGTTGCTGAAACTGGATCTAAATAAATAAATATATAAATAGTTTCCGCCACAAATCTGCTGCTTAGCTTCTTACAACCATTTGTTTGTGTGAGCTTTTATTTCTGGGATCAATTGAAGAGTGCTACAATTTAATTCCGAGTCTAGGCTGCTAGTCTAGGGGCATCCTCAGATAAACTCTCTGATTATTGTCAAACGTTCGCGAGAAGTGTAGACAAAAAAACACTCATTACTCCACCAAACTATCTTGGCATATCTGTGTATAATTCCTTGTTAACATACAATATTTTAGGCAACTTAAAATACGGTAAAGCTGTGGTGTGTGTATCGATGTGAAATTTCTATGGAATGTGAAGATTTCGTTGAGTTTCCTGGCAAAACCGATATCCAGCACGCCACAATAACCAACGGATGCTGTAAAATGAGTTAACGTCGCAATAGACCGCTAGAAATTCTGCCCAACACGGCTTGCTTATATTAATATTGCAAAGCTGCTGCGAGAGGTGCCCACGTCCTCTGATTGCAAAAAAGGAATGAAGTAAAGGGTTTTCCAATAAGAGGTGTTATTGTGAATGACCCGCTATTTCGGTAGCTGTCAATTTTGAAGCTTTAATTCTTTGACATTTGACAAGTAGAAACTACGCCATTACTAAAAATGCAACGATACACGCTTCAACAACGCATTGAAATTATTAAAATTCACTAATAAAATGGTGAAAATCTTGCAGTCACAGTTCGCAAAACTAAAGAATTTTTTGGTCGTCGTGAAGCACCTTGTCGGACCGCAGTACAGAAATTGGTTGAAGAAAACCCAGGTTTGTCCATTCCTCGTCGTTCTTTAGAATTGGTCATGATTAATGATTTTTTATGGTCGGAGCTGGATGGTATTGATCTGGACAAAGTTTACTTTCAACAAGACGGCGCTACGTGCCACACAAGCAACGAAAGCATTGATCTTTTACGGGAAAATTGGCCACCAAGATCTTGTGATTTAACACCTTGCGACTTCTTCCTTTGGGGCCACGTGAAAGATAAGTTCTACGCCAACAGCCCAGCGTCGATTCAAGACCTCAAAGCTAAAATTCGTGAGGCTATCGAGGACATAGAGCAGCCACTTTGGGATTTGGTTATGGAAAATTTCATGAAAAGGATATGGTCCTGTATGCGTGCTCGTGGTGGCCATTTGGCTGATGTTGTTTTTCATTATTAACGGCAGACCTTCCTCTTTATTATAAAATAAACATCCGATCATTTATCTCAATAAATGGCATTTTTCTTTGAATACCAAAATAACACCTCTTATTTTAATTTTATATTAATTTTTTAGAAGGTACCGAAGATATACCACAGGCACATCACGTTAATTGATGGGATCTGCCATTTTGGCACTAACGCAGCAAACTATGCGATTCGCATTGCGTTTGCTTTTAGTTCTATCGAAGAAAATATAGTTCGCTGTCAAATTAGTTGGGAATATTATTAGAAAACTAAATGCAATATAGTTTGGCTTCCAAGCTGTTTCATTGGGGCATCAACGTTTTGATATTTATAAAAGCTGCCATAGAATATTGCACGGTTTTAGAATTGGTCGTATACCTGTGATTCGCATCAATGCCACATTTGAAAACATAAACCTGAGATGTGTACGTGGCCATTGATTAGGATGAAGACCCTATCCAGGACGGGCTGTACCTCCAGTACGAAGCATATTGAGCCTGCAAAGCTGTGCTAAGAGCTTCAACTTCAATGCCAGATTCGACAGAGAAAACCTCTTTGGCGGTATAGTAAGCAAGCACAGAATTCACGAAACAACAGCAGATTGCAGCGACTGACTAATCGCGATATTGCAGCAGCTTGTATTACGATGAGGAGTAGAACTATGTAGTTGTCCTAGAAGTCAGTTTTACGTTGCAATTCCTCAGCGTACCTGAAGTAGCCAGAGTTTACAGTATACCTCCCATGAAATCCGTTCGAATTCACTGCACAGATGTTACTCGCTCGACGATGACTGTCAAAGTCACATACGTAAAACTGTGCTTCTCTGGGAGCCCCAACACACTGAACAATTAATCACAATTTAATGAGACAGTGAGCTCACAAATTGGACCAGCTCCATTTAAATAAGTCATCGTATACAGTAAGCGGTTTAGTTGCCTTCAAAAGCCGCTAGCGAGCAATGCTTTTCCGATCGGGTTTACTCCACTGCATCATTCTGGTAGCATGTGAAGCTTCCAGTCCAATCATGTCTCGTATTGTGGGTGGCACAGCCACATCAATTTCTAAAATACCCTACCAAATTGCGCTTTACCTCAACAACCAGTTCACATGTGGTGGATCGCTGATAACAAAGAGTTGCGTACTTACAGCGGGTCACTGCGTTGCGGGCCGGCCGACAAGTGCGCTGAAAATTCGAGCTGGCATAACACTTCTCAGCGATATGGGCGGCGAAACACGCACAGTGCTGCAGATGTACACCCCAACTAAGTTCAATTTGAGGTCATTGGATATGGATGCGGCCATTTTGAGGTTAAACGCACCACTTGCCGGAACTAATAGCTCGCTTATTGAACTGAGTGGCCAACAGTTGAAAGTCGGCGACCAACTTCAGATTAGCGGCTGGGGATTCACAGCTGAGAATGATTCGACAGTGTCGAATCGGTTGCGTGTCGTGACAGTGGAGACGATCTCTATGACGCACTGCACCAAGGTGTATCCACTAGTGCGGACAAGTACGATGTTCTGTGCAGGTGTTCGAGGTGGCGGCAAGGATTCTTGTGCGGGCGATTCCGGAGGACCAGCCGTAAAGGATGGTCGGCAGTTCGGAATCGTTTCCTGGGGAAGGGGGTGCGCTAGGGCTAACTCCCCCGGGGTCTATACGAGTGCCAAACACATATTGACTTGGGTGAATAGAGTCAAATTAATGTATTGTGGAATTAAGTGAGAGAAAAAAAAAAATAAAGTGATACCGAGCGTGAAACGTTTTGTTTTCTTATGTGCTTGCCTGTGAGAGTAAATATTTGTAATCATAATTTAAAATATTTGTGAATGTCAATGTCAACCAAGCGGAGCTGTGAGTGTCAGGGAGTGACACGAGAGATGGGAGAGCGGGATGTAATTGAAACACACCGTTGGCCTCTATCATTGTAATAGCAATTATTTGTTTAGATGTCAGTGCCGCCCTTGCCAAGGGAGCCGCGGCTCAATGGTTGCGTGCTACTGACACCTAATCCTGCGTTGCTTCGGGCACAGCAATTTGTGTTGAACGTCAACAATTACCCCAAAGGAGTGGCTTAGTGTTCAAGAACAATGGTTCAGGACGAAATTAACACATTCCGCTGGACATATTAATTGCGAACAATAAAAAAGCCGCAATTAGCAATAAGGCACGTGTGAAAAAATAGTTATTGCATGTAAAGATTTTGTCCGTTTCTACGAGAGTGCTCCACAACAGAGGAGGTGTGGCTAGATGTTAATGGTTCATTAAGCAAATGTTTAATGGGTTTAATCACTGAGTGTTGAATCGTAATGTAGGTCAGGGTGGATCGAAGGATTAAACGAAGATGCGTTTAGCTCCTTTTGTCAGTTAAGGTTTCCTTGAAGATGCAGCAGAGGGAATCCTTGAATTTCTCACTTGAAATTCATGATGAATGGATGAATATACGACCCCAGTCTTAGTTGCTCGCAACCCACTATAATGTCTGTGGTTTTTACTCTTGTGAAGACTACAAGGAGCCTAGAATTGTATTCAAAAGCTTTTCTAAACATAATTGCTATCTATCAGACGTTCGCAAGAGTTGGGGCAGTAATAAATTGTGTCTAGCTAAATGGAGCAATGAGACTCATTACTGAGCCCAGACTTCATTATGTATAATTTTAATTCTAAATATATAATAGGATCAGAAGCAAGGACGCGTTGGAAATACGATAGTTTTCCAAAGCGTATTTTGATATGTTTCTAATGGGATTTTCGATGCGTAATTTGATTCAACCCATTAGTTTTTGGACCCTTTACGGACTAATTTTATTTTGGTAATTTTGGAGCACTTTCTATTGCGATTTTCCAAAAAAATTCAAGCTCTTTCAACCATTTTTAAGCGTGTATTCGCCCCCCCTTTTTATCCGTTTTTGACACGTTTTCCAACACGTTTTTGAAGAGTTTTTCAATGCGTTTTGCAGCGTGTTTCGACACTTATTGGCGGGCTTTCAGCACATTTTTCAATGACCTTTTTTTTGCTGCGATTTTTTATGCGGATTTTTCACGGGTTTTCGGCACGTTTTTCAACACGTTTGACGAGCTTTGCAATGCGATTTGTACCAATTTCGACACTTCTTGGCGGGCTTTGAGCACATTTTTCAATGACCTTTTTTTTGCTGCGATTTTTTAGACGGATTTTTCAGGCTTTTACGGCACATTGAAAAATGTATTTGGCCCCCCATTTTAACGGTTTTCGGCACGTTTTTCAACACGTTTTTGACGAGTTTTTCAATGCGTTTTGCAGCGTGTTTCGACACTTCTTGGTGGGCTTCCAGCACATTTTTCAATGACCTTTTTTTTTGCTGCGATTTTTTATGCGGATTTTTCACGCGTTTTCGTCCCATTTTTCAACACGTTGTTGACGAGCTTTGCAATTCGTTTTGTACCGTTGTCGACACTTTTTGGAGCGTTTATAACACGTTTTTGAATGATAATTTTTGCTGCGATTTTCAACGCATTTTTCAAGCGTTTTCCACAGTTTTTTTTTTCACACATTTTGTTACCTTGTTTTAAAGTGTTTCAACTTCTATTTGACGCCTTTCTGATATGAGCATTTGAACGAGTTTTTTGAAGATTATATTCTGATTCGATTTCAACGTGTTTTTTTATGTTTTTCTTTTTTAAAGCTTTGTTCAAATGATAAATAGCTTTGCTACTTTAACTTAGAAAATGATTACCAAAAATTATTGCCTGGCATTGGTTTGGTTTGGTAGGTGGGATGCATTCCGTTTTGATGGAAAGTGAACATAGGCGATGGTCTATGGGAATTATGTAACCACCTTAAAGTCTGACATAAAGAGCCTAACACTGGCCAAAGAAAGAAAGCTAAAATTGAAGGCCACTTTGCATTTGTCCCAAAAATAAAAACTCCCCAGAAGAATGGTTGTGCGCAGTTAGGCAGACATAGAGTCTTGTACAGACCTTTCGCACCAATGATTTATTTTTCTTTTAAGTTTTGCAAAACAACCGGATGGCTGCGAATAATATGATTAATCGTACACATCGACAATCAATAACCAGATGATAAACGCGCTGATGGCGCCAAAATGGCCACCAACCTATCTACATTTCATCAACTACAAAATTATACTGTCTAAATCTAACGTCAACGCAAATACCAATTGATTTGGAAACAAATGCAATAAATATTAGTGAAAATATTTGTTTTTATCTTACTCAGGAACGGTGGCGTATACGTAACATTTATGAAACCAACTTTACCTAGTCTGCTTTTGCCTTCCAACGCCATAGGTACTTACAAATAAAATAAAAAACCCACCGATGTATTTGAAGGAAACACTCTTCAGCATACAGTCCAAATTCGAGCAACACTTTTTCAATATAAAGTACAAGTGTGTTGAAAACGTTTCTCGATACGGGAACATTTAACATTTGAACATTTAAATTACATCTTTAAGTTATTTTCCACTGCACCACTTCTCGCAAACATCTGACTGTTGAGTTCTGGAAAGATTATTGCTTCACACAGCTTCATATGGCAAGCTGCACAGAAATATTTTGATACCACTTCGAACGCGACGCTTTATCGAAACATGTGACTCACACAGTCTTCGCAAGCAGTGTTCCGGAAACCGGGGTGTAAAACTGGAGCCAGTTAGCCAGAGATCATTTGTCTGCTTGTGCTGGAAAATTGCATGCACAAAGTTGTGGAAACTCTTCCGGTAGCGAGATATCTCAATTTCGTCAAACTGGTGAGTAGTGAGTATTCCGTTTAGCTCAGGACTAACAAGTTGGCACCACTCGGAGCATATCCTATTTCCGCCATCACTCTCTTTGAAGTTGTGTGCACTTCGTCATCGTATGTAAATCAAACCCAATGTTGGGTGGAGGTTTTTCAACTCAAATGAGGCTGTATATCAAGAAGAACACTCCCTGGACAGTCTCAACGAACACGCCTCAGCCGCCTTTAGATATGGCATCACAATGTGCCTATCCTGAGATAAGTGTAGCCTGTCACCCGAACCCAATCTAGTTCAGAATTTTACGAAGTACTGGGACTTTTCCGCTCAGGTGCTTTTTATACCCTATTTTTCTTACTCTTACTCTTACTTTGATGGCGATTACAGCCCAGGGTGGCCCACGGTCTCAACGAAAAAACTCCTCCAACTATCTCGGTCCGTAACGTACACCAAGTTGGTTTGTATACTTAATTTGATTGTATACATAGAACATGACTATATACAATGTCCCATTTCACACCCACCTCATAAGCTGAATGACACATCTAACCTCTGTCGAAGCACAACACAGGCATTACCATCAATACCACATTAAACCCGTCTTCGTCAGTCATACCGGCGCCATAGATATATGAGCAATGAGCACACACACAAGGTATAGCTACATTTTAGTCCTTCTGTTAAATTACTTAATTGAAATAAGTCGTAAGACGGATTCGCTCTTCCCGTTGATCTCCAGTATATTATATAAGAAAACTAATCGAGTGCACTTTAAATATTTGCTGACGCACATCCAGCATGACAGCATCTTTAAGTCAACCCCGAACGGAAGGCGACAAAACCTCACAAAAGCAACCCGCAAGTGGAAACCCATTAATCCTCTTTCACTTCTCTTTGTTGCCAGTTTTATCTCTCAACTTTCTAATGTTATGCTCCTCGCTTTAAGATAGCAATCAAAACAATCCCATATGACAATGTTCATGTCATACCCGGACACCGGGAGCCGGAGCAGAGACAACGGCAGAACACAAATGAGTTAGCCCATATCCGTTTTGCGTCGGATGAATGTACTCAAAGCTGTTATACTGGCATTAATGTTGAGGGGCAAGGACGAATTATTTGCGCACCTTCCATAGCGAGAAAGCTCGCTCTCCTCTTATCTAGTATAACAGAAGTTACAACAAACCGACGACCATCGAGCAACTCCTTTCAGTCACACTTCGATCGTCATTCTCTTGTAACCATCATTTCGCGACAGCAACTCAGTAGCCTGTAAATTCTTCCCCCGCAGTTTCTGCTCTGCGCTGCAAGTGCACTGTTTGTCTTGTAATACGTACACTTACATTACATAAAAAATAACAAACATCCTTCATCCAGAGGCACTACACTGACTCTCATTATACAGAAACATACCGCTACACGACATGGTGCACTTTTACCCCAGTCAAATTTACAAAATGTGAACTTCCTTTTGCCGACAAGAGGGAACGACATATAAAACCGTGTGTTCTTTTTTATTGTTCTTTGAAAATACATCCACCTGAGTGTTGGAGAATTAAGATAGCTCCTCTTTTTGCTGTTAAAATCACAAGTTTAGATAAAAGAATCACCACAAAGAATATCAGTGATTCCATTCGTGTGCTGGTGTTTGTGTGGGCGCTTCCCCCCTTCGCGTGTGAACGGGATTGGTGAAATCATATTTTATTTCCAAAAGCATCTGTGTACGGATCTGAAAAATTCAAATCCAACAACAACCAGCAAGGATGGGTGACAGTCGGAGGAATACTGCAACCGAATTTAGTTACATCCTTCAGAGACAGGTATGCTAATGGGTATTTGTTGGGCTAAGGTGTCCTTTTTCGATAAAATCTCTCCGATTTCCTGCTAGATTGTGTTTTGGTCCTTTGCCATGAGTTATGTGCCTTATTATTATTGTGAAATGTAATTAAAGGGATCCGCTCCTTGGTTTCGGGCCATTAAAACATCAAGTTGGAGGGTGGGGGAACGGAAGAGCGATTAAATGAAGGAAAAGTTTTGGCAGATGGCGTGTGTCTTTGCACGACCTTTCTAACAAAGTTCCTGTTGGATTCGTTTTGGTAAGGTCTGGGTGTTTTAACAGTTTTTATGGTGGACAAGAGATAAGGATATTTTCCAGCCATCAGGAGCGAATCCCCACGTATGACAGATAAAGCCATAGAAGCCATGCAAATTCTTGCGAATTATTTATCGGGCTTAGAAGTGGCAGTCGTGTGTGTATGAACATGCACGGATTGGTGGCAGAGTGGCGGCGTTGTACTCTTTTTAATTCACATATCTGTCGGTGGGAGTGAAAATAACGAGTCAACAACAACATTCCAGATGTAGGAAAGGGGAATTACCACGATTTAAGGTAGAATTCGAAATCTGAAGTGGTGATTTTTATTGCGTACTGAAATTGGAATTATGTCCTTGTCCTTGAGTTGTTTCCCAATCACACTCCAAGAAAATGAGAGGCTAGTGACCAGTTTTGAACTGTGGCATTTTTGGAATCGCTTTCCAAATGTTATTTTTAGGTCAGTGTTGCAAGACTTCTCGTCCTGACTTGCCCACGACGGATATCAAAAATACCCTTTTTGTTTATGCCTTTGTAAGAAAACCCCCACCATATTCCACGATATTGAATTCGAATGGAAATCCTTCCGATTCAGGAAAAAAAATTTCTTTCTTTGCTTATTTCGAATTGCAAAATGCCCACGTAAAGGGGGCTTCCTTCCGATTCCTTATCTGTCCTTTATTGCATATAAGCAATGCTCTGTCAATTTAAAATAATAAAAAAACAACTCTTTTTTAAAATCATTCAAATTGAACGCCTTGAAGGGAAAGGCGGGGTTAAAAGTAACAGGGTGCACTTATCATTTTGTGAGCTTTGTGTATGTGCTTTGAACGAACTCCGGTTTTTATTTAATAGTTGTTGTAGAAGTGCAGAATGCACCATTTGCCCCAAGGTATTACTCAAAGGCAGGTCCACGGAAGAGAACGGTTTCGCGGAGGGTAAGAAAATTAGCTATTGTAACCGATACTTCAGAGAAGCAAGTGTTTCTTGAGGAATTAAATAAAAGCACAGCCAGAAAGGTCGCCAAGACAAAGCAAAAAGCAGGCTAAAGAAGTTTTTGTTTAGGTTATTTAGCAAGTGAATTGTGATTTTACTCTTTTTATGAGCTTTTTTTGTAAATTTTCTTAAAACAGATGACATCAGTTATTTCACTGGTGCAACATACCCCCGCCTATGTTAAGACCTACCCCGTAACAAATCCTCTTTTTTTTTGGAAGTGAAACAGCAAGAAATCGTGGGATTTATAGGAATCTAACAAAAAACATTCAAACTAACAATTTTTGTTGCTATTTCATCAAAATATCTACATTTTACCATGAAAAAGTGTCCATAAAAAAATTGCTCATACAAAGTGTCTTTTATGAAAATTTTCTCGTACCACCAAAAATAGTCATAGTAACGTTTATAATCTGCGTTTTTAATACTAAATGTTAAATTAACATATTATTTGTTTTTCCGTGCAATACAAATTTTACTTTAAGAACTCGAATTTTTCGCAAAAAAGTTTCAAGGGAATTTAAGGAATGTTAAATGGGAAAAATGACTACACTTCGTGGGATGAATGAAGAGAGCGTCCTTACAACACTGGTGTATGTCAGAAACGACGCTATGAAAGAAAGTCGATGGCCGAAGAGAGTTACAGTCATAAGAGTATTAAATATAAAGAATAAACTGATAAATAGAAGGTCTGTTCCTTTACTTTTAAATCTCACGATTTTTTACTAATTTTTACGAATTTTTACTCAATGCCGTTCCCTAACTCGCAAAATTCGTCATCGAGAGAGGAAGACATTACCCCTCCACTGAGAATTTTACGAATATTTGCTCAACAAATTTCTTGGTGTAAGATGTGGAAAAGCTGTCAGTAACATTATAATTAACAGCTGATTTGAAATTTGTTGTGGTATTTGGCAAATGCGTGCATTTGGTTTGATTTTTTTGCGTAGTAAAATGGTATCAACATTCGGCAAAATAAAATTTAATGTTCTCCACAAGATGCTTTTCGAAAGTGGCTATGAGGGACAATCTCCTCCATGTAACTTTTAATGCAGAGTCGCTTTCTCCCCGTCTCGGATGTTTGTAGTTCAATCAGTACAAACTCTTGCAGATTCTTGGATTCATCAGAAAGAAGTTCGATTAATTCCAGATCACTTTCATCACTAGGTAGATGAATCAACTAATTTTGTTAGAACACAAATTTGCAAAATCTTCGAGTTTGTGAGAAATTTTTCGTTCCGATTTTTTAATTTTTGAAAAATGTATCTGTAATTTTTCATAGATTACAACAAAAGCGTTCCCTAACTTTTTCGTAAGTGTCTGTAAGTGTGACAGAATTTATCCTCACCACTGCCATTTTGACAGTCTTTTCCATTCTTACTACAAAAGTAAGGGAAAAAACCTACTCATTCTTAGAAAAAAATTAAGACATTTTTGTTCCTACATTGTGTCTGTTTTCGTTTGTTGTTTTTGGCGAAAAAATATTTCGCCGGCGAACATAGACAGAAAAAAGTCAACAAATTCAAAGGGAAGAATTGATAAGGAACATTAAAAATTAGAGAATGTTGGTGTTCAGGGGAGAGATATGAACATTTCTGAGTGGGTAACATTTTTGAGTTATAATCTTTTCATGTGTAATAACAGAAAACAAGAAGAAATTAGATTTAAATAAAAATCGTCCATTAATTGAATTTTTAAATAGCGAATTTGATTTAATGATGACCAATGATCGCAATCTTAGCACAACGAGATATAGAACTACAATTGATGCAGTTTTTACTAGATATTTAAATTCGAATCCAGATACATACCTATAGTATTAGTTTTTGAATATAATGATAAAAATGATGACGACAATGATGGTGGAAGAGTTGTTGAAATTGTGGATGAAAATTCATAAGTTTCATTGGTATTCATTTCAACGAATACCAATTAACTAAATTTAACATTGCAATTTTTGTATATAAAATAATATGCATTATTTTTCATGTAGGTACAGCATTAAATGAAAATTAAATTTGTAATATATTTTTTTAGTAGTAGTTTATAATAAAGACGAAACGAACACTTTATTTAAAAGTGTTTCCTGCATAATAAAATATTTCCTGACGGTTCGCACGTAATTGTTCAAGTTTTCACTTCTGTCGGCACTCCCGGAGTGCCAATTTTTTTTTTTAAATTGCGACATTTTGACATCTTCTGAGCAGACTTTATTGAACTGTTTGGTGAATAAAGTGCTTTAATATTGCTATTTTGCTTTATAATGGGTTCGGGTGACTCATTTGCAAAATCAAAATCATAGAAGCGAAAGCGTTACTTCTAGCGCCGCTCTCCTCTACGCTGTTTTGACCCTTCACCTACAAATGGGTTGGCTATGACCCACTTCAAACATAATTGCAATAGAAATTCGTGTGCTATAGAGGCCAAAACTACAATTTAACAGGTTCTTTTTAAATATGCCGATTTAACAAGTAACTATAATTACTGTTCCACAAAAGAAAACCGCTTCACTTGTTAAATATGGAAGATTCTCTTCTTTGTAAAAGTGCTTCCGTGGCGGCTAGACGATGCGCAGGCAAATTAGCTTAGCTGCCAAAAAAAGCGTGCTTATAAAAATC
The DNA here is from genome assembly GCA_963082955.1 of Cheilosia grossa. Lineage (NCBI taxonomy): Eukaryota > Metazoa > Arthropoda > Insecta > Diptera > Syrphidae > Cheilosia > Cheilosia grossa. The sequence continues at coordinate 30,385,785 of OY720148.1, forward strand.
CGCGAAAATAAAATGGTGCTTTTTGCTGCAAAATAAAAATAAAAATAGAAGCTTGGTAAAGTGCTCTTAATCTGGCTCTAAGTCTATACAACGACCAGCAGCATTCTTACCAATGCCATGCATATCAGCTACAGTATTGAGCTCCGGAACCAAACCAATGCAGAGCTATTCAAATTTTTTGTCGAACACTAAGAGCTCTCTTTCGGTCTGTCATAAGTCTTCAACAAGATTATCCACCACACTAATTGAAACACGGAATTTTTCGAGAAATATATTTTCGTCAGGTTCAAAATTAGTACGAGGTCTATAAACATAAAAAACGTGATGTTTTTGCTCATCATCATCACTTTCATCTGAACCGAAAAATTACATTTCATGTTTAAATAGTCTGCATTGAACGAACGCGAATATGTACTGACTTATAAGTTAATGTATTTTACATGCCGCTCTCGCTTTCGTTGATTTACTGGTGGAAATAAAGATTTACTTCCACAATTGGTGCTTCTATGATATTACAGTAATTTAGTTAATATTTTCTGAAGATTAACGAATCAAATTCCAATTGGAAACCACATAAAATCAGACTTGTAACCACTTAAAAATTTTCCATTCGCAAGTTAAGTTTTTCTATCTCTATAACAATCGTTTCTTAAATTTTGTCTACACTTGCAGCTTTCTGGTACAGAAAGTGGGGAAATTTAGAATTTCCCAATTGTTAAAGTTTGCTTGTATAATTGTTTTCATTAAAGCATGTTTGGAGACTTAATTGCAAACAGAAATGTGTAGCAAGTTCGAATAAGAGTGGTCCTCAACCAACACGTTAGCTTCCACCCTTGGACTTTACTTAAAGCAAAGTAAACTCAAGTAACTTAAAAACAAATGCATCCTCCTAATTTTAAGAATTGTGAAGACTTTGATATAGAGCATATAGTGGCCGTATAAAAAACTGTCTGATAGGAAGGACAGAGAAGAGTTACTGGTGTACATTAGTTTCAAATAATAGTTTATATAAAATTTTACGGTATAGATACGTCTAAAGGTAGGCTGGTGCGTGACGAGTGTTGAAGAGGGAATTTTTGATCAGAGCATGTGTATCTTGAAAAATTACCAGCAAAAAGAGGAAAGGGAAGAAACGTTTTGGCAGCCTTCGAGCGCGAATTAAAACACTTGTTTCTTACTTTTAAAATTAAACAATATTTATTTGGAACTATGTCCTTTATTATTGAAATACTTTTTACTAATTCTAAAAGGAGCTTAAGGCTACTATGTAGTTACAATAAGACTGTTGATAAATTCATCATACAGTCGTATTTATATACTTTTCTTATCTATCTACAAGGAGACCCAAGCGTACAATCGTCTTGCTTGATAATGAAGAAGAGATAATATTCCAACATTGTATACAAACGATATTATCTCTTTTACATATGTTATCATTGTAGCGTTGTGTGCAAGACTGTACTAGAGACTAAAGATATCATTGAATACAAATAATGTTATCTTTTTTCTCAATATGTTTTGCTATGGATACTTAACTCCCCCCCTTGTTAAACGAAATCGTCCCGATTTTTCGACGCTATTTTTAACATTTCTCTTTCATAAGTTTTGTTATATGCGTCAATCTTTTTTTGTTTTTGACGATCTGTTATACATTGTATAGTTTTTATCATTACGTACGTAAATGCTAGAATAACAATCAGTGTTACAATTGTGTATATAGTTGATAATATCGGTTTTTCTTCAAAAGGAATAATTAGTTTTTTTAAAGTATCTATGTTATCGAATTTGTACATTGTATCTTCTTTAATTATTTGGTCGATGTAAGACTCTGAATTATGATTTCTTAATATAACTTCTTTAATTTGCTTATGCATGTTTTTGTATATTTTATCGTCTAGATTTATAGTATTTTCATAAGTAACTAAGTTTATACCATTAATTGTTTGATTATTTAACTTATGCTTACCGCTTAATAACATAACACCGGATTCAATTTCTAAGTCGTAATCGTATTCTTGTTTAATGTTGCATTTTGAAGTTATATTCTTTAAAAGTGGAATAAGACAATTTTCTTCTTCAAAGTTAATTTCACAAATGTTTTTACTTAGATGATTTTGACAATTTCTTGTTCTTAAATAAGTTTGGTTACATAAGGCAATTGTTTTATCTGTAATGATTTTTCCATGTTTTGAATTTAAAGGTGTTACTTTATACAATTTACATGATTTAATTAGAACTGGATATTTATATATTGTGATGAAGAATTCATCAGTTCTAGCTAATAATATTTTAGAGTACTCAAGTATATTTATTATGGGTACTTGAATTATTTCATGTTGAATAATATTTTTAATGTCATCTAAGTCTAGGCTTTCTGATAAATATTCATTATTTTTTGCTGCATTAATTGTTCTGGTCAATAATAATAATTGTTCGTACACTTGTTCTATTACTAAATGTTCTTTAAGGCTCTGACCTTCGAATTGTTGCAAAATTTGTTCAAATCTAGAATTTATAGTTTTTTGTTTATTATTGTTTTCTATGAGATTATTTATACTCGTTTCTATGTTAACTAAGTCATAATGGTCAGGATTACCAAACACATATTTGAAAGCTGTTCCTAAAAAGTTAATTGATCTAGTATGCCTAGTATGTTCTTGTAATTGGTCTGCTAAATTCTTAATTTTACTTAACCAAATTTTTTCTTCTTGTGTAGGTTGATATTTACTAGTTACGATATTTACGTAAGGTTGAAATATCGAAGTCAGGTTGGTGGCATGTAACAAATAAGTTTGTTCTTTGAATAAATACACGTCATCTGTTTGCGTAAGTATAAACTTCTTGTTTAGTAACTCAGTTATTTGAACGTTTCCTTGCCCTTCTTGACTCTGTACAATTCCTAGTAATGTTAGGAATATTAATATTTTCGTCATCTGAAAAATGATAATTCTTTATGTTATCCTTGTGAATTTTTATTCCTTCTTTAGAGATTACAGTGTCTCCTTTATCTTCTTCTACTATTCTTGTTATGTATCTGGCGTTAGATTTCTTTCTAAGACCTGTGATTCTTACCATTATCTTATCTCCTTTTTTATACTCTCTGTGTCGAGTTCCTTTATTTAGACGTTCGATCACTTTTTTGGATGCTGAGTTTAGTTTATTTATTATAATTTCACTATTGCTATATTTATTTTGATTAAAGAAAATGTCTCTAGGTTTCAAACCGGTAACTGAGTGTATAGAATTATTTAATTCACGCACTGTTCTAAATATTTCTTCGATAAGTCTTGTTTTATTCTGAATTGTGAATATTCTAGACAGTTCAGTTATTGTACCGTTTACACGTTCTACCTGACCGTTCGCTGTCGATCTGTATACTGGAGTTTCTACTTTAGTTATGTTGTATTTCAAACACATTTGGTTCACCATTTCTGTTTTGAATCCCTTCTCGTTATCTGTCATGAGTCGTTCACATTTTGGGAAATAATTAGATAAGACCTCTTCCATAACGTCGTACAGTCTGTTTCGAGTTTCGATTTCCCGAAGGATTGTATATTTAGAATACTTATCTACTGTTACAAGGAAAGTATACTTGTCGTTGAAGTATATGTCCATATGAATGTGTGTTCCCACATGTGTTGGTATTTCTGAATTATTCAGAGGTTCTCTGATAGGTTTTCTTTCATATTTTCCAAATAGACATGCTATGCATTTTCTGTTGAAACTCTTTGCTTGTTTATTTAGATCGGGCCAGTAATATTTCTCTGAGATTTCTTGTATATTGTTACGTAACCCTCGGTGTGCTCTTTCGTGAGTTACCCTTACAAGTTTTAGTTGTTCCTCCAAATTTGTCACGTCTTGAAGTTTTCTTGGTGTGAATATAAATCTTACTAGTGGGAATTCTTTTTTTATGTTTTCACCATATTTGTATATGTTTTCAAATTTCGTATGCAAAGCTACAATCTTTTGGGGTTGTATAACTTCTTTCATCTGCCTTAGTAAAGAGTCTTTGTCCTTAAACTTTATTATGAGTCTTATTTTGTTACTAAAATAGATTTGTGTTTCGATATTATTTGTTATATCTTCAATAAGTTCGAACTGTGCAGTGTATGCATTAAAAGGCTGATTCACAGTTTTTATTATATCATTAGAAGAACTTTCAGCTGAATGTGCTGTTTCTATGGTAGAAGTATTTATGCGTTGACGTGATAATGCGTCAGCTACAAGATTTAGGTTTCCTGGTTTATAAACTAATTTTGCTCCAAAGTCTTCAATGATTCCCTTCCAACGTTTCAGCTTTGTGTTGGGATTTTTTTCTGATACAGAATATATAAGGCTCTGGTGATCGGTATATATGGTTAAGTCTGCTATACCATATATGTAGTTTCTGAGTTTTTGTAAGGACCATATGATCGCTAATAGCTCTTTCTCGTTTGTGCTATAGTTCTCTTCTGTCTTACTCAGTGTTCTTGACAAGAAGTGTATAGGTTGCTTATTCTGACTTAGTACGGCTCCAATAGCTATGTTGGATGCATCAGTAGTAAGCTCGAATGGTTTACTATAATCCGGTTGAAAAAGTTCGACTTGTTCTTTCAAATAATTTTTTAAAATTCTAATCGCTTCTAATGCTGAATCATTCAGATTTAACTTAATATTTTTACTTTGTTTTTTGTTTACTTTACCGTTATCTCCTCGTAAATATAATGTCAGGGGCTTGGCTATGCTTGCGTATCCTTTTATAAACTTACGATAGTAACCTGTAAGACCTAAAAATCCTCTCAAATCCTTTACCGTTTGTGGGACTGGAAAATTTTCTATAGCTGCTATTTTCTCAGGGTTCGTAGTGATTCTACCATGTCTGATTATGTGACCTAAGTATTCTACTTCTTCTTGAAAAAACTTACTTTTCTCATCAGATATTTTTAATGTGGCTTTATTGAGTACGTCGAATACTTGACTTATGTGCTGTATATGTTCTTCCTCAGATGAAGAATATATCAATACGTCATCAATGTAAACGTGTACGAATTTACCTACAAAGTCTCTCAAAATGTCGTCCACGCATCTCTGAAATATGCTTGGTGCATTTTTGAGCCCGAAAGGCATTCGTTTAAAATGATATTTTGCGCCATTTATAGCAAAAGCTGTTTTTTCTTTATCATCTGTTTTGATTTTAATTTGGTGGAAACCTGACTCCAAATCTAATGTTGTAAAGTACTTGGCTTTACCTAAATTTTGAATTGTCATGTTGACATCCGGAATGGGGTATCTGTCTGTTACAGTGTGAGCGTTAAGTTTTTGGAAATCAACAACCATGCGCCGTTTTGGTTTTCCTTTTTCGTCCAAACCTTTTTTAGGTACTGTCCATATGGGACTGTTATAAGGACTATGGCTTTTTTCTATTATATCGTCATGTAAGAGTTTCTGTATTTCTTTGTTTACGAATTCGTTATCTGCTATGGGATATGGATATTGTTTAACATAAACCGGATTATCATTGGTCGTCCTAATGCTTGCTTCTATAGTATCTGTAAAGGGTAACGGTCCTATGCTGTTATTAATCTTCATCAGTCTATCTATGTCTGCTTTATAAATATTATTTTCCCCAATTATGTAATTAATTTTCTGAATAGATTCGACACTGCTTATGGTAGTTAGAGTCATATTACTGAAATTTATTTCCGCGTTTAGAACTTTAAGTCCTTCATATCCTAATATCATATCAAAAGACTGAATATCCTCTAATTCAAAAAATGTTATATTTTTCTTTAATATCCTAACTACTTTCTTTGTATCTACCATAGAATAACCATGCATTGTTTTTATTTTTATAGGTTTAATTTTAATTTTTTTGCTAGAATCGCATTTTCTATTAATGTAATTATGGGTTGCACCAGTATCAATAAGAATTTTATAAATTTTCTTAGAAATAGTACTAGTTAAATTTAAGCAGGGCAACCCGTCTACTAGTTTAAATGATCTATTCTTATGTTATTATTTACCATACATTCCGTTTCATCTGCTTCTGCATATGTACTGCTGACATCGTCTCTGCGTTGTTGTCGGGAGTTATTTACTCTCTGCTGCTTGAAGTTCTGCTGATAAGATCGTTGCGGTCTGTTGTGTGTGTTGAAACTCCCGCTGTGTTCACGTTTCGCTGGTGGATTATATACATCGGGTTTGTATTGATTCCAATTTTGTCGCTGTGCATGTACAATTTGTCTCGAGTTTATCTCCATCGGCTGTGGTCCTTGATTGTGTTGCTGCATATTATCGTATTGCTTCTGGGGTTGATAATTCGTTGTTTGGCTCGAATAATTTGGTCTTCTTTCGTTTCTGCGTTCATGTGGCATATTTTTGTGGTGCTTATCCTGAGTGAGATGTAAATGCCTGTGCACATTATCATGTTCTATTCTGCGAGCAATTGCGAATGCGTGTTCTAGATCATTTATTGTAGCTGAATATAATGATCCTCTTGTAAAGTTGTCACTCATACCATCAATGAATATACGAACTGCGTCGTCGTTAGCATTTTTAATTAGTCTGTCGATTATATTCGGCGGATCACCTGACATAGTGATTTTTGATATTATTAAATTGAGATTTTTATTTATCTCGTCGTGGTATTCAGACAGTGTGCTTCTTTTTTGCGTGATGGCTTTCATCATGTCTTGTAGCACGTATAGAGGTTCTTGATTAGAGTACGTATAATCTAATCTGTTACGTATCGCCTCAAAATTAAAAATTGTGTTATAATTAGTTAACACATTCGCGGCTGCACCCTGTATTTTACTTTTCACTATAGTCAATGCTGCTGCGTACTTACTGTGTGTTTTGAAGTTTTTAATGCTGTCCATTAATCTGGATGCTTCTTCGCGCCACGACCGATAATTTGATTGATCGCCGTTGAAAATAGGTAGGCTTTTAAATGCGTCTAACTGTATTTCACTACCATCTGTATATGTGGTTCTTATTTCCTCTAGCACAGGTATGTTTGGTACTATGCCTAATCCAGATTTTACTTCATTTAGTTTTGTTTCTAAATTAGTGTTTATTTGATTTTGGTTAGTTATTATTGCTGCTAACCTTGCATTCTCTGTGCGTGTGTGCTCTAGGGTTTGTGTTACTGTGTTGCTCCTGGTTTCTAAAGCTTCTAATCTTGCCATTAATACTGCGAGTTGTTCCATTTTGAACTCGTGTCTGTTGTCGTCGAATTTGTGTGTTTTTTTTCTCCACATATACACTTTCACTGAATTGCTTTGCTGCTTCGTACGAAGAAGCTATATTTGTACCTGCTATGCTAGGTAATTCTTGTAACCGGTAACGCGAGTGTTCTGTTTATACTAGATTTCACTACTTGTTCCCGAGGTCCGCTCGATTGAAGTTAAAAAGTATATTTAACCTCCTGGCAGGATCGCCAATTAAAACACTTGTTTCTTACTTTTAAAATTAAACAATATTTATTTGGAACTATGTCCTTTATTATTGAAATACTTTTTACTAATTCTAAAAGGAGCTTAAGGCTACTATGTAGTTACAATAAGACTGTTGATAAATTCATCATACAGTCGTATTTATATACTTTTCTTATCTATCTACAAGGAGACCCAAGCGTACAATCGTCTTGCTTGATAATGAAGAAGAGATAATATTCCAACATTGTATACAAACGATATTATCTCTTTTACATATGTTATCATTGTAGCGTTGTGTGCAAGACTGTACTAGAGACTAAAGATATCATTGAATACAAATAATGTTATCTTTTTTCTCAATATGTTTTGCTATGGATACTTAACTCGCGCCAATTGATCCCTCAAAGTTTCATCATATTCGAGTTGAATTCTGTCTTGTAGGTGTAATATGGTTTTTGGCGCGCCTTACCAGATATGAGCGTTGCACTCGAGCTTTTGCCGAATAAAGACATTAAAAATTGAAACTATAGCAGAGAGTGTAAGGTACTTCTTGCATTGATTCAGAAAACCTGGACATTTTGCTGCGACTTGATATTATGTGGTCATTCTAACAAAATTTGTTGTTAATGCAAAAACCAAGTATGGAAAGTCTTTTGTTCATTGTAAAATTGATGGGTGAGGTTTATCAAATGGTAGAATGTGTGTCGTGTCTTTGAAGAATTAAATTCCACTTTATACGATGTACCCAATTTAAGTATGCTATCAAGGAGGAAACTAATGTCGTTTTCTATTGGGATTTTCAGATTTTGTTCTTAGATTTCAGATTTTATGTGCCCAATGGATCATAGAACGACATTTTTTTTCATCGGTGACGGTGCGTGTTGTAAAAGTCTGTTCTTAAATTGTAATTTGTGCTTACAAATTTATTTAATTTATGTTATCCATTGCAGTGGCCAAATGGAAATTTTTTCTCTATTTTTCACAGACTTGTCGTCTCTTAAAAACGTAAAATAACACACTTTAAGGTTTGACAAATGACAAATGTTGCGGTGTTAGTGTAAGTAAAGGGTGATTTTTTAGCTGGTTTGGTTTTGGCAACACTGGTTTTGACAGCTGACGTGTGTTTAGTACCTTGTGTCACTGTCAAACAGCTTCAGTTTGGTTTGCAATTTAACCATGGATCGTCTTACAAATGAACAATGCTTGCAAATTATTGAATTTTACTATCAAAATTCGTGCTCGGTTCGAAATGTTCATCGCGCGCTGCTTCCATTTTATGATCGGCATTCTCGACCTTCTGAGCAGTCTATTCGGAAGATTGTGACCAAATTTCGCACCAAATTTACTTTGTTGGACATTAAACCACCAACACGTTTACGTACTGTGCGTAGTGAAGAAAATATTGCGGCCGTATCAGCTAGTGTGACAGAAGACCGCGAAATGTCGATTCGGCGCCGTTCCCAGCAGTTAGGCCTTTGTTACAGCACTACGTGGAAAATTTTGCGGAAGGATTTGGGCGTAAAGCCTTTTAAGATACAGCTGGTGCAAGAACTAAAGCCAGCCGACCTACCACAACGCCGAATTTTTGGTGAATGGGCTCTTGGAAAGCTGGCCGAGGATCCGCTTTTTTATCGAAAAATTGTGTTCAGCGGTGAGGCTCATTTTTGGTTGAATGGGTACGTAAATAAGCAAAATTGCCGCATTTGGAGTGAAGATCAGCCAGAAGCATTGCAACAGCTACCAATGCATCCCGAAAAAGCCACTGTTTGGTGCGGTTTATGGGCCGGCGGCATTATTGGGCCATATTTCTTCAAAGATGATGCGAATCGCAGCGTTACTGTCAATGGTGAACGCTACCGAGCGATGATAACAAACTTTTTTTTACCCGAAATGGAAGTTCTTGACTTGCATGATGTGTGGTTTCAACAAGACGGTGCCACATGCCACACAGCACGCGAAACAATGGCGCAATTGGGAGGCAAGTTTGGTGAACAGTTAATTTCACGTTTCGGGCCGGTCAATTGGCCGCCTAGATCGTGCGATTTGACACCATTAGATTATTTTTTGTGGGGATATGCCAAGGCTAATGTGTATAGGGACAAGCCCGCTTCGATTGACGCACTGGAAGCCAACATCCATGCATTCATTCGTGAGATACCGGCCGATATGTGTGAAAGAGTATGCCAAAATTGGACTCAGCGGATGGGCTACCTGAGACGCAGCCGCGGTCAACATTTGCATGAAATTATCTTTAAACATTAAATTGCAAGGTTCAAACTATCGATTCAAATAAATATTTCATTCATTTTTTCGAATTTTATGTGTTTTTTTTTTAAAAAAAGTTCTAAGCCTCTTAAAAAATCACCCTTTAGGTGTGAATCTCGCCCAATGTCTGTTCCAATGGAAAGCGACATAAGTTTTAATTTGTACTTTTGGGACTTATAACCCACATAAATCCCGAATCGAATTTGGGACTTATGACCCTCCTATTGGGACATTAGTTCCAAAATTGTTTTGTCGAGGATGGGACATAAGTCCCAAATTTTACCATAGATAATATTAAGCAAAATGTTGGGGTTGTAAGCCCCAAAAGTTAAAATTGGGACTTATGTCCCTGCGCCCCAGTTTCACAGCAAAAGCAAGAGCGTAAATCAAATATACAAATATGAAAAAAGTGAGGCTGCTTTCATGAGCAAAACCATTCAACATAACTTGAAAAGCGTTTCGCGGTTTTCTGTTTGGCTTGGATTTTTCGACAACCTATTCGAAATAGTCTGTCTCTGTGTTAAAGTTTTCTTGAACGTGGACCCAGCTATGATGCATAAGTTTGTAGGGACCAATTTTGATGTACGACAATTGTTCTTATTTCTACTTTACCAAATAAATAAATAGATCGAAACGTTGCACTCTATTTTTTTAAGGTTTTTTGCTAACTAAATAATAAACATTTTTAGTTTCGACATTAAATTTAAGCAGTTTACATTTAAAGTCGACACTTAAATTTATTATAAGGCCCAATGACTTTATGTGCACAAATGTCTCATCGGTCTTGTTTGAAAAGGACTATGCGGACGAAATTTGGACGCTTTCTAGGGAAAAGCTAAGCAGTATTTTTTTCAGATAGGTATTCTATTTAAACTAACTTAATGGATGTATATACATTTGTTCTCTTCTGACAAGTCAACTTGTGATTTGAAATGTTTAGAATCACATAATGAACAGCGCAAATTAATGGAACCCCCAGACATATGAATGAAAATCACGCAGAACTAAATCCCAAACCCCAGTGACTAAGCAATGCACACGGGAGTTACGTATATGAACTCACTTTTCGTCTGGTCTATATTTCATAAATATCGGGTTTGAAATAACGCCGTAATTGGCTCAGCAAAAAAAATAAGAAAAAAACTGTAGCCCATTAATATAATTATGTGCCTGCACTTTTCTTTATTACTTTTGTCATGCTTCTGTAATATTCTTCGTTACCCACATCAACTTAAAAGTCACTATACCATTAAGGGGACCAGTACTATCTCTTTCGTAATGGATTTTCCTCCAAGACATAATTTTTACATTCATTGGAATTAAAGTACCTGTCCTAGTATTTTGTGTCAACTCAAATGTACATTGTTGTACATTCTACAGCAAATAAAGTGGTTGGTCTTCTATCAAATTCCCGCAAGAAGAAAAAGAAAGTTAAACCGAATCATCAACGTACCTACCAATAATCCCCCGGCTACATCACAATAATGAGACTTTATTGCTTCTTCCTTTGACATTTTTGACACTTTACACTCTGCAGCGTTTCTGATATTTGACACTACTTTTACCATAGAAAGAAATATCTTCTCATTATTTAACCACGCAGTATACCTACCTCTCTTTTGATCTCCATAAAACACACTTGTATTCGTATGACATTCACGAGAATTGTGAAAGGCATTGGCTTTCCGTTTGTTACCTTTTTTTACCTGTAATTCATCATTTTTCTTGGTGTTTTTAATTTAAAGGGAATTATGGTTTTATGCCAAAAAGGAATTTCCTCTTAGGCTGTCAAAGAACAAACAAATCAAAATCTTACGTGTAAACACAACCTGCATGGGCATTTTCAAAGACATTTCTGTGAAAACAGTCGAAAACAATTATCACCATTTTCTATTTATGTACGTTTTGTGAAAGCTAAAATAAAAGCAATGAATGTTGGGTCGGATTTTACTCTCCTTTATTCCGACACGTATCGTTAAGTGTATTATACAGCAACACCACAGGCATCGTTCCATTCTTGTGGATACCGCTTCAAGTCCAGATAATCTATTCAGTTTTCAGTTTCGTGCAGTCGTTCAAAGAAAGAAACATAAAATGAAACAGACATATCTTCTTTTGAAAGCATTTCCGCTCCACTACGTTTTTTCTTTGACTGTTAATTGTATTTTTGTTAAAAAAAAAAAAACAAGAAATATTAATGAATATCCTTCCTCAACAGCTGGGGATGTCGATTAATGTTATTACAGGATAATTTGCAGTGCAGAGTACAACAAAAAAAAACAAATTCTTAATCGGTTTTAATGCCAATGACTAGAAAAGCATGGATAAGCGGCCCAATTTGAGGTCGACTAGAACCACTCCAGAGTCATAGGATTGTCACATCACTTAAATATTTCTTTCATATTTTCATATACGATGCGGAAATATTTTAAAATTCAGATCCTAACAACCTATAACAATAATTGTAACTAATAATGTCTGCATGTAGCACTTTCGAAATTTTTAAAAAGATGTGTGGTTTGTTGGAGTTCGTTTATGTTAAAATAAATTTCTTTTGATGCATATTTATGTCTCCATAAAACACACTTGTATTCGTAATAGTTAGCATTAGAGTTCATGAAAATAAATGGTTCACCCAAGTGACATCTGCGATTGACAGCGAAATCTCGCGCTGACTTCTTACCCTGACTAACAACGCAGAGTTAGTCCAATACTCAGGTATAGGGTGCCCCAGTGCGAACACCGGTTTTAAGTGTCAATACGAACTCTGTTCAAAAGTAAATTAACTAAAATTAACATAAAGTTTGGACTAAAATGTCAGAAGGAACCAACAAAACGTGCTAAACACAGTGGGCTCTACTAATGCCAATGCCAATTCAGTTCGATTTTATAAAGTACAAGATGACCCGGCGAACTTCGTTCCGCCCAAATTCGCTATTGTAATGAAAATAATAATTCCGAGCATGCGCAATTCACATGCCACTTTATGTTATTCGATCAATTCAAATTCTGTATTCAAAAGTTGTATTAAATACAATAGAAAAAACTAAAGTATACGAGTAGCAATTTCGATGTGTTTCAAACCGGAATGATTGACGTGTCGGCAGGCCTTCCGCTTTTTCACTAAAGTGCTTTACGGTACACGACGTACAAAGCGAAAGGTTTTGCTCACACGCACGGCACATACAATTGACCATGTGAGAAACATGGGAATTCAAGAATTGATGCCACAAATATCCAGTGATTGTCCTTGCGACTTATTATTTGTCATAGTGAAAGCGAAACGCATGGGAATTGAACACGCTTAAAAACCAATGGCAAATCATTCCGAATAAGCGGAATCCGCGGAATTATAATGTTTGCCTTGAATTTTCCAGTCAAAATCGTCGCTTCCATGGCATTTGATTTCAGATTTTTCACAATCAAATCAAACGCGATCCGTCAAAAAGTTTCGATGGATTGGGGTTGCTCAGCAAAATTTTAACTGAGCCGAATTTCGATTTTAAATTGTGTAGCGGTAAGCTCGGAACGTCAAAAGAATTTAAAAATTTAACAAGTGAAATAAATGTTGTTGTATTGGAAGTGACACTATAAACCCGTTTTTCTATCCAGTCTATTTTTTTCAAAGTGCGGTTCCCCATACAAAGTTCTATCCTCAATCTCATCCTTTTTTTTCACGACAAAATGTAGCATTATCGAACGATCCATTCTCGAGTTTCATAGAAAACGGTTGAGTGGTTTCGGAGGTGGACAACAGCGCCACCTATTGGATAGACCATCAGCTCCCACGTACCCACTTCCCCCGCAAATTTTGAAAATAAAATTCTCTCTTAGATTTCCTATCTGTGAATACGTGTGTACTGTAATCCTCTTCGGCCGTTACAGCTGCGTAGTTGAAACTTAATGTAGAAAAATTCAACTTTTTCAATTGTTAATATTTAAAAATAGTAAAAATGCAAAAATAACCACCCAGAAAGTAGCTCTTTATTGACACTTAATTATTTGTTAAGACTGGTTGAGCGTGTGAACCCGTTAGAGGTAAATATACACTACAGAAGCTACAGAAATAATATAGAGTGGATGGATGGATAGGTAAAGCTTTTATCACAAAAGATGATTTGCAGTGCAGTAGTGCAGCAAATGTAAGAAAATTGAAAATGGAAAATCAAATTCCAATATTCGATCCCGTAGCTTTATATTAGTGAAAGAATTTTTGAAATCGGTTCATTAGTTCCGGAGATTACCTATCTCTTACAAACAAACATTACCTCTTTATATAATAGTGTTTGTACATCACATATTAAACGACTTTGTTTAAGTTTTATTTCAAAAAACAATAGTTTTTAATTTCAACCGTGTGACCAATATAACTGTCACGTCGCACGGATCCATATCAATTTATTCACTTTATACATTTCGCGGCAAGAGTCCAAGCGTGTGACCAGACGAGACTTTGACAGTTCATGCTTCTCGTGTTCAGTAAAAAAAAAATCACCAGCAAAACTCTGTTAAAATTATTTCAAAGCCCTTGCAATTTTTTCTTACATCATATTTCATTTTCTCAAGCTTCAACAAGGGCAGGGCAGTAATGCCAGATTTAGGGGAAAACGCACAAATTTTATCGTTGCTTATAATGAAAAAGGAGACAAAAGAGGGACAAACTTAAAAAAGGGGAGAAAAATAAAAATTTTCTGTGGAACGTAAATTATTTAGTAATAAAATTAAAATGTATTTTCATTACAAACAAATTTCAAAGAATAAATATTATTTATGATAAATATGAAAGCAAACAGCCCATCGAACATCTGCGTAAGCATTTTTGTGAATCTGAATGCATTCACTCGCTGTGACACTATACCTAATAGAAAAGGAAACAAATTGTGTATGTATATTTTTATGGTATTTATGCTTATTTAAGGCGGTTGCATTTTTTTGATTTTTTCATATGAAAACAATAGCAAATTTCCCTTAGGGTGAGAAAAGGGGAATTTGTTTTCGAATTTCGATAAAAAACAAATAACAAATGGAAAACAGTCTTTAAAGTCTGTGAACACTGGGGCAGGGAATGCAATGAGTTCCCGTTCATTCGGAACGACTTTTAATAGCGCTACGGTATTATTTATTCAGTTAAGAACTAATAGCCGCTGCTCAGCCCACCCAATTATGTAATCGTAAGGCCAACTATACACAGTGACCATCAGGTTCATAAGTAAATGTGGTGCGCAGTTGAAGATTGGTAGTCGAGCCTTGTTCCTAATTATCTGATAATTGTTTGCTTAAAATATACCAAACGATCATAATAGTTACAAAAATAGCAGAACTTACAGAAAATTTGTTTACCAACCTTCAGTAAATATGCGTCATTTGGATATTTGAAGTATACCTACACTTTGCGTCATTTTTCGTATGGGACGGTTTCGAATTGATTTCTTATTATCATCGAACAACCCATGGGGCTCACGAAGGGATGTCCTGCGTTTATTAGTACGTGCGTTTCATGGTTGTTTTTCTGTAAGCGTTATTATGTAAGGAAAATGACAAATTCCTTGTGGAAAATTGGTCACGTTGCAATCACAATAACTATTCAATTAGCACAACATAAAAGCTAATCAACTTTCTTGTCACGGGAGTTGTCCTGATTTGATTGATTGAATTTTAGCGTTAATCGAAAGCCAGTAAGTGGGTCATGTTATATAGTACACATGTAAGTTAATTAAAATTTGGGAGGAGGACCCATACTCCTTGTAATAGAATATAGTTGTCGGTGAACAAATATATTCGGTTGTTGACATTTGTTTGTGGTTTGCATTTGCTTCGAATATCAT
Organism: Cheilosia grossa; assembly: GCA_963082955.1. Lineage (NCBI taxonomy): Eukaryota > Metazoa > Arthropoda > Insecta > Diptera > Syrphidae > Cheilosia > Cheilosia grossa. The sequence goes on from OY720148.1 coordinate 30,401,290, forward strand.
CAAAGTTGTGGTTTTATAGATGTGTTAAGAAGGATATCACATTTGCAGGGATTAACGAATTTTTCCTATTAATCCGACATATACGAGTATGTGCTATACACAAGACATTTGTTCTTCTCCATAATCGTTCAGGGACATCGATTGTGAGCTCAGTAACGCATCAGGTATAGAATAATAATTGTGGCACATTATTGTTATTAAAATTAATTATTTGTTTTACTCATTTATATAGGTGGCGCTACAATCAGCCTCTCTGGTTTTGGCTTTTTTTTTGTTTTGTTGTGTTCGTTGTCCAATGGAAGAGAATAACTATGCATGACCAATTGTCCAACGCCCGATTTTTTTCAGGCTAAAATCACCTCCATTTTTAATCCTCCGTTTCTTATACCCATCAGCAAGCGGTTCCAGCTCTCTTGTTAGTTTGTAGTTCAAAAACCTGCGCCTTGATTTTGTGCGGTTTTTTGCGCAATTACGGTTGCGGAAAGGGTTCACGTATACCGAGAACTGACAACTTCCAATATTTTCTGTTCTAATGAAGCCTTGTTCCTGGAATTTCCAGGCGAGCTTTCCCATACGCAACCTATTGAGAAAATGTCGGTTGAGAACAACTGGAAATAGCGTGACCGTTGTGCGACAATTTTGTACTTTTTTCGAGGACCCTGATACAATTTGTTGTTCCTTTGTTTCTTTTTATTAGACGGAAAAGGCACATTTAAGGACTATTCACACGAGAGCTAATTGCGAACTGCGAACAAGCGAATATATATAAGTCCACAAGCCAAAAGTCCACAATGGACTTTTGACCCACTTCAGTGGGCTATAAATTCAAAATTGATCCAGGTGAGCCAAAAGTCCACACGAAATTCTTGTGGACTTTCGACTCATCTGTTGTGGTTTTTTGGCTCACTATGGTCCTCAATTGTTAAGTACTCACAAGTCACAACTTTTTTGAAGTAAGGTAGAAACCAACAACCTAACATAATACCGGTGAACTTTCATATTCGATAGCGAGTGCAGCCGAGCAAGTTCTTGAAGCGTTGTATTTACTCAAGGGAAATATTTAAAAAATAGGCTAAGAAAATAAAAATAATAAATTATTATTATTGTTTTATAAAATTAAGCGAATTAAGAAAATTATAAATATTTATATTTAAAGAAATTTGAAATAAATAAATTTTTCAAAATATAAATCTAAATATTGGGATAACGAATCAAATTATTTAAGTTAAATATACTTATTAATTTTTTGAACAATTTACAAAGTAACTTTGAAAAATTCGGCGGAAATTTTGCAAAATAACTTTAGAAAGTATATTCAAGATCAAAAAGTGTTTCCGAAAAGGAGTGGACTAAGCCATCGAAAGAGACGTGAGGTTTTGTGTCCTTTTTGAAGGCAAATTATTGCAGCAGTACAAAATATTATTAAAAAAAAATATTTTATATTATACTCCTCTCATCTACATCTTGATACATTCTTATACTTAACCACACAATTGGATTGCCAAACATTCCCAGACTTTTTGCATTGTTTTAATACATTTTGTAAGTCACACGAATAACTGTGGACTTATGGCCTACTTCACAATTTTAAGGTTGTGAACCTACATGGATCGAAATATTGTGGACTTTTGGCCCCCAATTGATTTGTGGACTAATAATTAACTCAAGTGGTTCAAAAGTCCTTTGTGGACTTTTGGCTTGTGGACTTATGACCCTGCGCCCAAAAAAAAAAAGTAATCAACTTAATTTTACCATGCTTAGCACTATTTCGAGTCCCGAAATTAAACTTATTGCTATTGACTCAATATATTGCCCTCGCTACTTATCTAAGAAAGCTCAAGAAGCTTAAGGAAAAAATGAAGATGATTCATCTATGACTGCTGGACTAGAAAGAACAATTGTGTTTAAAATGAGTGTAACTGTTATGCTATGTCGAAATATAGACGTAAGTTTCGGTTTGGTCAACGGATCCATAGGAATAGTTAAACAAAATTCATGTCGTGGTGATGACAAGACACTACGAGTATGAATCCGAGAAGACAGCCACAAGATGATTTCGCTGAAGATGATTTTTCGATGAAAATCCGAATCATTTTCAAGTTGTTGCTCAGCCCAATTCACGAACATACGACGCTTCTGGTGGTCAAGCGGCTTCAGTTCTTGCGTCAATTTAATTTTGTAAGGATGTAGGCCAAGATCTTTTCGCAAAATTCGCCACAACGACGTCACAGAGATGCCCAACGCTTGAGAGCGACGTGTGAGAGACACATTTGGGTTTTCTTCAACTGAAGCCTCAGCGGCAGCAATATTTTGTACTGTGCCTGTGGATTCAAATTTTTCCACTAGACGCTCAATTGTTGATCTGCTAGGACGATTATGACGACCATAAATTAGACGTAGCGCTCTTAATTTCGACTCGTTGTTGGCTCTTTCCATCATGGCAAACCTTACTGAAGAGAAATGTCAAAAGAGCGGCAAGAAATTCGGCGTCGTCCCTGTCGCTCTACTTTTGTAGCGTCCCTGTTGAAAAACCCTTTATAAGCGTTGAGCCAACGCATTTAAATATTTATTATTCACCACCATTTGTTACCTAGCCTTAAGTCAAATTGTATATACCAAAAGTTTAATAAAAGCAAATGCAAATGATGACAAGATAAAAGCCAAGGGGGTAACCATTAAATTTAGTCATGGAATTGTTTATGATTTAATGCCTGTTAAAACCAAATTTGAAGTCATAGTAGAGCTTTCGTATATTGGGAACAGTTTCAAATTGCCTCGCACATGCAAACACAATACATAAAAGCCAAGGGCTCAGTCTCCTAAATGCTCTTATTGATGTTGGTTCATCCTTATTTTGTAGCGGCTAGAGTAAAAACTCTTAATCGTGTCCACTTAATTAATTTTGACCCAAGTTAAATAATAGCGCAAGAAAGTGTTATTTTGAAGTACCTATAATAGATTGTGTACAGTCAAATAATTTTTCGACTGCTCCTTGGGAAAAACTTGCTTCAATAGTGTTGCAATAAAATTCATCGGAATGATTTTGTACTGCGTTGAAATATGCGTTTAATGGAAAGAGAAACTAGACTTCATTTTCAATCGAAAAGTCGAAATCGAAATATTGTCGTTGGCTTTGTAGAAGAATTCGAGCGAAGAATACCGAAATGACCGACGATTATATGGCGAAGGCGAAGAAAAAAGCTTTTGCGAGATTGCTGGAGCCAACGACAAGACTACCAATCAAGCATTGAATTTAATTTCAGATTCGATTGGTAAAGAGAGTTATTTAGTACATTAGTTAGTTCAGTTTTTTAAGTTTTAGTACAAAGGGGAAATTAAAAAATATGGCGAACATTGGTTTCCAAGCGCTAATTTTTAATGTTTCGTTTGAATGATGATGCATTGTAAGTGAGCAAATTAGAGTAATGTCAGTTAACGTTTAAGTTTAAGGTTGATTATTTTGATGAATGTGAAGTTTGGTGTTGTTGGTGACTATGGTGTGTTTGTGTGTAGACCTGATTTGTCCTCACTCCTCATTTGTGACGAAGAATCGAAGAATCGCAACTCAAAACAACCAATAACAAAAAGAAAATATACCCAAAGAAATAGGAGGGATAAACTGAGTTGATTTGAGTAGAGTCCACACTATATCTGTCAGTATATCTTTCGAGATTTTGACATGACAAATACTAAAATCTGTGCAAAAATGAGTGAGATCGGACCAAATACATAAATCTTAAAAAAGAGCCAAGCTTCTCTTTATAAAAACCTCTATACAACAAGTCAGCCTTGAATTGTACTAAAAGTATATTTACTTGGCAAGTTTGCTTTTTATTACGTCCATTTCGAAAGGAAATTTTAGTCAGTATAATCATTAAATAATACAATTTTCTTAATTTGTTGTTATTCCAGTACTGTTCTACTTTAAATATTTGTTATTAAACCTTCATGAAGGAACAACTTGGCGTACTTTTAGATCTCAGTACATTTGTGTGTCGAAAGTCCAAGATGGCATAACAGGAAGCACTTACAAGCTCATGTTTAATGTGCGGTTAGGCAAGTTTGTCCGACGAATAGAGCCTCTCTTTGTCTGCCCAGCCCTTCAAACTGGGTGTTCGTCTAAGAACGCTGTCGACCGGAAAATCAAACTTTAACTGATCTTGTCGAAAAATCCGGTAATCTCGATTCGCAACAAACACTTCTTCCAATAAAATCCATATGGGGGTCTTGGTAAAAGCCTAGATATTGGGCCTTAACAAGAGGTACGAAGATATTCAAATATGTTTTTTAAGCGTTGCTTATCCAATTCCCTTGGTGCCTTCTATCATAAGCCGAGCTTTTGCAATCACATTTTCTTACATAGCTGGGCGAGACTTGGACCTCTGTGCAGAAGAAAACTCGGTTCGAAAAGTCGATGCAACAATTTTAATATTGGACTGTGACTAAACAAAGAATCCTGTTCAATTTAAATAAATAAATTATCTGTCACTATTAATGACAGATGTTATTTATGGTGCGGATGCTAAACCTTAACCACAAAATAAGCAACCCTTCCTATATACCGCAACAACAAACATCCTAGTCCTTCTTTTTAAAAATGAATGTACACACTAACATAATATGCCAACAAAACGAATGCATGAGTGATTGAGTGAGTATCTTTATTCCTGACATCGCCACACACACAAGTTTTAATAAAGGCTTAACGCTCACTTTACGGTTCTAATCCGCTTCAGCCATAAAATTCAGAGATACCTACTTCCACCATTCCGCCGCATCATATTAGAAGGAAAAACATCCAGAATCCAACCGGAATTGCCGGAAATTTTATGTATCCAATCGCTGTGCTCTGATGCTCCAAAATTACGTCAAAGCGTGTAGAATCAGGAAATCACTTAAAACAAAAAAACAAACGAGCAAAATGAAAGGAATTACCATCCCACGATTGTGTGATACAATTTTAAAGGGCACACTCCCACGCAAAGTTCTTTTCAACACATGTTTGCCAAGTACACATGTCGCATCAATCACCGAGCCATCAGGCGTCCCCTTCGGTCCCTGGAGCTCATCACCATCACCTTTTATATGCGCTCAACAGTGGCATAGGAAATCCCAAGCGCTGGCTGTGATAAATAACACCCTAGATCCTGGAGAAGGGCAAACCGCCAACAAAGGTGGGCGAAGAGTGAAAATGTCAACTTTCGCCCCATTGTTGGTGGCGGTGGGTGGTTGTAATAAAACGTGGTAATAAAACATTCAAGTGTACCGAGGCAAAAAAGGACTAATTAAGCAGAAAATCTGATCAAGAATTACACAGCCCGATTAGGGTTGTCAGGCTTGTTGGTTCGATGACATGAAAATATGATTAGGGTGTCCGGCTTAATTATGTTAGGGAGGAGAGGGCAAGCAAACGAATTGCCAAGGGTACGCCAAGAGGCTCTGTAATAGAAATCATTTGAACGTGAAATTGAAATAAACCTCACTTGACATTTGTATTATTTGCCGACGCTCTTACTTTCGTGTGATTAATTTCGCCCAAAAAAAATAATGAGACGACACAAATAAATCGTTTTGTCTATGCCAGTGGCAGCAGCCAAGGATACTCAATTATAGGACATTCGAATGGATGCTCAGCACTCTTTCGGACTAACCGATGACAGTTGGAGCTTAAGGATATCGTTCCTCTTCTTGCTTACAACACGTTCCATTAATATTATTTCATATGCTGTAGGGAAGAGTGATTGCCAAGCGGCTCGTTCTCAGAACGCATCTGGAGAGGGTCTTTCTTCTGACTTACTGCCTGGAATGGCTGTAGGTGCTCCTTGTTGCCCGAAGGAGAGTTGACTGGCGAGAGTAAAACTTCCCGTTCCCGTTCGAATAGATATTCGCCTTTGTTTTGATTTTATTGGCCTGTATATATATACTGTTGATTTAATAATTTTGTCTTCCTGGAAGCGGGCCTTAATTGCATGTGTATATTTTCTTTTCTATTCCTTTCGCCCGACTAGGGATCATTCATTTTTCTTATTTCGGCTTGTATGTAATAGCACTGAGCAGTGAAATTCCAGTTGAAGTACGAAAAGGAACCCAAAGGAACAGAAATATGCATTAATGGATTTTTGATACATTATTTATTGTGGTGGTGGAGGATGTGGATTCTGAAACGAGGCGGAAGAAAGGACGAAAGGTCAATTCACGTGGGACAGCGGTAAGATTTTGCTCTCTTTGCATCGCGTTCACCAGGATTGGATTTTGTCAAACTGTGTGGAGTTGGAATAGTTAATTAATGCGCGCCGATGATTTCCCTCTTCGGAGATAAATGGCGAAAGTAAGAATGTGGCTGTGTATTCATCACTGTTCACTGGGTCGCGCGAAACTTTTCGCTTATTGCAAGATTTGTTGAGTTTTCCTGTTTTTATTATTATGAAGGATGTAGGTAGACTGGTAGGTATTTGAAGGATTGAGAAAGCTTTACCTTATAAAATAAACCATAGATAAAAGGTGAACATTTATGTAGTTGAAATGGCAGTCAAAGTCGTTACCTACCTTCATAAAAAGTCTGACGCATGAGTTTGTGCTTACAAAACTCAAAAAGTATAGTAAAACATTGCATTTGAACAACGAGGCGTGACACCCCACATAAAACAATTTTCTTATAACACTACCTATATCTTATTTACATTTCTGACAGCTGCTAAGCAAAATTTGATTAATGCACGTTGTTCAATTGCATTTCCACCCATACGCGGCATCCACGTTTAAGTGGAGCTAATAGCAACTAATTATACTATTAGCGCGTATTTATTCGGCCTAACATTTTTGTCTCGGTGAAGGAGGAGGGACCCTAAATATTTATATAAAATTTCGACCATTTTGACAATTGTGTTCATTCCAGCAGTGACATCAGACTTTTCGGACCTTTCGGGTAGTTCGCACAACGTCAGAAGAAGAAAAAGTCAAGTGACAGCAAAAAAACTTGTAAAAAAAAGAACAAATCTTATATGGTTGTAGTATAGGGAATTATGTTATAAAAAAAATACTGAAAAGTATATAATAAACAAAATGAAAGCATTGAAGAGTTGAAAAACGATGTTTAACAAACGTATTTGGTAACAGCTGAGGAGTTAAAGTAATGGGAATTGGACGCTTTTTAACAACATTTGAACAAAACACTACTCTGGCCATTATAAACCAGCTTTGTTATGCTACAATTTTTTTTTGTTGCTTGAAGCTTGGTACGTGGCTCGAACTAAGTTAAGTTCTATCTGGTCCCCAACTTTACTCTCCAAAGATAAGCTAAAGTCCTAGCTAAATTTTGACACAGAAAGCGCTGTTGACAAATGTGACAAAAAAGTTGTTCTTGGAAAATAACTTACTTCAAAAATTCAACTCTCTCTGATTTCATCCGTTTCCAGTACTATGTACTCCTCGTCGAGCTATTTATTCAAAAAATTCATCTTTGCTTACTACCTTCTCCCATTTTTCGCAATACAAAAACGCAAAAAAAAAAAAAAAAACATGAGAACACAAGAATCTGTCAAAATCTAGCCTTCGAAATTGTCCCGACCCATTAAATGGGGGCGCTAAATCTTGACAGATACATGAAGTACATTTTGAAACAAAAGTTTGATAATAAAGCTCGAGCTGCGTACCACTCAGCTAAATGGGTTCGTTTAAATTTAGCTCAGCTAAATTTTGGAGAGAATTTTGTATGGGGGCGAAAATTTAGTTCGAGCAGCGTACTAAGCTTTACAGTGATCTACAAGGTTCTTTTTTTAACTTCGGTTGAACTTTTCGCGTCTGTTTTGTGAGTCACTGTTAATGTCAAATTTATGGGTTTCGTTTCATTTTAGTTTCGTGGTTAATAATTGTTGAATAATGACTCAAACCAAACAAAACCATTGTAAGGCCAATTGAATTTTTATTCCTTATAAGTTCAGAAGACGTAAATTGTTAAAATTATAAAAAGGCATAGCTCTACCTTTTCGGCTATAAACTCATTTAGTTTACTCGTCTAATAGCGGCGTTCTAACCGTCAATATATTTCCCATAAAAGCACACTATTCCACTGATTGCCCACTGTTGTGTCCATCGTCAAAAGGTTTTTTTTTTAACCTATTTCAGTACCCAAATGCGCAATAAAACCGTTAGTAACATTTGTAATAAAGTGCTTTTTGTTCATGTGTCTCGATCTCGACTTCGAATTTGTTTTAAACTTCCAACATATTTCAACTTCTTTCTATATAATACCAGCTTATTGGTAATACATTACTATACAGAATATAATTTAATGGAGGGATTTCAACAATATCAAACAACAAATTTTTTATTATTATTATTTTAACAAATAAACATAAATGCACAGGTTGAACTTAAAAGTAGCAGCACTAGCTACAAGGCTTACGGCTGGGACAAACAAATTGCTGCTTACAACTCACTTCGACTTGTGATAAATAGTTTAGTTTAATTTTGGAAGTGTCAAGTAGGACGAAGTTGTGCAGAAGACTCGACTTTGCTTTGATTTGCTTTTCAGCAAAACACGCCTTCAATCGTCAAAAACCTTAAAAATTTGTTAAGTTTATTTGTCGTGCCTATCATTTATGTTTTGTTTCGAAAGTGTGTCCAATTCTCACGTCGGCTTAAGCCCTCATCCGTGCTGATTATAAATAATGTCCTCTTTTTCTTTTAAGGTACCTATATGTACAGTGTACACCCTAACCTATATCTACTATGGTAAAAGTGGGTATAATTTGCCTAGAAGAAGTGTTTGAGTGCGGGATTTTATTTCGAATATTTATGTCCCAGTTTTATCACTCGATATATTTGAATGTCGCTTTCAAATATATTATCTGACTACCGTACGTGTGCGACAACTTATCATCCGAAGTTATAACAAAAACGATAAAACTTCGGTAAAAGAAACCCAACCGAACCACTTTACCGGTATCATCTTCAAAAAGTAATGAAGACAAACTCAAGTTACAAATAACCATTTTAAAATATAGCAAAGCAACATCAGGCGAGCGTTTTTGAGCCACCTTGTTCGTGCCCCGTTTGTTAAGTACCTATTTAAATAAACCGAAGCTTCTGCATCGGGAAGAGCATTTTCTTTTCGTATGTTAGTAAGCTCAGAAAATGGATTTTCGTGCAATTTTCTTATTGAAACAAAATGAAACATGATACTTATAAAAGTAGAAGATAATGATTTGAATCACCATGTAGAATGTATGCCCCCATTATTACCATTCCATTGAGGCATTGATCAATGGCCGTGGCTGGTAGCCATTTTAAATGTAATTTAATAACTTCTAGAGCAAACATTTAAAAGCTGTTCTCCTCCATTGTTGCTAGAAAAGAGCTGCATTTTCGTGATTTCTTCACTTCCCACAAGCTACTGCATTCACTACGAATGACAAATCATTTTGACAGGTGCCATATGACAGAGATGTTAAATTCGAATCTCGAACAACCCTGTTTCAGATATGAATGGCAAAATTAACTACAAGATTTATTCAGTATTTGTTATGTCCTTTTCCATTTTTCGAAGGCATAGGTATCTTCGTCATAGCCGCTGAAACGTTTCGAGACACTCACGTCAACCATTTAATTATTGCAAGTTTACATAAAACGACTAAGCGCTTCGCATTAATGTGACAGAAAAATGTTTCCTTCTTGTGCACCTTTTTGTACGAACTGTACATTAAAAGCAATTAAAATTAAAGCGTAAGCATTTGTGCACACGTCGAACATCGCAGTCGGTGAATAAAAAATTACCAAAATATGTAAAATTAACTGCCGATTGGTGGATATACAGACTCCCAAAAGTAGATAACAATTAATAGTTCGTTTTAAAATATAAACCGCGAAATTTGCATTTTAATGGCAGCACTGTTAAGGATAAAATGTATAAATTTATGGATTTGTGGTAAAACATTCCATACAGGCAATAAGAACGGTAATAAAATCCTTTTTTTTATACCCTGAGATATGCCCGCCACCAACTGTCATACAAATTTATATGCTGATTGGATTTTACAATTCGCATTTAAATTTTCATTTTTTATAAACATTTTGCATATTGACGCAGTATTATTATCGTATACTGCGTAGGCAGGCTGAAGTTGACTGGTATCAGGCGACCGATAAGAGGATTTAAGTGGTACCTATAACAACAATGAATATTTCAATATTAAATGGAGGCAGATGCTTGAGAAACAACCCAATGGAAAGTGTGTAACATCGAGTGATAACTCTCAAAGGAGAAGTGATCTCCAGAATTAAGATGTAAGAATATGGAAAGAAGAGCGACGAGAACAATATAATTATTTACAAATAGTTAAATTTTCTGTCTGCTTGTTGGCGGAAGGATTTGTTATACCCCCATCGTGTGAAAACTACTCACCCGGTCAGTATATCGATCTCTGCCCTGTCCCTTTGTGTAAATGTAATCCTCTGCCTCTATGGAAAATAGAACCACATAGTTGAAGACCCTTCTGAACGACCCCCAAATCGGCACAAGTGTCAGGAGCTTCTGTCAACATTCTAATTAAATTCTTCCACTCGAACGTTTGCAAATTAAATTTACATCGCCCCATCGAATTCGTTATGTGTATATGAGATTTTCATCTACACCAAGTGAACATTGTAGTTAATTATTTAAAAAAAACTTACTTACAACACCCATGTGGACTCTTGGCTGTCGCATATGTTTAAATGAATTTCGTTTTCTCTTTTATTTCACAGGGTAGTGATGAATCGGCAGCTGAAGCGCACGCCTTTGATGACATTAAAAATTTAATGAAGGTAAATATGGTTGTCCCATCATAGGGAGTACCAGGGATGAAAAATGAACTGTGTGGACTGTAACTAAATCTTAGTTCCGATTGTATTTTTTTGGGCTCAATTGTATTTTTTATCTTCTCGTATAGGAGTAGGAAAAAGATATCGTTTTCGTACAAAATTTGGAGATGTTTTTTAGTTCTATGTAATATAACGCAATTCCGGCTGTCTGTCTGTCTGTCCGTCGGCTTCTAAAGCCTACAGGTAGGCGGATTAGTTTCAAACTTAGTTTTTAGAGTTTTAAGGCTAATTTCAAAGCCATTTTTTTAAAAAATACTTATACATATATCATTTTAACTAAAATGTGTTTTAAAGGTACTATGCATGGTCATTTCTAACTTGATGGCAAACACTGTTTATTCCTAACCTAAGTCAATTTTTTTTAACATTCGTTTTCTAAACGGGCACAACAAACAATTTTAACCAAAATGCAGACGTAAAATTTATGTATTTAAAATGACTGCGTCTTTCGTTTTCCACATGAATTTAACAATAATGATACTTTAAGCAAAAGCTCGTATTAGTTTTAAGCTTAACAGTTGAAGAACAATACAGCAATTAAGACCTCAACCGATTTTTTTCCACTATCTAGTTCATTTTTCAACTTTTGTTTCGATGTAGTCCAGGGCTTCAGGCTTTACTCTCACAGTGATTACAACAATTTAATGTGGTATTCGATTGGGCGCTAGAGCACCTTTTATGCTCGTTTGGTACAAAAAAAGCGCACTTTTACAGATTTGAAGGACTTTTGCTAATCTGTATTTTTTTTTAGACTTACCAATACAATTGCGTTTGAGTTTGACATCTGGTGGATTTTGTTTAGCTTTTCGTGAATTTTTTCTACATCAAAGAAAGTTATCGCATCGCGTGAATCTTTTTCTGTAAATTATTTATGTATAAATATTTAGAAATCAATCGGGACTCAAGTTTCGAATGTTTCAATATAAAATTTAACCAGTGAATGGAAACGCCTTGAAAAGTGGCGAAGTCTACACATATTCGAATCGCCCGAATATGAACACAAACGGCCTTACTAACAACCAAATTTAGACTCCACTTTAGGGCAATAGCCGAAATTAAAATAAATTATGTAATCAAGTTATTTTGACTATACGATAATCGAGACTGTAATTTTCGATCCGAAGAAAGTCGAGTCTAAAGTTAAAACGTCAGTTTGAAGTAAGTCAATTGACCGTTTTGAATTAAATTAGGTAGGAGCTGAATTGGTAAGTTATTTAAACATATTAGAAATGTCTTATCTCAAAATATAAAGCTTTTTTGTTTGTCTTGAGCATCAAATCGAACATTCCATTAATAGTTTTCTTCAAAGCTGTTTCTCACTCCATTTTAATGTTATGAATATTTTCTGATCCGTGCAATGGCATTGCAAAATGATAGACAGTAAACAAAGAAAAGCCGCAGCTTAAATTGGACGCAATCCATGCGAGAACTTTTAGTTGACTGTGTCTAAATTCTAAATTAAATCGAGCAGTGTCTTTGGCAAATCTGTTAAAGAAGATTAAGTAGAATCAATATAACATTGTTTTATTATTACAAGAAAAACAAAATACTTAACCTGTAGTGCCCAAAGAATTCTTTCTCTAACGGGTCTATTTATCTTTTATAGACTTTTCTTTTTCGAGAAAACTCAGCCTCGTTAACTATATGAATATCAGCAAATATATCCTCATCGCTGCTCAACATTATTGAAAAAGTAAATAACTAGAAGATTGCTACTCAAAATAACTTCCAATTTCAGCCAAATATTTGAAAGCTCATATGAAATTATAACGCATTTGAGTTATACTGTAATAATTTTGCGATTAAGTCAGATGTAGTTAATGTTCCGATTAATTTGATTGTTGGTACCTACAAATTAAAAGTCGATACTATAGTTAGTTTCGAAATTAGTTAAACTCGAGTTTACCGTTTGGTTGTTGGTAAGGCCCAAAGAAACGAGCAAGTGACGTTAATATGTTCGATTAGTCACACGAAATCTGAAATCTGAGAGCAAATCTGAAGAAACTCTAACGAATACCACATAAGCCACTAACTAAGGTATAGCTTAGCTGTTCCATCTTTTGTATAATTTGTAAAATACCCACTGCAAATCACTTCACCTTGTTTTAAGGGGAAGCTTACATTGGGTATGTTGTACAGTGAAATTGTATGCGTTCGTAAAAAATATAGCAATACTTTAGATAAACGAATAAAAAAAAATTCTAAGAGGTCATTGTGTAACTATGTATTTTTTCAAAATAAAAAAATACTCTTTGAGGGTAACTTTTTCCGGGCGATTGTATTTTGTAATTTTTCAAAGTTCATTGTAACTTATTAGTTACGATTGTAACATGTTTTCCAACCCTGGGGGTGCACCGAATTCTATTAGCTCTCAATATTCCCCGAAATATTATTTTTTTTTTGCAAATTCATTTCTTCTGTACATCCATCCCGCTCTGCTAATTGAATTAAACGTAATGTGAGCAAAGAAAGAGCTCGGCCACTGAAAAAAAAAAAAAAAAACCTATACCAATTATCACTGGGACATAATGGCGCCTGTCTCTGTCGGTTTTATTATCGCCTGACAGTGCTACAGCAGACACTTTTGTCAATTGAAATCATGAATATCTTTGGCTTTTTTTCAGTTAAATTGAATAGTCTGGAAATGGAGGTTTTAATGGACAAATTGCGGTCGTTCTTCTGATGAATATTAAACAAGATTTAAGGATCCACGTCATGTCTCTGAGATGGGATGTTAGCCCGAGTAAAGAAAGCAGAAACTGACATGACATGAGACAGAGTGTGACCACCTTTCCAAGAACTCATTTACGTAGGCAGAAGTTTTCATCATCATTCATTACACCATGTTCCCACCAACCGAAATCGCGAGGTTTCGTAAAATGTTTCCAAATCTCCGAGGTTTCGCCATACATTTTTGACGTGTCGAAATCTCGGGATTTCAGCGAAATCTAGTCGAAATCCGTCTGAGTTCATCCGCCCGTGAGAGGTTATCAAACCGAACAAGCCTACAGCATGAACTTTGGTTTCCAAAACAACAGCTGTTTGCCAGCCACTTCAAAATTGACCGCTTATGACTTTTGAAATCACTTCAACTCGGTGGGAACGACTTACGAGGTTTCAGTAAAAATTCATCGAAACCTCGCGATTTCAGTTTGGTGGGACATGGTATTACAAGACTGTAAATACAATTTTAATGCAGTTTATTAGTCGATATTCGAACAGATTTTACAAAAGTGTACTTTCTTTTTTCCATCTGATGCGATTTCATTCAACATTTGAGGCTGCATCTTTAGAAGAACTCGCAATGTTTCGATTTTCAACTGTGATCTTCTATCACTTCGATTGACCACTGAAAATACACGCTCAACGGTGGCTGATGTGAATGTTCGTTTAATGTATAAAAAACGAACGGAACACGAAGGAACACAATAATATTTCTAGGTCTGTTCCCTAACGACAATTCATACGAACACAAGTCAAATTTAGTCAATTCCCTTACGTAAAAGTTGACCAGTTGGAGGACATGTTCTCTTTTTAAGCCCGGCGCGGAACGTCCTCCAACGTCTTAAGAAATTGCTCTCTTTGTTCCCCCAATAAGTAATTATTAAAATAAAAATAAATCTTTGAAATCTGAATTAAAAAGAAAAACAGAGCCAATACAATCTGATGGTAGATTATGTCCTCCAAAGTCCGGGATTTTAAAACTTTTTGCCCTCGGTAAGCTTAGACAGCCATGGCAACCCTAGCTGACAGATGGTTGTCAAATCGTTCAAATGCTAATTTGCAACTGACTTTTTACATTAATTTCATTTATATTTTGTGCTTGCATGGAATTAAAATAGATTTAAAAACAAAAGAATTAGTATTATTATGTAAAAGGGGTTGTTGTACTGCGACCTTTTGGTCTATTGTACCCCCTGCTTACGCCTCAGGGAGGTCTATTCCCAAAAAGGTCGACATTCAAAAAAGCAAATGAAGTGGAGCTTTTAATTTCTGCAATAGAATCAATTAAACTCTTGCTCTTAAATTAAAATAATGCCAATATTGAATCACAAAGTTAGGGAACAAACACAATAGGTTTGTTTGACGTGGGCCCTAGTGCGCACTGGTTTAACACTAATGTGTTCGGTACAGCACTGAACTCGCCCTGGTACTGAAAACCTGTGTTTGACATGACTTCTAGGGCACGAATTCAGTGCTGAGTTGTGCTGTCTTTTCGCTCGCTGTCATTCACTTGTTTATAGTGATAAAGGTAAATACAAATAAATTTCGTATTCAAAATAATTGAGTTCACTCATGTTTAACAATAATCAAAAATATAAGGGGTATTCACGATTCGATGCAACTGTTCATTTAAATTCTTGATTCCTGTGTATAGCTAACAGAAAAAAATAAAGAGAATGGAAAACAAATGTAGGCGCCGCAGAAGGGAAAATCCAGTGAAAAAATGGACAGAAAATTTTTTTTCAAAGCAAATGTCAATTGTCCAGCTGGAGCTGTCATTTGTTTCAGTTTTGCTATACATGAGAAAAAGTGCGTTCACGATCCGATAAAATAAAATAAAATTTCGCAATTTTACTAGGCCTTTTACATCGAATCGTGAATACCCCTATAGTTTTATATCTTCACACTTCGTTCACCAAAAGACAAATATTTTTCAATTTCAAATACTGACATGATTTCAGGGCAACAAATCTTGCGTTCGATATAGTAGCCGAGTTTTAAGGAATGTGCAGGGTATTTAACAGGTGTGGAAATCAGCTGACACTTTTCAGTGCGCACTAGTGCTAGGCACGTCAAACAAGCCTAAAAATTTCATTCGCTTACATGATTTAAATCGAACGTTATCGATATGAATCGATCGCTATCGTTCAAAGTCTATGAACAAAAATAAAAAAATTCTCATAAAAAATTACAGAAAAAGAGAAAATTAGCAAAACAACGAGTAACGAAACGAAAAGGTTCTCACGAGGCTCGAAACAGCTCTGAGAGATATTCAAAAACCCATTTATCTTAAGTCGATTAGATTGGTTGGATTAGGTCTAACCCGAACGCATACATTAGTTTAGTCGGTAATATCTCTTTTCCAACTTCAGAAACATATGCGATCTGTCAACTTCATAGACAATCCATACTCGGACCACAAACTTCGGCCGGTTTCCCGTTTCTTGCCTACAAGCTATATTCTTACGGGTTGGCAAATGCTAGGTGCGTTAGAAATTCGACAAATGACAAAGGTCACATAACTCCAAAAATTCCAGCTCACCTACACACTCGCACCTAGCATTCATCTTCATAGAATTTTAACCGTTAAATCTATAATTATTGTGTATGACATTCGTTTTTCTCCTTTTTGTCACATTAAATCATGTTGAAATGTCAGCTTCGTGTAAAAGAGACAAAATGTGTGTTATAAAAGGGCTAGCAATTGTTTGCAATGCAACCATAAATTTTCAAACGAATTTATTTCAAAAAATTAGACGACTTTAAATCATTTTCAAAACACAATCAATTAATTATGTTTGCTTGTCACAGAATCAAAACACGTATAAATCGAATAACCACAAACTTCAAAGTGACGGGAAGAAAATACCATAAAATGTTGAAATGTTTAAAAAAAAAGTGTTAAAAAATGTAAATTGAATACATTTTCAATGCATTTTTGTGACATCTCTACATTAATTTGGTTAGCGTGAATGCACTCACTCCTATCGGGAATTTTCGTAGCAATTTTTCGTATTGCTCTGGTTTCATTTTAAAAGTCTGAAAAATGGAAAAAAAAAAAATTGGTGTCATACGGGCTTTACAGAGGCCAGTATTTTCTTTTAGAAATAAGTGTGGAATCGTTCAAAATGTTTATTGAAAAATTAACAGTGCGGAATGGTTGTAGCAAAAGAAAAATATTTTGAGCCCTCTCTTCACTTAATTAAGGAAATTTACGCATGAAATCAAAATTAATGATATCCAAAGGCCGAAAATACTCAACAGTGCTTGTCCTAATGGGCCTTACCAATAAACATTTTTAGTTTCGCCCTTAAATTTTAGTAGTTGACAGTGGCTATATTTACCAATCAAATTTCACAATTGTGAGCATCCGTAAATTTAAAGTGAGACTAAAATTGGTTATTAGTACGGCGCAACGTCTTCTTTAGATTGTCTTATTAACCAAACAAATCAAATTATTCGCCTTTTAAAAATGTGTAATATCTAGCCAATAGCATTCAGTAATGTGAAATTGTTGTATTCGCGAACTCGATCACATTCCTCCAAGGTTGGCAGCGGTTGTCAGTATTTACTTTATCTTTTTTGTGCGCCGTACTTATAACAAATTGTAGTATCGACTTTAAATTTACGGATGCTCACAATTGCGAAATTTGATTGGAAAATATAGCCACTGTGAACTACTTAAATTTAAAAACGAAACTAAAAATGTGTAGATCTAAAATTTAGAGTCGAAGCTAAAAATGTTTATTAGCAACGCCTATGTTTTTGCATGTCACACCGATTCTAATTGACATTACACTGATAGGAATACAAAATGGGGGAACTCGAAAAAAAAGCGAGGGGGCTAGCAGCAAGACGATTGCGAGTTGGGGTTCTCAGTATGGTTTGTCGATGTTCAACTTAGTACTCACTCACGAGTTTCTTGACTAGAGTCCATAAACGTCAAGTGGAACAACCGTTCACATGTCTGATGTACGTCAATCAAAACTAAAACACATCAAGTTAGGCAGCTGTCAGACCTAGGTACTAAATTATAAACTTGAACGTCGCGAATTTCAACCAGGACGTACTGGATAAATAATGTCAAATGCTCAAAGTTGACAAGTAACAAATTCAAAATTTGTGTTAAAGTCAATTGTACCTACATAAAAAAGGAGTGAAAAATAGTGAAATAAGAATAAGAGCTCATCATCGCTTTTATTTAATACATCATTCAAAATCATTTGTTTAAGATTTTTTTCCGACATTTTGCTATTACATAAATTTCTTGTTGATTAAATAATAATTTGTTTGCTTTCACCTTTTTTTGAAGACGTATCTGTAATATCTGGTGTTTTATTTTTGACGCAAAAAGAAATGATTTAAGTGTCTCAAAGGGCTTGAACTCCCTACACGTACTTTGGATTAGAATATATATCTATGGAGTTTACTTAGTTTTTTGAGTTTGAGAGATTTTTATTGCTTGACTCGGGGAAAGTACGTGAACAGACCTAATAAAAGCCTTACCCAAATGTGAACTGAGCGCAGTAATGAGAGCTAAATCTATTTCTAGTGATGTGAACCAGGGTCTCTCTTGATTTATCCCACGAAGCGTAGACATTTTTCCCATTTTTTTTTTACCATTTCAGAGGACTTGAATTCCCTCAAAAATCCCACGATACTTTTTTGAGAAAAATCCCCCGATTTCGTGCTGTTTTTCTTTATCCCACGGAAGGCTTTTTAGACATCGAAAATTCCACAAAAAAATATAAATCCCACGATATTAAAACACTGATGGGAACTATCAAATAAAAACAATCGAATTATTGCTGTGTTTCGAGAAGCACAGAGAACTTCTTCATTATTCTTCTCTTGTCGTTGGAGTACATTCCAAGTACAACAATATTTCCTCGCTTCATTTTGCTTACATTTTCGTGATTTTCAGCTATCGCTTCGGTACACGCAACATGACTTCAAATTTACGCACTGTACGTGTCATTTACGTACAGGTGGTCACATTGTTTACCTATGTTGGCCCTTAATTGAAGAAGCGTAGATGACATAATTATAATGTCCTTGAAGCCGTTGCACAAAAATATATCAAGTCAAGTTATGACTTTTTTGTATAGTTTTAAATTTTTAGCGTCAGGGTATATATTAAAATCTTTGTGCATCCAACTTTAAAATAAGAGATTATGTTCCAATCGGCCAGGGCATTCCTAAGCTTTGACATTTCAACTGGGAAATTTTGCAATGCAACTGTAAAGACTGTAGTCAATTTCGTGCAATAGTTTTCAAATCTATTCCGCACAAGCACCTTAAATTAGGAAAAAAGTTGAAGTTCTTCTATAGTAAGGATAAGGATTGCAGGTCTCTTTCATTCATCCCAATATACGGACAACCGGCACGTCGCAGTATTTGACGTGATTTGTTTCTATTGTCAGTTTCAAATGTTACTTTTTCTGCCTGACAGTTTGATCCTCGGGGCGTATCAGAAATTTACGCACGTAGTTCCTCCAAATTTATACCTTATAAATAACCAACTCTTTTTGTCCCCCTTTGCTGGAACTGTTCGACATGCCTGCAAAATAGGTTGCGCTGCGATTTGACAAATCTGTCTTGAAACCGATCGGCGACTGCGCCTTAAAATATTAAATGTTCGTATTACGTGGATCGAATTTAAATCAATCTGGTTCCTGGGGCTTTGATAAGAGGAAGAAACTGATGTTAAGTGTATAACAGAAGACACTTGAATAATCATACCATACGCGCTCCAAAGAAACGAATAAACCCTATCGCGGTACTCCTTGAACCCCTGCTACAGTTGTTCCATGAATTAAACTGACAGTGACAGTGTTATTGCTATTTTTGGACTGCGTACATATGCAAATCTTACTCACAGCGCTATGAAATTCGCCAAGAAATCGGCGCCCTTAACCCGCCATGTCACCCACACCGTAGACTGTTCGCTTCTGCCAATGGATTCGTCTCTCTTTCCCTTGAGAAAACGGGCAGCGAGAAATAGGAAATGTGTCATGGCCCTGACAGCAACAACCCAGCATCCGTATACATATTTATAATACACCCTGATAGCACAACATGACCTTGTGGATGCTATTCTCTTACATCAGCCGATAAATTAATATTCTAGCCAAGCACATTCCCGGAACAGTTCTCCCAGTGACACTTTAACGCATGAAATTCAAATCAGTTGCCTTCCCCATCGTCCTCCGAACTCGACTTTCCATCATCATCGTCGTCAACAAGTAACTGACGTGCGGGCCGGGTGATTACGGGTGGTGCTATAGCACCAGATGATTCCGAATCGACAGGACATTCTTTAATTTACATTAACCTGCTTCTGCCTGGATCGTATCACAGGTCTACATATATAATATATCTACTTGCAGATATAAATGTGGAAACCTTACACCAAGAAGTGTGACATTCTTTTGTGCGGAGAATTTAATAACGGTGTCCTGCACAGTTCGCTTCGGTTTTGCGTCGTACCCGTGTGATCGGCTTACCATTGTGGCTGACCGCTCACAGAGGCACCAAGGACCGATCCTGAGCTTCCGACTCATTTGGGAACTTGTGGAAAGTTTAATTAAAAATCCAGCCATGGAGGGTGGCCGCCCCTTTGACGGAGCTTAAACTTCGTTAAAGTTTAGTTCAATGGCTTTGGTCTGTTGCGCGGCAGGAACTATGTTCAAGGACTTAATGTTCGTTTAACTGGTTCAGCTTTAATTTCGTTCATTCATTTAAATTTCACCCCGTGGGATGGCTGGATATGCATATTTAATGCTCGGTCGAAGACAGTTCATTAATCAGATTGACACTTGGGAAAAGGCAGAGTTTTCTGATTGCGTCTTTGACGGAAATAAATTGAATCGTTAAAAGCCAGCGTATTGCATAATGCCGCGGAGGTAAGACATTTATCCGCACCGTGCTACGTGTTGGACATCGGTCATCGAGGGACACACGAATGCTTGAATGCTTTGCCTTACCGGCCTTACGTGTTTTATTCGAAGTGGGGTTGGAAGCCGTGCTCTGCAGAAGACGTTATCTTTTATCAATCTGGGAATATTGATTGTGTTTGGGAATCAAGCTTATGAGCCGGCGTCTATACATTGAGTGCTCCAGTCCAGTACATATAGCCATATGTATCACGTCGAGACTTCTTTGGATCGATGTATGGTATATCCTTTCCAATAGGCACAGCCTTTGAAATGGGAAATATTTTTGGTCAAACTGTTACATTTGCATTCATCCAATAAAAGAAAGACTCCTCAGACAGAAAGGCTCTTGAATTGTCGGGCTTAACTGGATTGCTCGTTTTAAGACCGCTAAAGGTCTTTTCGTCCGTTTTACCCAGAGAAGCGTTCCAGGATCTTCGCAAGAAAATGTATGAAAAGCTTCACAGGTACGCTGTTAACATTGTTCATTTGTGACATTAACACACGGAGAAAAATCGCTTATCAACCAACTTTCCGTTAAAAACTACCAAGTGAAACTGTTAATATTGCTCCTACAGAGTTAGTGGATTAAAAATAACCGACTTGTTTGACGAAACTTGGCTAAAAATAACCTTTTATCATTTTATTCCTCGCTTGTAAATAACAAACTAACTCTGTCGAATTTAACCATCTGGTTGCCATTTATCTAGAAACTTGGTTCTTAACAACTGATAATGAGTGCTATTTTTAACAGAACGTATTTTACCTATTTATATCGGTAGTACCCATTTTTTTCAACCGAGCAAAAATCACACTCTGTTAGAGCCAATTTTTAAGCTGCACTGAATTAAAAAAATCTCATCTCTGGTTCTGCAATTAAAAAGTACAGCCTACAACCTGAGCATTGTGTGTTGCTTTTACAAGGAGGGAGTTACTCTGGGTCGAATTACCGCATCCGTGAGCGACCAATACATCACTAAATTTGGTGGATTTTAATTACAAAAAAATAACAAATTCAATCACGTTGTACTCAATCACGTGTGCGGTAATTCAATCCTTGATCTGCATCACGATATCAGCGCAGTCTTCTCTTAGCCCAGAAGGACACAGAATAAAACGCCCTCCTGAAAAAGGTCAACGCGCTCATTTATCCGAACACAGCGCGAACACAGTTTGTGTAAACTGTACGCCTCATGGGCACCGCAACTGTTTAATACACCAGAACTTTGGAGGGACTCGGTCGTAGGTATGTGTGCTCCTTTTCACAAGATGTGTAGACAGCTTTGGCATTCTATCGAACCTTTCTCAGGGAACATTCTGTGAGTGACTTTCTGTTAAGTTGGAGTTGTGCGTCTTCCGGTATGAAAGCTCCCAAGTAACAATTTGACTTCGGTAAGGTGGTACCGAAGCTATTTCTCCTCCCGCAATATTAAACGCATAAGGTATAATGGAAACAAATCTGGTGCACTTTTATACAGGTATTTACTTGTTTTAGACTTCTTGAACAGCTTGGACAGACCTTATAGAAAACACAAAAACACAAGTTCTTCTTCTGGTAGGATATATTGCTTCGCAAAAGAAGCATCTCACATCTGCTTCTGCAGTACACTGCTGACCTGTGGGTTATTGCCGACTTCGGAATTATTACCGAAACTTTGTTTATAGGAGTTGAAAAAGTAAAAGGAAAATGTTTTTATTATGTTTTTCAGCTTTCTTTATCTTTTTATTTTTATATCCTATTAATAAATATAATCCCATGAATTGTTGCAATTTTCATGAAGTTTGCATTTACGTCGTTATAATTTACGTTCTACTTATATTGGGTCGCACTGCGTAGTGCGCTACCCTCTAGGCTAATTCGTCATAGTGCTGTAGCAGTGGTTACTCTAAAGGACTTGGTACATTTCAGAGTTTCCTTAAGACTAGCAATAAATTTGCAGGTTACTCGACCGAAGCAAGACAGTGTTACCAAATGTATTTATGATCGGAAAGCGTTTATTGAAAGTCACATATTGTTGACTATTTTTCACTGTGATAAGTGTATTATTTTATGTCAAATTAATCGGAACTTTAACTAAATCTGACTTTATCGCAAAATTATTACAGTATAACTCAAATGCGTTATAATTTTTTCTCTCCTTTCAAATAATTTGCTCAAATTGACAGTTGCTTGTATTTTGAGTAGCAATCTTCTAGTTATTTACTTTTTCAATAATGTTGAGCAGCGATGAGGATATATTTGCTGATATTTATATAGTTAACGAGGCTGCGTTTTCTCGAAAAAGAAAAGTCTATAAAAGAAAAATAGACCCGTTTGAAAAATATGACGAGAAAGAATTCTTTGGGCACTACAGGTTTAGTATTTTGTTTTTCTTGTAATAATAAAACAATGTTATTTTGATTCTACTTAATCTTCTTTAACAGATTTGCCAAAGACACTGCTCGAGTTATAATAAATTTAGACACAGTCAACTAAAAGTTCTCGCATGGATTGCGTCCAATTTAAGCTGCGGCTTCTCTTTGTTTGCTGTCTATCATTTTCCAATGCCATTGCACGGATCAGAAAATATTCATAACATTAAAATGGAGTGAGAAACAGCTTTGAAGAAAACTATTAATGGAATGTTCGATTTGATGCTCAAGACAAACAAAAAAGCTTCATATTTTGAGATAAGACATTTCTAATATATTTAAATAACTTACCAACTCAGCTTACCTAATTTAATTCAAAACGGCCAATTGACTTACTTCAGACTGACGTTTTAACTTTAGACTCAACTTTCTTCGGATCGAAAATTACAGTCTCGATCATCGTTAAGTCACAGATAACTTGATTATTGTTACACAATTAATTTTAATTTCGACCATTGCCCTATAGTCGAGTCTAAATTTGGTTGTTAGTAAGGCCGATTAAATGATATTTTTTAAGACAGCTGTGATTTATTTCATATTGTGATAAATTATTAAATGTGACATTTCCCCACACCCTCCACACGACTGGTGTGTCGGAGATGCTACTCACATGTATAACGGCTCTATCTATCTTTTTTTGCAAAGAGAATGATGAGACCTGGAATTATACAGAAAGTGAGTCAGTCGGTCCCAAGCATATTAAGTAGATATAAATAGACATTTTTTTTCATTTTAAATTCATTTTTTTATTGAGCTATTTCATTAAACTTACATCCTAGACAAAAACGATTAAATCTAATTTAAAACTAACATTTTTCTTATTCTAGCTTACTGGCTCTAAGCGAGCGCTCTAAACTTATCAATATCCTTAAAATTATTGCCTTTCGGCCTTAAATCTATCTATATCTATGATTTGTTTTGTTTTTTAATTTCCAAGAAACTTTAGAAAACTTGAATTCTTTATAATTGTTTTGTTCAAAACTACTTAAATAGACCTTCAGCTCTTCCAACTTAAGAGAGTTCACCTACAAGCTGTTTTCCGTATTTCTATGTGCGAAAGTATGTGTGACATGTTAAAGTACATTAGACGCACGCATACATTTGTACATAGCAACCTGACAGATGACTGACAACACATTCTGTGGTGACATTGGAAAAAAATTCAAATAATTCAAATAATTGGCCGTTTTCGGGACGTGCTAAGAAAACGCTGGGTATGGTGTGGCGAATTTAGTAACAATTTATGTTTCATTAAAACGATTATTACAAGGACTAATTTATTTTACCTAGACAATCAAAACAGTACAGGATGTTTACACTGTGGTTGTAAACAATGGAAACCGATAACTATAGGGATCATCTGCAAAAATGAAATATTTGGAGTTTTACTCATAGCTATACATTTTAGTTTCTGTTCTTTCGCGTACAGTTTAAAGAAAATAAATTCATTTTCGTGGATTGTATGTATCTATACGACATTTTTGTTAATAAAGTGCAATGAAAATTTAGAAAAAAATAAAAATAAAATGTTAAAAGAATTTTTTTTTTTTGTCAGCCGTAGTATAGGTACTTTTTTCGTTATAGATTGGTCATCAGAATTCCTAAAAATTTGTTCGTCATGTCCTATAAATTGTTAGGTAAGTGCTATGAAGGTTTCATTTATAAATTATCGATTCGTACGCGGGATTGTGGAATAAAACAATTTTTCTTTGGTCGGAATGACCTTTCCTGGTTAGTTTCTTTATTAAACTCAAAACTTAACCTATCGTAGCTCGTATTTATAAACCTAAGGTAATCAAAAAGGTGTCGCAATCCAAAAGTGTGGCGAAGCAAGGGTGTTGCGAAACAAAGGTGAATAAAGGTGCTGGGTTGGTGATTTCTGAGGAAATCCAATCTGCGGGCGCTTGTGTTTTGTGATTGAGTCAGCGGCACTGGTGACCCCTTTATAGCTGGAGGTTTCCAAGAAATTGGCGGGCAATGTAAAAAAGTTATTTTCTAAATAAACATTATTCATGGCTGTATAACTGTCTTTAGAGCTTCTCAATTAGCCGTTTGGAATCGGCATAAAATTGTTAGACCCCTTCCATTCGATCCAAAAATAAAACTCACACAAAACGAATGGTTGTGAGAAGCTAGGCCTTGGGTCCCTACGAACCTGTTGCGCCAACTATTATTATTGATTTACATATTTGACTATATGAAATTAATTTGTGCCTCTATAAAGCCTCCATAAGTAAAAATGCTACTACACCACTTCCAATCGCTAGCGGTCGACTGCATGACAGTTCATTGCTTCCATAATGCCTCCGGTCGGAAGCTCTAGCGATGCTTCTCGAAAGCGCTTCTAACCTCAAGCTTCACCGAAGCAATTCACTCTCCACACATCTCCTCACACATTGTCAGACGTCTAATAGAGATCTTACCGAAACATAATTTCATATCCCTCATACCTTTGTGTATGCTTCAGAAAGGTCTTACAGGAGTTATTTTGGAAACAGTCACTTCGAAATCGCTCTTAACAAATATAAAATTACAAACAAATTTACCCTTACCGAAGTCAAACTGTTACTTGGGCTGCACTGCTCGTCCCATAGCCTTGACTTGACCACACATTGCCAATGACTCAGAATAGATTTTCCCGCAAAGATACCAAAGAATAATATTTTTAGTTACTTCAGGTGAAGTTACAGTCCGGTTTGGACAAAATAAGCTTTTCCAGCCACCACTAACTTTAGCCAGCTGTCTCCAGTTTCACTAAGTCCATTAGGGTCCCCGACCACTTGCGTGCGCCATCTGAGTCGCCGTCCTACCTCAGGTGTGGATTCGACCAATTCGTGTTTCGTGTCCTTCGCTGAACAGACCCAGCCATCACAGTTATCGGACCTTCACTCTTTTGACTAAGTAGATGTCGCTGTACATTCCGTCGTTGTATCTCCTCCTCCATTCACCGTCTATGCAGACGGTTCCAAAAATTGTACTCGAAGAATTCCTCTAGAAACAACCCCGAGTAACCTCATCCGCTTTTAAAAGAGTCCAAGCCTCTGTGCCATAGAGCAGGACTGACAATACATACAAAATAGTCTTTGCCAATCTGGAAATATCCTCAGCTCAACACCGCTTCCCCGGCTCCGATTACAATCCACCCAACGAACCGTTCTGCTCGAGTACTACCCGCTTAAAGTCTATGAAACTAATCCGAATACACAGTAACAGTATATGGTTAGGGCCCCAACACAAATTCCCACACCACTCACGTATTCTTTCGCCGCATAAAAGCCATCCTTCCGGATTGAGTCCTTCGTTCTTTCCATAAATTGACAGCATTACGTTGCGCTTGCCTTCGATTTTTATATTCCTCTTCGTTTTCCTTTTTTTATGGACCGTTGCAGTTGACCCACACTGGCTGCGGACAACCTTGCCTGCTAACGTGGATGACAAAAATATTGGTTTTTCTCACCTTCACCCAAATATCTAGGATTATGTATTACATCCTCGAACTTTTGCCGTGTCCCTGTCCATGTGGGTTACCTATATGCATACGAAATACGATACCCTATGTGCACTCTAGCTGATAGGGTTGGGCGGCTGAAGGTGTGTGCCCGATTAAAGGCATGCATGCTATGAATGTGTGTCATCAACTGAATGCAGTGCTCCGTCCCGGTGTCCGGCACAGGACTATATCCAGTGGAAAATGAATGAAAAACGAACCAAACGAAAGGAATACAAAATTAGATTTGTAGTCTCCACGGTCACCTTTGCCAATGTTCGACCGCCTCCGTGCTGTATACGAACACACATCCACATCCATGTCGAGCAAAGTTGAAAGTGTTTTCCATTTGTTTCGAATAAAATTGCAATTTGTGTGCACTCCAGGAAGTCGGTGTCGATGTTGCGGGGCTGTAGTCGGACTCATATTAAACTCCCATATTCCCCGAGTCATCGTGATGACGGTCTATGGAGGCGAAATGAAATGGAATTTAATTATTTCTTCTTTTGCTTGAATTAGCAAAGTGACGAAGTGCGGCCTTCGTTTTTGAACACCACTTATAGACTGAAGGTATGCGGCGACTAGGGGTAGTTTCATTATGCTCAACAGGCCATGTAATTTGACCACGGGACGTGGCAACATAATTACCTGTTGTGCTCCTGATTACACGCGATTAGGTTTCTCTATTTGCTGGGATATGCAAATGGGGTCGATTGGTGTAGTCGTCCTGCTATGTAATATCAAGAGTTAAATTGCCCGCGGGGAGGCTAGTCAACTTAGTCCCGCAGTAATGAACGCCGCTCACGCAGTGCCGCAGTACAGAGTTATACACAGCGTTTAAAGATGAATAAAACGTTACAAGTCTGGGGAGTTTCGTGATACTAATCGGAATCGCTTAGTTATCTGTAGGGAGTGCAGAATTTCCTCACCCACAAAATGTGTCTGCCTCTGGACAGAGATTTGGTAATGATAATTGTGGAAGAGTGGGGTAATTAGACTGCGGCCGTAAGGTTGCCGTCCGCTTTTCTGGAGCCCTAGAACCTATTCTAGACTTAAACTTGGAAAGGGTACCCACCTCAGACTGCGTTGGATCTTCATGCGTCCTCGGTCTGGCCCACCATTGACGATTGGGTCTCTCACGAACTCAATTGTGTGCTTCACGGCTCCCCAGGACTCCCCAGGCAGACTATACGTATGCTCCCAAACATCTGTAAGAAATCAGCAGGATTTTTGCTGTCCCTCAGCAGAAAAGACTGCAGACCACTAATTGCTCAGCATCTCAATGTGTTCGGTTTAACTGACACCACCGTCTGCGAGGCGTGGATAGTATGACAATACCTTGGATCACTTTCCTTCATTATTTTTTCTACCCTTGCTCGGACCAGGTGGAATATCTTCGGTGCTGATACTGCAGGTTACTTATTGCTTATGTGCATTCTCAGATATCTAAGAAAGTCGAGAAAATTCCAGTGAAATGGATGGTACTCGAAAAGAAAGACAGCAACAAAAAAAAAAAAAACACACACAAATCAGCGGTGAAATGTTCTATAATTATCTGGAAATGTGGGACCATAGTTGATATAATCTCTCAGAATAGTATCCAGTAAATATTAACTCAGTATTGCGGAAAGGATTTCCAAACCAAAATCTGGAGCCGAATCGCTTTATCCGCGAATGAGCTGCTCACTGAATTTTGTTGATTATAAATATGTACAAAGCAAAAACAAATTCCGTGACGTATTGATCATTTCTGGATAAACCGATTTGAAACATAATATAACGATTTGTCTGAGGTATAACCGCCAAGTCTTTAATGCCTAAAGATCCGATGCATTCCTTAAATGTCTTTAGATTGAAAAAGAGTTTCCCTTTCAGTTTTAGGTCTTGAAAGCGACAACTTTTTTAAGATCTATTACAATTTTTGTCATCGCAAAATTCAAATTTCATAATTTGTTTTTGTAAAAAAACAAAGTCAGTGGTTTATTTTGCACTGATAATTTTATTCTAAGAAAAAATGATTACATAAATTGCAAATAAATTTGCCCAACATATATCTTGCAAAGCCTTTTTGAACCTTAGTACAAATGGGCCACAAGAGATCACCCTATTGGAAGATGCTCTTATTTTTGCAAATGGCCGCCAATGTCAAATCTGTTCTGACATTTGTGGACTAGACAGATGTTGAATACAAGTGAACAAGCCATGGAGCGATACACTCCCTAAGAACGCGGAATAATCGTGTCTATTTGTTTGCGTGGTTCCAACAGGACGGAGCTACGGCACACACTGCGCGAGCCACATCCGTTATTCTGAAGGCGGCGTTCCCGGGTCGCCTCATCTCTCGTTTTGGCGATTTGCACTGGCCTGCAAGATCGCCCGATTTAACCGTTC
This sequence comes from Cheilosia grossa, assembly GCA_963082955.1. Lineage (NCBI taxonomy): Eukaryota > Metazoa > Arthropoda > Insecta > Diptera > Syrphidae > Cheilosia > Cheilosia grossa. Next base: position 30,430,099 of record OY720148.1, read on the forward strand.
CAGATTTTTTTTTTTTGGGTTGTTTTGAAGTCCCGTGTTTACGTGAACAAGACCGAGACCCTAGAAGCCCTCAAGGACAACATTCGACACGAGTGCGAGAATCTGTCGCCCGAAGTTCTCGCCGAAGTGATGAGAAATGCCATAAAACGAGCCCGTTTGGCAATCAATTGTGACGGCGCCCATTTGGTCATTATCTTCTTCTCGACTTGATCAATAAAATTCTAAAGGTTCAAATAAACATAATCAAAAAACAATCGAAAATTAGAGCCAAACAACATCGGATGACTTCTTTTGGCCTTGTAAATATAAGCAAATGACAAAACACAAAATATCCGCTGATCTGTAAAAAATATTTTTCGTTCGGACACTTCACGATTGATTTATGGGTTTCTTTTTGGGTCGTAATAAGATTTTTTTATTTATTTAAGTAGATATTTGCAGGCTTACAAGTAAGATATATTATATCCCATAAAACGAAGAGCATAATACTTAGAAATTTAAAAATATGAGAATATAAACGGCGGATTCAAATTCAGAAATAAAGGGTGGTTAAGTTTTAAGGGCCGATGTTGATTTTCAATAAAATACAAATTATTTATGAAATTACTATCATTTCTTTTTATAATGATAATATTGGTATGGTTCGGTTATGTATGGAACAAAATATCGGCCAAATGGCCGCCGCGACCTCGGCGGCATACCTCCATCCGTTGGTCCAAATTTTCGATGACGCTGAGGCATAATTGAGGTTCTATGCCGTTAATGTGCCGAATTATCTCATCCCTTAGCTCTTGAATTGTTGATGGCTTATCGACGTACACCTTTTCTTTCAAATAGCCCAAAGAGAGAAGCCCAACGGTGTCAAATCGCATGATCGTGGCGGCCAGTTAACATCGCCACGACGTGAGATAACACGGCCATTGAATTTCTCCCGCAAAAGAGCCATTGTTTCGTTAGCTGTGTGGCGAGTGGCAACGTCCTGTTGCAACCACATATCGTCCACGTCCATGTCTTCCAGTTCGTTATCATCTCACGATAGCGAACACCATTCACAGTAACTGCCTGTTGACATTTTGGAAAATGAACCCATAAACCGCACCAAACAGTCACTCTTTGTGGGTGCATTGGTTTTTCGACAATCACTCTTGGATTATCATTCGCCCAAATGCGGCAATTCTGCTTATTGACGAATCCACTGAGGTGAAAATGTGCCGATTAAATTGACCGAAAAAATCACGAAGTGCACGATATGTATTTTGATTTGAACGTCCATTTTCATAATAAACATGAAACGCGTTGCTCAATTGTGTATCTTTCCATGGTTCAAATTGAGTTAGTCTGAAATTGAGAAATGTCAAATGAAATGTAGAAAAAACTTGACGTTTAGGTGTGGTTCACATTCAACATCGGACAATAAGAATTAGTTACTTGAGAATTATATAAAACAAGTCACAGCAAATTAAGAAAAAAAAAGTTACAAAAATTATAAATTTACAATGAACAAGTAAAATTAACTGGCAGACAAGAAAGATCTATTTCTCAGATTACTTTCAAATTATTCAATTAACACAACTCAGTTTCGTAGGCTGATTTTGCAAATTGTTATTAAGTGGATATTTTTGAAAATATAAATAATAACCTGATAATTCATTTCAGAAGAAATTAAAATAGGTATAGCACGTAGGAGGCCGCAAGTGTTTTGAGAACCTATCGCTTCCGTCTTCAATACTTATTTCGGGAAACTTAGAAACCGCAAACATTTTAAATCCTGCTTGCGCTAAATTTTAGCGTCCCTAGTCTCCACTCCGTTTCTCCACAAGCAAAGATAAATGGTCGCTAAATTTTTAAATATGATAGATGGGACAAAAACCATATGTTCATGACAGATGTCCGTAAACGTCATTTTAATTATACACGTAGAAAGAAATTCAAACTTCAAAGACATAGCAATATTTAAATATCTGCAAAACAATGGATACAAGAAAAATTGAAGAAGATGTTATAATTGCTGCAGCAGCTGAAATAATTGCTTTAGTAGCAAGTAGAAGACGACACTTACCTTCGTGGCGCGTAAATCCAATCAATCAACCAAAATCAATATTGCAGTGGGATTTGTCCTTTAAGTTCCATATAGTTAGTCGTTCCTCCACAAGCCCCGCAAGTTTTTTTTTTTTTTCATCGCATGAAAAGGGTATTCGGCCTTGCGTCTTCTTTTACTTATACCGCTAATGTTTTGTGCGGTTGCCTCCAAAAATTCTATATATTGACTACACACAGCTTGAGAAATAGAAATAAATAAATAGTTTGGGATAGTAAATTCACCCGGCAGCAACAACACAACACAAACTTTTTCTTCTGTCAGAATTTATCTTCGATTTAATGTACCGGACATTTATTTCGCGAGCTTAATGAGTGGAGACTTGTCATCGGCCCATCTATATGAAGTTAAGAATTTAGCGAGCGAACAGGATACTGCTTTGCTAAATTGTCTCGCTAAATTTTATCTTTGCAGACATTTTTGTATGGGAGATAAAATTTAGCGCGAGCAGGATACTTAGCTTTGCAGAAGAATATAAAGCCGTGGACATTTTTCCACGCGGAAGCTCTCATGTTTTCTCCTCCATGAATTCGGACATACTAATTCCTGCAGAAGTTCCCAAGCTTTTTATTTCGCGTGTATTTTGGTGAATACTGACAATTCTTGTTTCCGCGAAGTCAACCTTTTCACACCGATCATTTTTTATTGGAGATTCTTACTCTCGGCGATCAAACTCAGTTTGATACGGGTTTGGTTGCAGCCAAATATCTACCTGGGTCGTACTGAGAATTGTTTAAAAAAAAATAGGTATTAAGATATGAGCGGTGTGGACACAATGGATCCAACTGATGGTCTAAGTGAAGCTTTGGCTATACGGCACAAGAGCCATTTACCTACCTACCATGAGCCGTCCAAACTTGAGTGATAAGATATTTTCTGTGGCAACAAGGAAAAACAGCATAAGTCGACTTATGTCAAAATTGATTTAATGTTACTATCGGATGCACTGTATCCTGCTCTATATGTCATATTTGTTTCATTGAAATATCTCTTACGGTTGCTGTGTTATGGGTCAGGAAAAAACGTCGTCTTCCCACATCTGCAGGCAAACCTTTATCCTTAATACTGCGCTCCTGAAAAGTGGCTAAAAATGACTTATGTTGTTTTTCCTTGTTGCCACAGCTTTATTCTCTTTGCAACGACTCAAAGATCCCAAACTTATAAAGGGTCCGCCATCTAACTTCTTTTTTTTTTCAACTAGTGCTTATTTCGCGCATGGTAACACTTAACTCATGTCTGATTTGACAGATAATTAGTTTTTTCCTTCCGCTGAACGAATATGGTTGTGTATACGCTGGAACAATGCTGGGACATATTGCGACATTACTTTGAAAATCATGGTAATGTTGCAGAATGTGTGCGAAAATTGCGTACGGAATTTGGAAGAAGCACCGTCAGCTCCGTTTGTTCGTTATTTTGTGAAAAAAGTGAAGGAAACTGGCATCCTCGTCAATAAACCAAAGCGTGGAAAGCCAAAAACAGTGCGTACACCCGAGAAAATTGCTGCTGTGGCGGAATTTGGTCCAGAGGCATAATTGGGCCATTTTTCTTCGAAAATGAGCAAGGAGTAGCCGTTACAGTCAATGGCGATCGTTATCGGGCCATGTTGAACGAATTTTTGTTCACAAAAATTAAAGAGGAGGATATTGGCAATATTTGGTTTCAACAGGACGGCGCTACGTGCCACACAGCCGAAGCTACACTCGATGTTTTGCGCCCTGTTTTTGAAGATCGCATTATCAGCCGCAGAGCTGATGTCGTTTGGCCACCTCGGAGCTGCGATTTGACACCGTTGGACTATTATTTGTGGGGTGCCGTAAAAGATAAGTGTTACGCCGACAAGCCAGTAAACACTTTGCTTTTGACAGTGCAGAATTTTAGCTGCCATGAGTTTCGAGAAAAAGTGTTTCCAATGTTCTTAAGCTCGATGTTACGTTGAAACAATATTTTGTTGCCGTTTATAATATTTTCATACTGGATATATCAAAAATAAATAATCAACGTTTAAAAAACGATCGAAAATCCAATTTCAAATTGGCACAAAAAATGCTTTCCGTAAAGAAAATTTCCGAAATCATCTAAATCAGGCAAAACTTTTGACAAACATGATCTAACTGCGACTATGAATATGAGGATTTAAATTAAAAAAATTAAAAATCTTTAGCAAAATCACAAAAAACTAAGAAACCACACTGAAAGAGACAACACAAATATTGTTTGTGCACCTCCCTCTTTATCTATGGCCATGCGCTTCATTTACTTTAACTGGTCCTTTTTTTTTTATCTACAGTTATGAAAAGGAAACTGGTTACGATACATACTTTTCAATTCATTAAATTTATGTTTTCCTATCCAGGTATAGGTTTCGAGTGACACACAAAGAAACGTCAATTGGCATACCCCATTGGCTCCTATTTACAACGTCCAGTCTGTGAAGCAAATTCTGATTCTGGCCACGGGAATATGCATATGTATACAGTATACTTCTGTGACAGACACTTTTTGGTTTGACATTTTCCTCTGTGATGCGTATCTCTGGGTTGGGGTTGGGCTTACTCTCACCCCCCAAACTCAAGGCCGACTGAACGAAAATTGATTGCAATAAGTGAGGGTGTGGGAAAGAAAAGCAAACCCAACAAGTATGGACAGAAATTCTGTTCACGTTTTCAATTAACTCTCCTTAATTGCTCAAGGAGTGACAAAATGACAAGCAGAACTCATCAGTATCCCATGCCAGGCCTGTCAGCCTGTCCCAAGGGAAATTGTTAATAATTCAGATTTCAGTCTGCAGCCGATGTGGGGAGGGAAGCAATTAGTTTTGATTTTCTGATATTACCTACACATCAAAGGATATTTTTCTCAATTCAATTAAGATGAACAATACAATTAACTGATGTACCTTTCAAATTTAAGACAGTAGGTGTAAGTTGTCAACCCTGTCAACACAATGCTTGCGTAGACTCCCCTAAAGGTGGAGCACTAACAGTGACTTCGACTGATTCGCATGAAGCACACACGACCACGAATGTGACAATTAAAACAATGACAGCGGAATGTGTCCTCAGTCGTTAATTCGGTATTCATGTATGGACGCGGCTGGAGGGTGGTGCACTTTAGGACACTTGTGGGCAGCCCCAATACTGCCGTTGAAACGGCCAGAAAATACCAAATCCACAATTGTCAACACAAGCTGATGGCAATAATCGTATGTGGACTATATTTGTGCTATCTCAACGGAGCCCAGGACACATTAAATGGGCGCAACCTGAAATCCAATCAATAACCACTCTGATTTCGATTCGGCTTGAGTTAGGATTATTTTATTTCCACGGCGTTCGCAATACAAGTAGTGATAGACAAAAAATAAAAGGACACAACGTTGTCGAGGTCAAATAATGGTCATTAGGACGCCTTCTACTGACGCACCGTGGTGCGGTCGGTGTGGGTGATATTGACATCGATCACCGTCATGTTGGGCGTGAGGAGACCAGCCAGCCTGTCGGCGCCGGTGGGCGGTATACGGTCGAATGGATATCCCATTGCCCGACGATCTGGGTAAAGACGATCGCGGACACCGCAGTAGGATGAGGCATCGCTGCAGGCTCCAACCAGATCTTGATCAACCTGTAAGGAGGCAGTTAGTTGCGGTGTGCTTTGGGAACGGTCATGCAACTTACCCGATCATCATCATAGTTGGAGACCATGACGAACAACTCGCACTTTAGGCCCTCAGGCCTGCCCTTGGGGATCAGCATGTGCTCTGGCCAGCCGCATCCACAGAAGTTGAATTCCAACTCATCAGGGCTACCAGCGGTTGGACGGTTCGTGTCCAAGTTACGGAAAGTCCTCTCGAAGGGAATGGTCACACTCGACTCGGACGATCGGCGACGAATTGTGTTCTGGCCAGGTTGGACTAAGAAGAGAGAGAGAGAGGTCTTTACAACTGATAGTGGGCAGCGAAATCCTATACTCACGCGAGACAACAAACTTATCCAGCTCGACCATCAGCAGACGCTGGTCTCTGAGCAACATCGGTTGTCCACGTTCGTCGACCTTTGGTCCGAGAAATATGCGAACGGTTCCAAAGCGTTGGGCGCCACCGCTATTATTGATATTGATGATGTAGGTGAACGGGGTGTGTTGCAAGTGGGTGAACCTAGCAAAGACGTTTCCTCTTGGCACAAAATCCATGCCACGAGACAAGTCGATATCCGACTGTTGCCAGAAGGTTTGCAGTGAGTTGGTGCCACCGCCGTCGTTGTCAACTTGCACGCCACTGATCGTGATATTTCTGTAGTTCAGCTGAGTTTGGTTGTATGGAGTGAGGGCTTCCTTGTGTTCCTGGAAAATGTCATCAACATACGCGTGCCACTTGTAGAAGACTGGATCACGCATGGCGGTGGCGGAATCGCCGATGACACCAAACGACTCCAGGTAACGATGGTCGGGATCATGGGCGTACGAGAAGAAAACGTGGCCCATGTTGTGCAGATCACCGTAGAGCTGACGATTTGGTGAAATGATCGATGACTCCATCATATTGCCGAGTATGTCGATGCCACGAATCTCGTCGAGTGGCACACGGTTGCCGGATTCCTAAAAAGAGAGAAAACGACAACGGATTTGTATAAGCAACCCCCTCCTCCCAACTCACATCGACAACGAATCCCTGATGAATGGCCTCGTAGAAACGATCCCTCCAACGCTCCATATCGGAAATGTCCAACTTGATCTGGTCCAGCTCACGATCGAGATCCTTGAGTGAGGTGTCGGCAAAGCGAGGTGGCCACGCTCGGCTGGCGACCAGTGAGTCCATCTTGGGGAAGTAGCCCTCCGGGATTGGATCGCGCAGGTTATTGAAACGCTTCACCCGGGACATGTTGTTGCTGAAGCGTTCCAAATTGTAACGCGCGATGATCTGTTGATGCATGTAATAGAACAGTTCCCCGCGACGATCCTTGTTCACGATGGCGCGATCAGACGCCTCGAATGGGTACACCAAATGCCAATGCCAATGATGGATATTGATTCCCATGTCCTCACGGAAGTACCAGAGACGATGCTCCTCGTCGAGATCGGAGGCGGTGTAGTCCCTGGGGATGATAATCGGCATGCGGGATCCATCTGGCACAACGGTGGCTTCCTCACGGAGCTGAGTGAACACCATCGAATCGACATACTTGTCGGGGAAAGACTCTACAAACGACGGCAGGTTCAGGCCCTTCGTATCCGGACGGTGGAGTATTGCCACCGAAAGGGCGTAGTTGAAGAGATACGGGTTGATACGATCCCTAGCGTAGACAGCAACACTCTGCAGATCTTCGATGGTGCGCACTCCAATGAAGATGTCAATCAATCGTCCAGCGATGCGGCGATGACGGGGAATGAAGAGGGAGAATTGCTCACGACGGCCCAGAGACATGGGGATCTTCAAGTCCGGAATGGCGATGTCCCTGACGGGAATTCTCTTTTCCGCCTTTTCACCAAAACGGGACTGAACTTCATTTCCGATGGGGCGGTAGCGATCGGTTAGGAACTTGTCAGGGACATCGAAAACAGTAGGCCGGGTGCCCTTCTCCATGAAAATTGGCTCCTGGGGGCGGTCGAAGAGCAGCAGAAGATTCTTCCTGTCGGCCATGGTTGGGTTGAGCTTAGTGGATTTCTACTGTTCAAGAGTATGTCAGCAGACTTGTGTGAATATTGCAGCAGTGGAGCTGTGCTTTTATACGAAAGAACTTGACCGCAAGACATGCTGATACGAGTAGGTGCACCAGCAGTGGGAGAAAACGCTTATCACTTTTAAATGAATTTTTGGTTTTTGCGAAATTAGTTGATAATGGTCTTGCGGTTGGGCTTCGCAGTTTTATGCATTTCAAATGTTTGTGGAGACATTTTTCGGTTTCCTTTCTATTTATAGGTGAGTAAGTGTGAGCACAAACGCAGCCATGATAAGAAATTCTCTCATAGTTGGTTCAAAAAGTTGAAATGGAAAACTGAACTCTCAGCTTAGCGTCTTACTGGGACTTTTTCTAAAATGTTCAAGGTCTGAACTGAGTCGCTTCACCAGGTAATGTGTCGCTGCAAGTGATTGCCAAAGAGATAAGTCTCGTTTGTGCTTAAACCTTTTATTCTTTCAAATAAAACCGAACCAGCACAAAGTCTTCTTACAGCGTCCAAGCTATCCGCATTTCCCCTTTGTAGTCGTTCCAATCTAGGTTGCCCGGAGGAGTGCTTGACAAGATTTTGTCAATTTGCCTGAAGGTTTTATGATCTGGTGAAAGAAATGTTTCTTTAGATATTACGGTGAGCAAGGATTGCACTTCAGCCAAAGCATGCGTTAGGCACAGCTGCAAAGTTAATAAGCAAAAGTCCGTTTCCAATCGCGATATCATGTAAAGGTTGTATTTCCACGATGTTTACAAGGACCCACATTGACCCTACACTAATGCTTTAAATTTAACTGTAATCAATTTGTTGGTGGAAAAATTAGGATATTTTAATTTTTTTTTTGAGTGCTACCCGAGCAAACACTTCGTTAATTTCGATCTACTCAAAACTATGCCTTTTGACTAAGCGTCATCTGCTTGTTGCCCATTGATTCTGCTTCTCATCGAGATCACGAATCATGATCTGAAAATTATTTCTACTATTTCCCGCTGGGTGGCTTGTTTTATTCGTAATAGTTGGTGTGCCTGTAAACGATAGCCACACAACCACATTGCCAGAGTAAAATATGCAACACCATTCATTTATAACACAAAATTGATGAGTGTCCCTTATTTCAATATTTTAAACATTCGAATAAATTTCCGTATTTGGAGATGTTGACTTCTAAACAACGGTTAATGTGGTTACGATTTGACGTCGCATTTTCCAACCCGTATAACAGCAATAAATCCGCTCTCCGAATGGTTTCATTATTTTTAACAAATGCGCAGACCAAAAAGTAAGTTTTAAAACTGAGAACCACCAGCAGGCTGTACAAAAAGCATGTTTTTTTTCCCATAAAATATAAGAACAAAATTTTATTGTTGTTTTTGATCGATTTCGAAAATAGTTTCAATTTTTTTGTGAATTGTGCATCACTTTTCCCGTATTTTTTATCGTAACCATTTTAACAAGAGTTGAGAACCCGAAAGCACTGCGAAAATATTAGCAGTAAAATATTATTCATGTGCTGAATTGCATATTTGGACACATAACCATAAATTAGTTTCTAAAAAAAAATATTGAGAAGAAAAATTTCAAATGGTCCGGAACAGATCACGCTGATAATAAAACACGGCTAAAAAGTCGTAGACATGTCGCCACAAAGACTGGTAAAATCAGGTTAATAGTTTCTCAAAACGCTTATCAGTTAATTGAAAACGTGTTGGTGACGGTCAATCTTTCGCCGTCATATTACCAGCGTAACGTATTTAAATATAAACCATCATGAGCGTCTCATTTACCCATAAAGGAATAGAATTTACCTTCCCCCAAAAGTAAGCAATTGTGTAATTTTTATTCATGGAGTCACTCTCATTATTGTGATGAGCATGACCATGAGTTGAACTTATTCTCAAATGGGCGTATTTTCGTCGATATCTAAGTGGTACCTTTTCTAGTATTACACACCTACTTATAAAAGCTGGGGTCGATTTTCGACCACAAGCGAGACTAGTACAAATAATTTGCACATAGCAAATGCCAGCAAACAATTTGTTACAGCAGAAGAAATACTATTTACATAATCAAAACGCTAACGAGGACGCAGCCAGTAATTTACATAAACGCCACAGATACTTCAGTGAGTTCGATAACAAAAAAAAAAAGTAAAATACTTTAAGAACAACTTCACACTGCGCACTACGCAGCACGAACATCGGTTCTTGGTTTACCAAAGTGCGAGCAATGCCATTCTCAAATTTCTATGAAGTTACTACTGGGCATTTGTGGCTATTGTCCGATTACACTTATGGCTGTTTATCTGTCAAAATCAGTACTGTCATGTGTGTGCAAATTGCTCATTAGAGCATTTGAGGTATCCGGATATGCCCATAACACTGCGTGACAGATAATGCTGTCAAAAATGGACATTTCTAACTTACCTTTAGGTTGGTGTGCTGTGATAATTTTGCTACCTATGACGGACTGCCGTTTCTGTTACATATCAAAGGCAACACCACTGTGAATATGTCAAATTTGACAAACAAAATCATAAAGTTTGACATTTCATCCTTGCGGTATCTTTCGTTTCCGTAAGCTAAACTACATTCGAATCTGCAGTACGTTGCAAGCTCTTCGAGTTTTTTATACCAGAGCATATTCCTTTCGACTACTTTCTTCGTTATTATATTTGGAAGTTTATCGTCTGACAGTTCTAAAACTTTCATTACATAATCTACATGCAATTTTAATGATTTAATGAAAAGCGGTGACAGTCCTGTTTCGATATTGATCATATAGTTTGGTGTTGTAATTGGTAATCGTTTTATGTATCTAATGTCTAAGGAGTTTCCCTACTGCTTCATATTGGCAATATCCCCAAGATGGCGCTGCGTACATAATAACAGATTCTGACACAGATTGAAGAACCTTGTACTTTACGCTGCGGTCAATCAGTTGATTTGAAAAACATTTCCTCCATGTAGCCGATGTGGCAATTTTAGCTTTTATTAGTCATTCCTTTAGATGAGGTTCCATACTGAGATTACTAGCTAGTGTCACCCCGAGAGATCTATAGGTTTTCACAATTTTAATGGGCACTCTCTTCCAGCTCCCTTCTTTAAAATCATAATTTTTGATTTTGTTATAGGTCAACCGTCAGATTCCATAATTGACAGTCAAATCAAGACGGTTAATCATTAATTGTAAGGACTCTGGTGAGTATGCAAATAGAACCACATCGTAAAAGTGCCTTTTTTAAGTGTCCTGCAGTCTTTATTCCTCCGTGTAAAAAATCGGTGAGGTCATCGATGTACAAAGCAATGAGATATGGGTTTGTATAGTTGTTTGAAACCATTCTGATGTTTCGGTCCCGCTCCACACACTCGATTGGTTGTCCTCGTATATATTTTCGATAACCCTCCCAAACTTTTGGCTCATTCCAGCGTAATAAAGTTTGAATATTAAAGCTTTTCGATCGATATTATCGAAGGCTGCCTTGAAATCAATGAAAAAGGCGAATAATTTCTTCTTTTTTTTTGGAGGAATGTCTCAGCAATGTTTTGCAGTACGAAAATGTTGTCCACGGTTGAATAATCATTCTGAAAACCTGCTTGGAAGTCTTTGATCAAATCCAAAGTGATATACGCTCATTTAAGAGTTTTGTAAAAACCTTGTAAGATGAGATAAGGAAAGATATTCCACGATAATTTGCGGGATCATCTATATTGCCTTTTTTGTGAATCGGATATATTATGGCTTGTTTGAACTGTGGCAGTAGGTTACCTGTTTCCAGCATCCCATTGAAAATCACCGCTATTTTGTCGATAAAATTGCTTGTCGCATACTTAAAAAATTCAATGGGTATCCAATCAGCTCCAGGTGCCTTCCCGTCTTGAAGTTTTTTCAGAACGTTACATATTTTTCCCTGTGTTATAGGTAAATCTAATATTTCATTTTCAGTTAGTAGCATTGCGTAGTGAAACGGCAGTATGCTACTTAGTGGGTTCAATAGCGTTTGAATGTGGTTCATCAGTATCCTTACGTCTAGCTGAGTGCCAATTATGGGTGCTCTACAGTTGAATTTTTTAATCGCACACCAGAACTTCTTTGTGTATCTACAGTTCACCAATTTTAGAGCTTCGTTTTCACAAAAAATAAACTTTTCTTCGTCATCATACATATTTGCTGAAAAGTTGTATTTGTTTGGCAGTACATTCTTTTACAGAACTGATCCACCCAAAAGATATTCTTCTCGCTGCTTCGCACTCAGAGTAAAACCATTTTTCTTTGCAAATGTATCTTTTTTGATAAGCTTGTATTTTTGGCGGTAGGGAAATTTTTATTAAATTGCCGATATCCATAATGTCAATTTGAACAGTTGTCCGCAAGTTGAGGTCGAGTTTCCGTCTATACTCAGATGCATTTGAATCTTCTACATCAGCTGCATGTACCATTTAGTACATGAAATCCATGAGAATCACATAGTTCTAACAATTTTACGTCATATTAACAGTGTTCACTTGCTTCAACTAACGCACCAAAATCTCTTTTAACAAATCGTATTTAAAAAACCATACTCAACATTTATTGGTATTAATTTGTATGTTATTAAAAAGAGGGTCACCCGGCGGCCATTAACAACACATATTCACAGACAGGAAAAAAAGACCTCGCGAGGAAGGGCAGTCATCCAAAATTTTGCGGGGAAAATCGGGTAGGTGCACGTAAGTGCAAGTTTTTTTTTGGAACGAAAACAAGGTAAATAAAAAATAACATACACAATACAAAATTAATAAAATTAATAAAATAACAACCAGTATTTAAACAAAACAGAAAAATGCATTAATTCATTAATTTTGCTGTTTTACTTTCTGCTAAGGGGGATACATTTTCTCGATCTAGGAGTGTATACAATTGTAAACTAAAAAAAACGCAGTAGATTAATTTTTATGTCAGTAGATTTAAATTTCAAAAAAAATCCAGTAGCAATTTACTGCAGTAGAATTGCAGCAAAGTGGCAACACTGCTGTCATACCCTCATAGTTTAGCGTAAATGCTGCAGCTTGCAGAACATGTATTATAATAAAGACAACATTCATGATGGTGGAAGCGACGATCCTTTTTTCTTTATTTTGTTTGGTGTGTCTTTGTTATGGCAGGGGTCGCGACGAAATCGTCGATTAATTGAAATGTGAATCGATAAACGACCGAAAGTCTCTTAAAACAAAAAAGAAATACTAGATTTTTTTTAAACTAATGTCACTGTCAATCTGCCTTGAACGTAAATGGTAATGCGAACAAGCAAGCTGCAACTTAGTTTCCTTATTTTCATTCCAGTTAATGACCGCCCTATTTGCATCATTTATCACTGTCGAGGGCGGTGTTAAGCGATGACTATTCCTGACAAAATGCAAGATATTCCATTACGAATAATATTCAGAAGACGAAAGCTAGGAAACGTGACTAAGGGACAGAGTGGAAGACTACTTGAGATGAAAGTAAGGAGTCATTAGCGAACAGCAGAGTCGTATGACATCTGTTTGCCAGACAATTTTACTCGCATAAATTCCCAAATAAGATTATCGCCCGTAATCTTCTTTGTTTGACTCCACATCGTTATCATAAAAACAGATTAATATCCGTTCCGTGTGCTCCACAGGAAGCTTCGACATTTGTGTACACAGGACGTGGCATTTAATTGAAACATTGACAGCGAATTGTACGCCTCTATTGCTTCCGGCTTAGCTCGTCGATTTGGGGTCATTGTGGACTGCGGTTTGTTCAATTATTGCTTTCGAGGCAGTCCAGGGGATTTCCACCTCGTTTTTGTTTTGCCAACGCAATAGTGGCTGTTGGTGCGAGGGTGTTGGTTTGAAAACATGACCGCAACCAACTGGAATTCAAATAATAACGTCGTACTTTTTTCTTTCTGGTAGAGTTGGAGTATTTATTAATTTCAATATCGATCGCAATACATATTTGTTGGGAGGAGAAGAGCGGAAATCAGTTTTGAGCACCAGGGAGTCCATTGGGATCATCACCTACTGACCCTGACGCACGGTGGTGCGGTCGGTGTGGGTGATATTGACATCGATCACCCTCATGTTGGGTGTGAGGAGACCAGCCAGCCTGTCGGCACCGGTGGGGGGTAGACGGTCGAATGGATAGCCCATTGCCCGACGATCTGGGTAGAGACGATCGCGGACACCGCAGTAGGATGAGGCATCGCTGCAGGCTCCAACCAGATCTTGATCAACCTGTAAGGAGGCAGTTAGTTGCGGTGTGCTCTGGGAACGGTCATGCAACTTACCCGATCATCATCATAGTTGGAGACCATGACGAACAACTCACACTTTAGGCCCTCAGGCCTGCCCTTGGGGATCAGCATGTGTTCTGGCCAGCCGCATCCACAGAAGTTGAATTCCAACTCATCAGGGCTACCAGCGGTTGGACGATTCGTGTCCAAGTTACGGAAAGTTCTCTCGAAGGGAATAGTAACACTCGACTCGGACGATCGGCGACGAATTGTGTTCTGGCCAGGTTGGACTAAGAAGAGAGAGAGAGAGGTCTTTACAACTGATAGTGGACAGCGAAATCCTATACTCACGCGAGACAACAAACTTATCCAGCTCGATCATCAGCAGACGCTGGTCTCTGAGCAACATCGGTTGTCCACGTTCGTCGGTCTTTGGTCCGAGGAATATGCGAACGGTTCCAAAGCGTTGGGCGCCACCGCCATTGTTAATATTGACGGTATAGGTGAACGGAGTGTGTTGCAAGTGAGTGAATCTAGCGAAAACGTCACCCCTTGGCACGAAGTCCATGCCACGGGAAAAATTAATGTCAGACTGTTGCCAGAAGGTTTGTAGTGAGTTGGTGCCACCGCCTTCGTTGTCAACTTGCACGCCGCTGATCGTGATATCCCTGTAATTCAGCTGAGTTTGGTTGTATGGAGTGAGGGCTTCCTTGTGTTCCTGGAAAATGTCATCAACATACGCGTGCCACCGATAGAAGACTGGATCGCGCATGTCGGTTGCCGAATCACCCATAACACCAAAGGATTCAAGGTAGCGATGATCGGGATCATGGGCGTACGAAATGAATACGTGGCCCATGTTGTGCAGATCACCGTAGAGCTGACGATTTGGCGAAATGATCGATGACTCCATCGTGTTGCCGAGTATGTCGATGCCACGAGTCTCGTCGAGTGGCACTTGGTTGCCAGATTCCTGAAAAGAAAGACCATACGATCATGGAATAGTTAAAGCCACCCAACCACCTCCTTCCAACTCACATCGACAACGAATCCCTGATGAATGGCCTCGTAGAAGCGATCCCTCCAGCGTTCCAAATCGGAAATGTCCAACTTGATCTGGTCCAGCTCACGATCGAGATCCTTGATTGAGGTGTCGGCAAAGCGAGGTGGCCAAGCTCGGCTGGCGACCAGCGAGTCCATCTTGGGGAAGTAGCCCTCCGCGATTGGTTCGCGCAGGTTGTTGAAGCGCTTCACACGCGACATATTGTTGCTGAAGCGTTCCAAATTGTAACGCGCGATGATCTGTTCATGCATGTAATAGAACAGTTCCCCGCGACGATCCTTGTTCACGATGGCGCGATCAGACGCCTCAAATGGGTACACCAAATGCCAATGCCAATGATGGATATTGACTCCCATATCCTCACGGAAGTACCACAGGCGATGCTCCTCGTCGAGATCGGAGGCGGTGTAGTCCCTGGGGATGATGATCGGCATACGGGATCCATCTGGCACAACGGTGGCTTCCTCACGGAGCTGAGTGAACACCATCGAATCGACATACTTGTCGGGGAAAGACTCTACAAACGACGGCAGGTTCAGGCCCTTCGTATCCGGACGGTGAAGTATTGCCACCGAAAGGGCGTAGTTGAAGAGATACGGGTTGATACGATCCCTAGCGTAGACAGCAACACTCTGCAGATCTTCGATGGTGCGCACTCCAATGAAGATGTCAATCAATCGTCCAGCGATGCGGCGATGACGGGGAATGAAGAGGGAGAATTGCTCACGACGGCCCAGAGACATGGGGATCTTCAAGTCCGGAATGGCGATATCCTTCACGGGAATTCTCTGTTCAGCCTTCTCACCGAAGCGGGACTGAACTTCATTTCCGATGGGGCGGTAGCGATCGGTAAGGAACTTGTCAGGGACGTCGAAAACAGTAGGCCGGGTGCCCTTCTCCATGAAAATTGGCTCCTGGGGGCGGTCGAAGAGCAGCAGAAGATTCTTCCTGTCGGCCATGGTTGGGTTGAGCTTAGTGGATTTCTACTGTTCAAAAGTATGTCAGCAGACTTGTGTGAATATTGCAGCACTGAAGCGGTGCTTTTATACGAAAGAACTTGACCGCAAGACATGCTGATACGAGTAGGTGCACCAACAGTGGGAGAAAACGCTTATCACTTTTAAATGAATTTTTGGTTTTTGCGAAATCAGATAATGTTCTTGCAGTTGGGCTTCGCAGTTTTATGCATTTCAAATGTTTGTGGGGACATTTTTCGGTTTCCTTTCTATTTATAGGTGAGTAAGTGTGAGCACAAACGCAGTCACGATAAGCAAATCTACCGCCAGTGGGCTCAGACTTTGAAGACTATATTCGCTTTTTTTATGAGCAAAAATTGATTTTAATTGTACCCCTTTTTTAGGCTTTTCCCTCGTTTTAACCTTTTTCATTATAAAAGCGCCAAAATTTGGGGGTTTTCCTTCAATCTGGGAGCACTGGATACCACTGGTTCTTGGCACTTGCTGCTGTCTGCTTAAGGCGTCTCGATTTGTGGGGGTTTGCACAACCGGCGAAGTTTCTAGCACTTATTGCGACTGTAACCCTCCAATATCAAATCTTCTTACAGCGTCCTAAGATATCCGCATTTCCACCTTGAAGTGGTTCCAATCTAGGTTGCTAAGTTGGAGGAGTTCTTTACGTCGATCAGAAGATATGATCAATTTGGCTGAAGTTCTCCGTGCCACACTCAGGTCAATATTGACACATTGTGATGCCCATTGGGGGGAAAAAGGTTGCCCCTTACCTAAAACGGAGGAGCTCCTGAGCATTGGCGGTGTACCCGTCGTGGATGAGCCGCTTATCTCTCGCGCCGCGGTGGCTGTGGTACAATACCGGCACATGATCTTTTGTCTGGACTAGCCCTTTCATGTGTACATGAAGAAATGCCTCAGGCGGGATAGAGCCAAACCGAAGCGTACTCTCGTGGCACATAAAATTGGGGTAGTAAGCCCCTGAGATCAGGTTATTATCACTGGCCATCGCCCTTGCGACGTGCCTCCGAATCACCTTAACAAGGAAATTGTCAATGCTATTCAGTCGAGCCCCTTTGTATAGGGTCTTATTGGGATAGTATTTTATGTACTGAGATTCAGGAGCTCTAAACAGCCCTAGACAGGCCCTGAGACATTGTCTCTCAAACACCCGAATATTTACCATATGGGACGGCGCTATATTGAACCACATAGGGCAGCCATAAGCGATGATAGGTCTTATAAAGGGCCACGTATCAAATGACCTTCACCCTGGAATCAAGTAGACTGCTGCGAAACAGTCTCCTTGTCAGAGCGTAGGCCCTTTTAGCCCCAGCAAGACAAGCATCTATATGTTTGTCAAAATACAGATACTGGTCGAGCCAGATGCCAAGATACCTCACCACGTTTTTCACCGCCAATGGTCGCCCCTGCTGTCCAATAATTGTTAATTTTCTCCAGTTTTTTCTGGTATCCCCAGAGGCCCCAGCCAATGTTGTTCTGAACAGTATTGTTTCCGATTTTTGGAAATTGATTTTCAACTTCCAATCATCGCAATACCTCTTAATTTGCTCGAAGTCACGCTGCAGAAGGATGTTAATGACCTCGATTTTTGGTCCTGACCTGTACGCCACTAAATCGTCCGCGTACGCTATAGCATGTCTGAGGGAACCCACCAGATCACTTGTGTAAATACTAAACAGGACCGGAGAATTCACTGCTCCCTATTGTAAGCCATTTTTAATTTCGAAAACCCTGCTCGATGTCACGTTGCCAGCTTTGACAACGAATTTCTTTCCCATAAGCATGTCATAAATAATATACAGCAAAGGCTTTTGAATGCCCAGTCTGTTAGCTTATAAAGGGTTTTCCAATGAGAGGTGTTATTTTGAATGACCCGCTTATTCGGTAGCTGTCACTTTTGAAGCTTTTATTCTTTGACATTTGACAAGTAGAAACTACGCCATTACTAAAAATGGAACGATACACTCTTCAACAACTTCATGTCTTTGGTGATTGGGTCCTTGAAATGCATGAAAATGATCCGGAATTCCGTCGAAAAATCATCTTGACAGATGAGGCCCATTTCCACCTCGGTGGCAAGCAAAATTGTCGCATCTGGGGCTCGGAAAACCCAAGAGTTACTGTTGAGAAGCCTCTCCATCGTCAACGTGTGACAGTTTGGTGCGGTTCATGGTCCGGCGGGGTCGTTGGACCTTCCTTTTTCGAAAATGAGGTTGGATCAACAGTTACGGTGAATGGATTGCGCTATCGAGAGATGATTAATGATTTTTTATGGTCGGAGTTGGATGGTATTGATCTGGACAACGTTTACCGTCAACAAGACGGCGCTACGTGCCACACAAGCAACGAAAGCATTGATCTTTTACGGGAAAAGTTTCCGGACCGTGTTATCTCTCAAAGAGGTGATCACAATTGGCCACCGAGATCTTGTGATTCAACACCTTGCGACTTCTTCCTTTGGGCCACGTGAAAGATAAGGTCTACGCCAACAGCCCAGCGTCGATTCAAGACCTCAAAGATAAAATTCGTGAGGCTATCGAGGACATGGGGCAGCCACTTTGCGATTTGGTTATGGAAAATTTCATGAAAAGGATATGGTCCTGTATGCGTTCTCGGGGTGGCCATTTGGCTGATGTTGTTTTTCATTATTAACTGCATACCTTCCTCTTTATTATGAAAAAAACATCCGATCATTTACCTCAAAAAAACACCTCTTATGGGAAAACCCTGTTATATGGACGATGAGAAGTTGTGTAAAGCAGCCAATTAGTACAATTTTAAATGTTGCATCGATTATATATATGCGACTGGAACCAGGTATATTTTCGTTTATTAATTGCATTATACTTTCGGATGCAAAAATGCAGAACGAAAAATCGTCTTCTTCCAAACACGCCTTAAAAAACGGAAATGGTTGATTATGTTTGGTAATACCGTAGCTATTCCAAATAGACTCTCTTTGAAATGCTTCAATGACTTCTATTGCTGATTTTGGTGAGGCAACAAACATTTTATTAGTTACGTATCTTAAACCCCTTTCAATTTTTGGTAAGTGTATCGTTTTACTTGCTTCTTGATTTTTTCAAAAATAAACATTAACACAAGTTAATTTAGGGTCACATTGTTTTCAAATTCATACCTTTCACAAACCGATCGAAAGGCGCTTCGTAGCACCACTCATAGCATTTGTATCGTTTAAGACTACGGCTGATTTCAAGCCCTCATCTTTAATACATCCGAGCACTTTAAACTCATTATATTGATTTTCTTGATCAGGATGATTGTGATCAATAAAGTTTTTTGCCTTCACACAATTTCCATCACTTGTTATTTTCACTTTAGATTGACAGATTCTTAAATAACAAATATAGAGAACATCTCCCTTATGTATAGATTTTTTTTTATATATTTGTTTCTGCAGTGTTACGTACAAAGGTTTACTATTTTTTGTTTTACACTTATTTTTTCATAATTGAAATTTTCCATTTTATTTCTCTTTTAAGATTTCACCTAAACGCGGCTAAGTGAAAACCCACTAACTTATATACTGATTACGCGTGATCGCACGTGCTACATCAGTGCTCTTGAAGTTAGGTAAAAGCATTTAAAGTACGGCAAAACAACATAAAAAGGAAGCCAAATAATGCAACTTTATGGAGCTTTTTCCTAAAGCATATTTTATTAATTCATAATTAATTAATTCATTAATTTTGCTGTTTTACTTTCTGCTAAGGGGGATACATTTTCTCGATCTAGGAGTGTATGCAATTGTATACTAAAAAAAACGCAGTAGTTTAATTTTTATGCCAGTAGATTTAAATTTCCAAAAAAATCCAGTAGCAATTTACTGCAGTAGAATTGCAGCAAAGTGGCAACACTGCTGTCATACCCTCATAGCAAAGATAATATAATCACCTAGATGACGCAGTCCAATAGGAACCGTTGTCATATGAAACCAAAATCCGAAACATTAAGAAGCTTTTCCAAAAAGCTTTTACATAGGTAACCAAAGCCAAAGTCAAACACATTACTACTACCACAGTATAGAACATATTATATGTTCAATTGTTTTCTGTATTCTGTTTCTGTGTTTTGTATTCTGTCTCCCTTTCATTATTCTTCATTTTTATCCTTTCGCCACAGATAATATAATATACAGATGTCGCAGTCCTATGTTAGCTGATGTCCGCATTTCTTGCGATCGTCCAACAACGATTGTCCAACAAAAAGCTCTTCTCTTCGTCCAACAACGATTATCCCACAAAATAAAAGCTTTTTCCTGAGTGCCATTTGGTTACATTGTATTCGTTTGCGTGTGTGCATAAATGTATTGTGTGTGACGAAATTTCTTGGTTTCTTTTTATGCTATGCTTCTCGTTCCCAATTCCCTTTTCCCATTCCCAACAAACAGAAATTTTAATTTTTCTTGTGATTATGAAGCAAATGTCCTGAGGCAAAAAAAATTCGCAATTGAAAGAACAAAAATCGACGATTGTTGATTTATCTCACATTACACTCGCTAAGAAAGAAAAGGGCCAATAAAGGGTTTTCCAATAAGAGGTGTTATTTTCGTATTCAGAGAAAAATGCCATTGTTTGAGATAAATGATCGGATGTTTATTTCATAATAAAGAGGAAGATATGCCGTTAATAATGAAACACAACAAAAATGGCCACCACGAACACGCATACAGGACCATATCCTTTTCATGAAATTTTCCATAACCAAATCACAAAGTGGCTGCCCTATGTCCTCGATAGCCTCACGAATTTAATCTTTGAGGTCTTGAATCGACGCTGGTCTGTTGGCGTGGACCTTATCTTTCACGTGGCCCAAAAGGAAGAAGTCGCAAGGTGTTAAATCACAAGATCTCGGTGGCCAATTGTGATCACCTCTTCGAGAGATATAACACGGTCCGAAAACTTTTCCCGTAAAAGATCAATGCTGTCGTTACTTGTGTGGCACGTAGCGCCGTCTTGTTGAAAATGAAGATGAACGTTGTCCAGATCAATACCATCCAACTCCGACGATAAAAAATCTTTAATCATCTCTCGATAGCAAAATCCATTCACCGTAACTGTTGATCCAACCTCATTTTCGAAAAAGTAAGGTCCAATGATCCCGACGGACCATAAACGGCACCAAACAGTCACACGTTGAGGATGGAGAGGCTTCTCAACAATAACTCTTGGGTTTTCCGAGCCCCAGATGCGACAATTTTGCTTGTTGACGTAGCCACAGAGGTCGAAATGGGCCTCATCAATCAAGATGATTTTTCGATGGAATTCCGGATCATTTTCATGCATTTCAAGGACCCAATCAGCAAAGACACGACGTTGTTGATGATCGGCCGACTTGAGTTCTTGTGTTAACTGAACTTTATAAGCCTTAAGACCCAAGTCTTTATGCAAAACACGATGTAATGACGTTTGTGGAATGCCCAATTCCAAAGAACGACGAGGAATGGACAAACCTGGGTTTTCTTCAACACTTTGGGCTACAGCAGCAATATTCTCAGTTGTTCTTGAGCGACGTGCACGGGTTTTATTCTTCACATGACTAACTTGTCCCAACAGCTCGAATTTTTCCACCAATTTCTGTATTGCGGTCCCCCAAGGTGCTTCACGACGACCAAAAAATGCTTTAGTTTAGCGAACTGTGACTGCAAGATTTTCACCATTTTTGTAGTGAATTTTAATAATTTCAATGCGTTGTTGAAGCGGGTTTCATTCCATTTTTAGTAATGGCATAGTTTCTACTTGTCAAATTACAAAGAATAAAAGCTTCAAAAGTGCCAGCTACTGAAATAGCGGGTCATTCACAACAACACCTCTTATTGGAAAACCCTTTACTTTTCTGATACGTTATATAGGGTTTACACTCAATTAAGTTTCAAATTGATTTATTAAGAAGGTAGCATATCGTTTAGTTTTAATAGTTTAAGACTTAGTACAAAAATAATAAGGATAAATATGGGAAGACTAAATATAGAGTAGAATAGAGGTATTTCTTGGAGTAAAGTGCACAGGTAATTACTTGTTGAAAAAAATATATTAAAATTATTTAGATTTCCTGAACTAAATAAGTGATTGACAAAAAATGTTTATTTTACATTTTTTTTTTGTTTTGGCGTAATATACATACTTCATATTTATATATAGGTACCTACCTAAATAATTAAAGAAAATCATGTTTTTCTTTTTTCATTTTATGTTTATTTTATATTTTATTTTTAGGAAATTTAAATAATTTTATCTCTGGATACTTCGTGGCACTTGCGTTGCAGGAAGTTATTATGCACTTCACTCTCCAAGACATACCTATCTACATATTATACTTTATCAAATTTTCTAAAAATTTATTCAAACCTATAAAACAAAACCATAGGTGTCCAAAAATTTCCCAATAATATTTCTTCGTCAAGGAATTCTAAATTTGCTTCAATTTGTCCTAAAAAAATGAAAAGGTGAAATGAGAGCAGGCACTACAGGCAGATAATACAAAATTAATGGGAATCACCCCCGATTTTTATTCCATCAACCACGGAATTTTTTTTTCGAAGAGCAGGAGGACAATTGATTCATATTGAGAAGAAGAAGCATAGGATAGAACAAAAGAAAGAAAATCAGTCATGCACGAACGATACACATCTAAATGATACGTATGAGTTCCATATGCATGTAACAGGTCCGACTTCGCGAAAGCAAAGATAATATAATCACCTAGATGACGCAGTCCAATAGGAACCGTTGTCATATGAAACCAAAATCCGAAACATTAAGAAGCTTTTCCAAAAAGCTTTTACAGAGAGAAAGCATAGGTAACCAAAGCCAAAGTCAAACACATTACTACTACCACAGTATAGAACATATTATATGTTCAATTGTTTTCTGTATTCTGTTTCTGTGTTTTGTATTCTGTCTCCCTTTCATTATTCTTCATTTTTATCCTTTCGCGAAGTCGGACCTGTTACATGCATATGGAACTCATACGTATCATTTAGATGTGTATCGTTCGTGCATGACTGATTTTCTTTCTTTTGTTCTATCCTATGCTTCTTCTTCTCAATATGAATCAATTGTCCTCCTGCTCTTCGAAAAAAAAATTCCGTGGTTGATGGAATAAAAATCGGGGGTGATTCCCATTAATTTTGTATTATCTGCCTGTAGTGCCTGCTCTCATTTCACCTTTTCATTTTTTTAGGACAAATTGAAGCAAATTTAGAATTCCTTGACGAAGAAATATTATTGGGAAATTTTTGGACACCTATGGTTTTGTTTTATAGGTTTGAATAAATTTTTAGAAAATTTGATAAAGTATAATATGTAGATAGGTATGTCTTGGAGAGTGAAGTGCATAATAACTTCCTGCAACGCAAGTGCCACGAAGTATCCAGAGATAAAATTATTTAAATTTCCTAAAAATAAAATATAAAATAAACATAAAATGAAAAAAGAAAAACATGATTTTCTTTAATTATTTAGGTAGGTACCTATATATAAATATGAAGTATGTATATTACGCCAAAACAAAAAAAAAATGTAAAATAAACATTTTTTGTCAATCACTTATTTAGTTCAGGAAATCTAAATAATTTTAATATATTTTTTTCAACAAGTAATTACCTGTGCACTTTACTCCAAGAAATACCTCTATTCTACTCTATATTTAGTCTTCCCATATTTATCCTTATTATTTTTGTACTAAGTCTTAAACTATTAAAACTAAACGATATGCTACCTTCTTAATAAATCAATTTGAAACTTAATTGAGTGTAAACCCTATATAACGTATCAGAAAAGTAAAGGGTTTTCCAATAAGAGGTGTTGTTGTGAATGACCCGCTATTTCAGTAGCTGGCACTTTTGAAGCTTTTATTCTTTGTAATTTGACAAGTAGAAACTATGCCATTACTAAAAATGGAATGAAACCCGCTTCAACAACGCATTGAAATTATTAAAATTCACTACAAAAATGGTGAAAATCTTGCAGTCACAGTTCGCTAAACTAAAGCATTTTTTGGTCGTCGTGAAGCACCTTGGGGGACCGCAATACAGAAATTGGTGGAAAAATTCGAGCTGTTGGGACAAGTTAGTCATGTGAAGAATAAAACCCGTGCACGTCGCTCAAGAACAACTGAGAATATTGCTGCTGTAGCCCAAAGTGTTGAAGAAAACCCAGGTTTGTCCATTCCTCGTCGTTCTTTGGAATTGGGCATTCCACAAACGTCATTACATCGTGTTTTGCATAAAGACTTGGGTCTTAAGGCTTATAAAGTTCAGTTAACACAAGAACTCAAGTCGGCCGATCATCAACAACGTCGTGTCTTTGCTGATTGGGTCCTTGAAATGCATGAAAATGATCCGGAATTCCATCGAAAAATCATCTTGATTGATGAGGCCCATTTCGACCTCTGTGGCTACGTCAACAAGCAAAATTGTCGCATCTGGGGCTCGGAAAACCCAAGAGTTATTGTTGAGAAGCCTCTCCATCCTCAACGTGTGACTGTTTGGTGCCGTTTATGGTCCGTCGGGATCATTGGACCTTACTTTTTCGAAAATGAGGTTGGATCAACAGTTACGGTGAATGGATTTTGCTATCGAGAGATGATTAAAGATTTTTTATCGTCGGAGTTGGATGGTATTGATCTGGACAACGTTCATCTTCATTTTCAACAAGACGGCGCTACGTGCCACACAAGTAACGACAGCATTGATCTTTTACGGGAAAAGTTTTCGGACCGTGTTATATCTCTCGAAGAGGTGATCACAATTGGCCACCGAGATCTTGTGATTTAACACCTTGCGACTTCTTCCTTTTGGGCCACGTGAAAGATAAGGTCCACGCCAACAGACCAGCGTCGATTCAAGACCTCAAAGATTAAATTCGTGAGGCTATCGAGGACATAGGGCAGCCACTTTGTGATTTGGTTATGGAAAATTTCATGAAAAGGATATGGTCCTGTATGCGTGTTCGTGGTGGCCATTTTTGTTGTGTTTCATTATTAACGGCATATCTTCCTCTTTATTATGAAATAAACATCCGATCATTTATCTCAAACAATGGCATTTTTCTCTGAATACGAAAATAACACCTCTTATTGGAAAACCCTTTATTGGCCCTTTTCTTTCTTAGCGAGTGTAATGTGAGATAAATCAACAATCGTCGATTTTTGTTCTTTCAATTGCGAATTTTTTTTGCCTCAGGACATTTGCTTCATAATCACAAGAAAAATTAAAATTTCTGTTTGTTGGGAATGGGAAAAGGGAATTGGGAACGAGAAGCATAGCATAAAAAGAAACCAAGAAATTTCGTCACACACAATACATTTATGCACACACGCAAACGAATACAATGTAACCAAATGGCACTCAGGAAAAAGCTTTTATTTTGTGGGATAATCGTTGTTGGACGAAGAGAAGAGCTTTTTGTTGGACAATCGTTGTTGGACGATCGCAAGAAATGCGGACATCAGCTAACATAAGACTGCGACATCTGTATATTATATTATCTGTGCTCATAGCAAAGATAACAATACACCTAGATGACGCAGTCCAATAGGAACTGTTGTCATATGAAACCAAAATCCGAAACATTAAGAAGCTTTTCCAAAAAGCTTTAACAGAGAGAAAGCATAGGTAACGAACTTACAAATGAAATCAAAGATTGTAGCGTGCTGCTAACATTTGCAACAGAATTTTTTTTTGGTCATAGTGCGATCTCAGCCCAAGACTTAACGAATCGTCTGCAGCTGGAATGAGCAGATTCAGCGGCTTCGCTCGCTTGCTCGAATTATCTGGGTGTGGGTGCGTAACGGCTTAGCGGATCGTGGCGTTACCGCGGCTATATAAGAGTGTGAAGCCGAAATGCGGTCTTTCCTTTTTTTCGTCTGTTACACTCTGAAGTTGACTGCCTCGCGCGTAACAAAGTACTTTCGCTGGGAGTACCAACACCGTCTCAAGCGAATATTAAAATAAATTCCAAAACGTGTGTGAAGGCGCGTAAGAGTCGCCTAGAGTGATCGGTTTAGTGCATCAGACCAGCGGGGTTTATAGCCTTGGCTGCCTGCGAGTAAGCAGGCAAAATTTCGCGGCTAAAGGTAAATTATTCAGGTATTAATTTTACTAGAACCTCATGTGCAAACGTACGTTTACAGGTAAACCCCGCCAGGTTTTCGTCCTATAAGGCGAACAAAGATAGACGAGGTAAATCGCCAGAGAAGTCGGAGCGCTGTTGGACCGCGCAGCGCCCGATAAAGCACCTGTTTTCTCTACTGGTACCAGCAAAGTAGCCAGAAATAACATCATCACGAAAAGCACCGCGGTAGCGATCCCATATACAACGACGCTGGTCTGACTGTGGTCGATAAGGATAGCGGACAGCGGTTCCCATAGCCCAGCCAACGAACAGAAAAATTACCTCCTCAGCGTGTATAGGAACGTTACGGGAGTAGATCACCGAAAGCAGAAGCTGCTGCCAGTTCACTCGTTGTACGCGGCCGACACACAGCTTGAAACGCGAAGCAAAAAGAACAGTGTTAGAATTGTGAAAATCGCCTTTAAACCCAGTCCAGGGTGCTTGTTCAAAGGAAAAGAAAAGAAAAATTTGTTTAGTCAAATGAGTACATATATTGTGCGATGTCTTCCCCTCCCGCCCCCTTTCGCGTTCATAAGTAGTGTTAAATATTAAGTAAAATACCTTGTAAGAGTTTAAAATTCTCTCTCCGTAAGATCGCTTAGTTTGATCAGAATCGTAAAGTCGCGGAATCGGTGCACGTTCTCTTCGGTGCCTCTTCACATGCATATATACTTAAACATATATATATAAATAAATAACTTCATAAAGTTCTCAGTGACGCGTATCTCCCCCCCCCCCCTGACCCGAAGTGTTTTTGTGGCCACAACAGCAGCTCGCAGAGGAAGAAATGAGTGAGTACCAACGTTTTATTTCTTTTGGTTTACTGTGTTTATTTCTATATATATATACAATATATGTGCCTACGGTCCGAACGTAAACAAAATTATTTTTTTCTATATTCCGAGAAGTGTGATTCGGAGTCAATTGAATCGGTGAGAGGAGTTTAACTCGTAGAAGAACGAGATTTTTTTTTTGTCTATGAATTTACAAACCACAATTATAGTTCCGAAACGTTAGTTTGTTTTGTTTTCATTTTCATTTCAAACTTATTTATATATATATAATTGAAACGAGCACGATTACAATTAGGTATAAGTATACATAGTTTTCTTCAAGTCGTACTCAGCACGACGATACTTAAATAAAAAAATGAATTGTCCATCCAGTAACGGAATCTGAGTTTGATTATTTTGATGATGTTTTTTGACATGAAAGTCTAAGGCAGTTCATAGGGTGAGACATAGGTCGTGATCATGCACACTTAAGCGTAAACGAAACAAGACGTAGCTCGCATCTGAGCACAACCAATGAAGGGACTATCCCATAAGTATCTAAAGGGCGCGGGTAGTCAAGGAGCAATGGTGGACACTCCATTGCTATATGAGGGCGGGCACCCATTTGGTGGCGTAACACCTGGCCATCATGAACCAAACAGCAAGTAATGCAAGAACGAATCGCCGTTTTTTTTTTCTTCTCTTTTCTCTCGTAATGCTCCAAGCTTACAATGCGCACACACGCACACACACCGGTTACACTGTTTTTTTGTGTTTTCCATCCCCGAGAAATGGCGACAGAACTTTGGTTAGCGTATGATCACCTCCTCCGACCGTAGAATCGACGCAGTAATCCCCCCCCCCCATCAGGAGACACATTATATTTTTTTTGTAGAGGAAAGAGAGCAGCAAGATCCCCACCTAGAACCGTTGAGCATAGCCGAGCACAACTTTTCGTGTCTCCCAGCTGCTCAAGTTAAACACCCCTCCTACTACAAATGGCGCCCAACGTGGGGCCGTAGCAAAAGAAATGCTATGGCAAATCTTTAAAATATTGTAATACCAATTTTACGAAAGCGTCGCTATTTCAATGTGTAGAGTTTCGTTTCTTTAATTCCTATTGGAAGTCGTAGAGTCTTAGAAGAATTAACTTTAGCCTTCTTGCTCCAAGGGAATCGGAACAAACTTGCGTATAGGAAAATATTTAACAGTAGATACTCCAGTGAGTCGTCGATTATTAGTAGGCCGCTAGCATATCTTCAGTTACCACAGAGAGACACTCTAAAATATTTTCCACTGTGCCGCTATCTTCGAAGCGTTCATGAGTACCGGAGAGTAGGGAAATCATCACGAGAGGGTACAGCGAGCGGCAGCATTACTTGATGTTTTTATTTTTTGTTATTGTGTGCATGTGAACGTATCCAGGTCTCACCCATTTATATTATATCAAGTATACCCTTAGTTTATACGTATATAGTACTTCGCTATATTTCCTTGTCTATACCAGAATTTTAGTAAACCAAATGGATAAATCGAAAGGGGCAGTAAGCAAAAGCGGTAGAAAGCCTAACTTTGACCCTAGGCACAACATGTCGTTACGATCTTATGGTCCGGTGGCTGATAATAACAGGTCATTTGAGACACAAAGAACTCCCACCAATAGGCAGGTCATGCACTCTCCACCCAATAGAACTGCAAGCCAGTCAGGCCACAGTTCAGTAAACGTCGACCCATCGTCGCAGAATTTGCCAGTTTCAAATAATCCTGGGGTTTCCGTCCAGTCAAGTCAAGTTCCGACCGGGATCACAACCTCCCCAACCGTGACTACCAGAACAACCCCTACGACTACAGTGTCGGTAATGTCAAACCCTGTCGTCACTTGTTCACTCCCCCAGGAGGCCCGTGTTTCGAGTCGGGATTTTCCACAAGCAGATCCGGGTGCGTCAGTTTTTTCACCAGACAGACAAAGATTGCTTTCAGCTCAAATCAAAAACTTGGTTGATGCAAGCCTTGGTTCAACCCAAGCGTCAATGATGGCATCTCTAACGGCTATGATTAGAAATTGTGTTCAAGAGTCGGTACAGAATGCGATCGCTTCAAGCAATACACATCCCCTAAATAATCTGAATTCCCAAGCAAATGCAGGTGATGTTATGGAGCCTAGACCGTCTTTAAACTCAAACAGACAGGCACTCGCAATGCCAACACAGAATGATATCCAAGGGAATAGTAGTAACACACACAGGTTTCATCCGAACATCAGCAGCGATTCTCGCGATAACTTTTCACAAGAAGGAAATGAACACGTTTATCGTGAAGACACCCAACATTTCCAAAGAGCTGAGATTACATACCACCCGGCTAGACAGAATAGAAAAATTGAGATGGATAGATGGGGCATAAATTTCGACGGAACGTCGAAAACGATGTCCGTTGAAGATTTTGTTTTTCGAGTAGAAGTACTCAAAAGTAATTACAGCTGCTCTTGGGCAGAAGTCCTTAGGAATTTTCATCTTCTTCTTTCTGGGATAGCTCAAGAATGGTATTGGCAATATTTACGTACCGGTCCTAGATTAGACTGGGGTCTCTTTCGCCAAGCGTTGCTAAAGAATTTTAAAACGAATGAGAGCGATTTCGAAATAATAAAACAGATCATGGATCGCAAACAATACCCACAGGAGAGTTTTGATAGTTTTTATAACTCGATACTACAATTGAAAAATCAGTTGAGGGTAGCAATTCACGATTCGGAGTTGTTGGGTATAGTCAAAGGCAATGTGAATAACAAACTAATGAACTTCATTTACCCCATGTCGATATATACGTTGGATCAGTTCAGGGACGAGTGTCGCCGAACTGAAAAGATGATACAGTCCCGTGATCAGAATCGGTATCGCAATCCTAGTTTCAACGTCAGGAATGTCAATGAACTGAGTGGTGATCAGCCGGTAAGCGAACTCGACATTTCGGAAGAGGTTTCGGCGGTTTTTCTTCACGGAAGGTCGGCGGATAATTCCGAAGTTAGCAGTTCAAACAGGCCAGGTTGCTTTAATTGTAAACAACCAGGTCACAGCTTCGTTAGTTGTCCGTCCCCCAGTCGGAAACTATTTTGCTACCGTTGCGGGCTTGAAAACGTTACGACACCTACGTGTCACAGGTGCAGTCAGGGAAACCGGAGGTCGAACGCGGTTACAGGGGAATCCCGTTCGACGCAAACAAGCCCCTAGGTGTAAGTGTCGGAACAAATACAAGTACAGACCACACCGCAATAGTTCAACAACCAAACGTACAAAAGCAACCTCAGATTTTAAAACGAGGAAAACAATCTAGTTCTACCGGACAGAACTCAGGCCGCGTTCGGCAAAATAAGTCAATTTCCTTTGACGAACGCCTCAGAAATTACAATAGCATACGCAATAAGATTTTTCAATTAGATGAACTAAAACAGTTACAGTCATTCCCTAAAAATGGCAAGGTAAGGATAAGACACAGGAAGAGATTGTTATATAGAAAAATGATGAACTTTTGTTCATTGGAAAACGAGGAAGATCCACGTCCTTATGCCGACATTTTGATTCACGGTCAGAAGATGAAAGGTCTTCTGGATAGTGGCGCAACGGTCTCATGTTTAGGCAAAGGATGTGAAGAGCTCGTCAGAAATTTAGGAATTCCATTTTCTAGTTTCAGGTCAGTCGTGAAAACAGCAGACAATAGTAGACATAGTATTATCGGTCGCGTACGAGTGTTGGTCGAATACAACGATATAGAGGAGTACATGGATATCTACCTAGTGCCAAGTCTAGCACAAACTTTGTATTTAGGGATAGATTTCTGGAAGGTATTCCAGATTGCGCCGCAGATAGTAAGCGAATTAGATGTTACTGAACCAGGATTGACTAACGTATCTACGGGCCACAGTCAAGACTTAAATGAATATGAAGACCCGAAGGATAATACACCTATGCATGTACTAAGTCCCGAGCAAAAAATTCAGCTTGAAGAAGCTATAAAAGAGTTTCCCTCTTACGCGGAAAAGGGATTAGGTAGAACGACATTAGAAATGCACACAATTGACACAGGAGATGCGCAACCTATTAAAAAACGGTTTTATCCGATCTCACCGGCCATCCAGAAGATAGTTTATGAAGAAGTGGACAGAATGCTTTCCTTAGGAGTAATAGAACCCAGCGTTAGTTCATGGAGCTTTCCAATTGTCCTTGTCAGGAAGCCGGGAAAGAATAGGATGTGCATAGATTTTCGCGAACTAAACCGTGTTACGAAAAAATTAGCATATCCATCACATCTCGTTGAGGGGATGATAAGTCGACTCGACGACACAACAGTTATATCGAGCGTGGATCTTAAAGATGCCTTTTGGCAAATCCCGCTCGAAGAGAAGTCAAAGGAGAAAACGGCATTTGCGGTTCCAGGAAGACCGCTCTACCAATTTACAGTTATGCCTTTCGGGCTGTGCAACGCGGCCCAAAGGTTATGCAAACTGATGGATGCCGTGGTCCCCCAAGAACTCCGCAGGTATGTATTCGTCTATCTCGACGATTTGCTAATCATTTCGCCCGACTTAGGAACTCATTTTAAAATCCTCAAGTTGACTGCCAAATGCCTTACAAACGCTAACCTCACCATTAACTTAGAAAAGTCAAAATTCTGCTGTAAAGAACTTAAGTACTTAGGTTATATTGTCGGACAGGGACACTTAAAACCCGATCCAAGCAAGGTCTCCGCGGTGCAGGAATTCCCGTTACCAACCTCGCAAAAGCAAGTGAGAAGATTTATGGGCATGTGCGGTTGGTATCGACGTTTCATACGGAATTTTTCGTCGGTAGCCGCACCTTTATCGGATACCTTGAAGAAGGGAAAATGTTTTACAATGACTGCCGAGGCAGTCGCTTCTTTTAATGCTCTCAAGTCAGCCCTGACTACCGCTCCGTTGCTGAGTAACCCGGACTACTCTCAAAACTTCCTAGTTCAGTGCGATGCTTCCAGCTACGGCATAGGGGCTGTTCTTTTCCAATACGATGAAGATGGACAAGAAAAACCTATCGCTTATTTTTCTCAGAAAATGAACTCTTGTCAACAGAAATATAGCGTGACTGAACAGGAATGTTTAGCAGCAGTTTTAGCAATCAAAAGATTTAGGCCTTATATAGAGGGTTTGCCGTTCACAGTAATCACAGACCATGCCAGCCTTAAGTGGTTGATGGGCTTAAAAGACTTGAGTGGACGGTTAGCTAGGTGGTCTCTTAAGCTGCAGGCGTTCGATTTTAAGATTGAGCACAGGAAAGGCTCTCAGAATATAGTTCCGGATACCCTTTCCCGTAGTTTTGTGGAAGCACTTTCTCTTGAACCGGATGCGGGCATGTCGGTAGATTTGGAGAGTAGCGAGTTCGAGTCGGTAGAGTATGCAAGTATCAGAGAAACGATTCTGCAGGATCCACCCAAGTTTCCGGATATGAAAGTGGAAGGAAACCTTCTTTATAAACGTGTTCGAAGTCCGGATACAGTCCCTGCGGCATCCGAGCTCACGTGGCGGCTGTGGGTACCCAGAAGCATGACGCAAAAGCTAGTCGAAGGGGCTCATAATCCAACTAATGCTTCACATGGGGGAGTCACGAAGACAGTAGAGAGAATCCGGCAGTTTTACTACTGGCCGGACATGTTTTCACAGGTGCGCGAGTACGTGAGCAAATGCGATGCTTGCAAGGAGAGCAAGGCTCCCAATACGGTTTTGAGACCACTGATGGGGCGACCGATGGATATATATAGACCGTTTCAGAAACTGTATATAGACTTCATGGGCCCTTATATCCGAACTAAGCGAGGCAATCTTTTTCTATTTGTGGTGCTAGATCACTTCTCTAAATATGTGTTTTTGAAGCCAATGCCGAAAGCGACCTCGACCGCTGTTATTAGTTTCCTTGAACAGGACGTTTTTTGTAGGTTTGGAATTCCGGAGTACGTGCATTCCGATAACGGGAAACAATTTGTCTCGAAGGAGTTCAAACAGTTTCTAGACGCGAATGGCGTGAAGCAAATGTTGACGGCGATATACTCACCCCAAGCAAATGCTTCTGAGCGAGTTAATCGGTCAGTTTTATCCGCCATCAGAACGTATTTGAAAGAGGATCAGAAAGAATGGGACTTGCACATCTCACAAGTGCAGCAATCACTTTGCTCAGCATATCATCAGTCTACCAAAATGAGCCCTTATTTTTGTTTGTTTGGCATGAACATGATAACTCATGGCGGTATGTATCCGGTCCTTCGGAAATTGCATAATTCCAATGATACTGAATTGCTCGCGGTAAAACACTCCGACCGAATGGAGACCATAAGGGAGAGGGTGAAACAACATCTGGCAAATGCTTACCAAAGGAATGAGAAAGGGTATAATACTAGAAGTACCAATAAGAAGTTTCATCCCGGACAAGAAGTTTTCCGCAGGAACTTTGTGCAAAGCAATCGGGCCAAGGCCATCAACGCTAAGTTGTGTCCGAAATTTCTGCGGTGTAGGATTAGAAGCGTAATAGGCAACTGTATGTATGAAGTCGAGGACTTGCAAGGGAAGTCAGTAGGGAGGGTGCATGGCAAAGATATAAGACAGTAGAGCAGGGTTCCGAAGACATCTCAGGGTGTGGGACGATTATTTTTTCTGGCTCGCGCAGCACCTTTTCCGCGTCTTTAAAGAAGTTGAACTTCTTTCAAATCCGCGGTGTTGTAGCGTGCTGCTAACATTTGCAACAGAATTTTTTTTTGGTCATAGTGCGATCTCAGCCCAAGACTTAACGAATCGTCTGCAGCTGGAATGAGCAGATTCAGCGGCTTCGCTCGCTTGCTCGAATTATCTGGGTGTGGGTGCGTAACGGCTTAGCGGATCGTGGCGTTACCGCGGCTATATAAGAGTGTGAAGCCGAAATGCGGTCTTTCCTTTTTTTCGTCTGTTACACTCTGAAGTTGACTGCCTCGCGCGTAACAAAGTACTTTCGCTGGGAGTACCAACACCGTCTCAAGCGAATATTAAAATAAATTCCAAAACGTGTGTGAAGGCGCGTAAGAGTCGCCTAGAGTGATCGGTTTAGTGCATCAGACCAGCGGGGTTTATAGCCTTGGCTGCCTGCGAGTAAGCAGGCAAAATTTCGCGGCTAAAGGTAAATTATTCAGGTATTAATTTTACTAGAACCTCATGTGCAAACGTACGTTTACAGGTAAACCCCGCCAGGTTTTCGTCCTATAAGGCGAACAAAGATAGACGAGGTAAATCGCCAGAGAAGTCGGAGCGCTGTTGGACCGCGCAGCGCCCGATAAAGCACCTGTTTTCTCTACTGGTACCAGCAAAGTAGCCAGAAATAACATCATCACGAAAAGCACCGCGGTAGCGATCCCATATACAACGACGCTGGTCTGACTGTGGTCGATAAGGATAGCGGACAGCGGTTCCCATAGCCCAGCCAACGAACAGAAAAATTACCTCCTCAGCGTGTATAGGAACGTTACGGGAGTAGATCACCGAAAGCAGAAGCTGCTGCCAGTTCACTCGTTGTACGCGGCCGACACACAGCTTGAAACGCGAAGCAAAAAGAACAGTGTTAGAATTGTGAAAATCGCCTTTAAACCCAGTCCAGGGTGCTTGTTCAAAGGAAAAGAAAAGAAAAATTTGTTTAGTCAAATGAGTACATATATTGTGCGATGTCTTCCCCTCCCGCCCCCTTTCGCGTTCATAAGTAGTGTTAAATATTAAGTAAAATACCTTGTAAGAGTTTAAAATTCTCTCTCCGTAAGATCGCTTAGTTTGATCAGAATCGTAAAGTCGCGGAATCGGTGCACGTTCTCTTCGGTGCCTCTTCACATGCATATATACTTAAACATATATATATAAATAAATAACTTCATAAAGTTCTCAGTGACGCGTATCTCCCCCCCCCCCCTGACCCGAAGTGTTTTTGTGGCCACAACAGCAGCTCGCAGAGGAAGAAATGAGTGAGTACCAACGTTTTATTTCTTTTGGTTTACTGTGTTTATTTCTATATATATATACAATATATGTGCCTACGGTCCGAACGTAAACAAAATTATTTTTTTCTATATTCCGAGAAGTGTGATTCGGAGTCAATTGAATCGGTGAGAGGAGTTTAACTCGTAGAAGAACGAGATTTTTTTTTTGTCTATGAATTTACAAACCACAATTATAGTTCCGAAACGTTAGTTTGTTTTGTTTTCATTTTCATTTCAAACTTATTTATATATATATAATTGAAACGAGCACGATTACAATTAGGTATAAGTATACATAGTTTTCTTCAAGTCGTACTCAGCACGACGATACTTAAATAAAAAAATGAATTGTCCATCCAGTAACGGAATCTGAGTTTGATTATTTTGATGATGTTTTTTGACATGAAAGTCTAAGGCAGTTCATAGGGTGAGACATAGGTCGTGATCATGCACACTTAAGCGTAAACGAAACAAGACGTAGCTCGCATCTGAGCACAACCAATGAAGGGACTATCCCATAAGTATCTAAAGGGCGCGGGTAGTCAAGGAGCAATGGTGGACACTCCATTGCTATATGAGGGCGGGCACCCATTTGGTGGCGTAACACCTGGCCATCATGAACCAAACAGCAAGTAATGCAAGAACGAATCGCCGTTTTTTTTTTCTTCTCTTTTCTCTCGTAATGCTCCAAGCTTACAATGCGCACACACGCACACACACCGGTTACACTGTTTTTTTGTGTTTTCCATCCCCGAGAAATGGCGACAGAACTTTGGTTAGCGTATGATCACCTCCTCCGACCGTAGAATCGACGCAGTAATCCCCCCCCCCCATCAGGAGACACATTATATTTTTTTTGTAGAGGAAAGAGAGCAGCAAGATCCCCACCTAGAACCGTTGAGCATAGCCGAGCACAACTTTTCGTGTCTCCCAGCTGCTCAAGTTAAACACCCCTCCTACTACAAGATCTAAAGGAAAGTAACACGAAAAAGGAGCAACAAATTTACACAATGGAAACAAAAATTAATACCCTCGAACAACAATTATTAAAAAACAATATAGAGATAAAAAACGTTCCACCGACACAAAACGAGAATCTTATTGAAACTGTCCAAGCATTAGGCAAGACAATGCATATAACTTTAAACAACACGGACATCTCTGATGTCTACCGAACCAATAAAAAAAACCCAATCAAATCTACAATAATTGTATCATTTTCAAATCATACCACCAAAACAAACTTAATCAAGAAGGCAAAGTCAATGCGTAATATTGCACTAAAAAAAATTAGGGAAAATGCAAGCAATTGCGAAGCAACGTCAGTATCTGAAAATGATGCACTTGTTTATGTAAACAATCACCTTACACAAACAAATAAGCACCTTCTTTGGTTAGCCAAAAACAAAGCGAGAGAGTGCAATTGGAAATTTGTTTGGGAAACAACGGGAAAAATACTCGCAAAAAAACACGAAACCGGTGAAACTATACAAATCGCAGCATGTGAAGATGTAAATAGAATGTCCAACTAATATACCTATACACTCAAACAAAAAAATAAAAAAAATATATAATATAATAAGATAATCATGGAAAACGAAGACAGTGAGAACGAATACAGTGAAGCTGAAGTTAATTTTAGGGTGATACATGGCATTACTGGCATTGAAAAAAAATATTTAATGAAAATGAATTTCTGTTGTGTGTCCTTTAATATAAGATCTATAACAAAAACTTGGGACAATTTCGTAGCAGAATTTGAAAACATACTTTGCTACGTCGATATTCTAGTTTTAAATGAAATAAATATCCCCAAAAACAAAAATGATTTTTATAACATCGACGGATTCAAACCAGAGTTTATAAATCGTGAAGGTATGAAAGGGGGAGGTGTGGCGATATATATCAGAAATAGTATTAGCTATAATATAATACCTACAAAACCAGTCAACTATGAAGGCATGCATTTTGAAATAACCCATAAAGGAATAAAAAAATACGTTCATGCACTGTATAGGCGACCTAGTCTTAATGCCCAAAGATTTATTGAAGAAATCAACGAAATTATTGATGAAAATAAAGAAAACATATAGTCTTAGGTGATATTAACATAAACATTAATGATAGGAATGATTCACTTGTTCTAAGATATATGGAAATTATGGCTCAAATGGTCTCATAAACGTAATCAAGGAGTCCACACGTGTTGATATAAAAAGAAATACATCTACTCTTCTTGATCATATTTATGTCAGCATCACTCAACTTGAAATACACTCAGCCATTATTGAAACGGACTTATCTGATCACTTTGCAGTTTTGTACGCAACTAAAGACCTGAGCAATGATCGACCGAATCAAAAAGTTAATACTGTACATATTAACTCAAAACGAGTTAATGAGCTTATTGAGCAGACTAACTGGCAGAATATGACGGATGAAGATGATGTCGAAGTTCTGTACAATAATTTCGTAAATGTCATGAACAGAATATACGCTGAATCTAGCAAAATAGAGACAGCCGACCGAAAACGCCAACAAAAACTATGGATTTCACACGAGATAATTGCAATGTGTAAAAGAAGAGATGAGCTCTATAGGAAATGGAAAAATAACCCAAGATGTCAAAGTTACGAAACTGAGTATAAGCGTTTCCGAAATTTTGTAAACCAAAATATTCAAAATACCAAAGCCAATTTCTACAAACAAAAATTCAAAAATTCCCAAAACGATCCTAGAAAAACATGGAATATAATTAATGATCTTTTAGGAAGAAAAAAAACCCTCAGTTGATGAAGTCATCAAAATCAACTTATGCAATAGTGACGATAATTTGAATATCATTGTGGAGAAGTTTGCAGGTCAGTTCTCTGATCAAACTTCGTCGATCATGCATATATGCAATGTAAAAACGTCGAACCACGAGAACTTCCATCTGCAGCAGAGCATATTCATCGAAGAACCAAGCGAACAAGAAATATTTCTAATGCTATGTAACTTAGACAGCAAAAAAGGTTCCGGAGTGGACAACATAAGACCTATCGATTTAAAAATGAATGCCTCTTTTCTTGCGCGAATTATTCAAACAATTATTAGCCGTAGTATTGAACAAGCCTATGTCCCAAAATTAATGAGAACTTCAATTATTAGGCCAATCTTTAAGGGAGGTACCAAAAAACATTTTGAGAATTATAGGCCAATCGCAATACTTTCGGCAGTTGAGAAATGCCTAGAAGAAGTCATTGTTAATCGGCTTATAAATTTCATTCAAAGGCATAAATTGTTGCACCCGAATCAGTACGGGTTTCAGAGAAACAAGAGTACAGGAGCATTATTAGGAGAGTTTACTAATACCGTTAATGCGGCCCTTAATAGAAACCTGCATGTGCTTGTTATATTTGTCGACTTCAGCAAAGCATTTGACACCTTAACTCATATAAAGCTAATTGAAAGTCTCAACAGAATTGGTGTGAGAGGAATACTAGCGGTCTGGATCAAAAGCTATCTTACTGACAGAAAAATTAGAGTAAAAGTGTCGAATACAGTTAGCAATGAAAGGCCAATATCATTTGGTGTTCCTCAAGGCTCCAAATTAGGCCCGATTTTGTTTATTTTATATACAAATGAGCTTTTGCGTTTATTTAAAAGGTGTACTGCCTATGCCTATGCGGATGACATAGCTATTGTCGTTAAACATAAAAGTTTTAACTCAGCCCTGGAAATAATTCAAGAAGAATTCGATGCGTTTTCAAAATGGTGTCATGACCAAGGATTAATTATTAATGTTGGAAAAACAAAAGTGATGCATATACGCCATTCATCTAAGTGCGAGGAAACTTTCAATATTTTTCATAGAAACGATCGTTGCCCTACGTCAGCCAACAACTCAGCTATAGAAACTGTTAGAACAATTAAATACTTGGGAGTCACCATCGACGGCCATTTTCTCTGGCGGCAGCACATCAATGTTCTACGACTCCATCTAAAAAGTGCTCTTTTCGCCATGGTATACCTCAAAAAATATTCTAACCTTGACGTGCAGAAACAGGTGTACTACTCGCTTGCTGAATCCAGAATAAGATACGGGATCCTGGCATGGGGTCATGCTTCAAAATCACATCTTGATAAGATATCAAATATTCAACATCGCCTTATTAAGGTTTTTAGGCAACCTAACTCATGTTTTAAAGTTCTAGACGTTAATGCGATATATCAGATGACGTTACTACAACACTACATGGATGATCCAAGATTTCTTCAGCCAATAAGACACAACCAAAACACAAGAAGACGAGCACAGGGGATGCTTGAAGTACCTGCACATTTTAATATATACGGAAAACGTGAATTGAGATGCGTGATTCCTAAAACAATGAATTCAATCCCACAAAACATAATAAACCTATTAAATTTTAAAAAAAGAAAAAAAGAAATGAAAAAATATTTGCTTGATTTTTACTATGTTCAGTAGGAAAATTATTGAATTTGATTGTTAAATTGATCACTTTGATTTGGACTTAAAACATATTCATAAATGTAATAATGTTAAGCTAAAATCTGATAAAAACGGAAACTGAAACTATCTATGTACTTCAAAAATTTCAATTTTAATATTGTTTGTAACCACCTGCAGATAAGCATTTTGCTTTGCGGGTAAGACTTTTGTAAATACATAAATGTGAATGTGAATAAATAAACTATAAACTATATATAAACTATATAAACCAAAGCCAAAGTCAAACACATTACTACTACCACAGTATAGAACATATTATATATTACAATCAGAGATCACTTATTCTGTCTCCCTTTCATTATTCTTCATTTTTATCGCGAAGTCGGACCTGTTACATGCATATGGAACTCATACGTATCATTTAGATGTGTATCGTTCGTGCATGACTGATTTTCTTTCTTTTGTTCTATCCTATGCTTCTTCTTCTCAATATGAATCAAATGTCCTCCTGCTCTTCGAAAAAAAAAAATACCGTGGACGTGGTTGATGGAATAAAAATCGGGGGTGATTCCCATTAATTTTGTATTATCTGCCTGTAGTGCCTGCTCTCATTTCACCTTTCCATTTTTTTAGGACAAATTAAAGCAAATTTAGATTTCCTTGACGAACAAATTTTATTGGGAAATTGTTAGCCACCTACCTATGGTTTTGTTTTATAGGTTTAAATATTTTTTAAGAAAATTTAATAAAATATAATAGATATGTCTTGGAGGGTGAAGTGCATAATAACTTCCTGCAATGCAAGTGCCACGAAGTACCTATCCAGAGATAAAATTATTTAAATTTCCTGATAAAGGAACTACAAAATATCAAATAAACATAAAATAAAACATGATTTTCTTTTATTTTTTAGGTAGGTACCTACATATTTTTGAAAATGCTATAAAAAAAAACTGCTGAATATTTATTTTTTTATTTGAAAGTACAATCCGGTTAATAATGGAAAATAATTTCATTCAAATGGCTGCCTCGGCTGGCCATGCAGTAGCCTACACGATCGGTCCAATTTTTAAGCACATTATCGATTGTGTGCAGCTGTATTTCACCAATGGCTTCACGAATATCGGCGTAACACTTATCTTTTACGGCACCCCACAAATAATAGTCCAACGGTGTCAAATCGCAGCTCCGAGGGTGCCAAACGACATCAGCTCTGCGGCTGATAATGCGATCTTCAAAAACAGGGCGCAAAACATCGAGTGTAGCTTCGGCTGTGTGGCACCTAGCGCCGTCCTGTTGAAACCAAATGTTGCCAATATCCTCCTCTTCAATTTTTGTGAACAAAAATTAGTTCAACATGGCCCGTTAACGATCGCCATTGACTGTAACGGCCACTCCTTGCTCATTTTCGAAGAAAAATGGCCCAATTATGCCTCTGGACCAAATTCCGTACCAAACAGTGACTCGTTTTGGGTATATCGGCTTTTCAATGTATGCGAGCGGGTTTTCTGTGCCCCAAATGCGACAATTTTGCTTGTTTACATACCCGCCAAGATGAAAATGAGCTTCATCTGAAAAAATGATTTTTTTGGCAAAATCGGCATGTTCTCTAAGTCGATCGTAGGCCCACTTAGCGAAGCGAAAACGCATTGGATGGTCATTTCATCAAGCGTATACACAACCATATTCGTTCAGCGGAAGGATAAAACTAATTATCTGTCAAATCAGACATGAGCTAAGTGTTACCATTCGCGAAATAAGCACTAGTTGAAAAAAAAAAAAAGTTAGATGGCGGACCCTTTATGTATATTACTCAAAAAGAAAAAAATACAAAAAAAATTTATACAATAAACATTTTTTGTTAATCACTTATTTAGTCCAGGAAATCTAAATAATTTTAATATTTTTTTTTCAACAAGTAATTACCTATACACTTTCCTCCAATAAATACCTTTATTCTACTCTATATTTAGTCTTCCCATATTTATCCTTATTATTTTAATAAATCAATTTGAAACTTAATTGAGTGTAAACCCTATATAACGTATCAGAAAAGTATTTGGCCCTTTTTCTTTCTTAGCGAGTGTAATGTGAGATAAATCAACAATGGTCGATTTTTGTTCTTTCAATTGGGATTTTTTTTGCCTCAGGACATTTACATAATCACAAGCAAAATAAAAATTTCTGTTTGTTGGGAATGGGAAAAGGGAATTGGGAACGAGAAGCAAAGCATAAAAAGAAAGAAAAAAATTTCGTCACACACAATATATTATTTATGCACACACGCAAACGATTACAAAGCATATTGTGGCACTCAGAAAAAAGCTTTTTTTTTGTGGTATCGGATAATCGTTGTTGGACGAAGAGAAGAGCTTTTTGTTGGACAATCGTTGTTGGACGATCGCAAGAAATGCGGACATCAGCTAACATAAGACTGCGACATCTGTATATTATATTATCTGTGCTCATAGCAAAGATAATATAATCACCTAGATGACGCAGTCCAATAGGAACCGTTGTCATATGAAA
Source organism: Cheilosia grossa (assembly GCA_963082955.1). NCBI lineage: Eukaryota > Metazoa > Arthropoda > Insecta > Diptera > Syrphidae > Cheilosia > Cheilosia grossa. The sequence continues at coordinate 30,472,061 of OY720148.1, forward strand.
CCAAAATCCGAAACATTAAGAAGCTTTTCCAAAAAGCTTTTACAGAGAGAAAGCATAGGTAACCAAAGCCAAAGTCAAACACATTACTACTACCACAGTATAGAACATATTATATGTTCAATTGTTTTCTGTATTCTGTTTCTGTGTTTTGTATTCTGTCTCCCTTTCATTATTCTTCATTTTTATCCTTTCGCGAAGTCGGACCTGTTACATGCATATGGAACTCATACGTATCATTTAGATGTGTATCGTTCGTGCATGACTGATTTTCTTTCTTTTGTTCTATCCTATGCTTCTTCTTCTCAATATGAATCAATTGTCCTCCTGCTCTTCGAAAAAAAAATTCCGTGGTTGATGGAATAAAAATCGGGGGTGATTCCCATTAATTTTGTATTATCTGCCTGTAGTGCCTGCTCTCATTTCACCTTTTCATTTTTTTAGGACAAATTGAAGCAAATTTAGAATTCCTTGACGAAGAAATATTATTGGGAAATTTTTGGACACCTATGGTTTTGTTTTATAGGTTTGAATAAATTTTTAGAAAATTTGATAAAGTATAATATGTAGATAGGTATGTCTTGGAGAGTGAAGTGCATAATAACTTCCTGCAACGCAAGTGCCACGAAGTATCCAGAGATAAAATTATTTAAATTTCCTAAAAATAAAATATAAAATAAACATAAAATGAAAAAAGAAAAACATGATTTTCTTTAATTATTTAGGTAGGTACCTATATATAAATATGAAGTATGTATATTACGCCAAAACAAAAAAAAAATGTAAAATAAACATTTTTTGTCAATCACTTATTTAGTTCAGGAAATCTAAATAATTTTAATATATTTTTTTCAACAAGTAATTACCTGTGCACTTTACTCCAAGAAATACCTCTATTCTACTCTATATTTAGTCTTCCCATATTTATCCTTATTATTTTTGTACTAAGTCTTAAACTATTAAAACTAAACGATATGCTACCTTCTTAATAAATCAATTTGAAACTTAATTGAGTGTAAACCCTATATAACGTATCAGAAAAGTAAAGGGTTTTCCAATAAGAGGTGTTGTTGTGAATGACCCGCTATTTCAGTAGCTGGCACTTTTGAAGCTTTTATTCTTTGTAATTTGACAAGTAGAAACTATGCCATTACTAAAAATGGAATGAAACCCGCTTCAACAACGCATTGAAATTATTAAAATTCACTACAAAAATGGTGAAAATCTTGCAGTCACAGTTCGCTAAACTAAAGCATTTTTTGGTCGTCGTGAAGCACCTTGGGGGACCGCAATACAGAAATTGGTGGAAAAATTCGAGCTGTTGGGACAAGTTAGTCATGTGAAGAATAAAACCCGTGCACGTCGCTCAAGAACAACTGAGAATATTGCTGCTGTAGCCCAAAGTGTTGAAGAAAACCCAGGTTTGTCCATTCCTCGTCGTTCTTTGGAATTGGGCATTCCACAAACGTCATTACATCGTGTTTTGCATAAAGACTTGGGTCTTAAGGCTTATAAAGTTCAGTTAACACAAGAACTCAAGTCGGCCGATCATCAACAACGTCGTGTCTTTGCTGATTGGGTCCTTGAAATGCATGAAAATGATCCGGAATTCCATCGAAAAATCATCTTGATTGATGAGGCCCATTTCGACCTCTGTGGCTACGTCAACAAGCAAAATTGTCGCATCTGGGGCTCGGAAAACCCAAGAGTTATTGTTGAGAAGCCTCTCCATCCTCAACGTGTGACTGTTTGGTGCCGTTTATGGTCCGTCGGGATCATTGGACCTTACTTTTTCGAAAATGAGGTTGGATCAACAGTTACGGTGAATGGATTTTGCTATCGAGAGATGATTAAAGATTTTTTATCGTCGGAGTTGGATGGTATTGATCTGGACAACGTTCATCTTCATTTTCAACAAGACGGCGCTACGTGCCACACAAGTAACGACAGCATTGATCTTTTACGGGAAAAGTTTTCGGACCGTGTTATATCTCTCGAAGAGGTGATCACAATTGGCCACCGAGATCTTGTGATTTAACACCTTGCGACTTCTTCCTTTTGGGCCACGTGAAAGATAAGGTCCACGCCAACAGACCAGCGTCGATTCAAGACCTCAAAGATTAAATTCGTGAGGCTATCGAGGACATAGGGCAGCCACTTTGTGATTTGGTTATGGAAAATTTCATGAAAAGGATATGGTCCTGTATGCGTGTTCGTGGTGGCCATTTTTGTTGTGTTTCATTATTAACGGCATATCTTCCTCTTTATTATGAAATAAACATCCGATCATTTATCTCAAACAATGGCATTTTTCTCTGAATACGAAAATAACACCTCTTATTGGAAAACCCTTTATTGGCCCTTTTCTTTCTTAGCGAGTGTAATGTGAGATAAATCAACAATCGTCGATTTTTGTTCTTTCAATTGCGAATTTTTTTTGCCTCAGGACATTTGCTTCATAATCACAAGAAAAATTAAAATTTCTGTTTGTTGGGAATGGGAAAAGGGAATTGGGAACGAGAAGCATAGCATAAAAAGAAACCAAGAAATTTCGTCACACACAATACATTTATGCACACACGCAAACGAATACAATGTAACCAAATGGCACTCAGGAAAAAGCTTTTATTTTGTGGGATAATCGTTGTTGGACGAAGAGAAGAGCTTTTTGTTGGACAATCGTTGTTGGACGATCGCAAGAAATGCGGACATCAGCTAACATAGGACTGCGACATCTGTATATTATATTATCTGTGCTCATAGTTTAGCGTAAATGCTGCAGCTTGCAGAACATGTATTATATAACGACACCATTCAAGATGGTGGAAGCGACGATACTTTTTCCTTTATTTTGTTTGGTGTGTCTTTGTTATGGCAGGAGTCGCGACGAAAGCGTCGATTAATTGAAATGTGAATCGATAAACGACCGAAAGTCTCTTAAAACAAAAAAGAAATACTCGATTTTTTTTAAACTAATGTCACTGTCAATCTGCCTTGAACGTAAATGGTAATGCGAACAAGCAAGCTGCAACTAAGTTTCCTTATTTTCATTCCAGTTAATGACCGCCCTATTTGCATCATTTATCACTGTCGAGGGCGGTGTTAAGCGAGTCATATGGTTTGAATGGCTATTCTTGACAAATGCAAGATATTCCATTACGAATAATATTCAGAAGACGAAAGCTAGGAAACGTGACTAAGGGGCAGAGGGCAGAGTGGAAGACTACTTGAGATGAAAGTAAGGAGTCATTAGCGAACAGCAGAGTCGTATGACATCTGTTTGCCAGACAATTTTACTCGCATAAATTCCCAAATAAGATTATCGCCCGTAATCTTCTTTGTTTGACTCCACATCGTTATCATAAAAACAGATTAATATCCGTTCCGTGTGCTCCACAGGAAGCTTCGACAATTGTGTACACAGGACGTGGCATTTAATTGAAACATTGACAGCGAATTGTACGCCTCTATTGCTTCCGGCTTAGCTCGTCGATTTGGGTTCATTGTGGACTGCGGTTTGTTCAATTATTGCTTTCGAGGCAGTCCAGGGGATTTCCACCTCGTTTTTGTTTTGCCAACGCAATAGTGGCTGTTGGTGCGAGGGTGTTGGTTTGAAAACATGACCGCAACCAACTGGAATTCAAATAATAACGTCGTACTTTTTTCTTTCTGGTAGAGTTGGAGTATTTATTAATTTCAATATCGATCGCAATACATATTTGTTGGGAGGAGAAGAGCGGAAATCAGTTTTGAGCACCAGGGAGTCCATTGGGATCATCACCTACTGACCCTGACGCACGGTGGTGCGGTCGGTGTGGGTGATATTGACATCGATCACCCTCATGTTGGGTGTGAGGAGACCAGCCAGCCTGTCGGCACCGGTGGGGGGTAGACGGTCGAATGGATAGCCCATTGCCCGACGATCTGGGTAGAGACGATCGCGGACACCGCAGTAGGATGAGGCATCGCTGCAGGCTCCAACCAGATCTTGATCAACCTGTAAGGAGGCAGTTAGTTGCGGTGTGCTCTGGGAACGGTCATGCAACTTACCCGATCATCATCATAGTTGGAGACCATGACGAACAACTCACACTTTAGGCCCTCAGGCCTGCCCTTGGGGATCAGCATGTGTTCTGGCCAGCCGCATCCACAGAAGTTGAATTCCAACTCATCAGGGCTACCAGCGGTTGGACGATTCGTGTCCAAGTTACGGAAAGTTCTCTCGAAGGGAATAGTAACACTCGACTCGGACGATCGGCGACGAATTGTGTTCTGGCCAGGTTGGACTAAGAAGAGAGAGAGAGAGGTCTTTACAAGTAATAGTGGACAGCGAAATCCTATACTCACGCGAGACAACAAACTTATCCAGCTCGATCATCAGCAGACGCTGGTCTCTGAGCAACATCGGTTGTCCACGTTCGTCGGTCTTTGGTCCGAGGAATATGCGAACGGTTCCAAAGCGTTGGGCGCCACCGCCATTGTTAATATTGACGGTATAGGTGAACGGAGTGTGTTGCAAGTGAGTGAATCTAGCGAAAACGTCACCCCTTGGCACGAAGTCCATGCCACGGGAAAAATTAATGTCAGACTGTTGCCAGAAGGTTTGTAGTGAGTTGGTGCCACCACCTTCGTTGTCAACTTGCACGCCGCTGATCGTGATATCCCTGTAATTCAGCTGAGTTTGGTTGTATGGAGTGAGGGCTTCCTTGTGTTCCTGGAAAATGTCATCAACATACGCGTGCCACTTGTAGAAGACTGGATCGCGCATGGCGGTTGCCGAATCACCCATAACACCAAAGGATTCAAGGTAGCGATGATCGGGATCATGGGCGTACGAAATGAATACGTGGCCCATGTTGTGCAGATCACCGTAGAGCTGACGATTTGGCGAAATGATCGATGACTCCATCATGTTGCCGAGTACATCGATGCCACGAGTCTCATCGAGTGGCACTTGGTTGCCAGATTCCTGTAAAGAAAGACCATACGATCATGGAATAGTTAAAGCCACCCAACCACCTCCTTCCAACTCACATCGACAACGAATCCCTGATTAATGGCCTCGTAGAAGCGATCCCTCCAGCGTTCCAAATCGGAAATGTCCAACTTGATCTGGTCCAGCTCACGATCGAGATCCTTGAGTGAGGTGTCGGCAAAGCGAGGTGGCCACGCTCGGCTGGCGACCAGCGAGTCCATCTTGGGGAAGTAGCCCTCCGCGATCGGTTCGCGCAGGTTGTTGAAGCGCTTCACACGCGACATGTTGTTGCTGAAGCGTTCCAAATTGTAACGCGCGATGATCTGTTGATGCATGTAATAGAACAGCTCACCGCGACGATCCTTGTTCACGATGGCGCGATCAGACGCCTCGAATGGGTACACCAAATGCCAATGCCAATGATGGATATTGATTCCCATATCCTCACGGAAGTACCACAGGCGATGCTCCTCGTCGAGATCGGAGGCGGTGTAGTCCCTGGGGATGATGATCGGCATACGGGATCCATCTGGCACAACGGTGGCTTCCTCACGTAGCTGAGTGAACACCATTGAATCCACATACTTGTCGGGGAATGATTCTATAAACGACGGCAGGTTCAGTCCCTTGGTGTCCGGACGATGGAGAAGTGCCACCGAAAGGGCGTAGTTGAAGAGATACGGGTTGATACGATCCCTAGCGTAGACGGCAACACTCTGCAGATCCTCTATGCTGCGCACTCCAGTGAAGATGTCAATCAATCGACCAGCGATGCGGCGATGACGGGGAATGAACAAGGAGAATTGCTCACGACGACCCAGCGACATGGGGATCTTCAAGTCCGGAATAGCGATATCCTTCACGGGAATTCTCTGTTCAGCCTTCTCACCGAAGCGGGACTGAACTTCATTTCCGATGGGGCGGTAGCGGTCGGTAAGGAACTTGTCAGGGACATCGAAAACAGTAGGCCGGGTGCCCTTCTCCATGAAAATTGGCTCCTGGGGGCGGTCGAAGAGCAGTAGTAGATTCTTTCTGTCGGCCATTTTTCGGTTTTATTAAAACTGAACTTGCGCCAAAGGGAAGCGGGATGGTTAGGATGGTTACTGGTATGTCTACTGCGGAAGAGTCAGTAGGCAAGTGTAGTTTTTCCAGCGCCCTAACCTTACTTTTATACGAATTAACGGTGACCGCGCTAATTGTTGTAATAGGCTCGCCTTATCAGACTATTTCGGGCAACTTCGTTTGATATACGGTATTGCGGTCACTCCGAGAACTAAATTCTTCAAATGACAATTTCGGTGGACATGCTCTAGTTCGAATAGCCAGCGGAATACCATTAATAGATATTGGAGTTCCTAAACTGGGTCACACACGATAAGGCAACCGCAGTTTATTTTTTGGGAGCGAGCTAGAATTCTATCAAAGTAAGTTTTGAACAATATTTTCAATCGAAACTATATAAATAGGTAATCTAAGCCCTGGAGAGCATTGAGCACAGGCATCTGTTCAGAAGTTGGTACTATTTGAAACCGGGTTACGTGCGTCTACAGCGATTTCTTTGGGAGAACTTCCACACGTTCGCAATCTGTGGAGCTAATTTGTTTGCGTTCATTTTGCTTAAATCGTTTTGAGTCACCAAACCAATCTAGATGATCTCTATTGGGCCATAAAAGTCAGAAAATTATTTAGGCTAGAGCGGGTGATGCCTAGTTGGTGTTTATAAAGTTGATGAAAGTCTTTACCAGGTGAAGAATTCTCCATTTCTTCGACACCCAGTTGTTTCCGCAAAGGTCTGCAGATTCACATATTGTATAGCCAGCTTTTGAGCCTTTTTAAGCTTAGCCGACAGTCTTTAGAGACACGATTTCTCATACTTAGGTGGTGGTTAGTATAAGCCGTGGTAACCTGTCAGACTATCTACATATTTAATCTTATACAAACCTCTTGGGTTTTTTTTGATGGCATTCATTCTCTCGTGTGTCCTATCCTGTGAATGCCCTCGCTATAGAAGTCACAATTTATTTGTTGCCAGGTCTTGATAAACCAATTTAAAGCCGATTTAGGAGAACAGCGGACGATTTTAGGTCCTGTAATGACAGTTTCTGAACCTCTTCTGGCCCTCATCAGTTCGTTGTGAGTGGGTTTAGGTTGGTTTTAGAAAGCGCAGCTTTTGTTATATTCAACTTCCACCCAGGAAGCACTGAGGCCCATTGTGTTTATCCTTTTATAGTTTAAGATAGCACAGGAAATAATAAAAGTATTCGGATCTGTTGATTGCGGGTACTTTTCTTAAATCTGGTAGACGCAACATTGCCAGATCTTTCAAGCCGTCAAAGAACCTTGACCTCAAACAAGAGAAGCGGCGTTCTTGGAGGGCTGGGCAGTGACACGTTCCACAGAATTCTATTTCCGCTTCGTCTTTGCAGCTCCTACAGAAGTCATTTCAAAAGATGCTCCACCTTTTGGCCATGTTTATGCAGTGTCCGGTTACTACCCCAACGAGCACTCGAATCTAACAGAAGATGTTAGGATCTTTGACCTTTTAGTGTCAATTGTGGGCCACAAGCAGCGAGGTGTTGTACAGCCTTAAGTGTTTTTGAAACGTTAGGCAAATTTAATGTAAAATTATCAATGAACCTCTTAGTAGCTGTGGCGAAAGCTAATTGTATTAGTCAGTCAGCTATAAAAGTGTGTCCAATTCGGAGCCGCATGTCTCCAGTTTATCTGCTGCCTCGTTCTCTTTCACACCTACGCATGTCCCCCAACCCAGCGCAACAGTACTGAGTGATGGTTTATCGCTCCCAATGTCGAAAGGTACTGACTTATGGATTTGGAGGTTACCAGACTGGATTGGTCCACATATTGAAGGCAATTTCCTTTGCTGGTCGCAGTCTCGCTAAAAGAGTTTGAGCAGCTTTCTTGACCGCTTGGATCTCTGCCCGGAAATCGCTGCAGTGATCGTAATGACTGCCTCATACTTAGTTCTTATTGGAAGATTCCTGCGCCCATTCCATTTTCCGTCCTTGAGCCATCTGTGACGAATGGGTATACCTTTTATGACAGTACTCGGGGAGAGCCATTCCTGCTTGTCCCGTATTCAGACTTGAAATTTCTTCTCGATGCCATACCTTGGTTTCTTGTAGTCCGTGAGTGGCATTAGTCCGCTCTGATCAAAGATGGCAAGTATGCGCAAACGATTCGGGCTTCCAAATTTTATTCTCTCTTAATCTGAGAGAACCTTTGGCTGTCACGTTCTTAGTACAAGCCAGGTTCAGGCAGGGTCAAGGTTCAGCAGCCCTTAGGCCTATAATTGTGGGGTGGATTTTTATTGTAGTTAGTTATACCTATAAGAGCAATCCTCCTAGGTACGTTTGGCCTACACTGGACGACCGAGCCCTAGGAAAAAATTGGTTTTAAAATCGCGATCCACATCCAAAGTACAATGTTCGGTTGTGAGCTCCTCCTCCTTTGCGAAAGCTTTTGTGCAGGTGTTAGAAGCGTAAAGTACTATCTTCTTTCTTTCCCCCGTTTTCCGTTTGCAGTTTAATTTGGAGTTGAATTTGATTCCCAGGTACTTGGCTGCGGGTGAGAGACTAGGATGAATGCCTTTTAATTTTGGTGGCTCCTATTTTAGTACCTTATGTCTTCAAGTGAATTCGGTTTGTCAGGGTCGATAGACCTCCGTCCACTTCGATAGTTCTGATAGCACAGATTCCATAACTTCACTAATGGTGGGGAGACATTTTCCTGAGTCCTGAATTACTGTATTATGTCATCTGCGTCCATGTGGCCACTTTGATGCCCTGGCAGACGAGTGATTGAAGAAGTTTGTTTATTGTGATGTTCCATGGGAGAGTAGATCAAACTCCCAATTGTTTCTCAATCGAGCTTGTCCCAAGACTGCTGTTAATTATTTTGCTATGTTAAACATTCTAGTCAGGTAGAAAGCCAAACCGAGCTCCTCAAGTGAGGTTTCCGTGTTTAGGTTATTGAAAGCACCTTCTATGTCTGGAAAGGCTTCCAGCGTAAATTCTCAGTGGTTCTAGTGACCTCATCTAGAGCTGTTTTCAAAGATCTCTTGCTTATGCATTTTGTGCACCACATAAGACGCCATTAACCTCTAGTTTGTTCTTTACCTACAAGTCCAATAGTTTTCAAAAGAAAAGAATAGAGACTTATTGGGCTGTAATCCCTCGATGTGAAGTGACTGGGTGTTCCAGCTTTGTGGATAGAGGCAATCTTCACTGGAATGAATCACAATTTCAGATAACATATGAAGATATTTCCTGAAGTCAAGGAACCTAAGATATGCGCTCAATTTTTTTTTTTGACAAACCAACCTGGTCCACCTTATGTCGAAGACGTAGGTCCGCGGTGCTTCTTTCCACTCCGAATAATGGCTTATTGTCATTCCCAGTGAAGATAATATTATATCCATCCATCTCCTAATTCCTCGACCTCTCAAATAGCACAGAAGTCTTAAATACACAAAAATATTGGGTGTATTTCTTGCACTTTCGTGACAAACATACGCTACGTACATAAATACTTATCAGTCCACTTTTTGCACATTTAATTTCGATTCAGGGTTAATAATATCGTGTTCTTGTATATAACTAACACCGATTGTAGAAAATTTACACCGATTTTCAATATATAAATTAAACTAGTTGTTCTGGTTACTAGGATATAGTATACTCCAGAAGTCTATAATTATGTAGGTACTGATAATTATCTTAAATTATACACCAAATGGTTAACAGTTTAGACCACATATTGGTGAAAAACTATTCCCAAGAGACTTGAGTGTGAAAAATACACGATAATTCGACGGATAAAATACACCATTAGAGTATTAAAATCCGAAACTCAGAATTTATTCTGATTTAAAATTTAAACCGAAGTTTATTTTTTCAATCGGAACAGTTTGAGTTAAAATCTACATCGTTTTTTATTTTTTGATGTAAGATATATCTGCAAGAATTATAGATTCATTCTTTTTTTAATTTTTCATGTAATAAATATATACCTGCAAGAACTAAAAATACATTCTATAATTCAAAGTACATATATTCACCTTCATAATATGGACGCAAGAAAAGTATGATAAATATCAATATGCCTAATTTAAAAACGAAGCCCGTCTAAAAATCGAGCGCCTCGAAAATTTTAATGAATTAAAGATTTATTATTCCATGTTTGAAAATTAGTTTTCCGAAAATTATAATTTTCTGGTTAATTTTTTTTTTAATGTTTTTTAGGAGAAGTACTTTTGAAAACGAGTCAAAAATACCAAAAATGCGGCATAATTAACTCCATAATATATACTTTAGTAAAATAATTAATCATTGTCTTCATTCTAAACATGGCGTCCAGCGGAATCTCCATAATCCAAAATATACACCAATTCCTGAATTTGGAAATAAAAATGCACGAACTTATGGAAAAAGAAGAAAAATACACATTTTTACATTTTTTACATTTTAAATTAATTTTTATTGAGATATTTCATTAAACTTACATTTTAGACAAAAACACAATTGAAGAAGTTATGCAATATTCTGTTTTCGGTGCATTTATTTTACTGGAGACTGTAGAATATTCACTTATGTAGTTTGGTGTATTTAATTTCTAGACTGAAAAAATTCTCGTCCATAATATCAATGAATGCCATTCATAGAGCTGAAATCCTTACATTTGATGAAATATTTATCAACGCAATCTACAAAATTCTTGAATACTTCGCTTGGTTTTATGAGCACAACATTGCCTTCATGAAACTGGATTCATTAGCAACAACTACACTTCTAAATTGTTGTTGGAAAATTGTGTGTCCGAATTTCAATGAAATTGTTGCGTCGTTTTGGTGCATCATTTTATGAATTGTAACCTTAAATGCATGAGACTATTCATTGGTTTTATGAAGGCTACCATTATTTGAATGCAGTATTTCATTGAACTGCAACCTACAACCGTTATGAAGAATGAGTCATTTTTGCAAAATTGTACAGTCTCATAACTCAGCGTTGTTTGTACTAAAATTATGAAAAATTATTTGATTTTATTTCATTCGAAGTAAGCATTTTTTTGTCGTGGGAATTTTTCATAATCCACATGAATCTTTTCATACCTTGCATATTTACTTTATTTGTTTTAATGTAATATTTCTTTAAAGTACAAACTTAAGCAATCAATGTCGTATGCAAATTTGTTGCTGATTTATATTCATTCGTTAATCTTTTGGGATAGAGTTTAAATGTGCGGTGCGTAGTGCGTTAAAAATGTATTCAGTCGGTTTTTTCCTGGCGATTTTTCAGTCTAGAGTTTAAGAAAGTAAATTCGTTATTGAACCGATTTCACGTAAATACTATATCATAGTTAAAAACATGTTCATAAGGTAAATGCATACAAAAAATATGTGAAAAGTTTTCTAAGTTTTAGTTTATTAAAATTGTCTTTTACTAGCATTATCTGCAACTTTACTTGTTGGCCTGAGTATAAGAAGCGAAGTGGATATAGTTTGGTAAGCTTAAGTTTTTTTTATTACAACTATAATAACATCTATATTTATTTTGTATAAGATTGACAAGGACTTTGGAATTGTTTTTGAAAGTCGTCCAGGAATCTTTACGCGATGGTCCGAACAAGTCAGCCTTTTAAAAAAGTTCCTTTTCAGGAAAACCTTTCACGAGACAAGAAATGAGGGAAATGCTTGAAAATATTGTTGTAGCAGATATTAAAAGTGGTAATTTGTTTTCTAATCTACATAAAAGTTTCCTGCACACATTCAACTCATATTTATTTCCTTTTTTTTTAATTTAGGTAACGCACCAGTGAAGTTAATATGGTGCCTGCACGCATATCGCGGCTGTAAAAAGGACAATTCTGGATAGTTCGCAGGAGGCTTTCATATTTTTGGTTACCAGCGTTCAGGAATTGCATGACCGTATTGATGTTCGAAGAAGATTTGTATTTTATGTTTAATAGACGTAATTTTAAAAAAATAAAAAATGCAGTTACAAGCAAAAATGATATTGTTTAACTTCTTATACGGTCTTAGGTAAAATATTATTCATAGATTTTAAATACTTTTGTAGTTGTGTGGAAATGTACATAGAAACAATGAATTCGTTTATAAAGGTAATGAGAGGCTTCATATACTTAAAGTCTTTGTTCATGTAAACTGTGACATTTTACATAAAGTCAATGAATTGGCGCATAAGTTTGTTGAATAAATACATATGTAAAAGTAATTCAGCTATGGATCTTATTCAGCTGTGCCTACATTTTTGTTATATTAACTTCTATTTACTACTTTGTACTCTCTCAGCGGCGGCATGAACGCTTACGTATCAGTCGCTCGAGAACACTGAACACTTAATGTAATAAAAAGACATTCATTATAACTTGGCGTAAATACTTCTTTTACAACATAAACCCCATGAAGGTTTTCCGAAAAGTCTAACAGACTTGATGAAAATATTCATAATTACAATTATTATTATTATTATTATTATTTTAATAGCATAACAAATATTTTTTTAACTAATAAATACAAAAGGTAAAAAGGAGCACTAGCTACAGAGGCTTTCAGCTCTAATAAGTACAAAAATCCAAGAAGTGAATTAAAGGGCAAGTAGAAAGGATACATTGCATTCATGAAAGTCTACGGGATAACTTTGTTTATGAATTGTATCCATTGCATATGAATATTGACATATGTACACGAATGAACGAAGATACATTGACTGAATAAACTCCTACTCGAGCTCAATTTCAATGATTTTATGTACCTTCTTAGTTCAGTGTACAGGTTGTAAATCCTTCACCGAAACATAGTTGCCCATTACAAATGGTGTATTGTATCTTCAAAATATAGTGCACAAAAAATCCCATTTTGGTTCGTTTCAGAATCGATAAATTTAAGTTATAAAAACAGCTGAACATCCGCTGACAATGGTGTAGGTACTTCTTATACCGGTATAATTTGACAAACACACCAAAATATTAAATTTTTCATCAGTTTTCTCAATTTTGCACCGAAATTATAAATTTACACCAATTTATACACCAGTGTGCTACTTGAGCTTGTGAACACTCTTCTATCAAAAACATGCCAGACAGAGTGTCTGACGTCTGAACGTCTCTATGGTACAAAATATGATTTTGTGCGGGGGAGAATTGCTCGATTTGCGCGAAAACCACTTTCGCTTAAAAGATTAAAATTCATCCGACGACCAACTCATGCGTTCTCTCCTGAATAATTCACTTTTCGTTGAATCGAGCAATAAAGAATATTCAATCAAGTGCGAGAAATAAATGTTAAATTTTGTCGACTGAACGCACCCCAATTTAAAAACACTTTAACCATAGATGGGCTCCACACAAACTCCATACACAGCGCTCTCAAAAACGTCGACCCCTTGTCGTCACCATTGAATTTTTTCTTTGTGCTGTTCGAAACAGATTTCCACTCTGAAAATGGCGCCGCACTGGAAGTCTCTTACAGTGTGATAAAGTGCCGACCTCTAAAAAAAAAATCGCATATTTTCCGACAAGGACACTCAAAGGTCTACAAATTTAAAAGGATTCCGATGAAATCCTAAGGCAACCCGAAGAATACATTAACAGACATCCAAACTACATGCGATAACATATGTAAGTTCAAGATAATACTGATAGGGACACAATACACAAACCTGGATGTGTTTGTGTCTTTATAATTTTTCCCATTGGAGCCTTTTATTGTTTACTTCCCGAGCCATCAGTTTCCGAAGGCGTTTTGTGCAAATATAATAATAGCTGGGAAGTGTCTCCCTTTTCCTACAAGGGGGCCAATGGGAAAAGGGTTTGTAAAGCGATTTTACAGCTGCAAGTAATCATAGTTTTCTGATAAAAACTCGTGGAACGATAAGCCAAGCCAAGGAAATGCGCCCCCATATTCATGAGAGAATAACGTAAGGATATAGTGAAAAAATGACTACGATGTACAAAAGGAGGGTTTGTTGGTATGTAAATTTATTTCTTGTGCTGAATGAATCGGTATTGTTTATCTTCCAACAGTTTGAAATAGTATTTTGTCTTATTCTATTTTCCCTTTTCTCTGGGCATTTAAGGGAGAATTATATTGTTTTAGGGAAGTCCATGATGCATGTGCGGATTGGTTGTGGAGCTGTCCCAGATAAAAGATGCATGTGTGCATTTCGAATTTGAGCGCATGGTTAAGTGCAGTTGCAGCTTGGACATTTGAAACAAGTCTTATGTAGACCCTTATAGGGCTTCATTTGCTCATTTCTAATTCAAACATACGTCTCCCAACTCCAGATTTTCCAATTTGCAGTGAACATTTCTTTGTAAGATTCCGGAGACCTTTCTCTTTAAAAATATTAAAGGAGAGTTTTTTTCCCAATTCAAATATTGTAACGGGTGATTTTTTAAGAGGTTTAGAACTTTTTTTTTAAAAAAAAACACAAAAAATTCGAAAAAATGAATGAAATATTTATTTGAATCGATAGTTTGAACCTTGCAATTTAATGTTTAAAGATAATTTCATGCAAATGTTGACCGCGGCTGCGTCTCAGGTAGCCCATCCGCTGAGTCCAATTTTGGCATACTCTTTCACACATATCGGCCGGTATCTCACGAATGAATGCATGGATGTTGGCTTCCAGTGCGTCAATCGAAGCGGGCTTGTCCCTATACACATTAGCCTTGGCATACCCCCACAAAAAATAATCTAATGGTGTCAAATCGCACGATCTAGGCGGCCAATTGACCGGCCCGAAACGTGAAATTAACTGTTCACCAAACTCGCCTCGCAATTGCGCCATTGTTTCGCGTGCTGTGTGGCATGTGGCACCGTCTTGTTGAAACCACATATCATGCAAGTCAAGAACTTCCATTTCGGGCAAAAAAAAGTTTGTTATCATCGCTCGGTAGCGTTCACCATTGACAGTAACGCTGCGATTCGCATCATCTTTGAAGAAATATGGCCCAATAATGCCGCCGGCCCATAAACCGCACCAAACAGTGGCTTTTTCGGGATGCATTGGTAGCTGTTGCAATGCTTCTGGCTGATCTTCACTCCAAATGCGGCAATTTTGCTTATTTACGTACCCATTCAACCAAAAATGAGCCTCATCGCTGAACACAATTTTTCGATCCTCGGATCCTCGGCCAGCTTTCCAAGAGCCCATTCACCAAAAATTCGGCGTTGTGGTAGGTCGGCTGGCTTTAGTTCTTGCACCAGCTGTATCTTAAAAGGCTTTACGCCCAAATCCTTCCGCAAAATTTTCCACGCAGTGCTGTAACAAAGGCTTAACTGCTGGGAACGGCGCCGAATCGACATTTCGCGGTCTTCTGTCACACTAGCTGATACGGCCGCAATATTTTCTTCACTACGCACAGTACGTAAACGTGTTGGTGGTTTAATGTCCAACAAAGTAAATTTGGTGCGAAATTTGCTCACAATCTTCCGAATAGACTGCTCAGAAGGTCGAGAATGCCGATCATAAAATGGAAGCTGCGCGCGATGAACATTTCGAACCGAGCACGAATTTTGATAGTAAAATTCAATAATTTGCAAGCGTTGTTCATTTGTAAGACGATCCATGGTTAAATTGCAAACCAAACTGAAGCTGTTTGACAGTGACACAAGGTACTAAACACACGCCAGCTGTCAAAACCAGTGTTGCCAAAACCAAACCAGCTCAAAAATCACCCTTTAGCTCCTCCTTGGGATTACCTTCAATAAAAAGAAAAGAAATAACTTTCCTTATCTAATTCAACTTGAAAGTGGAATCCATTTAATAATTCCCTTCGGCATATGGGTGGATTCTGGATTTTCCGATCAATTTGATTTTGAAGTAACTTTCTTGCCAATTTCAAAATCTAAGTTGTTTCCAATAATCCGACAAAAACTCGCGATGAATACAAACTACCTCAGCCAGGTCGGAGGGGTATCAGATTCATTGGATAAAAGTTATTCCACCCCCGACACGGGGGTATTGCTTTTAGTTTGATGGCCAGAACATTTTCGATAATAATCGACAAAAAATACTGACAGCGCTGGAATGGTAAGTGTAGGTTATCGTTCGTATGGATTTCACCAGCATTTCCGATAGGTTTGATTGAGAACACCAATTATTGTAGTCCAAAGGAAATCCCTATTGCCATTCTCATACGATCAATTAATTTTTATTACAAACCCTGGATACTACTCGTACAATTGCAAAGTACTACCCAGAGATAAAAATAACCTCAAGAACAAAAATCTACTATTTTCTGTTGTATAAATGTGATAGCCGCCTAAGTCAAACTTGCATTTCCTTATGGTAACACTTTATATGACATTTAGTACATAAACATTGTAGTCTATGTAAGCGCATTTAGAATCGACATTGACATCTGTCACTTGGTGCGGAACAGCGAAGCAGAATAAACTGTAACCAGAACATACTGGAAATTCACAAGACACGTGTTTTCTTTAAACCGTACCTAGTTATATCACATATTACATTTTCCGCCTCTCAGGGAAGAAGGACATGCACGGAATTTTTCTTAAAGATTTATGCTCGGAACACAATTCGTACTCGTTTAATTTATTTGCGCTAGCTAGACTGCATTCGCTGCAAGGAATCAAAAATAATTACGACTCCTTGGGGACTCCTTTTGCGAATTCCAATCAAAGCGAATAACAAAGGGTGAGAGCGTGTTAATGAAAGTTTTTATTTCCGGCACTTGGCTGTGGAAAATAAACGAGTACGTTGGTTATGGGTGGTGGCCGTGGCGCACCGGGCACCTATGCAACCAGCCACTGTAGCCGCGGTTGCAGTTTTTTTTTATTTTTTATTTCAATTGGGTTCAGTTCAGTGACGGACTAACGCGCGTACTGGTGAGAGGGTAAAAACTGACAGAGGGCAAGAACCTCTTGAATATGAACTTGATTTGATTTGCTTACACAGTTTTTTTAAATTGTGTTTCTGAAGATGAATGAAGTTGATTGTGGTACCACGATGTTGCATTGAATGGACAGACGAATTAATTTAATTGTTTCCAAATGCGTTTTATTGTAGGTTGGGCTTATAAATTAGTGTCAATTTGACAGATGGTGGATGAATTGTGCTCAGACTCAGATTGCTTTGATCACAATGAATCGGCTCAGATAAACAACAAATAAAACTTGGTGAACAAAATAATCTCATGTTCAAATTCACTTTGAAAACCATGGTTCAGTTGGTCAAAACTTAACAGCCGATAAGTCCAATTTATAGTCAACATAGAGATAGAGCTACGTGCGGTCCTCAACTGATTAATAAAAATAATTTTCATTTGTGAACTCAACACATGATCAAACAGCTGAACAATTTCAATGAGGGGAATAAAATGGGTATACAAGAAAAAACATTTTTTATAGCAAGGAAAAAATAATTGTTCCTATAACGAAAGATTTTCTTTCATATTTTTGCCTTTTTAGTGGTTCGAAAAGAACAAAATATTATTTATGAAAATTTTTAAGAAAGTGAGGCTCAAAAAGGGGCCACCAGGCAACGCTGGGCCAAATCACTTCCATTCACAACAACGGACAAGATATGAAGAAAGAGACCAGCTACAAAACGTAATATACTTAGTTTGGTTGTATCTGGGGATCCAACTGAGTCAAAGAGTTTTCCAAATCAAAGTACAGACTCTACAAAGGCATCGTTACATTCAAAGCCCAGATATACATTTGCAAAAGTACCTTTGAGAAGGATTTCATCAGTGAAATCAAATCCCTTAAAGTATTTCCATGCATTTCTATTGAAAATATTCAATTCCAAGAAGTCCTATCGGATGGATGCTTAGGGTATTTTAAGTCATCGTAATCGTATAAGGACCTATAAACGAGGCTCATTTATATTGTTTTCGCACAGTCATTGGTTGTCATTGAGTCTGAGAAAATGCCCAGCAGGGCTATAAAGTTGGCCAAATGATGGGTTTTATTATTACAGCCGACTTTATGGTCGAAATGTAATTTCCACTTCAATCACACACACACGCGCGTAATGGTTAATGAATAATTGACTTATCTAGCCAAGCGAGGAGGAACACGTTGTCGAGGGACATGTGGGCTGCAGATACATCGCATGATGAATAGGATCTTTTTGTGGCTTGGTTTTATGATGCAAATTCCAGCGTGAAATGTGAGAAAGGAAATGTAATACATTAATGGTTATTGTGGGCTGCCTTTGGTGTTCGTCTAATATTTTTTGTTAATGGACTGAAATGACAGGACAAATAACATTTGCAGCTTGCACGTCTTTTTATGCTGGCTGTCATCATTTATTACCGAAAATCACGGATTGCTAGTTGGGAAATTTGTCGCTAAAATGTGTTCTTGTATACCGCCATCTGAAGAAGGATGTGCCGTAGTTTCCTTCTTCAAAGTACTAATGGCCTAGATCTCTTCAACCAATACTGTCTCCAGTTGCGCACTCCAAGTATGTTGAGGCACCCTTCCGCGCCACCTAAGGCAAGGTCTTTCGAATGCGTTATCCGCGTTGTGCTTGAAAATTCTGTCCCTGTTATTTACATAAAAGTTTCTCACAGTTTTCTGAAGTATGACCGCTCATCATCTTGTCGAAATCCTTTTTATTTTTTATGGCATCAAAGGTGTCGGTGAGATTACTTCCGACCTTTATGGAGCAGCGAGCGGTCTCCATTAAGATTCTGCTTTCTGCACAAACTGACAAGCTTGCAGTGGCGTGGCGTCCATATAACTCGATTCCTACCGAGTTACCTTTTGAAATCTCCACCAGGTAACACTATCTATCTACCAAAAACCGAATATACATGAAACACTACCAAATGAATGTGAATACTCACCAAATGGTACACACACAAAAGCACTCATATAAAAATCGTGTGTGATCCATTTTCATACAACGTCGTCATCGTCTCGTGGCGACAAAGCGAAGGTAACCCAAAATAAGTCGGGTTATTAAAGTTCTCACTTTATAGTTCATTTTGAGAGAAAATTTGCTTGTTATCTCTTTTTTTCTTCCCTGAGTACTTTGTCTGACTCTGACACCTCTTTGTTCAACACCCATTGTAGAAAATAACCCGCTTTTCTTCGAGTTATTCGCGGTTCTCACAAAGTTCATTTTGACTGCCGAATACGGAGTGAACATTTGTTTGTATCTCTTTTTTTCTTCCCAGAGCTGAGTACTGGTACATGGCCGGGTTGTGTTTTGGGTATGTCGTATGTGTTTGTTTGGTTATGAAATGAACAAAATAACACGCTTTTCTTCGAGTTATTCGATTTATTCTACTTCTGCTTGTCTGATTGTGAGGATAATTGCAGGTAGTATGTTGAGGTAGGTGTTAGTAATGTGAACCCAATTTTCAAATGTAGGTACAATGAATGATTTTCTTTCAAGGTACACAGGTGTAAGGTTTCTTATATTTATATGTGATTAATTTTGCTTCGACTTCCCATTTTAAAACATTCACGCCACGCCACTGCAAGCTTGGCAGGGATGCCAAAACTTGTCATGCCTCTGTATAGGTCGTCTCTACAAATAATGCTATCATATGTGGCCTTAAGATCGATGAACCGGTGGTGGGTATCATTTTGGACTTCTTGGGTTTTTTTCATGATCTGTCGCTGTGGGTATATTTGGTCGGTTGTGGGATTTCCGGGCCTAAGACCGCACTAATAGGGCCCAATCCAGCGATGCCGTGGGGATTTTTCCCTATTTTGGGGAATTTTTCACTTAATGGGGAAAATGGGGAAAAGTGCTCTTAAAATGGGTAAAAACGAAATGCACGCTTGTTAATCAATTTTGCAAATTTTAAAAATAAAATTCGTGTAGTCAACTTTCAAATAAATCCCAAACTTAAGAACATCACCGCGCTAAGCGAATCTAAGCGCATTTCGAGCTGAACACCACCTCTCCTCACATGTGTCATTTTCACATTCAGTTCACTAATGTGAGTTTGACAACTGGCGGAGTTTGTTTACATTTTCATGAATTTTTCTACAGCAAAGAAAGGCATTGCATCGTGTGAATCTACTTTTGTAAATTATTTACGTACAAATATTTAGAAGTCCATCGGGACGGATATTTCGAAAACCTTACAAGTGAATGGAAAGCGCTTTGAAAAGTGTCGAAGACTATACACATATTCAAGTCGCACGAATATCAACACAAGAAAAAAACAAATGACGTTTTTATATTCGATTGGCCACACGAAATCTGAAATCTGAGAGCAAATCTGAATAAGCCCAATGGAATACCAAATTACTGGAACTTTCTTGCAAATTCAATATCAGCTGTGAAGTTCAGCCACATATGACGCTGTGTTTGATAGATTACCTTTATTGTTTCTCTAATGCATTTTGAATAAGTGTACCAGTAGTATTAGATTTTAATAACTTAGTCTGTATTTCTATATTATTTATTTATTATTATTATCGCTTGTTATTAAAGAGTAAAGACATGTTTTTGTTTTCCGTATAGTGAATTAATTATTTATGTTTTAAATTCACATGAATTTTTAAATTTAAAAAACCGGCCAAGTGCGAGTGTCACTCGAAGGTTCCGCACGTCTTTAGAGTTGGAAATCGCGCACTAACATCAAACCACAATATATTTATATGTGGATGAGAATGAGTATCCATTGTAATTGGAAGAGTTCCAATGAGTGGAGTTGAGTATTCATTGAAAATTCCAATCAATTAACAGAACACACCAATAACGAATGAAAAATGGCTAAAAGGAGTGAACTTTATATAGTGATCAACAGTTTTTTGTAAATATCTTTTAAAATATTAACTTTTCCCCAAAATAGTCGTCGGCACATATATAGCTACGAGCATGATCTACAAAAAAGGTTTATATCCATTTTTCTGTTAATCAAGAAATAAACAACTTTTTGTGCGAACGAATGTATTTTTTTTTTCACCAAATCACTTATTACTCTATAACCAATCGATGCATCGCTACCTACCTTTGTCGTTTAACAAGAGGTTATACGGATGTTGTGTGCAAAATTTCAGCCTTCTACGTAAATCAGTTTCTGAGATAGACCTAGGTACAAAATTGGTCTAGTGGTCAGACAGACAAAAGCGAAACTAATAAGGTTCCGTTTTCCCTCTGGGTAAGGAACTTTAAAAAAAGATGTCTCCTAATAAAAGAAAACAAATTTATTATTATACTAAAAATTCATCTTAAGGTACATTTTTACTATTCTTCAATGAATGGAAATGGGGAAAAGTGACCGATATGCCTCTATAGTTGGCGCAGTTTAGAGGGTCTTCTTTCTTGTGGATCGGGCATACTTTCCTCAGACCAAATCTTGGTGACGAGTTGGTGTGCACTCTACCAAGTCATCTCCCGTGCCTTAAAAAGCTCGGCAGGTAAGCCGTCTCATCCAGCAGCATGTTGGACTTCAGCTTGGGTATTGCTATCCTCACTTTATTTTGGTTAGGCGGTTGAAAGTCTTATGACTTTCATTGTGCAGGTTGACAGCGGAATTTGTATCGCCTTCATTTAGCAGTCTGCAGGATTGCTTACTCCATGTCTTCAGGACCGATTGTTACTCCACCACAAGTAATCCTTGTTCGTCACTACAGGTCTCTGCCTTTTTATCATAACACGTTCTTTTCACCTTTTGGTAAAACTTCGGTATATTCCGGATTGACACCTTTAATTATTTCCTGTTTTGCGTATGCATCTCCTTCTCATGCTCTTTCCTTTTCTTCCGCAGAATTTGGTGTTCCTCCCTTCTTTTTTGCTCCTTGAGTTCACGAGCTGCTCTCGTCTTTCTGGTTGAAGCTCCGCTTCGTAGGTACTTTGCTTTGCAACTCAGGCCTTTTCTTGCTACTTAAATATTTTTTCCCTTTAAACTATCAAAATTAAACTATTTACTTTTTGTTGAAACACAACTTGTGAGAAAGTTCCTGCTACCGCCTTTACAAAAACATCACAAACACTTTTTAAGCCAGAGAAACTGCAATTGTCAAGCGTAGCTCTGCGTTCGATTGCTATAAAGTTCTGTCGATTATGTGTGGCGAAGCCATGACAGAAAGAGTTTCAATTACCATAACACATCACATTTATATAACTGCCTCCTGATCGATGTTCAAATTTTGAACCTTTACACTTAGCAGTAGGTACACGTAACAATCTTCTGATACCTGAACTTGTTTATGAATAGAGGCATTTTAAAATATTGCGGACATTCTTTTGAAGTGACATTCTAGAGTGTGATGTTGACAATTCCCCTAGGATGCTTATACAAATATTGTAACTCATTTACATAAGCTCATGATAGTCTACATCATAAGGCGAACAAACAAAACCGCACTTTGATGCAAAAAAGCTTAAAAAGTGTAAACACAGCTTGTGGCCATTTTTGATTGTAAGTTTTGCCACATGAAAGGACAGTTCATTTTAGGTTATGTACCTCATCAATACTCGTGGTTGACTTCAGATATTATAAAGTTTATAAGTGCCATCGTTGACATCCACTTCTGATTGCGATAGAACATAAACTTGTCCGTGACAGCATATCAACAAAGTTCTGCGAATAAAAAGGAAATATGCAAAAGTACTACAACAACTACTCTTTCGTGTTAAATTTGCATTTCTCTTTGGTTCGCCCTGACTTAAAAAATAAATAGTTTACCAACTTCGTATTTTTTGCCATCACAATATTATTAAAGAAAGTTTTCCATGAACGCTTTAAGGCGGTGGTATCAGATCGTGGGATTTTTTCCCCTTTTGGGGGGAATATTCGTGATGAGGGAAAAAGGGGCAAAATATATGCGTGCTAGGACCAATCATTTGGAATTTTTCTTATTTTGGAAACTACAATAAAAACACCGTTATTTCTCATTCAAGTCGGGCTTAACATTATTTTGTTTAGAAATTATAAACTCCATTGATGGCTAGATGACTATTAGTAGTGCGTTCGGTTTCTCTACAAGAGTCAATATTGTTGTAATTGACGTCTCGGATTCAATTCCTATAGTGACCTCATCATATGCAAATGTTTCAGTCTAACCCAATAAATACCTGCTAGATTGCGAAACAGCAAGAAAAGAAAAATGAGCTGTCAACGCTAGTGTTACCAGACTTTGAAGACCGTTTTCCCATTTTTTTTTTTTCAATGAGAGCGTTATTTTGCCCCTAATGTCGAAAAAGTTACCCCTTTTTCCCCTAAGTGAAATTTGCATTTATTGTAATATGAAAAAAAAAAAAATAAAAGTGTGGGTAAATCTTTCACAGTTTTTATAAGCAAACTTGAAATAAACACATAACATAGAAATTTCGGAGCATTTTTATTTATTTTACCTGAAACATTAAAAACGAGTGAATGCATTCAGATACACAAAATAGACATACATAGACATTCCATTGGCCTTCATGTTTAGTACGAACATTTGATTCCTTAAACTTAAAGATGAAATTTATGTTCTTCAAGCGGTGAATTGAACGCGTCCATTGTAAACATATTTTAAAACTAAGGAAAATAAAACTCCAAAAGTAAAAGTGAAATAAGGGCCCAAAATTGGGATAAATGTTTATGTCCCATTTCAACGCTTGATTTTTTCAGTTATCCAAGTACACGCTTGCATTAATGTAAAATGTAGTACCCTTTTTACCGTGTTTTCGTCGAAAACTCGTCGATGTTCACACCTAACACCAACTAGTTTTCGTTTGACGTTTTAATCAGCTGTAAGACAATAGTCCTTAAACTACGGTGCAAACTACGGTTACAAATTTCGATCGCATTAATTAAGAAATAAAATGAATCTAGTGCATTTCAAAATAGTATTAGTCCATCAATTGATTGTGGAAATTTATTTTAAGTTGTGAGTTGTGACATTTGTTCTGTCAGTTATTCTGCTGAATATTGCGAAAGGTGTTTGTTTCAACAACCCAACGATTGGAATTCGTTTTCGTGGAAAACGACTCGTTTTACAAACTGAAAAAAACCATGGGAAAACTTCTGTTTTCGATGAAGTTTTCGAGTGCTTTCGCGAAAACCCAGTTTTCGGCCTCGTGTTTAAAATCGCTCGATTTGTTCCGCTGTTCCGCCTACAATTTAAATAAATTGTGCGTTTTTTTTTCAGCTATTGTACTACTCGCTTACATTAATTTAAAAAAATATATCGCGCTTTTCAGCTATTCTATATGTATAAATGGCGCAACAGGTCCATAGGGACCCAAGGCCTAGCTTCTCACAACCATTCGTTTTGTGTGAGTTTCATTTTTGGAACGAATGCAAGGGATCTACAATTTTATGCCGATTCCAAACGGCTAATTGAGAAGCTCTTTAAAGACAGTTATGCTCTCGGATGTTTGTCAGACGTTCGCGAGAGGTGGCGCAGTGGAAAAAACCCTTTCAGCTATTCTACTACGCAATTTTTCAAGCCATGTGTTACTTTTTTAAATGCAAATTAAATTGGGCCCCGAAAATAACGTAAGAATTTTAATTCATTGGGGCTTAATTTCAATATGAAATAAGCCACCAATTGAAAAAAATATGTGAGGGCCCAAAAAGTGAAATTGATTCCAAAATTTCCAAATCCAAACAATTTGTGTTATTGTTATTTTGTATGCGCATTCTTGGGGGCATATTTCATTTTTACTTTGTGATCTTAGTTCCTGGGACTTTATTTCGCGAAGCCTACTACTTTTTAATTGTTTAATATTCAAGTAAAGGTATTTTTCTGAAAATTAAATCTATCAGCATGGCAGCACTGTTTTTTGTATGAGAAGATGTTATTCCACACACTTTTTGATCAAAGTGACTGATGTGACCGGAAACAAAAACAATGGTGAATGTAAGAAAAAACATTCTCATTGTGTCGCAATTTTCGTTCTGTTTTCCGCCACTATTCGTTTCGCATAAAAATAAATAGAGAAATATCATCACTGCACGGCGATTGAATTTAAATTGCAATTTCTGTTTGTATGCGACGACCAAAATGGAATGTTTTTTTTTTCCTCCTTTCATCAGGAAAACTGAAAAACAAGTTTTCTGTTTTTTTATTCCACACATTTCGGAAGGAAATTTTAGACAAAGAACCACACACTTTATGTTCGTTTTGGATGAGCCACCCGCAGCTAAGATAAATTCTATACCATCGCAATCGTTGCACTGCATCTATAGTCTATGCATTTGGAATACTGGATACGGGGTTCGGAGTACGGGATACCGCATCGCGGTTTAAGTGAAATGGGAATTTGAGATCCTCAACATGAATAAAAACGCACTCCAGTGGGTTTTCGAGAGTGTGACGCATGGTGGTTCGGTTCACTCTTGGAAGTGTCTGTGTGTAGATTCATTTCTACAGTGTTTTATAGCGAAGAGTATAAGAGGGAGTATTGGAAACTTTCTGCGTTTGCTTTTAATTTATTTTGCGTCCTTGTGGGTGTGACAGTAAACTCGGTTATGGTCTGGTCTAAGAAAGGGCTGCAATAAAAATAAAAAGACTACGTATTGATTTTAAAATAAGTTGAGCGCCTGGTTTGTTAACTCCCTGAATTGGAATGGAAATGAGTTATCGGAATAGGGAAAATTACCATAAAAGCGCTCGACGAATAATTTGGCGACCATTGTTAATGGTGGTTTGATGTTTGAGTTGTAATTTTGTTAAAAGGAAGAAGCTGAGAAATAAACGAGCCTTTTGACGATAAAGTAGGCGGTAGACAGTAGTATTTTTTTATTGCTTTTAAAAATGATGGAAACTGGAATGCTTTGTTCTTATTTTTGCTTGCTTCGTTGCTCAGTTAGTTCTAATTTGTCGAGGTTTTTGGGTACAAAAAACTAAAATGAAAGTAGTATTTAAGGAATTAAAAAATCCAATAGTTCAGACTTGCCTATAGACACTTTTAAGTGATGACCTTGTAGCGCCCATCTCTAACTACATAAATTGGCCGATTGATACGAGTAGTGTGTCCGATGAATGGAATTTTTCGGGTCCTGAGGGTGTTAGTTGCATCATATAGAGTTTTCACATACACCATCCCTTAATGAAACGCAAAAATGAATTCAATAAGCTCTCACGTGGGTTCATTGTATGTCAAACAGTCGAAGAAGCAAAGATATTCATTTTCCTTGGGATGAATATGCACTTGATCCATCAAGATGGCTTAACGATGGAAGTGTCACTAAGTTAAAATACACCGACAACATAATGCATATCTTCAACGAGGTGCGTCATTAATTGTTTATATTCAGGCCTTCTTTGACATGTTGACTTTCTCACGATATGGATTAGCTCGTCGACAGGATAATTGCCCCTGCAAATGAACGCCATAGATGAAGATGAAAATATTCACTCTTATCATGCGTTTGGTTCTTAACCAAAAATGGGAAAAAAATAAAATAAATGTATGAAACTTTATATTTACTTGTGTTTGAGGTTCTGAAGAAATTTGTGTTTTTGCCGACCAATTACAGAGGGTGGGCCAAAAATAAAAAGGTGTTTTCTTGCCTTAAGATTTCTGACAACATTTTAAGAATATTGAAACCAAGTTGGTGAAATAGTCCCTGAAAATTATGACAGAGGGTGTTGCCACCTCAAATTCAAGATTTTCTTGTCAAGAGTTGTGTTTTAATTGAGTGCACCAAAATATATTCAGACAGATCTTTTAAACAGTTTTTTTTTTTTTTTTTTTTTTTGTGACGGCCATTTAAAATGAGTTCGTAAAAGTGGGAATAGGAAAATTTGTGTTAAACTGTATTTTTTGCGCTATAAAACCAATACCCAAACCAAACAAAAGCTAAAAAAGTACAGGGTGATTCATTTAGACTTGTTTTTTTTTTTGGCAATAGGCTTAGGTTGACAGATAACGCGTAACTGGTCTCATGGTGTCATGTTTTATTATTCAGTATTGTTTGACAAATCGTCATGGAAAGAATCCCACCTGAACAATGTCTCCAAATTACTCAGATGTCTTTCGAAAATCCGCGATCTGTACAAAAATATGGCTTTATTGAGAAATAACTTTGATGGACAGCTTTTAGCTTTTCGGACCTGTCAATTGGCCTCCTAGATCTTGTTCTAATACTCCTTTAGACTTTTTCATAGGGGTTAGGTCGAGGCAAAAGTCTTCGCGGATAAGCCACCTGCGATCAAGAATTTGGAAGCCAAGAATACTCGCGTAGTTGGGTAAATAACGCTCGTAATGCTGGAAAGCAGCGTGACCGTTGTGCGGCTAAAGTTGCAATTTGGCTCATTTTTTAAGAGCAGAGGATAGTCGATAAAATCACGGTATAATATTGGATGCAGTGGCTCAGTGGTTAGTGTGGAGGAGTCTCTGGTTTGGTACCCGAAAAATAAAAAACATCTTAAGGTTTTTTCCACAGCACCACCTCTCGTGAACGTCTCGCAAACATCAAGGAGAGTATAACAGTCTTGAAAGAGTTTCTACTAATTCAGCCATTTGGACTCGGTATACAATTGTAGGAAGCTTCAATTCGTCCCAAAAATAACATTTCACACAAAACGAATGGTTCTGAGATGATAGGGCCTGAATTCCTATATAAACCTCTTGCGGGAAATTTATTTGTTTCATCATGTTGATCGGTGATTCTTGTTTTGCAAAAAATATTTGGATATGACAAAGTTTTACCGCCGCACCGATTCGTAACCTGTTTTCGAAAGTCAAAAGTTTTTTGGGATTTTTTTTTTCACATTTTAAATTCATTTTTATTCAGATATTTTATTAAACTTACATACTACACAAGAACGATTAAATCTAATTTAAAATTAACATTTATCTTATTCTAGCTTACTGGGTCTAAGAGAGCGCTCTAAACTTATCAATACCCTTAAAATTATTTCCTTTCGGCCTTAAATCTATCTACATCTATGATTTGTTTTTTAATTTTCAAGAAACTTTAGAAAACTTGAATTCTTTATTATTGTTTTGTTTAAAAAAAACTTAAAACTACCTTAGCTACTTAACCTTAATTACCCATAATCAGGGTGGTGAGCAATCGCATCGATTGGTCACCATCCTGATCGCGTCCATGGGCGCCTGAGAGCCGCGCACAAGGGTTCATCAGTGCCACCGAGACCCGAGCGAGGCCGTTAGCGTCGTTCGAGTCTCGGCAGCACTATTCATGCTGGCTAGCCCAGCCCCTAACAAAGGCCCCCTACTTTTTTGGGGATGCGCACGGTGGAATTCACTTGGGTTATTATTGAACATCTCGATTGGAAACATCCGATAAATTAGCTGCCTATTATGACGGTCTATCCGATTCGTGTCCCTTTTTGAATTTGGTTTTGCCTTCATTCACGAATAATCCCACTTTTAGCTCTATTGTCCCGATATTTGGAAATAGCCCCCTGAGTTCTACCTACGATGTCAATGCCATTGGAGTATGCAAGTCTTTGGACAGAGTTTTGAATAATTGTGCATCTTGTGTTGGTCTGACAGTTTTGAAAATTTTTTTCAAGTATATGATGCTGAAGAGGTTAAATGATTTTTGTTTATACCAAAGGCCCCAGTGTGATTATCCGACCATAATGAAGCAGTGGTGGCGAGTGGTCCTCATCATCCTTCTACTCAAGTTGAGGAGTTTTTCAGGGAAAATAAAACTAGGCGTGTCTTCATAAAACCCATCTCTATAAATGCTCTCATTTGTTTTGTGAAGTTTGCAGTTTGAAGCGCCTCGTTTCTGTGGGACCTTTCTATGTTCCGACCAAATTTTGAAGACGAGTATTGGTGTATATCTTATCCTACACCAAGTACCGCCATCTGCTGCCTTAAATGGAGAGTTTGGTAGGTCGTCTAATCTTGCAGGTTAGTTTTGGACTTTAGTTTAGTTATTGTTATATTCACTTCCGTTTAGTTCTGTCGTGGACAGAAATCTTGAATTAAATAATTAATAAAACATTCTTTAGACAAAATAGTTATTTTACCATGTGTTACATTTTTTGAATTTTTTTATGTTAAATTGAATTTTATTGAGTTGAAATCAATGACATAATTGAGCTTATTAAAATCCTTCGTCCGGTTATTGATGAGGCCATCGTTATAGCCAGATGTTTATAGAACTAAGAATATAGGTGGAGTTGACACAGTTTGCTAATCTCCGCCTCTTCTCCGTAAAAGTGAATATTCTTCTCTCCTTTTATGCGTATGGAGCTCAACGAGCAGCTTTCATAGTTATCTGCAGTGCCGCTTTGAAAGCGGGTTGTCTTGCTGCATGTACTTACGAATACCAGCACTCTTCATCCAAAAAGGGCTTTCGTATGGGATTGGTTTGTATGAACTTATCAAGTCAGTTGAAGTCAGTCTTTGGCATCGATGACAATGTTGTTCGCCACTTGATGCTGACTGCTGAACTTGAACGTTGCTGTCTGAAATCTATAGCAACAAAACGTCCTGCAGCAATGTCAATTCGCCTTTGTGTCTGTTTCCAGCCGTGGTGTAGTGTAGGCGGTGCTTTTCGATTGAGTAACCAAAGATAGCCTCCTCCTATTTTGACGTTAAATAAGTTCAATAAAGTGTCGATAGCTCAAAACCATCTGGCTACTTTTGGTTTTGTTAAGAAATCCGCATTCAAAGTGAACTTTGTCTCTGTAGCCGGACGTCAAAGTTTTTCATATTTCATTTGCCCAGCCTATTCCACTGCGGTAATATTTATTTGCTTTGTAGCACAGTTTCTGTATGCGACCTCATTTAGGGTCCAAACATTCCACGTGCAGATCGGAAGGGGGTTGTCCTTTTTTCCATTCCGCAGGGTTGTGAATAGTTAACTGATCATATTCCGATGCTCATTTGGTTGCTTTACAACTATTTTTCTCTACTCGGTTGGATGGTTAACCCCACGCACGGATCCTAACCACTCCGTTATACTACGGGATAAGGTGCGAACTGCACCACGACTAGTCCTGAAAATTCCTTACTTATCTCAGCTTCAGGAAAGGTCAAAGCAGCTCACGTAAACCGTCGGCAGCAACCAACAGCTAAACCTCGGTTACAAGTTTAGCTACCACTGCATGGTAAAATAAGCACTCTCAGGTTGACTACAATTTTTAGGAATCTAGCCGTTGACATTCATAGGACAAGTTTTATTTTGCTGTTTTTGGTTTTCACCCGCAAGTGGTTGCCGTCCCTTACAGATGGATAAGTTTTCAGGAATGGTAACTAGATATAGCTTTTTGCTAGTCGGGGGAGGCTTTAAAATCGGTGAAGTTTGCTAAATAGGTTAAAGTTAGACTTTCAGTCGTCAGTAGGAACTGCAAATCAACTCAAGTAAGTTACTTTTACAGAAAACAGACGAAAAGGGGGGAACTTTCTTTTGCACCTTACAAGCCCAGTACCCGGAGAAAGACCAACGAATCCAATTAGCACATCTTGCAGTCTTGAGGAACAAACATTTTTGTTATACAAATTCTAGGGACTTTGACTGAGCAATTTTTTTGTGAAAATATCTCTTTGGCTGGTAAACCAATTAAACCACTCAAAAGTCAAGAAGACCTGTTCAAACTTTCACAAAGTTGTCATTCTCGCCGAAAACGAACTTTCCTCTCAAATGACCAACCGTGAAGAATCTCTTATCCATGGCAACCGTTCTGTCAAATACTACTTTTCCAATCTTCAAAAGCGCGCACTTCACTTGAAGATATACAGTAGCTGCTATTGCCAGCCGGCGGGGGGGTGACAATAAAACACACCAGCAAATAAACTTTATTGAAAGGAAAACGTAGTCAAGTGAACCCTTCACCAGTGGCAAAAGACAGGCAACAGACCAGTGGTGACAGAGCACATCGTTTTGATATTAATGCCGAGATAGAAGTGTCCACAACTGAGCATCTACGCCTCACTTAACAAAACAAAAAGGACTTGGATCCAGCTCTTCACGGACATTGATTTTATGCTTTTCCCATGTGAACGTGCGCCTTGTCCCATCATGTGTGTTGTTACTCCGTGTCACTGGTTTATATGTGCACAAAAGATGCGGCGCATTCCTCAAAGCAAAGATGAAACCGGAAACCGAAGAAAAAGGATATCCGCCCAGTGTATATACATATAGAATGGATAAAACTTCATTCCACTCTCGAATGTCCTATTATATGAGTATATCCTCGATTTGGAATGTGCCATTTGTCTGCTGCAAACAATACACATGAACGACATGATAAAAATCGTATACCTAACCTCTCATTGCAGTTGCCTTTTCTGGTGTACTTTTGAATTATTTATCAGGATAAATTGCTCGCATATCCTCACATATGCGTAGGGGATATAACTTGTATTGCTGCTGGGCTTCCTGTAGGCCATGAATATACCTTTGGCGCTGTCAGTGGCTTTGTAGTGCGGGAGATGTTTTATGGGTCCATTCTCGTTGATATGCTAAGCAAAAATTGCAAATGGTAGCTTTCGAGAACGAATTGCTGCATAAAGGACATAATAGAAGTGAATTATTTTGATTCAGATAATGAAGACGTATTTGAATTTACAAAACAGTTCCACAGCAATGGAAATTAAAATTTTCAGGAAGGTTTGGATGTCTGAGAATGGGGATGCCCAACCACAAGGGACATAAGTATAAGTATAAGCGGCTTATGTCTGTCTACAAATGGTGTGTCAGAACCATTCAATTTAGAAGTCTTCGAGCTTCCATCACCCACCGCCACAAAGCTCTGCATTAAAGGTCAAAGCATAATTAAAGACTAATAATATTTCTAAAATTGTACAGATAAAGCCATTTTCCAATTCCAATTGCGTCTCATCGCAATGTCAAAAATTAATTTCGTAATTAAAATCCAAAAACAGAAGCCAATTTATCCGATAATCCCCCCAATGCAGGAGCGCTTCGAACAATGTTTACACCTCGATGTCGGTTATCCGTGCCTGTTCCACTTTGGCGGATTAAATTTAATTGAAATGGGGGGAGAATAATAATAAAATGGTTCTAGCCACTCTTATGTCTGGGCGGTGTGTGTGGGGTTTTTTTTTTTTTGTATTATTTATCGCCACTCCATTCCCCCAGGTGATTGTAATTAAAAAAGTTTACTATCCCTCCTTGGAAATTGGATGATTCCGTAATCATGATTACTAACTGGTCTAGATCTTTAAATGGAATCCTTGAGCGGACGTTCTATTTATATTTCCCGTACGTTCGTTTTAACTTACCCATTCACCATTAAATGCGCCAGCAGCTGCGCTTGGATTAACTCTCTCCTCCCCTATGGCGCCTGATTTACCAGTCTACTTTAATGTTATTGTTTTTCTTTATTGCAGGACGAACAGAACAAAGAATCGGATAGTCTATCATCTTTACCGCAAGCATCATTCAATTACATCAACTCCATTGTTGGCAGTGGCGTCATTGGAATCCCATATGCCTTCCATAGGGCTGGCTTCGGCCTGGGGCTGTTGCTGCTTATCCTTGTAGCCTGCATAACTGACTACTCGTTGATCCTTATGGTGAGTGGTATGTTGTGGGTTGAGATGATGATTATGCATCACAATTCACTTCCGGATAATGGTTTATCTGTGTATCATGCAACTCGTGCACACTCCCACTCGCTGTTGACGTATGCAGTCAAGTGAGTGTGTGGGAATGCAAACACACATCGTCGCCTCATGGTTAATGCATGCCTTAGATTGATAATGTAATCGAATTTAAAGGAAGACAGTAGGATGGCAATGTCCTTTGTAAAGGAAATTCTGTTCTTTATATTGTTTAAATAATGTCCTTCGGGTGTTTTGTCATTGCGGATTTCTGTTCTATTTTTTAGGTGAGATGTGGTCACATTTGCGGGCGATTTAGCTACCCCGGCATAATGGAAGCGGCCTACGGGAAATACGGATACTATCTGCTGTCCCTGCTGCAGTTTATGTATCCATTTTTGGGTAAGTGAATTACTGGGGCGTCCGAGTAAATATATTTTGTATGTCGGTGGATTTATGGGTGAATGTGTATGGGAGTGGGTGCCTACGTTATTCGGAGATATATGGTGGCTCCTATAATAAATCACATGGAATGTGCCTCCGAGGACAAACAAGTCTGGTGGTATATGTAGAGGAATATATGTTCAAGTAAAAAGTCGTAAGATTTATGATATAGATTTTTTTTTTTTCAACTTCCTAAGGGTCTGTATACACATAAAAATGGGAAGAAATCCGAACAATTGGCCGTTTGCCGACGACAGTAACATTATACAAATTAAATTGCTTAAGGAGTCCGAAACAGGGTGTAGATCACGCTCAACAAGTCTATCCATCGACTCAGCCATATACAAATCATACTGAGACTGGCCCATTCCATTTTTTTTGTCCAAATTCGCCATTTTGTTTTCCTATTGGTGTTATGTCAACAGGGATGCGGTTTCATTATTTCGTTGCGGAGCATAATATTACTTTGTGGGGAGTACAGAACGAAAATTTAGAAATTTATTTCTAGCTGAGCGTTTTTCAAATGGCACGGTTTCGATGCTGGAAGCCTGGGGCGGCCATGTTGTTTTGGTAGAGTCTCTATGGATCTGGTGTTTATTATTCAGTCACTGACTTTACTATCAAAATAAGTGTTTGTCAGTGAAAACGATTTCCAGGATCCGCAAGCGTTTTTCCGACGTGAATGTAACAAAATCGAATACGAAAACAATTTTAATGAAGAAGCCAGAAAGTAAAATTTGTTTTACAATTAACTAGGTACAGAAATGTTAAGGCAACGTAAAAATAGATCCATCCGATATAATTAAAAATTTAAATACAATTTGTCGGAGTACTATACTCCTATTGCAAAACTTTCGGCAGCCCTGCATGTCAATTTAGAATCCGTGTGAAAAAAAAAACATACAAAAAATATAAAACAAATGCTGCCAAGCGTCGGAGAATGTGGTAGAGTACGGGAATACCACATTTAAACATTACTGAATGCTATTGGTTGGCTATTATGTATTCTTAAAAGGCGAATAGTATAATTAATGTTGTGGCGACAACGACGACAGAAACCTGAACGCGAACAAAAGAGTAAAAAGCTGAACCGAATGAATGCGAACACAAATGTTTCGGTTTCTGTTTTGACACTCGGTGTGAACTTTCAACAGGCAGTTCTTTCCCGTCAGCGACGGTGGCACGAGGTGGTGGCTTTTTGGATGGACTTTAGCTGAAACAAAATAAAATCATAATAATAATATGATATACCATAAATAATAATAGTTGGCGCAACAGGTCCGTAGGAACCCAAGGCCTACCTTCTCACAACCATTCGTTTTTTGTGAGTTTAATTTTTGGAACGAATGGAAGGGATCTACAATTTTATGCCCATTCCAAACGGCTAATTGAGAAGCTCTTTAAAGACAGATTATACTCTCGGATGTTTGTCAGACGTTCGCGAGAGGTGGCGCAGTGGAAAAAACCCTAACTTGGAATTTTGGTTTTTGTGGGATTTGAACCTGGGACCCCTCGTTTAGTGGTCCAACACACTAACCACTATGCCACTGCGCCTAATATACCATAAATATTGATCAATAAAAATTCTGTAATCGTTCAACTGAAAGCAACGATTTTCTTTGTATGGGTCATCGGTCATGTGTCTTGGCCTAGGTGAAATATTTTATATACTAAAAAGATTGATTGGTGCGAACATGGCTGTGTACTTTCCGCTTTTGCATGTCCTTAACTTCGATTTCATGAGTAAATGGGCACATTTAAGAATCTAGTTATCTTAAGTCGACTACATTGATCTGGATAAGATTTAACCTGAACGCAAAAACTAGATTGGTCGGCAACGTCAATTTTCCTACGTCATCCACATATCCGAACTGTAATTTCAGTCACTAGTTTCTTGACTAGATTCGTCGGCTACCCCTCCATAAACGTCAACTGAAGCAGCTGCTCATAGGACCGATTTAAGCCAATCAAAACCGAAATAATTCAAGTCAGACAGCTGTCAGACTTACTAAACTAGATACTTCAACGCCCCAAATTTGTCATAAATAAAAATTGCTCAAAATGTTTTCAATTTCCCTAAACCAATCTACATTAGGCCTGTTTTTTTTTAGCTTCGATCCCAGCTAAAAGCAAAGTAAAGTAGGATTTTCAGCACGCAATTAAAACAACTACGCTCTACTTGACATTTTGACATTTTGAGGACTCTCTGTAGATGTTGTAATTGCGTGCTGAAAATCCTACTTTACTTTGTTTTGCTGAGATCGAAGCTCAAAAATTATAGCCCGATTTGAACCTACGTAATGTCAAATTTCACATAAGCTCACATTAATTTTTTTGTCGTTTGCCACTTGGAAATAAATTCAGCCTTCATAATGCGTCTTTTTTTAGTCGGAATTATTTCAAAAAATCAACGACATTGGCCGGGTTCCACTGCCCGCTAGACGTCTAGCACAAAATATCCCAGATGAAGGAACGCCCGCGCTAGAACGATAGCGCCAGCTGCAAAATGACATTTGACACTCTTTTTCGCATAATTATTTCCACACAACAATTAAAGAAATGATACAATATGTTAAAAATAATGTCTGAATTCCTATTTTAGTTACGTTGTTACCAATTTTATCTCAGTAACAGTTGCTCGGTTTCGTATTATTTTTATTTTGTATTATTTTACGTTTGAACGATTTCCTTTGACAAGTGTTTTTTTTTTTTTTTTTTGTTTTGCGCTAGATTGTGAAATTTCCCTGAAAGGAATATTTCACAAAAAGTTCTAGACATCTAGCGCAAATAGTTAAATGTCAATTCTTTTTATATGGAATTTGATATGCTGCTAGTCATCTAGCGGGCAGTGGAACGCGGCCATTGTAATCTTTGACGCAAGCTCACTTGTGCATTCGATATAGTCGAAGACGAGGATGACGTTGATTCGATTCACCATCTGCCATCAACATTTCGTCCACTTTACAACTTGGGTTTAATTTTTGAAGTGAATAATATGTCCGGAAGTGAAATAACTTCATTCACGTTCGATTTACTTCAAAAATTTAAAATTGTAAAGGGAGTACTCAAAATTGAGAAGTGGTAGGTACTTGCGTACTCGGAAAAGTCAAATAGTACTGAAATGAGTACATTTGTACAGTAAGCCTTGTTTCAACAGTGCTAGGTTCCACTCGCGAACCAACGAAAGTTGTTTCGGGTGAAACTTTGACCTCCTTGATATGGAAATTTCCAAAAGCAGAAAAGAAGATCTCCTCCCTTCTTTTGGCTGGATACTCGCGCTACACATATCTATACTTCTTCTGTCAAAACATTGCGGTAAACATAGTCGTCGGTGCGTTTTCTATCATCTTTTTGAAAAGGCCGCTACTCTGGGAATAGTTGTTGGCATATTTGCGGTAGCGTTGACATTTCTCCCTCATATCAAATGCTTTCTCTAACCTCTGACTGATTTTGTTAAGATTTGTAAAGAAATGTCCACTAAATATACTTCGGGCACCCTGCACAAACTGACTGATGGGATTTGTAAAATGTCTGCCAGCTAAATCAAGAAATGTCAACATTCGGTCTAAGTTTGTAATGCGCAATATGCAATATGAATAGTCTTCACTTAATCCTTTCCAGACAGCTCAACAAAAGCCGACAGTAACTTAACTAGCCATTGTTCCGCTGAACACAATGTCTTACAATAGAACAAAACATCTGCATACCATTCAGCTGATGGCCAAGGCCTGACCTAGTATGGTGGAACATTCTGACAGCATGCCTGCAGCTGACTTGAATGGGACCTTTCACAGTTAGTGCAGGAATTCCTTCTCAATGTATTTGACTGAGTAGAAGGGCAGCTCCATTATACTAAATTTAGTTTCACAGTGGACCAACTCTAGTCACGAGAATCGGCCATTAAGATTGATACTGTGGCGTGGAATGAATTGTGGTGAAATGAAAACAACCCCCATTAGTCACCAAACAAGTTCCACTTCCAATTGGAAATTGGAATCTGTCAATTCCCCACTAAACTAAATGGGAATTTATCAATTGCTGAAAAGGGGAAAAAGTATGTCAGCCAATTGTAGAACCAATTGGAGTTAGCTAGAAAGTTCTCGAAGAGATGGCAGAGCAGATATAAAAGGAGAGGTTGTAGAACAGGGCGACAGTTGATTTTTATCAGTGATTGGTTAAAGTTCGAGATAGTAATCGGTTGTAAAGATAAATAAGTGCAAAGGTGTATAGTGAAATAAGTGATTGGTTTGAATCGTTGAGAAATTGTTTAAGTAATATTGTTCTAGTACTTAATTAGTGGATAATCCGTAAAAGTGTAATAAAAGTGATTTTGACTAGAAAACTTTAACAGAATAGTGTTTTATCTTTTCGAATCCCAGCCCAAATGTAACATTGGTGTCAGAAGTGGGATAAAACTTATTCTGTGCTGAAGCGTGTGTTATAAAGAAACATTAAAAAAAAAAAACAATTTAATTAAAGTGAATTTGTGATTTTCGAAATTACAAGTGACACAAAAAAAAAAAAAAAAAAAAAAAAAAAAAAATGGGTCGTGTATTGCTACAACTAAGCATACCCCAATTAAAAAGTGAATTAGAAAAGAGGAATCTCTCCACAGCTGGAGGGAAAAGTGACCTCATACTTCGTCTGCAGGAGGCTGTCGAAAAAGAGGGAGAAAATCCAAAGACCATGCTTTTCGACGTGGCAGAAGAACTAGTAAGTACAGGCGTTGATATTAGTGCTATGATCGAATTACTTCTTGCCAAGATGGAAGAACAGAAGAATTCTATGGAATCGAAGTTCGCAGAACAGAAGAATTCTCTAGAAGAACAGAAGAATTCTCTGAAAGAACAGAAGAATTCTATGGAATCGAAGTTCACAGAACAGAAGAATTCTCTAGAAGAACAGAAGAATTCTCTTGTTACCGCACAAAAAGATGCTGTGGAAGAATTTAAGAATGTTCTAGAAGTAAAAATCGACGCAATTGACGACAAATTAAACAAACATGAAACAAAGTTTGAGGAAATTAATGAGACGTTTCATAAACACGAGAACATAGCTAAAGAGCTCGGAACAAACATCAAGTACATAGCTAAAGAGCTCGAATCAAACATCGAAAACATAGCTAAAGAGCTCGAAAAAGTCAAGAAACAGAAAGCTCGGGAATATTCTACTGACTGCCCAAGAAGGAAGGAGATGCAACCACCCGTTTTTGATGGTCAAACATCATGGCCGATCTATAAGAGACAGTTCGAAGCAGCTGCAATGACCAATGGATGGGACGACGAGGAAAAGTCGATTGCATTAACGCTCGCATTACGAGGTACAGCTGCAGAATTGCTTCAAACTATCTCAGAAGAAAAACAACGCAACTATGATGCTTTGGTTAAGGCTATTGAGATGCGGTTTGGCGACGACCATATGCAGCAAGTGTATAGAGTGCAACTGCGCAGTAGATTCCAGAAGAGGGGAGAAACACTCCAGCAGCTGCAAGCGGATATAGAACGACTAGCGCACTTGTCATATCCCAATGCCGGCGAAGATGTCATCAACGAAATGGCTATTGAGGCATTCACACAAGCCATAGAGGACAGACAGCTGCAGATGGCTCTACGAATGGCTGGAAAGAGAACTCTTCCTGAGGCACTGGCATTTGCATTAACTATGAAAGCTGCTGACCAGGCATCTCAAGGATTCCACCGCGTAAGAGAAATAACATCCGTCGAATGTACATGCCAGAGAACAGATGAAGAAGACCGGAACAGTACTCGCAGGGGACCGATCCGTTGCTGGAACTGCAACAAAATTGGACATCTTCAACGACAGTGCAGAGCTGAACGTAGAGAGAGTAGTTGTCCACATTGCAGAACTAGGAGTCGTATCGAGGAGGGATCTGAACAATCGGCGGACGGAACCTCACAAAGCCATCAGTTAAGAACCAACTTCACGGGGCGGAAGCTTGTTTCTGGAATCGACGCCCCCATGACCACAATTCAGGTTTCACAGACCAAACGATGTAATAAGAGCCTGACAGTGGAAGCCCATATCGGTCAGAAAAAGTGTGTGGCCACAATCGATACAGGTGCCACCGCTTCCATAATCAGAAGAGACATCGTTCGCCAATCATGGCTGCACAACACCAGCAGCTACTGTCTGAAAACAGCAACTGGAGCAACGGCAAAGGTGTATGGTGAGGTACTCTTGACGATAAATCTAGCAGGAATAGTCTTCTCCCATGCATTCTTAGTGGCCGATATATGTGACGAATGCATCATTGGAATCGACTTTATGAAGACGCATGATGTAGTCCTCGACATCGGTTTGCAAGTTCTAAAGTACAGAAACGTCGAGATTCCAATGGTTTACGGGAACGAGAACGTCGCAGCTCTAAGAACAGTTGTAAGTGAGGACGAAATTTTACCACCTTCGTCAGAGACACTTATTTGGACAAAGCTGGAAGGTGATCCTGGGAGCCACCGATTCTTCCTAATAGAGCCAGATACAGAAAACTATTACCAGAGCTATATCGTCGGAAAGATGCTTGTTGAACCTAAAAACAACTTGGTTCCCGTTCGTGTCCTCAATGCGGAGCACAGAAGTGTAAAGCTGAAGCAAGGGGAAGTGATCGGAAAGTGCGTACCGATTACTGCGGTCACAAAGTTGTCAAAAGAAAGTCCTGCGAAACCGGTTAGACCTACGGAGATATCGGAAATGAAAAAGAATATACTCGGAGAGTGTGAGCTGGATCAGGAGCAGCGGGCAATGGCAGGGAGTCTAATCAACGAGTTCGCTGATGTATTTGCTTCGCAGAGTAGCGAGTATGGCCGAACACATCTCGTACAGCACCGAATTGACACCGGGGATGCAAGACCAATTCGTCAGCCTCCCAGACGACTACCATTGGCCAAGCAGACGGAGGTTGCAGAAATGGTGTCGACGATGGAAAAGGAGGGACTGATTGAGAGCTCAAAAAGTCCGTGGGCATCACCCGTCGTCCTGGTCAAAAAGAAAGACGGAAGTACGAGATTCTGCGTGGACTATCGCCAGCTAAACAACGTCACCAAGAAGGATAGCTACCCTCTGCCCAGAATTGACGATACCCTGGACACACTATCCGGGGCCAAATGGTTTTCGACTCTTGATCTGAAGAGTGGCTACTGGCAAGTACAGATCCATCCAGAAGACCGCGAGAAAACAGCATTCACAGCAGGAAACGGGCTTTGGCAATTTACAGTAATGCCATTTGGACTGTGCAATGCTCCAGCAACTTTTGAGCGTCTAATGGAGCGTGTTTTGCTGGGACTGACGTGGAAAACCTGTTTGGTCTACCTGGACGATGTCATCGTGGTTGGTAAAACGTTCAACGAACATCGAAATAACCTTAGGGAAGTGTTCCAAAGGCTACGAAGTGCACAGTTAAAACTGAACCCGAAGAAGTGTTCTCTATTCCGACCAGAAGTGAAATATCTCGGGCACATCATCTCTTCCAAGGGAGTCAAGACTGATCCGGAGAAGATCGATGCAGTGAAAAACTGGCCGGTTCCCAAAGACAAACACCAGCTGAGAAGCTTCCTGGGACTTGCGACGTATTACAGACGATTTGTAAAGGACTTTGCCAGGATCGCAAAGAGCTTGCATCAACTGACAGAAAAAGGCAAACAATTCAAATGGTCAGGTGAGTGCGAAAACAGCTTCAAAGAACTTAAGCAACAGTTGTGCGACGCCCCCATATTAGCGTACCCCACCCCTGGAAAAACATTTATTGTGGATGCAGACGCTAGTAATGTGGGAATTGGAGCCGTGCTCTCCCAGGTACACGAGGGCCAAGAGAAGGTAGTTTCATTCTTCAGCAAAGTCCTCTCAAAGCCAGAAAGGAACTACTGTGTTACCAGGCGCGAACTCCTTGCTTTGGTACTGGCAACGAAACATTTCCATAAGTACCTCTATGGGCAGAAATTCATCCTTCGCACAGACCATGCATCCTTAAAGTGGCTACTACACTTTAAGAATCCTGAAGGACAAGTCGCAAGGTGGATCGAACAGCTGCAAATGTACGACTACGAAATACAACATCGAAAGGGAAGTCTTCACTCAAATGCAGACGCTCTCTCCCGTCGACCGTGCAAAGCAGATTGTAAACATTGCTTACGACACGAGGAAAAAGATGTCGTGTCCGTTCAAAGGGTGAGAGCTATGCCCATTGGTGGCTGGAGTGCACGGGAAATCCGGGAGGCTCAAAAGGAAGATCCGGATATCGAACCAATCCTCGCCTGGAAGGAGCATGAGGGAAAACCAGACTGGCAGGAGATATCCAATAGGAGTCCCGAGCTGAAGGCATACTGGGCGCAGTGGGATTCCCTTTATGTCCAAGACGGCATTCTAAAAAGAAAATGGGAAAGCCCGGATGGAAAGTCGTACGTAATGCAG
Organism: Cheilosia grossa; assembly: GCA_963082955.1. NCBI lineage: Eukaryota > Metazoa > Arthropoda > Insecta > Diptera > Syrphidae > Cheilosia > Cheilosia grossa. The sequence goes on from OY720148.1 coordinate 30,513,371, forward strand.
CTTGTTGTTCCCAGGACAAAAGTTACCGAAGTGCTGAGGGAATTGCATGATGGAGTGTCTGGAGGCCACTTGGGAATAAACAAAACACTCGGAAAAGTACGAGAACGCTTTTACTGGGTCCATTCAAGGGAAGATGTTGAGAATTGGTGCAGGAAATGCGTAACATGTGCGGCCAGCAAAGGCCCGAGAGTGAAAGTCCGAGGCCAGATGCATCAATATAATGTGGGAGCCCCTTTCGAAAGGATAGCCGTTGATATTGCGGGACCGTTTCCTGAAACGAACAATGGAAATCGTTACATCCTTGTTGTTATGGACTACTTCAGTAAGTGGCCTGAAGCATTCGCTATCCCAAATCAAGAAGCTAAAACTGTGGTGGAGCAAATCGTCTTCAACTGGGTAAGCAGATTTGGTGTGCCCATGGAACTGCATTCGGACCAAGGACGAAACTTCGAGTCCAGGATTTTCCAAGGAGTGTGCCAGTTACTCGGGATTAAGAAGACAAGAACAACACCGCTTCATCCACAATCAGATGGGATGGTGGAGCGCTTCAATAGAACGCTGAATGAACACCTCTCTAAGGTCGTTGGCGATGGCCAGAGAGATTGGGACAAACACATTCCCATGTTTTTATTGGCTTATCGAAGTGCAGTGCACAACACCACAGGACATACTCCATCTGAAGTCCTATTTGGTCGAAAAGTCCGCCTACCTAGCGAGTTAATGTTTGGATCTCCATGCGAAGAATCCAAAAATGAGGAGGACTATGTTACAGACCTCAGGAATATCATCAGGGACGTGCATCGAGGGACTAGGGCTAATATTAAGATAGCCAGTGACCGCATGAAAACGAGGTACGATACTAAAACAACAACTACAGGCTTTCAAGAAGGAGATCTGGTGTGGCTATATAACCCTCATCGAAGAAAAGGTTTATCACCTAAGTTGCAACCAGACTGGGAAGGGCCCTACAAAATCGTAAAGCGCATCAACGACGTTGTCTATCGCATCCAACGAGGAAGAGGCAAGCTGAAAGTCGTTCATGTGGATCGTCTTCATCGCTACAATGGTGCAAATGTTAACGACCTTGTTCGGGACGAACAAGTTTAAGAGGGGGATATTGTGGCGTGGAATGAATTGTGGTGAAATGAAAACAACCCCCATTAGTCACCAAACAAGTTCCACTTCCAATTGGAAATTGGAATCTGTCAATTCCCCACTAAACTAAATGGGAATTTATCAATTGCTGAAAAGGGGAAAAAGTATGTCAGCCAATTGTAGAACCAATTGGAGTTAGCTAGAAAGTTCTCGAAGAGATGGCAGAGCAGATATAAAAGGAGAGGTTGTAGAACAGGGCGACAGTTGATTTTTATCAGTGATTGGTTAAAGTTCGAGATAGTAATCGGTTGTAAAGATAAATAAGTGCAAAGGTGTATAGTGAAATAAGTGATTGGTTTGAATCGTTGAGAAATTGTTTAAGTAATATTGTTCTAGTACTTAATTAGTGGATAATCCGTAAAAGTGTAATAAAAGTGATTTTGACTAGAAAACTTTAACAGAATAGTGTTTTATCTTTTCGAATCCCAGCCCAAATGTAACAATACGATAAAAATCAATTATTGCGAATTCCAGTTACTTGATACCTCCTGGCACCGGATTCCGGAACGGAATCGCAATCAATGCCACGACAGATAATTGCGCTCTCACTTTGTTGCTTGTTCGCATAAGATAAGAATATTTATCTGTAATCAAAAAACGATCATAAAACTTCTACACTGGCGCTGCCATTAGAGTGATTGCGCAATTTCGCACTTGAAGCAGATTCACGTCCTTTGGTTACACGTCCATCCCACCCACTATCCTTGAAGTCGTCGTCCAACGCAGTTAAGCTTACGTCAGCCAGCATAAACGATTTCCACTTTTAAACCTTTCAAAAATAAAAACAAATTCAAACCGGATTCACATTCAGTGCTGGTGATGTTGTCCGTCGCATCGCAGTACAGTTTAGTTGTGTTGTGTTGGGTTGCACGACGAGGACGATTTAGGGCGGCCAAAACCTATTTTTAGCTGCAGTCGTTGCTGCTACCGATTTTCATTTGACTGGTGCTGGCGCTGTTGCTGCAAAATGCAAATCCCATTTCGAAGTCGAAGGATATGACGAACGCCGGCGGCAGTGAAAGACAATCCCTTGCATACATGCACGTGGGTCCTGGCGCGTCGGATAATATGAGCGATTGTCACGAGCACTTCAACTTTTTTAATATCCGTCCTGCATACACCAGCAAGCTTCGCCTTCGTGCATCGTGCATGTATGAAATTCATTGTGCTGTGTAGGTTCCCATCCCGGCTGGACGAAAGGTGGAGGACACAGTCACACACATTTGTCTCCCTTGGCCGTGCTCCATTTTTGTGCGCCCCAATGATGAATGAATGCAAATTGCTTTGAGAATGCTGTAATCTATTTCGATTGATGATTGGGTTTGTGTATTTTTATCCTGTCACGGTTAATTTGGTTCCACAGGCGAGTTATTCCCTGGGCGTTTACACTGAACTGTAACGGGTCGTAGGAGCCTATCGAAGTGTGGTGTGGGGGTCATTTCTGTGATTTATTCGATAACGAGGTGAAAAATGCTGGCTATCATTCCGAGTATCGATTTTTCGATACCTACCCTGATTTATTCCGAACACCGGGTATTGTGCCTTGTGTGCTTTGTGGTGGATAGATTTGAAGTATTTGTGTACGGTGTGCGGGTAGGAGTTATGTCTCACAATGACACGAAATAATTGTGTAATGGAAAATTATACGATGCTACGTGCAGGCGATTCATTGAATTCGCGTGCTACAGTGGGTGTTAAGGGGGATGTAGGTGCATTATCCGGGGCGGGCTTAGCTCATGTGGTTACTTTAGCATAACATATAGCACTTAAAGACCAAGGTGAGGAATTAGCGCAAAATTTGAATGACCGATAGAATTATAAACACATTTAGAGACAGAAAGATAGACAAGACGACAAGACTGAAACCCATATCGAAATGGTCTATCGGAAGGAGCATATTCAAGGTCAGATCAAGACGACGAAGTTGTGCTCGGGTAGGTACCTAGTTCGATGCTAAATATAACCGTCTTGCAGTGGCGTGTCGTGAACGTCTTAAAATGGGAAGTCGAAGCAAAATCAATCACATACTTGTGTAAAAAACCTTACATGTGTGTGTGCCTTGAAACAATATCATGCATTGTACATTTGCAAATTGGGTTCACAATGGTACTAAATTCACTTTAAGTCATGAACTGCAATCTGTCAACTGAATTTGTAAAGCAAAACACTTACCTACCTCAATATAAATACTGCCTGCAATTATCCACACAAAGAGAAAAGAAGTGGAAGAAAATCGAAGCTCGAAGAAAAGTGTGTTATTTAGTTCATAACCGCACATACGCAGTTAGGCAGTTACTCAGGGTTCAGGGAAGAAAAAACGAGACACAAACAAAATGTTCCCTCAAAATCAACCAAGGGAGAATAACTCAAAGAAAAGCGCTTTATTTTCGACATAACCAAGTGGGTGTTGAACAAAGTGGTGTCAAACACAGTGCTCCTGCTCAGGGAAGAAAGAAAGAGATAAGAAGCAAATGTTCTCTCAATATCAATTATCCAGTCAGCGTGCCAATTGCAAGTTTGGGAGTTTTTGGGAGACTCATGGTTATTTTTTTTGGTTGACGGGGGGAAATCTGGGGGTAGAAATTGTTCTATTTTACTTGTATTTCTTTACAATATTCGTTTTTGATAACCTTTAAATATGCATCCGCATTTTGCGAACGTACACTGAGCCAAAAAGGTACATGATGAAGATATCAATGAAAATAATTATAGACTGATGAGCTCGAGTAGGAGTTTATTCAGTCAATGTATCTCCGTTCATTCGTGTGCATATGTAAATATTCATAATGGTATGAAACTTTCATAAGATGCATGAAGCAATATATATAATTCATAAAAAAAGTTATCCCGTAGACTTTCATGAATGCAATGTATCCTTTCTACTTGCCCTTTAATTCACTTCTTGGATTTTGTACTTATTAGAGCTGCAAGCCTCTGTAGCTAGTGCTCCTTTTTACCTTTTGTATTTATTAGTAAAAAAAAATATTTGTTATGCTATTACAATAATAATAACAATAATAATTGTAATTATGGATATTTTCATCAAGTCTGTTAGACTTTTCGGAAAGCCTTCATGGGGTTTATGTTGTAAAAGAAGTATTTACGCCAAGTTATAATGAATGTCTTTTTATTACATTAAGTGTTCAGTGTTCTCGAGCCATTGATACGTAATCGTTCATGCCGCCGCTGAGAGAGTACAAAGTAGTAAATAGAAGATAATACTACAAAAATGTAGGCACAGATGAATTAGATCCATAGCTGAATTACTTTTACACATGTATTTATTCAACGAACTTATGCGCCAATTAATTGAATTTATGTAAAATGTCACAGGTTATAAATATCATTAAGAACGAATTCTTTTTTTCTATATACATTTCCATAAATTTAACTACAAAAGTATTAAAAGTGTATGAATAATATTTTACCTAAGACCGTATTAGAAGTAAAACAATATCATTTTTGCTTGTAATTGCATTTTTTATTTTTTCTTATAATTACGTCTATTAAACATAAAATACAAATCTTCTTCGAACATCAATACGGTTATGCAATTCCTGGACTCTGGTACCCAAAAATATGAAAGCCTCCTGCGAACTATCCAGTATTGTCCTTTTTACGGCCGCGATATGCGTGCAGGTACAACATTAACTTAACTGCTGCGTTATTTAAATTTAAAAAAAATAAAAGGAAATAGATATGAGTTGAATGTGTGCCGTATTGGATGAAACTTTTATGTAGATTAGAAAACAAATTACCACTTTTAATATCTGCAACATCAATATTTTCAAGCATTTCCCTCATTTCTTGTCTCGTGAAAGGTTTTCCTGAAAAGGAACTTTTTTAAAAGGCTGACTTGTTCGGACCATCGCGTAAAGATTCCTGGACGACTTTCAAAAACAATTCCAAAGTCCTTGTCAATCTTATACAAAATAAATATAGATGTTATTATAGTTGTAATAAAAAAAACTTAAGCTTACCAAACTATATCCACTTCGCTTCTTATACTCAGGCCAACAAGTAAAGTTGCAGATAATGCTAGTAAAAGACAATTTTAATAAACTAAAACTTAGAAAACTTTTCACATATTTTTTGTATGCATTTACCTTATGAACATGTTTTTAACAAGGATATGGTAAAACGATACACGCTTCAACAACGCATTGAAATTATTAAAATTCCCTACAAAAGTGGTGAAAATCGTCGTCGTGAAGCACCTTGTCGGACCGCAATACAGAAATTGGTGGAAAAATTCGAGCTGTTGGGACAAATTAGTGATGTGAAGAATAAAACCCGTGCACGTCGCTCAAGAACAACTGAGAATATTGCTGCTGTAGCCCAAAATGTGGAAAAAAACCCAGGTTTGTCCATTCCTCGTCGTTCTTTAGAATTGGGCATGATTTTATGGTCGGAGTTGGATGGTATTGATCTGGACAAAGTTCGCTTTCAACAAGACGGCGCTACGTGCCACACAAGCAACGAAAGCATTGATCTTTTACGGGAAAAGTTTCCGGACCGTGTTATCTCTCGAAGAGGTGATCACAATTGGCCACCGAGATCTTGTGAGTTAACACCTTGCGACTTCTTCCTTTGAGGCCACGTAAAAGATAAGGTCTACGCCAACAGCCCAGCGTCGATTCAAGACCTCAAAGATAAAATTCGTGAGGCTATCGAGGACATAGGGCAGCCACTTTGCGATTTGGTAATGGAAAATTTCATGAAAAGGATATGGTCCTTTATGCCTGCTCGTGGTGGCCATTTGGCTGATGTTGTTTTTCATTATGAACGGCATACCTTCTTCTTTATTACGAAATAAACGTCCGATCATTTATCTCAAAAAATGGCATTTTTCTTTAAATACCAAAATAACACCTCTTATTGGAAAATGCTTTAAAAGACAATTTGAATAAACTAAAACTTAGAAAACTTTTCACATATGTTTTGTATGCGTTTACCTTATGAACATGTTTTTAACAATGATATAGTACTTACGTGAAAACGGTTCAATAACAAATTTACTTTCTAAACTCTAGACTGAAAAATCGCCAGGAAAAAACCGACTGAATACATTTTTAACGCACTACGCACCGCACATTTAAACTCTATCCCAAAAGATTAACGAATGAATATAAATCAGCAACAAATTAGCATACGACTTTGAATGCTTAAGTTTGTACTTTAAAGAATTATTACATTAAAACAAATAAAGTAAATATGCAAGGTATGAAAAGATTCATGTGGATTATGAAAAATTCCCAAACGACAAAAAAATGCTTACTTCGAATGAAACCCTTCATAAAATCAAACAATTTTTCATAATTTAAGTACATACAACGCTGAGAAATGAGACTGTACAGTTTTGCAAAAATGACTCGTTCTTCATAACGGTTGTAGTTTGCAGTTCAATGAAATACTGCATTCAAATAGTGGTCGCCTTCATAAAACCAATGAATAGTCTCATGCATTTAAGGTTACAATTCATAAAATGATGCACCAAAACGACGCAACAATTTCATTGAAATTCGGACACACAATTTTCCAACAACAATTTAGAAGTGTAGTTGTTGCTAATGAATCCAGTTTCATGAAGGCAATGTTGTGCTTATAAAACCAAGCGAGGTGTTCAAGAATTTTGTAGATTGCGTTGATGAATATTTCATCAAATGTAAGGATTTCAGCTCTATGAATGGCATTCATTGATATTATGGACAAGCATTTTTTCAGTGTAAAAAACGCATAGTAATTTAAACTTAATAATGAGTTATCGTAGACATTCGTCGTTCTATTCTGTCCACCAACAAATGACTCAAATTTGAAATAAATAAAGTGCGCGTTGTCTTAAAATAATCAATCGATTATCTAAAGCTTTATTTACGTGGGAAAATTCTAATATCTCTGGAGTATTTTCGATTACAAAACAAGTCTTTCAAAAAAAAAAAAAAGTAATGCCAGTTTCACTAGGAAAAAGTTAAAGTTTCTTGTAAAAGGTCCTTAAATACTTTTCCGGATTTAAGCATCAACCTCATTAGTAATTTAATTAACAACAATTTCAAGCTGTGTACATTTCTGCAAAATGGTTTCCAAAAGCAACATGCGTTGACATTTTCATCGATTGCATTTAGTTGGGCCCCACTTTTGCATTCATAAGACAAACATGTTCGCGCTTCAAATGTGGAACTCCAACCGTAAAGGCCAAAAAGGAAAGATAAATATTTATAGAGCATCCATATGGATGGCTTGATTTCAAAATAGCAACTCAAACAATTCTATTAATGAATGCGATGGGACACATAAATCACTTTCAAGTGTCATTTTAGTAGCTATTCTAACAGGAAAAACAGAAGCGATTTTGTTCCACGAATTTCTGTAATTCCTAACGATATTTGGTTTACTTTAAGGCTTTTGCAAGTTCCTATTCGCCTACTTAAAACCATTCATAAGAAGCGAAAGCTTCCCGTAAGGGAATCCGGTGTTTGAAGAAAAGGAACGGCTACGGGCACAATACGAACTTCAAATAACTTTCTGAGTGTTTTTGCCATTATACATTAAACATTACATTTGCTTTTACTTAAATTTTGTTATGTACAATTTGACTTAAGGCTAGGTAACAAATGGTGGTGAATAATTAATATTTATAAATGTGTTATCTGAGCAACAGGGGCCTAATACAATGTTTGTTTTCTTTAATCTATTTTGCACAAATTGTAGCTGTATTCTCGGATTAACACCCGTTGTTTGGGTTGACCTCAGGGTGCTCAAGTCCGAGTGTTGATGGTTAATTATCTGAACGTCGCAATAGTTTGTTTTATATAAAAAAATATGTATTGTGATTTATGACCTAGAAACAATTTAGGGTAAGGTTTTAAAATGACTTTTACTAAGAACCAGTACCGTATTTACCATAAGGGCACACGGGACCCGTCAAGGTTGCCACTTTGGAAATATTTTACCAAATTTGGTAACTTTTTTTTTTTGGTTTGTGATTTATGGTAATTTGTTAATTTTTATCTGGTTTTGGTAACTTTTTGAAGAAGAGCACCAACAAAATAATTTGCGTAACACAAAATAAAATGAGTTCATGTCTACACTTTCTTTTTAAATAGAGAAACGTACAATAAAAGCGAAGTGAAATACCTGTGGAGAGACTTTTGTGTCGCCACCTACAAATCAGTCCTTGAAGCAGCCAATAAGAGGTGTTATTTTGGTATTCAAAGGGAAATGCCAATTTTGAGATAAATGATCGGATGTTTATTTCATAATAAAGAGGTAGGTTTTGTCGTTCATAATGAAAAACAACATCAGCCAAATGGCCACCACGAGCAGGCATAAAGGACCATATCCTTTTCATGAAATTTTCCATAACCAAATCGCAAAGTGGCTGCTCTATGTCCTCGATAGCCTCACGCATATTATCTTTGAGGTCGTGAATCGACGCTGGGCTGTTGGCGTAGACCTTATCTTTCACGTGGCCCCTAAGGAAGAAGTCGCAAGGTGTTAAATCACAAGATCTCGGTGGCCAATTGTGATCACATCTTCGAGAGGTAACACGGTCCGGAAACTTTTCTCGTAAATGATCAATGCTTTCGTTGCTTGTGTGGCACGTAGCGCCGTGTTGTTAAAAGTAAACGTTGTCCAGATCAATACCATCCAACTCCGACCATAAAATACGGTGTAATGACGTTTGTGGAATGCCCAATTCCAAAGACGAGGAATGGACAAACCTGAGTTTTCTTCAACACTTTGGGCTACAGCAGCAATATTCTCAGTTGTTCTTGAGCGACGTGCACGGGTTTTATTCTTCACGTCACTAACATGTCCCAACAGCTCGAATTTTTCCATCAATTTCTGTATTGCTGTCCGACAAGGTCCGACGGTCAAAAAATGCTGTAGTGAAATTTTGACGCGATAAGTTCATTTTCACATTTCAGCGCGAAAAATTTGTTTGAAAATTGGACTTTACATGAACATCCTAGGCAAACATAGGCGTATTTTTCTACTGCAATGCCAAATCAAAGTATTTTTTTTTTTCGTGTTTTACCAACTTTCCACATTTCTGGTAACTTTTTTTTTGTAATTTTGGTTCTTAAATTTTCTTTTCAATTGGCAACCATGGACCCAAGTCCAAGGCCATGACACCGGTATATTCATTCACGGACTATTATCTTTTTCTATTTTGGTAGATCTAGAATGACAACAAAATTTAGAGAGTAAATGAAGGCGTTGTTATTGACTTTATGGCAACAGTGATAAACCAATGACATAGACGACGCCGAGTTCAACAGAAAATGTGACATTGCCAGTTAGAAAGTATATGTAGTTCCGCATTTCGCCACAAGTCTAAACACTTTGTCGACGGGCTGAATTTAGAATTACCGTCAACACTTTTATAAATTAAAATATTAATCTGACACCAGATTGGCCTTTGTTTATAACCATTAAACATTTCTATAAGTATAGAAAATGCCTCTAATGTACATCAAAAATAAAACTAATCGCACGAGTACTATTTAATTGAAATTATTTTAAAACCTAGAGATTCTGATTTCTGCAGGAATTTATTTATTTTTTACTCTAAATATTCTTACAGCTGTATTCGAAGACAAAAAATTAAGTTTAATAGAAAATTATGGTTTGTTTTAATTTATTTTAAATATATTTTTTTTAATTTTAAAGTTCCGAATTTAATATGCTTTTTTTCTTGTGTACCAAGGGAACTTTATTTTAACACTAAACTTCCTGAATATATTTTCGCCGCTAAATTTACAGAAAATAAAATATATTTGAGCCTCTGGACCTCCGACAAAAATTATTAACGATTTTTTTTAGATTTTCAATAACATATTTATAACTTATTAGTTCGGATTATTGCTATAACAGTTTTTGTTTAAATCATCTTAATCTTAAGCTTAAGCTACATGAATCTTAGTTATAATTTATGATTAAACTATTTTTATTCTATTTATTAGAGTTATGAGACCAGCTGACCCGTGCTCGCGTTGCTTCTCAGAGTTCTTAGAAAACTATTTTTGTCATTCCATTTTTTTACTTTCCAATGGGGTCCCAAGTTATTGTATGCACAAAGGCCCCCTCATAGCCTAAGACGGCCCTGCTAAGACCCAACGATATTAATCACAGCAGAGCCTGTCCATTACTTTTCTCCATCGAAGAGTTTCCTTATGTCATTTTCTCTATGACAAACTCTGAATTAACTTAAATTAATTATAAAAATAGCAAAAAACTATCGTCTGCCTCCGCACTGATCATCAATAAATTTATGTATTTAAATACCAAAAACCTTCCAAAGGATTATGGTTACTACAGCGCAATTGAAATTCGGCACATTCCCCGGGCATATACATATACATCACTTTATACGGGTTAGGTTATCACCTAAATAAAACCGAAAACTTTTTATGAAACTTTTCAGACAAAAGTAAAACATTATTTTTGTAATCCCTAAATTTACTGGTTTATTATACTGGGGCTGTAACGACAGATAATTAAGATACATAATTAACAAGGACGTTTAATAATTTCCAATTTCAATTTTTATGGCAATCAGATTGTTTCTCCTTTTTGCTGGTTTGTGATATACATAATTGGGCTAGGGTTGAATGAATATTTTAAAAAGTTTTGGTGTGTTTTATAATAGGTCTGTTCCCTTACGATAATGCATTCGAATACATTCGAATACATTCGAATACATTATTCAAACTTCGTTCACTTCTATCCAACTTTTGCGTAAGGAAACGAAGTTTGACTAAAGTATTCGAATGCATTATCGTGAGGGAACACACGAAATAATTTTAGATAAATCCAGTGAGTAATGCGTTTCTTATTTTCTATTTTGTTTTTCACTTTCAGCGATGATATCGTATAACGTGGTCGTTGGCGATACCCTGTCAAAAGTCCTGGTGCGCTTCTTTCCCTCGTGGGGTACCTCGATGGGAGCCGTACGACTGGGAGTCGTATTTTTTGTCACAGTCGGTGTTGTCGTTCCGCTGTGCCTCTACAAGAATGTATCACGCCTCGCACGAGCTAGTTTCATTAGCCTGGCATGTGTGGTCTTTATACTGTTTGCTGTGATCGTTAAACTGATGTCGGGCGAGTATAAAGTGTAAGTGTGCAATTTCAGTAAAATTAACACTTAAGCCGTAAGTGGGTGCATAGCAATGTGATTATCAAGGGTAATTAAGTTTTAAGGAATTTTTGAAATAACTTGGCAAATCCCCACCATACGCCACTAACATCTTGTACTTGTGTGTGAAAGTCGGAAAGTGCATTACTAATGTTGCACTCAGCTATTATTTGTTTTACAAAAAAGGCTTTTGTATTTCGCCCTCTTCGTGTTTGCTTTACAGTGAGTGACCATTCCGTGTAAACACTACGCAATAAGACAGTAAAAATGATTCTATGAATGCAGACTTGCACTCATATACAGTCAAGTCTGGATAATAGGACATCAAACGGGAAACTAAATAATGGAGACTTTAAGAGTGTTGTTATATTAATAATAAATAAAAAATAACCCGTGTTGAGTGTTATTGTTAAGAAAGTTAATTTAACTACTGGGAAGCCAAGGCAGATACGAAATACTAAGCTCTTGCTTTTCAAGGTGACATCACAATATAATGATATAATGGGTGAAGTCAGGTCACAGTTTTTCGAACCTAATATTTTGATAACAATTTTTGTCTTTAGTTGCCTGCTTAGCAATGTGCTTATCGAAGATTTAGTGACATTAAAAAAAAAAAACTGGATGAAAAGTGTGACACTAAGCTACATATTTAAAGTACTAGTGGACCCTGCGGGACCTCGCCTGCTTTGTTAGGCATTAGTAACAAATATATAAATTTTCTTAAGAAGGACTCGAAGAGCTTAACCAAATCAAGTTTGGGGCGAGACATTTCTTAATAAAAAAAAAAAGATAAAAGGGAAAAATCTAAAAATATTGCTTTTCCGATTTAAAAAATTCTTTTTTATTTTCAAGATTTTTTCCTAATAGAAAAAGAACGAAATATAAAATAAAATTTTCAAGTAGGTACTTATATTTATTTTTTCGAGAAAATTATAGTCGGTAGATATAACAGACTTTTTTCCTTAGGGTACTTCTGGCAGCAATGCCCTATGCAAATAAACGCTGTTTCTGTTCGTAGTATGGTACTCATCATAGCCGATGTCGTAGGCATTTATTTTTCAGGTATATCCTGTCCACATCATCATGCTTAGTTTCTTCCTTACTTACCAGGCCCCTGAGAGTCTTGCAAAGCCTTTGCCTGAGGCATTTAAGCCTTCCATTGCAGTTGTCCAAATCAAGTACCTTAGTCAAGGGAACGGATGTTTGAGCTTCCTTCATACTTGGGAACTGGTATTTTAGTCAATGTCGTCGATGTGTTTGGCTCTTAGGCCGTATTTGCACACAGGACCCACATATGCCGAAGAAGACTGCTCTGAATAAGCCCATACTTTGTGTATATCAATCAGCGGAAAGTTTAAGCAACATTGGCAGACTAAGTAGTCTGTAGGGCTCACCAAAGGTTGAATATCCACCGTGACGTCGCTCAACCTCGAAGTTGCTACTATCAATCGTGCCGTTTGGTCTTAGAGGTCGGAGTTCCTTACTGAAGACCGATTTTAGCCATTTTAGTGGAGGTTTCTACTCATTCCTTAGAGCCAAGCGGCTTATTCAAAGTGCGAAGCACATATAAACGAGGCTGTTTTAATTTTCATCACTTGTAAGCTTCGTTGTTTAAGATCCCTAATACGTTTTTTAGTGGGCTGTCTTTCTTTTGGATGCCACCGCTTTGAAGCCCATGTGCGGCATTGACCTTAGTGTCGTCGGCACTTTAAGAAACTTCATATGAAGGCTTTTCTCAACTAGCTTAAAACAACAAAACTTACCATGGCCCCACAACCATAACCATCAGTAATGATATCCTGATGGTATGAAGAAGGGAAATGCGTATTAAATTCATCCAACCACCAAGGAATGTACCTCTTCGTTTGGAATAATAGCTGCTCATCATTGAGATGTATGTGAACCACCGGAGCAACAGAAGAAAGGAGTCTTATTTCGGCAGATCGCATCGATGATTTTAATCATGTGGTCAGTCAGTACCTTACCTACTCACAAGACTGCATTATAGGAGTTGGAACAAACACCGAAGTAATGACCTATAACAATTGCAATTGCAAATTGTTTAATTTTAAGCACAATCACTCACAATTGGTTTACGAAAATTTATATAAATCCGGCTCGAAGGACCAAATGTTAAATTTTGCAATAAAACTAAATATTTTCTGAAAGAAAGATTGATGAGCCGATTTATTGTCTGATTGCAGGAATAATGAATTTGGTGCCAGAACCTCGCTGATCTTTTTTTTTGACATTTTACAAATACTTGACATTTCAATTGACAGCTTATAAATATTGACAAGAAACAATAATGGCCAAGTTACATTGAAAAGTTGTATAGTATACATCTAAGTTGGATTTTTAAAAAATGCATTATACATATTTCAACACAACATTATCTTTGACGCCATCAAGTTCGTTTTTTTCAGACAGACTGACCGAGCTGTCTCAACTTTAGTCCAGCGTAATCAACCTTGTATAGCGTCTTCTGTAGCTAGTGCAAGGTGGCACAACCACCAGATGTTTCGCAGACTTCGAAAGCCAATTTAGTGGCTTTTATCCGCTTCGACATATTTGACAAATTTTACGATTGTATTCTTCAGCCAATAATAAGGTTTAAAATAACATCACACATACATCCCACCGCCCATCCATAAAGCCACGGGACCTATGAAGCAGTCCCCTACTGTTGCTCACCCCTTTGAATAAAATGAAACTCTTGCAGCCAACATCCCTGAATGGCACTTTAAGCCGAGCACAGAGACGTGGCAAACAAAAAAACACAAAAAACACGAACAAAAACTGTCCATACTGGTTTCTGTTTATGGCTTTTGTTAATTCGCTTAGCGCTTTGTTTGAATGTGGTATTCACGTATAAAGCTTCGGTTTGCCGAACCACTCGTGATGCCTTATTATGCACTTGTACCTGTAAGCCCCATCCCCTGGTGCTTCGGTACGATGTTTATTTTTCAGCTGCAATGCAAAAAATTTCCATGGGGTTCATTTTTTTTGTGCCACAAAAAACAAAAAAAAAAAAAACCGTTCACACCGCAGTGTACCACTTCAGTTAAGCGCAATGGGATGCGAGCCGGTTAACACTTTTCTCTTCCACAAGGGAGTAGGAGATGTAAAACTCTACCCTTTGGAATGTACTCACATTCAGAGAGCGCTCATAACGATTTAGCTAGTATGTATATTGTATGGAACCCCCAATGGATATTCTGTGTGTGTGTATTGGTGGAAGTATCTGTTGCACAATGTAAGGCAAACGTTAAGCACCTACCTGACAGCCTGGCTTTGTGGCACGTTGCTATGGGGGTTATTTATGCGAAAGTTAGATGGCACTGCCTCCCTTAATGCTAAGACGCAACGACGCTGTGAGTGATTCAAGATGGAAGCTCCATTTGAATAATTTTCTAATTTAGTATGTCCCAAGTGGAAGAAGATGGAGGTTTTTTTTTATATGAAATTCTAATATTGTCCTTTTTTGCTCTTTCTCCTTTCTTCCAGAACGGATACAGCAGACTCATGGAGATTTGCAAACGTGGACGTTATACCGGCCACAGGAATTATGGCCTTCGGTAAGATAAGAACTTGTTAAATGAGGGTATTGGCTATTCGGATTTCTCTGTATTTTTTTTTACTGGTGTTGAATTAATTGAAATAGAACAATACTCAGACTCACTGTCGAAAACAGGAATGTTTATGGTAAACACAACTTTGGGTTGTAGTTGGGGCACGAAATACTGTCAAGTACAGTTCAAATAGAAACTCTGGCATCTCACGATGAGTTGTTGTACAAAAACTGTACAAGGTTTGAAGGGATTTGACGGATGGTCTTGGGTTATCATTTATTCGTGAGTGAAATGTTAGCTGGTCAAATTCAAGCATTGCAGTTCCATGAAACTTTTTCGCATCCTGGAGTAAAAGTACACAAAAAAAAGAAGAACAGAACTGTTGGATAGCCTTTGAGCTTTGATCTCATTGGGCTTCCACATTTGACAATCGTTGTGTGAATGAACTTACGATCAACTTTGTTAGCTTTAAAGAGATGTCATATTGTTTATTGAGAAATTATTAATCTGGCGAATAAAGTTGAGCCAACATTTGCGCTATAGGAGTTCCGTGACAAAAAGCTCAATGTAAAGAGTGCCTGCGACCTCTACGGACAAAAAAGAAGGGAGGAGCACCGTCTTTTCAGAAGGAAAAGGAAGCGGGCATTTGAATCGGTTGAAGGGTGCTGCTACAGAGGCAATGTTCGAAAGCCCTACTGGGCGGGTAAGATGATCGACCCAAGGATAAAAGGCTCGAACAGAAGGATAACACTGTAATTGATTCACAGTGAGGGCTGGGAAAGACAACTTCTGCCGATTTGTTCAGCTTTGACAATGAAAACTACCATTTCAACCCGTCCTACACGAATTGAGGATGGCCTATGATAACGTGTATAAGGACGAGCTAAACAAAGCCATGTTAAGTTTGGGCATCTCTGCCAAACTCGACTGTGCAGGATGACGACGGAGAAATCTCGTCATCACCGAGCCCTTTGAATCTTCGATGTCGAAAATGGTTTGAGAAAGGCGACGCGCTGAAGTGTAACTTCTTTAACATCATCCTTTGAGCATTTGTACATGAAACTCACAAGACAACATCAGAACTAAGTACTCTTCGAAATAATCGCAAAATCAAGCCAGTGATTGTGTTCCAAAACGGGACAGAAGGCTGTCGAGGTAAGTTAGTGTAAACAACAGAGGTTCAAATTGCATTTATAGTGTGCCCAGTGGGTTGGAAAACCAACGACAACGTCGAGATCAGCAGTCGTAGCTTCTTTTAAGTCAAAGGAAAACGTGACAACGGTTTAAATATCGTTATGAAGTAAACTACCCTTTGGATTGCTTCCGATTATCCTTTCAGATGTGCTCTGATAAAATCCCCCACATTTCTAAACTTGATACACATACACATCAAGAGGTTCTCCATATGGATGTCAATTTAAGGATCAAAGAGTCTAAATGTCAAAACTGAGTTATGCATCTCATATCGGTTTATCTCCGAGCATTAACTTTGAATGTGACTTATTTTTTCTCCGACTCAAATGTACCCTATTTCGGTTGGGTGTAAAATTCAAACCCTCATGCTGTCGTGACGACGTCGCATTTCGACTGACCAGTCCGATATGCAGATGAGACATTTTAATTTATAGCTTCAAAATATATGTACCCCAAATACGTGAACTCACAAGAATGAATGGCAAAACTACCCATCCGCCCCCAGCGCGTACCTAGATTTATACGTGCGAGATGAAACCATAACCTCCATCAGGACGAGTGTAATATTGATCCAGCTGATAAAGAGAGCAGTTACAGCGAAATTATACTTCAAGAAAGTTATGAACTGAAAGCGCCTTTGACATTTGATGAGTTTCAACTTTTGCTCTTCTGATTTTGCTAAAAGATTATTTTATTTGTTCGTGTTTTTGTTGCAGCGTTCATGTGCCACCACAATACATTTCTGGTGTACCAATCGATGCGGGATGCCACACTGGAGCGATGGGAGAAGGTGACGCATGTATCTATTGGATTCGCCTGGACGGTGGCGGCTCTATTCGGCATAGCCGGATACTCGACATTTCGTGCTTTGTCCCAAGGTAAGTGCTATTTATGTTTGTTACACATTCCGGGCGATTTCAGCTTCCAGGACAGTGTAGTGTGGGTGGGTAACGATCAGAAACTGATTTGCATAAGGATTGGGCCAGCTTTGGAGACACTAGTTGCTGTGCTACGCACTGTTAGTTTTAGTTTGAAAGCAAATTGGACTAGCGCAAACGTGACTGACTGCTGGTCGTTGCAATTTCTCTGGGGCATTGCTGGGTAGTTGGAAAATATCGCAATGCGTTGCATTTTGCTTTTACGAGGGGGTTTTACTGTGGACTATTAATACTTGGAAAGTGCAACCTGACATTTAAAACCGTGCCTTCGAATATAAAATAAAACCGAGTTGGAAAGAGAAGTCCTTGCACGAAGGTTTATTGATGTGCCATTTAATTTTGCCAAGTGAAGCCCAAATACAAAACTTCGTCACTAAGCCAGACATTGGAAAAGGCACGAGGTTTCCTAATTTATAGTTTCCTAATTGATATACCTATGACTATGATTTTGTTCAAACTTCGGATTTGGAGTTTGGGGGCTTACAGTTCGGGGACGTTTTTTTTTTTTGAAGGCAACCTCAACCCATATGAAATGTTCATACCAGTTCGATTTGTTCGAGAGCGGCTAGAATGATTTCAACCAAAATTGATATTTGAGCTTAAGTAGAAGAGGTTAACATGACTGCATACCCAGTTTTTGGCTAAAAGCTCTAGTAACGGTACTTTTGAAATTTGGACATATCTCAAAAACGGTCTATTCATTTCTAACTTAATAGAGAACTCAGTTTTTCTCTTTATAATCGTACAATTGATTTTTGAAAAAAAAAAAAAAAAACATTTTTGAAAAATTTAGTTTGCTTTAGTTTACCTGAAAACTGCTATAACGATTTTGACCAAAATGCATACTTAGGGTAAAATTTACATTTCCAAAATTATTACGGCCTTAATTTTCTATTTGTTTCACCGAAAGCGCTAGTTTTAGAAACAGCTCATATCTCGAAAACCCCACTTTCGATTTAAAATCCAAGTTATGCTAACATCCCGAATATTATAATCAGTTTTCAGCTTAGTTAAGCAACAGTATTTATTTTGCAAAACTGTTTTGTCTGTATAATTTTACAAAAACCGCTACAATTTTAATAAAAATACATATTGAGGATAGTAGCGTAGTTCTTATAAAGACCTCAAACTCATTTTTGCTCAAAAAATTCGAATAAATCGGTTTTTTAATTATTTCTCAAAAATTACCACCCAAATTCCGATCTGTGTTCGTATGTTTTTATAAAACTCAATGCCGCACTGCCGATAAAAATACATTTGCTACTACAGAAAATCTTCTTTTTAGCGAAAATGCATCTTTGAATAATTCCAACCACTTTCGAAGCTTACACAATTAAAAACTCACATTCCATTTGGTCGTCATTCACGTGAATCAGCATATATTCAGTTTATAACAGAAAATCATCAGATCAGAAAACAGAAACTATTGCTACGTGAGTCTTTGTACTCAAAAATTTTGTAAAGTCTAAAAGGTTATAAAATAGTATAGTAGGCGCTTACAACTCTTTAACCAGAACTTGCGAAAATTGCCTGTTACTGAGAGCTAAAACTTGTAAAAATTCACATTGTTATTTGAATGAATAACCTAAGAGTGAATTTTATTTAGCACTAGCTAATTCTAGCTAGCTTATTCTTATATTTTATCAACGGTTGCTTCCGAACTTTGTACCTACCTACCGATTGCCTCAACAGCAAACTTTTGATGAACGAGAAAGTTTCGTGCGAGCCAGTCGTGCACTTCATTTATTCATATTGGGCGACATTTATTTTGACCAGATTTTTATGCATTTTGCCACTCATTTTACGGTGGTTTGGAAAAGTGTTTGAAGCGTTTTAGATGTGTTTTAGTCGCGTTCCTTCCAGTTTTCGATGCGTTTTTTCCACCCATTTACGGTGTTTTGGACACGTTTTTGAAGATTTTGTTGGGCGGTTTTAATGTTTGCTGGACGCGTTTTAGATGTGTTTTGAGTCGCGTTCCTTCAAAGATTTTTTGACGCAGTTTTCGATGCGTTTTTTCGACGGATTTTACGGTTAGTTGGACCCAATTTTGAAGTGTTTTTTAGATGGGTTTCTTAAAAAGTTGTTTGAAGCAGCTTTTGACACGTTTTTCGACGCATTTACTGTTTGTTGAATGTGTTTTTGAACCGTTTCTCAAAAGCAATTTTTCACACGCTTTTCTACACATTTTCCATGCATATTTCGACACGTCTCTTTAGGCTTTTTTCCTTTATTTCTACACTTGTTGCGGCTTCTTCACGACTCAACAACTTTTTTGTGTGTTACGAAAATTTGACAGCTGTTAAATATTTGCCGAAGGTTTTAATAATTTCCGATATGCAAGTAAAATCGAAAATTGACAGTTAGATGTGCCAATGAAAGAAGCTTGTCGCTTCTTACTACCCCCGAATAATTGCACCACTTTTCTTCCTGATTGAGTGCATTCCTTACAGCATGGCACATCCTGTCCGATCTGTTTGGTCGAACCACTCCACTTCCCTCATTATACAGCACTGTCATTTCGTTTCTGACTTGTTCTCAAGAAGACGTTACCATCTGAGATGCAACTCAATAAAATTTTCCTTAAAATCACAAACGAGTGCCAGTCATTCGAAATTCTGTAGCACTGAAAATAATGAGACTATCTTTTCGACTTTCAGAACATTGACATTATAAACAGTACAAGTGCCTTCAAATATTATTTCAATTGGCGCATATTTTAATTCAACTTTCATTTGGTAATAGACATTAAAACAGTAAATGCAACTCTTCGTGTGCATCTTCAAACAGTCGTTTACCATAAATTTTCTCCAAAGCGTTGATTGTATGTAGCTCCCCATCATTCTCATGCACAAGAACATCAGGACCGCCTTCGCTCAGAGCAAGAGGCTGGCAGGCAAATTTCTAAATTAGTTAATTCGAAAATTTGCGAAACAAAAAAGGAACACAGCTGAAGAAGAAACATTTTCACTCGCGAACTGTTTCAAAAGTGGAACTTAATTTGTATGCGAAATTGTTTCCTTTGGCTTGTTGGAGGACGTAATCGGTAAACTTTATCCTTGTGTTCTATTTTTTGCAGGAGATCTACTGGAAAACTATTGCTGGAACGATGACTTGATGAATTTCTCCAGAGTATTGTTCTCCGTATCTATTTTGTTAACATTTCCCATTGAATGCTTTGTCTCGAGAGAGGTGAGTACAACTTTGTCCTTGTTGAATGCATAACTTATTCTGAATATCCTCGTGCAGATTGTCAAGACCATGGTGCACAAGTTCGTACTAAGAGAGCCACTAGACGTACCTCACGACAACGATCCGAGCCTGGAGAAGGGCAGCGAAACCGATGAATACTCAACGACAATAACCCTAGCGATTGTGTTCACCGCCTTCGTCATATCGCCGCTGACAGATTGCCTCGGCTCCGTACTGGAATTGAATGTGAGTTTTGGCCATCATCCACAGAGTCCAGGCTTTAATTATGCTATTTACAGGGTCTCCTAGCAGCCATCCCATTGGCGTACATCCTTCCAGGTTTGGCGTACATCCAAATGGAACCACACTCGCTATTTAGTCGCGAGAAACTGCCGGCTGTCGGTCTGGTCGTGTTCGGAGCAATTGTCACCATAGCCGGAGCTGCAGTCTTGCTGCCTGGAATTCTCGGCGATTGCCGCGCGGACATTGTGCTCGGCTATTGTAAGCAGGACTATGACTCGGAAAATTCGACTACCATTTCAACAACGACCAAACGTCCAATCTAAGGCCAAAGACGACATTATTATTTTTAGTAAACTGTGTAGCTGAGCGGTATGCGGAGAGAACGTGTTACTTATTTTTACTGTATTTACGAGTGGAAGTTACAAATTATGTTAAATGTATTATACGTATTGCATCCCATGTATACATGTACAAGTACATGTGTGTAGAGTTAGAGTAAAGTGTAGAAACGGCACCAAGTTCAGAGATTTATTGTATACCTATAGTTGAGAAGCACTTATGAACTTATCAATTTGCTAGAGTAGAGTACACGGAATGACTATGTTTACCTAGACTATCAGGGAAAGCGTGGTTTTAAGTTTCCTCTTCCTCCATATTTTTAGCTAAATCTATTCAGACGGTAGGTTCTCACTGGGAAGACTCTCTTAAAGGTAACGAATATAAAACGAAGATATTAAACACTTTTAAGATGCCGCCCAGAAAGCTCCCCTTTATGCACGGTCTCTAGCTAGCCCTTTAGCGAATTGTTGTCTTCGAATACACTCAGAGCTGTGAAAAGAATCATAACACGAGACAAGACTACAGGCACCTTTGTGGGCACATCACCTATAAGATGGGACTCGTTAATCACAGTCACAGAAAGTCTGAGGAGAGACTTTGCTAAGGACCTAGTTATAGCCATACGTAAAACGAAGCCGTGCAAATTTTCTTTTGCTTTTTTTTACGACGTACCTAAAGGTCGAACTCAACCTTGGTCTGTTAATGTTGCTTTTGAATTATAAAGTTAGTTTATCAAAAAAAAACTTTTTCCGATCTACTTCTCAGTCAATTCCACAACAAAAAAGCAAATCATTCCACTGAAATATTTCATTTCTTTACTGTTCCATCTGTCAGGAATTTGTTTCTGATGGAATCCAATCAGTGGTGGTTGATTTGTTGTAATTGTTTTCCTAGGGACAAATTTTTCTAGCAGAATTTTCGCTATGACCGGCTAAACGTAAAAAGACCCATTATCACACTATTCCAGCTTTTTGGTTGCATTTTACGTATGGCTATAACTGGGGCGTAAGTCACTTCAGCATGTCCAAGAGCGTAAAACCAAATGGACTTAAATCCCAAAAGCCCTAACGCAGAGGTAACACCAATACAGTGGGACTTCATTTCAGTCTTAACCTTATATATTTTGTCACAAGAAATTTAACCTGAATACTTAAAATGATTATTGGTACCGCGCTCGGTACTAAAATGTAAAGAGTATCCTCCTTGGAAATCACAATTTTCAGCGATTTACCTATGTGCAGAGCAGTAAGCAGATACACTTTTGAATGTTTTTCTATTCCAATTTCGATCAGTCGCTCTAGAGTTGTCCACAAGATGGATAAATGGAATAGGTACTGGCAGTAAGACTTTTGCGTGGTCGGGTGGTTCTACGCCTACAGATTTAGCTGTAAGCTTTGTCATACGGAAGATAGTTCATATCAGGCCTTGGAGATTACCGATTCACGCATTTGACTTCGGGATAGGTATATAGCAATTTCGGAGCACCTGGAAGATTCCTCGCTACCTATATTTATCTTCCAAGAGACATTGGTTTATTTTCTTCAGACCGTTTGGCATAAATGTGTAAGTCAAGCTGGGTCGGCATTCTGTAAGGCGACGCATGTTCAAACGTTTTCGTATGCACGAACGATTCAAGGACTATTCACATGAGAGCGAGCGAATGAATTGGTGAAATGCGAACAAACCAATTTTGATGCATTTATGAACAGAAAATTGCACATTTTACTATTCCAAGAGGAGGATGGTTAATAATCCCATCAAAATGTATTAAGGCAACGAAAACATAAACAGTTTAAATAATGTTATTTCGAATTCCAAACTTTTTCCGCGAACGAAACACCCTTGGCGCGAATTGTCAAAGTTTATTCACAATCCACATCATTCAATTCGCGTTCCACAAAGTGGCGAATAAAACATTCCTTCGAACCTAACCTCAAACTTGAATTTTCAAGTTTTTTTTATTAAAAAAAATAGAGACAAATGACGGCGACTGTCATTCGATTCGCGGGTATCTGCGACCAAATAAGATGTACAGGGTCCGCCAAATAACTACAATGCTATAAAAAAAAAACTACTGAATATTTTCTCAAATTTCTTTTTTTATTTGAAAGTACAATCCTTCCGGTTAATAATGGAAAATAATTTCATTCAAATGGCTTCCTCGGCTGGCCATGCAGTAGCCTACACGATCGGTCCAGTTTTTAAGCACATTATTGATTGTGTGCAGCTGTATTTCACCAATGGCTTCACGAATATTGTTCTTTAAAGCGTCAATTGTCTCTGGCTTGTCGGCGTAACACTTATTTTTTACGGCACCCCACAAATAATAGTCCAACGGTGTCAAATCGCAGCTCCGAGGTGGCCAAACGACATCAGCTCTGCTGCTGATAATGCGATCATCAAAAACAGGGCGCAAAACATCGAGTGTATAGCTTCGGCTATGTGGCACGTAGCGCCATCCTGTTGAAAACAAATGTTGCCAATATCCTCCTCTTCAATTTTTGTGAACAAAAATTCGTTCAACATGGCCCGATAACGATCGGCTTGACTGTAACGGGCACTCCTTGCTCATTTTCAAAGAAAAATGGCCCTCTGGACCAAATTCCGCACCAAACAGTGACTCGTTTTGAGTATATCGGCTTTACAATGTATGCGTGCGGGTTTTCTGTGCCCCAAATGCGACAATTTTGCTTGTTTACATACCCGCCATGATGAAAATGAGCTTCATCTGATAAGATGATTTTTTTGGCAAATCATTACCAAATCATTACCATGATTTTCAAAGTAATGTCGCAATATTTCCCAGCGTTGTTCAAGCGTATACACAACCATAATTATCTGTCGAATCAGACATGAGCTAAGTGTTACCATTCGCAAAACAAGCACTAGTTGAAAAAAAAAAAGTTAAATGGCTGCCCCTTTATCATGTGAATGAAATGTCAAAACATGCGAGTACTCGCTCGTTCGTAGGTAGTTGGTCGCTCTCATGTGAATAGTCCTTTACTCCTGCAACTTTGAGCAAATCCCTCGTCGGTTTCAATATTTCCGCCTTATCTACAGAATTTGACCCCTGTTGTTGCTTCAGAAGAGTCTTGAATTCTGCTTCAAAGGTTTGTCCAGGAATACCAAGCTTTTTAACGACTCTTCTTAAATAATGTGGGCTTATGTCATCTTGAGATATTATTTCTTTCGACAGTTCGTTGGAAGAAGAAAGTTCGTTGTCTCTCATAAGCCATGTTGATCCTGGTCATAAACCTATTCGACAGCTTAAATTTGACCATATGTCTCCGATGTGATAGATATGACAGTTTCCTTTCTAAGAGCATGGGTTATTTTCAACCATTTTGGCAGTTAGGTGTTTTCCATACCTATATTTTTAAAATTGCCAAATGAAAACTTAGCACAAATTTTTAGTTTGTACTAGATGACATTCTGATACCAAAAACATATTCTTTAAATGAAATAACTTGTTTCCTAGTCACACAGTCGAAATGAGCTTTGTCCCAGAAAAATACCACTTGAACATTATTGACCTCGCACATACAACAAAAGGGCAGTTAAGTCTCAATATAACTGTACCAATAGACTAATTATATATGAAGTGTTTGAAGCCAACTTCGTGTTGGTTCCAAAATTATCGCCAGCGCTACTGGTGCACAGCGGAATAAATTGAAAACAAAAATTATAAGACGCTGAAATAAAGTACGTTTTATGGGCTTTATTATTAGTATGTGGAACTAAAAATGTCCTTATTTAAAATACATTGAAGTCTAAGAAAGCTTAGAGAACATTTCGTCATATAAATTGAAGAAGGAAGTGGGTTTATTCAATAGTTCCCCTGTCCCTGATCTGTAAAAATCGGAGTTAATTCCATCCGATCCTGCAGCCTCTCCATCCTTCAGATGATTTAGCGCCTTCAGAGGACTTTCTAGAGTAATAAATCTATCCAAAATATGATTTTAAACATTTTTAAAAGTGTCAAGAAAACTTTGTTGGTTGAAATAATATATGCGATGGTGAGATTGTATTATATTTCCAAAAAATAAAAATTAGAAATGTAAGATATTGAAAATTTCCTCCGGTAATGAAATAAGAAGACTCCCCTTTTGGTAAATTCAGTTTATTTAGTCCTTGGTTAAGGCAGTTCAAATTTTGTTTAATACGTGTAGTTACGGCGAATGAAAGAACGCAACTAACTGATCAAGAAAGAGAAAAGTGATTTTTACTTGGATTCGGTCAATGAATTTTCAACATAAGACAACAGAAAAAACTCATTCGCGTAAATATAAGAAAATAATTGTGCAATTTATTGGGCAATAAATGCACTACAACATCCATCCATCTATTACTAACAATTCGAACTACCAAATTCTTGATGTGCCATTTATTGTAAAGCATTCCGCAATAATTTGCATTTCGGCCGTTTTACTTAGCAAATCTACTCACACTCAATGGGTGTATCTAGCATTCTATGAAGAAATCCAAGATGGTTGGCATTTTGTTACACTATTGTTTTCGCTTTGAACCAAGGGCGCTAGTTATGTAATTTTTTTTTGGCAGAGCCTGTAGGAAACTGACATTTCACTAGCAGTCCTATGTCAATGGCTGTACCCATCTAAAAATATGGATTTCAGAAATTTAGAAACAAAAAAATGTTCCATTTTCTAAACCTCGATTTCGCACATTCGTCATTTTGCCATTTTGTCGGGTCTAGTGGGCATTCCTTCATCTGGTGTATTATGTGCCAGAGACGTCTAGTAGCGAAAATGGGTAGGCAATCGATTTAAGGACATCAAACAGTTGATTTTTCTCATAATTCGTATCACGTTAACCAGATGCCGGACCGGAAAACGTGTCATATATTTTTGGATGTTAAGTAATGCTATTCCATACCATGTGTCGAATTCTTAGTATTAAGCATTTCAGTCAACATACGTGGTACGCTTGCGTGGCAATGTAACATTATCTACGCTCTTTGTCTTTGACAGCAGCTAACTATATGATAAAATTGGGGATATAAAGACACAGCCCTCCCACTTCTAAATAGTGAAATATATTAAATAAACGTACTACAATTATAGGCAGTGAATGGGCCATTAAGAGACGCACTGCCTCTACTAACTATAGCTAGTCAGATGCTAGGTGTGCGGGGAGACTGAGACCCGCAAGTCAAATTTTTGTTTTATTTTTTAATTTGCTATCCGTGTGCGCCATTTTGAATCCCTGTAAATTAACACCCGTTCTATTTTTGGTTCGACTAGGAATATGAAATTGACTTTTGTAAGTCAAAATAAATGGTTGGCGCAACAACTCTGTATACGACCCTAGGTCTAGCTTCTCAAAATCGTTGGTTTTGTGCGAGTTTTTAATATTTTTGGGAC
The DNA here is from genome assembly GCA_963082955.1 of Cheilosia grossa. Lineage (NCBI taxonomy): Eukaryota > Metazoa > Arthropoda > Insecta > Diptera > Syrphidae > Cheilosia > Cheilosia grossa. The sequence continues at coordinate 30,539,520 of OY720148.1, forward strand.
AATTTGACAAACAATTTAATGCCGAATCTCAACGAATCTGCGGAAAAAAATACCGAGAGACTAGAGCTTATTCAGACATTACAACTTGGCGCTCATTAGGCCGAGTGTTGGTTAGAAAGTTATCAACTGACAGTTCAACCTTGGTGATATTGTTGCTTCCATTACAGGCAAGATTTGCCTAGGTAAGTATACTCTGTGGTATCAAAACCGCGTATGAGCTTCAATTGTGCTCTGGTTTAAGTGGCAGTCACTTCCACCTTTTCTACATACAGTTTGGTTAGAACACACACCTCCACTTTGAGGAATTATCTCACAAATGGTTTCAGCGAGGTTGAAATGTGCGAAGGGAAATTAATTAACAAAATTTTCTTTCTTACAATATTAATCGCCATGGGCTAGATTTTAGTATTGCATAGGTTGTTCATATTTGGGGTTTTGTAAAATCTTACTAAAGTTAAAGGGCCTAACTAATAATCATTTTTAACCTTCATCTTATATATTTTGTAGGTCACAATTGTAATTTTGTATGGAAAATGTCACCATTGTGAGTTCGAAAAATTTTGACTATTCTAAAAATTATTACTATCGGTAAAGCGGACAAATTTCACCAGAAATATAAGCCACACAGACTATTGACGAACTGACGTTGCGCCATCACCATTTAACATAGAAGTCGTTAAACGTTCCTTATACAAAACAAATTTACTCTATTTTTTAATTTTGCGCGGCAATATTCGGAGAAAGATGACGGAAATGAAAAACTTAAAGTCAACTAGCATTATCAATAAACCTTTTTAGTTTCGACTGCAGCTGTTAGGAGTTCACAGTGGCTTAATTTTCCATACCATTTTCGCAAATTTAAAGTCGAGACTAAAACAAAACCAATTTATAAATATTTATCAAAAACAAAAAATACTACATTAATTAATAATAATATATTATAATATTATTAAAGTGTCCACAAACTTCTTATTTCTTATACCTATATAATCAAAACCATTTCATTGTGTACGTGCTAATAGAAAAGCAAACGTAAGTTCAAAGAATATATAGCGCATGTGATAGCCAAAGCCACTCGTAACATATAAGCAAGTTAATTGAAAAACGAATAGCACGGTAAAAGTGATAATCTATATAGACAAATCTATCGCTTTGTTTTCTGTACCAAACCCCATCTAACCCTTACAAGTCCAGTATGCTGTACTCTTTCACTGTGTCCATGCGACAAGCGAATGAAATATGATTTTAACTAGAAAATATAACTTTATAGATATTATACTATCTACAGGAATTTAAATTTTTTATACACGCAACATTAAAACTGCACAATCCTATATGTATTATACTTTAAGAAAATTCTATTTAGCAATTAATCAATCAAAAAGAAAACCAGTTGTAATTTATACAAAAGAAAAAAATAATTACCAACTGCGAAATATACTATATTAGGGAATTACATGAAAAAAAAAAAAAATAAAAATACCATTCAAATTTAGGGAAACAAGAAAAAAAAAATAACAAAAACTATGTGTTAACTATATTTTCATCAATAGCTATGCGAATTTGTGCTAAAAACTTATCTATATGCAGACAAATATAAATCTAACCCAAGACTACAAACGAAACAATGAACCAATCAAACTATTGATATTATGAAAAATAAACAAAAATAAATGGCATTTTAATTTTTTACACAAAAATACAAACAAAAACACTATAGATAAAAATTATTATAGTACTCTGAATATTGTTATTAATGTTATAAACAAAAAATCGAACTATTTACAATACTCATTCAGATTTAAATGCATGTACACTACGCTAGGAAAAAATGTTACATAGTCGGAGAATATTCATTAACAAAAGTCAAATGAAATTGTTAAGGTTTGTTTTTTTTTTTCTAATGGAGAGCAAATTGAAAATGTAAAACATATAATACAGTTAAGTGCATGTTAATGCAATAGATGGATCATGTAATTATACGGATTATATAGTTTATCGGATGTGAACTTAACTTTATATGGGTACCTGTTGTTACATATAAATACAATATTTTTGTTACGATATTTTGTATATTTTAAAGAGAATCTATAGAGAAAAATATTTATATCCCTGATTTATGCAAAGAAACATGAAATGCTTGGGCTTCATTTGTGACATTTTTTTTTTTTTTAATTCTGAAAACATTTTTGTTTTAAATCGTAGAGAGCTGGAACTGTACAAATTTAAGTAAAGTCATCAAACTATCCGTAAAAGGTAGCTCAGCGGTTCAGCCACAATTTTGACTTTATCTCCTATGTGTGCAAGCGGAAGGCATCAAGTCAGAAAAAAGAGACATAGACACACCCTAAAAAGAACCAACTTACACCCACAGGCCCTACGGGTTGGAGCGTGTCCAGCGTTGCGAGGCGGTCAACATATTTCCCCCCAGATAATTCTGAAAACCCCCCAGATTTGGCTACTTTTTCCAAGAAAACACCCAACATTTTGTCATTATTTTTTCGACGTGTTTTTGTACAAATTAAAAGAAGAAATTTCGAAACTAAAACGCGAACATGTTAGTTTGGTTTTCCGAATGTCAAATAAATGCAACGCATGTTGTGTTTTGAAAACATCTTGTAAGAATTTACACAGCCCTTACCGAACTTTGATGAAATTGTTGTTTTTTTTTAAAGGGTATTTTAGCGAAATGTCAGTAAAATTGAATTAAAAAAAAAAACAATTTTTCCCCCCAGATTTCCCCCCGTTGAACAAAAAAAAAAAACCCTAAATCTGGGTGGAAAACCCCCAAACTGGCATCACTGATCGTGTCCAAGCAATCTCAGTGACCGGCTTCGCTTTGCCGTTGACAAAATTAGTAATCGCTCAGGGCTTATACGTGAGGGCACCGCCTCCCAATTTCATAGGTTTTACATTTTTTTCGCCGCTTGCCACTTACTGTGCCAGTAACCTTAGACAACAGATGCACAATTTGCTTACCTGGGAAAATGTCGATGCAATTGCAAAGCTCGTATAGTTCGTCGTTGAATTTTCTCCTATAAAAGCCCGTACAGCCCCTTCGAAACGACTGAAGATATTCCCCTCTGCTTTAGTTAGAGTCCAGTCATTCGCATACACTCAAATCCAGTGTTGTAGCTGATAAATTCATAAGACTAAAACGGGCCCCGAACCAAAACAAATTGGCCTCCACATAAAATATCTACTCATATAACAAAAAAAAATTATAGGTACATATATTCATTAGGAACCTTTTTTTTATACTTTTGCATTCTTTTTCGTTCAATAAAAAATAAAATCCTATAAACTGAAAAAGGGGTAATTTTGATCAATTCTTTAAAATTGTCTTACATTTTCATCTCATTGCTGTTCACCAATTTGAATGCTGAGTGTCAAAGTCCACCAAGTATTGTTTTCATTCATCAAATTTGATTGCCCGGCTAAAAAAAAATAAATACTGCAGCGTCCATGGCCTGCATTTCTGGGTCGTTGCAACTGCTACATCTCCCTACTCTATTTTTCAACTCAACCAATCCACATAACATTATAAAGCTGAATGGCAAAAATGAATGTCCGCAAAAATCTCACGAACTTTTGCACTGACTTAAAAATTTATTTTTTTAAGTATGTAAAATAAATACGTACGTTTTATAGGCTTTACTTTGTTTAAAAAATACAGCATTTTCTTATTTCAAAAAATTACACGCATATAACACGAATATTCATGACCGCATATGAATATATGTAATTTGCTAGCCGTCGACAGGGATACCGCATTTTTATATTTGGGGAACAAAAACTTTAACGAACAACAAAATGCTGCTAATTTTAAGTTTCAAAAATCAAAATATAAAAATAACGAAATATTTAAAACTTTTTTATTTAATAAATTCATTAAATGGATCTATTGAGTTGTGAAATTTTGTATGGCACTTCGAATGCATGTCTTCACTGTGGCTTTACAAATCCAGAAATTGAAGGTTCAAAATGGAAGCTCTTTTTTGGTAATTGAAAAGACGTATGGAAAAGGGGGGCTTTTCTTTTCTGTACCCCTTTTGAAATTTGGAGGACAAAGTTATTTCCAAGACGAAAGAGGGGTACTGTCCCACTTAAAGGGGTAACAAAGAAAACAGGACACAAATCGATCACCTGTTCTCTTTTGCATCTGTGTGCGGTCAAGCATTTTTTCCCAATTTTCTTCTTTCGTGTAAATTGGATAAGCCGAGTCAGTTCCCAAGATGATACATTTTAATGGAAATTTTTCATGTGATCAGGAAGATGAAAGTGGTTTATGCATGAGCATTTTCGAAGCTCCTCGACTCCTCCCGACGCAAAATGTGTATTTTTGAATTAAAATTGTAACGTCTAGTAAAACAGGCGGGGTTCCACTACTAAACTATAAAGTAATAGTCAACGAAGTATGGAAATAAGACCCTCGAAGCTTCCACAAATATTCTTTCTTAAAAGACATATATTATCATTCCCTTAAATGGCATGTGCTTCCTGCATCAGTGGCTAAAAAATATGTCTGATCTGCCCTAATAAGCCTGCGGCTGTCCTCAGAATTCGTCCCGCCACGTAGAATCCAGTTCCAATTGAAAAGTTTTTGAGTCCAAGCATTTCCCAATTTATCCTCAAGAACACTCCATTCTACAGAGAGAATAGAAACTACAAAGCAATGCAAGTCCCCATCTACAAAAACAAAGAGAACCACTCTCGCTCACAACATTCAAAATATATAAATATTCTAAGCTTAGTTGAAACAAAATTAGCCAGTACCCTAGTTTCTAAGGTCAAAACTAGTTTTAAATATGTTAAAGATAGCAAAATTGTTAATAACCTCCATCATTAGAGCATTGTAACGGTAAAACAAAAGTACTTATACATATTGTAAATAATCAAAATCAACTTAATAATAATGTATTAGATCAAGAAAGCGTGACCGCCTTTTTAGTTTGTTTTATCACCGGCAGGAAACCCAAAAATTCAGTTGCTCACACGATTATAGAAACCGCATCTTGAAAACTATCATGAGAACATTTCGCTCGCTCAAAGATAATACCCAAATCCGAATGATAAAGTAACTGAACTGAAAGCAAGCAGATTAACCACCGCTGCTCGTATCAGCTACACCGCAAGATTCGTTTGCAACAAATGTTTTCTCTGATTTTCCAACTATCAAAACCGCAGTCGGAAACGTTTTTGGGGTATAAAAGATCTCCGGTGCCGGCTGGTAGGTCACAGTCCACTACCGGTATTCGAGTAGGGAGCTAATCAAAGTGTTACTTTCACACATTCCCTCTGAGTTCTCAGGATAAATCTCTGGAAAAATGGCCGATAGGAAGGATCTACTTTTGCTGTTCGAGCGGCCTCAGGAGCCGGTCTTCATGGAGAAGGGCACGAGCGCCACAGTCTTCGATGTGCCCGACAACTACCTCACCGAACGCTATCGCCCAATTGGCAATGAGGTGCAGTCGCGCTTTGGCGACAAGGCTGAGAAAAGGGTTCCCGTGAAAAACGTAAGCGTTCCCGATTTGAGAGTTGTAACAGCTCTGGGCCGTAGAGAACAGTTCTCGCTGTTTATTCCGCGCCATCGTCGGATTGCCGCCCGTTTGATTGACATCTTTATGGCAGCGCGATCTATCGATGATTTGCAGAGCTTTGCAGTCTATTCCAGGGATCGTGTGAACCCCTATCTCTTCAACTACGCCCTCTCGGTGGCGATACTGCATCGTCCCGATACCAAGGGCCTGAATCTGCCCTCATTTGCTGAGTCATTCCCCGACAAGTACGTCGATTCGATGGTGTTCACTCAGCTGCGTGAGGAGGCCACCGTTGTGCCCGATGGATCGCGCATGCCGATCACCATCCCCAGGGACTACACCGCTTCCGATCTCGACGAGGAACATCGCCTGTGGTACTTCCGCGAGGATATGGGCATCAACCTGCATCATTGGCATTGGCACTTGGTCTACCCATTCGAGGCATCCGATCGTGCCATCGTGAACAAGGATCGTCGCGGTGAACTGTTCTATTACATGCATGAACAGATCATCGCGCGTTACAATTTGGAACGCTTCAGCAACAATATGTCGCGTGTGAAGCGCTTCAACAACCTGCGCGAACCGATCGCGGAGGGCTACTTTCCCAAGATGGACTCGCTGGTAGCCAGCCGTGCCTGGCCGCCACGTTTCGCCAACACCGGACTCAGGGATCTCGACCGTGAACTGGATCAGATCAAGTTGGATGTCGGCGACATGGAGCGTTGGAGGGATCGCTTCTACGAGGCAATCCATCAGGGATTCGTTGTCAATGTAAGTAACCTTTGCAGACTTTGCTTCAAATTTCATGTAAACTTTCTGCAGGAATCTGGTACCCGTGTCCCATTGGATGCGAACAGTGGCATTGACATCCTCGGCAATATGATGGAATCATCAATCCTCTCGCCAAATCGTCAACTTTACGGTGATCTGCACAATATGGGCCACGTTTTTATATCGTACGCCCATGATCCCGACCATCGCTACTTGGAGTCGTTTGGTGTTATGGGCGACTCAGCCACCGCCATGCGTGATCCGGTCTTCTATAAGTGGCACGCATATGTTGACGACATATTCCAGGAGCACAAGGAGAGTCTGACGCCCTATACACTGCCCCAGTTGAACTACCGCGGCATCACTGTGACCGGTGTGCAGGTAGCCAGCCAGGGAGGGCGCCCAAATGTCTTCAACACATATTGGCAACAGTCTGACATCAATCTGTCCCGTGGCATGGACTTTGTGCCCAGAGGCAACGTCTTTGCGAGATTCACTCACTTGCAGCATGACAACTTCACGTACACCATCAATGTGAACAACGACAGTGGTGCCCAACGCTTTGGAACTGTGCGCATCTTCCTGGCTCCCAAGACCGACGAACGCGGTCAGCCGATGTTGTTCAGGGATCAGCGGCTGATGATGGTCGAATTGGACAAGTTTGTTGTGCAACGTAAGTTCTTGCTCCGCAAGTAAAAAGAAAAAAGTATTTTCATTGATCTCTCCTCTAGTGCGTCCCGGTCAGAATACTCTGCGCCGCCAGTCAACCGATTCCAGCATAACTATCCCGTTCGAGAGGACGTTCCGCAATTTGGACGCCAATCGTCCAGCCGCTGGTAGCCCCGACGAGTTGGAGTTCAACTTCTGTGGCTGTGGATGGCCTCAGCATATGCTGCTGCCGAAGGGACGGCCAGAGGGCCTCAGATGCGAGCTGTTCGTCATGGTGTCGAACTACGATGATGACAGGGTAGGTGTTTTAATTTCTCCATTTCAAGGAGTGTATTCATGTGAGTGCTTCGCAGGTTGATCAAGATCTGGCCGGCTCTTGTAGTGACGCCTCATCGTACTGCGGTGTTCGTGATCGTCTGTATCCCGATCGTCGCCCCATGGGCTTCCCATTCGATAGGTTAGGTCGCACTGGTGCCGATCGCCTTGCAAACTTCTTAACTGCGAATATGCGAGTTATTGACGTTACTGTTCAGCACACAGACAGGACTACTACCCGTCAATAGAGTGGAGACGTGAAACTAATAATAAATGTTGACGCAATATAAATAGCAACGCACATTAAAAGTACACCTTAATCAGTATATTAATCATTCTACGTATATGTAAAACTATTTTTTGAATAAAATTAAAGCAAAAATTGACAAAAAAATTGGAGAGTTTCTTCCATCGATGGACAATCGGTTGTGTGTATAGCTTGATGTTAACACTGCCGATTGTTCAATTTTGAGTTTTTTTCCGCTGATGGTCTTGAGCTGGGAAAGTAGCATTTTTTTCTTACAAACATGGAAAATTCTGCCTTATTTTGAGTGATTAGCTGGACCACTCATAACTCCGTCTTGGCCGAAAAATGCGAATAATTCGATTTCCAGGATCTTTTTATCTACCTATATCTGAAATACAGCAAAACGAATAAAACAAAAAAAGAATCATGAAAACCGGCACAGATAAAGTAAAGTAAGTTGAGGCCACCACAAGTGGAAGAGTATTGAAAAAGGTAGCTTTCCGTTTTTCTAATCAATGTTGTTTAGGTTTCCAAATTTTACCTCCTACCTTTGCTTTTTTAGGGCTACTTACTTATTTCCCTGATTGCCTGAATTCGACTGTAGGTATTAAATTTAAAAACTGTCCACGATTGGGTCGCAACTAGCTTATACAAGTTTGTTTAGACCTAGCATTAGCTACATGCAGCCATTTATTTGTCCAAATTAACTTAAGATATAGTTTGTCTTTGGGGTCCAATCTAAGATCGCTCGGTAGTCCAGAAAACTAGCCATTAAGCCTGGTCATCGAATATGTCCGCCTGTTTAAACATTAGCCGCGTTCCATTGAACACTAGTTGACTAACTACTTTTCGAAATCGATATTTCAAAAAATATTCGCAAAATCAAGATCTAGAATCACATTTATAAGGTTACCATTGCGGACATGAGTCCCTCCTTTATATCTGAGAAATGCTTTTGTCCCCCAAAATTCTAAATACAAAAAGGGGACACAAAAGTAAAACAGTCCTATTGTAATTGTACAAAATTTCGATCTCCAGTCTAGAGATATTAATCAATTCTGACTTTACGATAACGTCCGAAAGTTAATGTCTGTCTGTCCGTATGCTCCTGAGGCCTACAGGCTAAGAGCTGTCCGAGCTTAGTTCAAACTTCGGGTTTGGAGTTTGTGGGCCTACAGTTCGGGGACTTTTTTTTTTATGGTAACCTCAATATTAATGGTACTTCCCATATAAAATGTTCATACCAATTTGATTTGTTCGAAAACCGATCTAACGATTTTAACAATAATTGATATTTGAGCTTAAGTAGGTGAGGTTAACATGAATGCATACTCAGTTTTTGCTAAAAATAAAGAATAACGGTTGTTTTGAAATTTGGAGATACATATCTCGAACACGGTCTACCTATACGATTGTATCAAAAATTCATTTCATGGTCATTTCTAACTTATTAACAAAATAAGTTTTTCTCTATATTATCGTTTATTAAATTCTTAAAAAAACAGAAGACATTTATTTAAATTTTGTTTTAGTTTACCTAAAAACGGCAATAACGATTTTAACAAAAATGTAAAATTTATGTTTTCAAAATTATTATTTTTTATTAATTTTCAATTCGAATCGCCAAAAGTGCTCGTATTGCGAAAACTCCAATTTGGATAAATCTTTAAAAACAGATAAAGCTTGCATCCTCAACAATACCTTGTACAGATTTTTTAGATTTACTATATTTTTCGAACTAAGCATTGCAACATTATTTGTTACTACATAAATTTAGTCTGCATAATTTTATAAAAACCGCTCTAACGATTTCAACCAAAATTGATATCATGAGCTTAAATAGATGTGGCAGTGTTGCCAGTTTGGGGTTTTCCCCAGAATAAGGGTTTTTTCAGTCGACGAGGGAGGAATCAGGGTTTTTTTTTTAAATTCTATGTTATTTGTGTTTCGTTATAAAATCCTTTTTGGTAACCTTAAAATGTGTGTATTATTTTAAAATGCAGTTAAATAATCAATCGATTACAAATGCATCGTGCGTTGAAATTTTGTGCTGTATTTATTTGGTGCACACTTTTGCATTTGGAAAATCAAACTTACATGTCAGCTTCTCAAATTCAAAATTCCTGCTTTTAAGTTGTACAAAAACGTGTTAAAAAATACAAAAAGTTGGGTTTTTTTTTTTGAAAAAAGTTGTTATCCTAATCTGGGGGGAAATATTTATTTTGATTTTGAACGCTGAGGTGGGGTTTACATCAGTGCATACCCGGTTTTCCGCAAAAAAAAATATAAAATTTCGAAATTTGGACATATCTCGAAAACGGTTCATACGATTATAAAAGAAATTAATTTCCACGCTAATATGGTCATTTCTACAATGGTATTTGAAAAAAGTATTTGTTTAAAAATGTAGTTTCTATTCTTTAGTTTAGCTGAAAAGCGCTGTAACGATTTTGACAAAGATGCATATTCAGAGTAAAACTGATGATTTCAAAATTACTGCGGCCATAAATTTCAATTCGAATCAAAATGTAAGCGCTTTTTTTAGAAATACCTCATGTTTCGAAATAGTTAAGCAACACTTCAGATACAAATTCCGATTTTTTTTAATGAATTCATAATAAATACAATATTTTAACAATAGAAATCTAAGCATGGCCTTGCCGTCTGCCTGGTTGACATAGAAAAATAAAAATATATTAATAAAATAATAAAAACAAACTAATAAGGATTTAATTTTGATTGAGTTAAGCAATAGTAATTTTCAAACTTGGCATTGCAATAATTGTTACACTGTTTTTTTTTTTTTTTTTTTTTATTTAATACATAAATTTACAAGGTTTTTGATACCACACACATTTAACAATTCAGAGATATGACATGTTATATCTTTCTTCTGAAACATTATTTTTAACATTAGGATGATTATAAGACTTATACATTGAAATATTAATTCTTGATTCTGAAGGAAAATACGAAAAAAAAACCTTCAATTAAAAAAGAGAAAAAAAAAGAGAAAAAAAAAAAAATAACATAAATAAATGAATAAAAGGAAATCAGGTACACGTGTTAATGATTATTTCATCGAATATTTTCATGTAGTACGTAGGTATATAGGCAGTTTAAAGATTGAGTATCAAATAAATAAATAAACATATAAATAAGTAAATAAATAAATAAATAAATAAATAAATAAATAAATAAATAAATAAATAAATGAATAAATAAATAAATAAATAAATAAATAAATAAATGAATAATAAATAAATCAATAATTAATTAAATAAATAAATAGAAATATATTTATGTGTAAATAAATAAACAAAACAAATAAATAGATATATGATATAGATTAACAACCAGAAAGTAACAAAAATGAATAAATAAATATATAACACCGAAGGAACAAAAAGTTATGAAAAGCTTATCAACTATCGAGTCGGATATAGTTCGTATTTAAATTATTTACTAAGGGATTATCGGCAAAATCACAGCGCTCTATAAAACGTTTGTTCAGCTTTTGAATTCTTTCGAAGATCAATTCAACATTCGCTTTGTTGTGAATGCCTATAGTCGAGTGATGCCACGGCAAGTTAAGCATCATTTTGAGCAACTTATTTTGCGAAACCTGTAGTTTTTTAATGTGACACATTGCACAATTTCCCCATACTTGACAGCCATATAGCAGTATTGCTTGAAAAATTACTTTGTGTATAATTATTTTATTTTGATTTGAGAGCTGCGACTTTCGATTTATGAAAGGATACAATATCTTTATAGCAATCGCAATTTTGTTGAGAGTATTCGTAATATGGGTACCAAACGTCAACTTGGTGTCCAAATATATTCCTAAGTATTTTACGGCAGGCTTCCAATTGATATCTGTACCATTAATATTAAACTGCCTACTCGGAAGATAGCAGGCTTTTCTTTTTCTTGTGAAAAAGATGGCTTGCAATTTTTCCCGATTCAACTTAATTTTCCATCTACTATAATATTTTTCTAATATTACCATCGCATTTTTTAGATTCCTCTCAATATCGAGAGCGAATTCATGAGACGATAAAATTGCAGTATCATCGGCGAAGATAGCTGCTTCACATATGAAATATAATATAAGTATTCTTAATAAGATCCCGTGCTTAATTTTTCTAAAATATTTAAACAAAACAATATTTAAAATATGTCTTAAAAATCAGTATATACGGTATATTTTTGTTTATCTCTGTGCCTCCCTTCCAATAAAAATACTGTTTCAGATACGCAAGACCTCATTGTAGTAAACTATCATCCACTTCTGCTCTCTTACTAAACCTACACCATAAAACAATAACCACGATTCAAAACGCTTTATTTGTACTGCCACACACGTTCATCGGCCTTTTTGTAACTCAGAATGAAAATTCAAACCAGAATTTTTACGTATATATCGCTGTAAGGATTTCGGTATATCATGAACCCTGCTTCCAACCATGGGCACGAAAACCAGCATCACCATTCTATTACAGTCAAAAACAAGAACTTTCCCTAACAAATCATAAACTAATGCTACGCTTGTCCTTGTACTCAAAAATCTTTTAAGGTGCTAGCGCAAATAAACAGTGCACTAACCGCTTAAATTTTTTAGCCAGAACTTTCGAAAAATGCTGTTTATTGAGAACTTAAGCCCCACAATATTATTTGATGAACTGCCTTCTAAAATGGATACGTTTAAGCCAAAAGTGCGCTTTATTAAAGTATATTACTGTGCTTTCTGAACGGTTTATTTTGTCTAGTATAGGTTTCTCAAAGATAACCTTACTTATTACTTTACCAAGAAATAACTTCTTTTAAAATATCAATATAAATATTATCAAGCAGTACAAACAGCCATCTTCAGTGGATCATAAAATGTTAGCCTGATTACCTACTTCGTTCTTAAGAAAATACACTCTCTCGTTTTTTCAGCATTCTAAAACTTACTTATGTGACGCTTCAGTCCAAGGTGGCCCTGAGCCTTAACCAATGCAACTCACCAGTTTAGCGAAATATTTACCTAGCTGCTTTCCGTTGCAACCTCCAACTAGGTTGAAGTCTCCTTCCACTTGAGCGCGACGCAGCAACTGCGAACTGCGTTGTCCCACAGGGCTTAAGTCGAGGACTAGCATATGTGTTCATTCGCCTTACATTCTCTAGCCATATTATAAAGTCCTTCTTTATTAGTTTTTTCAAATAATCCTGGTTTTATGATAGTAAGTTCAACATCCAGTTGGCAGTACGAAAAACAGGCTGCTTGAGTATGACCAAAGCGCAATTTTTTGACTAGGTCGCTGAAAAGCTCGTATAATTCGTCGTTGAATCTTCGTCTTCAAAGAACGTCAAAGCAAACTGAACAATAATTTTCCTTTCGAAGCAGTCAACGATATCTTCTTCTTCTTTAGGAAGAGTCCAAGCTTCAACACCACAAAACGAATGATCAAACTCAGTTCAGAAAGTCCTATGAGCCCGTAGTAGCAGCGAATGGCGGAAGTTGCTCTCCGTTTTATATCCGCCGAGATATAATACACTAACCGAGGTAGAAAAAGTCCCTAGCTACCTTAAAGCAGTGTTGCCGTTTGGCCCCCTAAAGGGGCAAGAAGGCCCCTTTCAAGCCTTAGGACCCTTGGCCCCCACTTTTTGAAAAATTAACAAAATGGCCCCGTTTTTAGTTTAAGATTTTATTATTTATTGAACGAAAAAGAACAAACTTCTTTTCGTATGTTTGCAATGAATAATTTTTTTTTTTTAAGAAATGTCTTTGTTTCTTTGTTTTTTATTTTTGCTATATTAGTATTTTATGTGGAGGCCCCTTTTTCGGCTCGGGCCCCTTTTTTTTCCCCTTTTTGAAATTTTTCAGCGGCAACGCTGCCTTAAAGTTGTAGCTTTCAGCTGTCACATTTTGTCTGATTCGTTGGTGTGGGGTGTCCATCTTTTTTATTTGACAACATATACTTGGTTTTGACCTCATTCCAGATTAAAACCATTTTTGCCAATTCTGACAGAATATATAAGCAGACTCTCCAGTGACAGATTTCAGTGCTGCCAATGGCAGGCAGTCTTTATGAGTCTTTAAAATTGCCTTCCACGCTATCAACAAATATTCTAAATTCAAAGGTGCGGGTTATTAAACTTAGATACTGCGGGTAGTATAAGAACCCATTTGAGTACAGATTGTGAGATGACAACTACACCCTACAATCATACGAAACCGCAACCTGAACATTGAAAGTCTATCTAAAAATACGAACAGACGCGTGGAAGCCAATTGCGTCACTTCTATTCAGCTACTTTTATGTGCTTAAAATATTTACTTATCAACCGATGGAATTCTTACGTAAAATGTTGTCAAACCTCAACAAGTTACATTGTTTATTGCACACAATCGCCCTCTGCGGTTAATTCCTTATCAAGCTGTACGCGCCCCTAGACTGACCCGCAACCGTTGTACGAAAATATTTAAAAAATCATATACCATTTGAAGTGAGCTTGAAATCATAGATCAAAAAAAAAAACCTTCATGATAATCTCTGGTATTATAAATACAGGCGGTGCGAGATGGCTGATGCCAGTCATAATCGAAAACCATGGACTGGTGTCTCGCGGTTGTTCTTGTCGCGGTCCTGTTAGCCGGTGTTAGTATTGCGACTCGAAAAGGTGTGTGACTAACCGAACATCTACTCCTTAGGTGATCTCTGGAGCTCCAACAAAAGATGACGACGTAAAGAAATTCCTATCTATGACCAATGTCAGGCTTACTCGGCTGTTCAACGAAATCTCAGATGAAACGTATATCTCCGACGATAGGCATTTCAGTACCGAACTAGGGGAGAGTGCCATAGCAAACAGCATTACTTCACATCTGACGGAGGTCGCCAAAGAGGCCAAACGGTTCAACACCAGCCAGTTAGAGAATGCCGAGCTGATTAGGGCTGTAGAAGGGCTTCGATCGGCCGATCTTTTCATCCTCGACAAGGATTTCTTCAAGAGTTTCACAACTTCGTTGGCTGCTCTCCAACGGACCGCAACGGATTCGGATATCTGCAATTATTTGGAACCAAACCAATGCAATATGGCATACGTGCCCGATGTCCGCAAGGTGTTCTCCAACAGCGTGGATCCAAAGGAGTTGCAGTTCTATTGGCAGGAATGGCGCGAGAAGCAGCTGGGTTTCGCAACATATCATTTTCTCAATATTGTGGAGTTCTTTAGGAAAGCCGCCGACCTGAATGGTGAGTGAACCAAGAAGTTCTTGGACGTGAGTATGTATTTTGTTCACAACTCTAGGTATAACTGTAAGCAAGCTGTGGTTCCGAAGCTTTAAGGATGGCGATTTCCTTAGTGTGATGGAGGCGGCTATGCGACAGCTTAAGCCGTTCTACCAGGAATTCCACGCGTACATCCGGCGAGAGCTATCCTTAAAGTATGGACGGTCTGTTCTGAACCAGGAGGGAGCCATTCCTGACCATCTGATCGAGCAGGTTCTCCTGCAGGCTTGGAAGAAGCAGAGTGTGCTCAGCCACTCCTATCCTATGGAGAGGCTGCCCAACTTGAAGGAGGGCCTTGAGTCGCAAGGCTTTGATATTGGCAAAATCATGGGCAGTGCTGAGGACTTTTACGAGTCCCTGGGCTTCGAGCCCGTTTCAATGTGAGGCTAATTGCATTATATATGTATACAAAAAACACTCCCCAATATGTGGGTACATCTATTTTTTTCAGTCAAGTGAGAATGAGTCGTTTCAAGCAAATCCGTACGGGCGCAAAGGACTGCAAGCCCGACATCTATGACAAAACCTCGAAGGTCTACATGAAGTACTGCAAGGGGTCATCATTCAAGAGGTTCCTACAATCCCACGGATACCTCGCTCGCATTCACTTCGCCCTAGAAAAGGCAGGACTGCCGTTCTACTTCTTTGACTCGTACGACCTGGAGTATCCCGTCGGTGAAGCGGTGATACTTTCAGCCTCGACCCCGAAGCACATGTCGAGATCTGAGATTCTGAACAACTTCAACTATACGAATGAACTGGCGATGAATCGGTTATTCCGAATGGTACACAACTCTTGACGGTTTACTATTCGGTTAACACTGTTCTTTTATAGGGTGTGCACACTGTGTTCAATATTGCAATTCACTTTGTGAATACCAAACTGATGGTAGATGTGCTCGAGGGACGCGTCCCGCTGGAGCGGACCAATCAACATTACTGGAAGCTAATGGACGAGTATGCAGGCATCGAACCGCCTGTGGATAGGAAGCAAAAATACTTGGACTTCTCCTACAAGTTCTTTGAGGACCTTGCTGAGAATTTTCAAACACGGTAAGTCGGGTTGTTTGTATCCTAACATTAAGATGTGTTGGCAAAAAAATTGTAACCAATAAAAAAAAACAGCTTTTGGACGAATGAGCTCAAACTGTCCTAAAATAATACAAATAATGTTGCCTTCGAAAGCGTCGATTGTTGTTGGTTTTCAGCGTAGAGTTGCGACTTTGGGGATACTAACCTAACAAATTTAATCAAGAGGTGTCAAACCATAAGAAATTTGAAAAAATTCGGTTTAAGGAGACCACAAACCACAAATCTTCGCTCCAAAGGCGACAATTTTGTCCCCTTAGCCAAAAGTGAGCTTAAAATCGGCTGATCCACTGCCAGTTGATTTTGGGCCCATTTACCAAAATTTCGACACAAAAATATTGGTCGCTCTTCTTCTTCCACGAGCTGTAAACCTTCCAATCAAAATTTTCGCGCAAACTTACAAAGTGGACGGACAAACCCCGAGTTGTTGTGAACCGATAAATTTGAA
This sequence comes from Cheilosia grossa, assembly GCA_963082955.1. Classification (NCBI taxonomy): domain Eukaryota; kingdom Metazoa; phylum Arthropoda; class Insecta; order Diptera; family Syrphidae; genus Cheilosia; species Cheilosia grossa. The sequence goes on from OY720148.1 coordinate 30,555,879, forward strand.
TCTTCTTCAACACTCCCCTGAACAGATGCAGTTTTCTACGCACACCTCTTATTCGTGTTAGCAACTTCCCTATACTGACTTAATTTTTGTTTGTGCCCATTTCATTTGCATAGAAAATTCGTGTCCGAGCTCTTGGGCTACCAATTTTACGAGTCCTTTTGCTTAAGAAGCGGAGACTTTGTTCCCAGTGATCCCAGTAAACCACTGCATGCCTGCGACTTCTATGGCAATAAAGATGTCGGAGCGGTAATCAAGTAAGACTCCTTCACAGGGTTGGGTAAAACGGGAACTAAATACGAATCTGGTACCATTTTAGACAAATGATAAAGTCGGGCTCGAAGAAGACCTGGCGCGAAACTATCAACATTGCATTAGGAACTCGGGAAATGTCTGCCAATTCGCTGTTGGAATACTACAAGCCCTTGTACGAATGGCTGCGGGAAAAGAACCGTATTTCCGGGACGAAAATTGGATGGAGTCCTTCTAAAAGGGGTAAAACTATTTATTTTTTTAACTGGAAATATTTTTAATAATTTCTTTCTCTTTTCAGAAGTGTTGTAGGAATTTTCATTTTAATCAAATTTATGTAAGATGTGTCATGTGAAATAAATATTGTGAAAGCAAAACAGTTTTTACTGGAGAAAGGTATTTTCTCCAAAAGTTTGTACACATTGGGCCCTACCAATAAACAATTTTAGTTTCGACTCTAAATTTAAGTAGTTACAGTGGCTATATTTTCCACACAAATTTCGGAATTCTGAGCTTCCGCAAATTTAAAGTCAAGTCTAAAATTTGTTATTAGTACGGCGCATTATCTATAAAAGAAGACACCAGTCGCTTAGTGTAAGAAGAATGGGACAATATAAGGGGTTTGGCATCCTTAATTGGAAATGCTACCAAGGTGCTTGCACGGACTGGGAGTCGCAGTTTTCCATTTCGAATGTAACAGCTTGCACGCAGCATAAAACAAAGATCAAATAGACGTAGTCCAGTTTGAATTCATTCGTGTTAATCAAAGGGGGCACACACATCCTTGAACAAAAAAAAATAGTATACACTTTCGGTTAAAGCCGGAGGTGGGCTCTCAATTCTTTATCGAGTAATATTTTTTCTTAATTCCAGGTTGACATTTTTCGCAACAATCTTAAAGACAGAAAAGCATATAAGTAGTTGTTGGATTTTCTTATTTCTTGGTATCAAGTGAAAGTAATTATATAGCTAGACACCATGCAACAGAAATCAGTTCTAAACACCGCAAATTCTAATACATTATTGAAGAAATTATTTCATAGAAAACGCTAAAACAAACATACGAAATAATTGAAGGACAATGAATGTTCAAATTGTACGATATAAGGAAAAGGAATATTTTTTTTAATCATCTCATAATGAATTTGGGGACATATACACCTATAGGTACATATAATTTTAATTTTAAAATTGTTCGCATATTCGACATAGAATTTCATTTAAGTTTCGCACCCTACAGGTCACACATCTCGATTCCGCCGACAATTTTATTTTTATAACAGACGGCTACATAACTATATCACAGGTTTATTAACTTCCATTCCATTATTAACATCCATATTATTGATGTAGCCGAACCAGAACACAAACCCCTTTCACCTTCCCATTTTTTTCGATATTCATCCAGTCGTTTCTTTTTTGACTGCTTTGTAAATTTGATTTGATTTGTTAAACAATTAACAACTTCACAACAGCATTAAACAAAACTGACAAACTGTAGGTACTTTCGCGCTTAAAAATGTGTAAGACAAATTTATTACAAATGAAATAAGTTTCACAGAATAAATTGTGGGAAGAAACAATAAGAAATTTATGCAGTCATCATTTTGCAATCAAATTTTCTACACTTTAAGTGGTATATTACTTCTCACATAAAACTCTCTGTAAATATACATGAAATGACATAAAATGTCTACTAAAAGCTTTTCAGTCGTGTGTTCTTGTAGCAAAAGTGAGATAATTTAAATGTCTGATTACTAATAATATGAATTCGAATTAAAAAAAACTGTAACCAGCTCTTAATAAAATGCCTGTCACATATCAGGGTACAAATCAGTAAACATGTTTATTTACAATATTGCTGATGCACATTTTGAGTTTCCTTCATTCCCGTACCCATTTCAAAGAAAATAAATTAATTTTCGTTGATGGTACTTTTTATATTAAAAATTAGAATTATTCATATTCACGACAGACGCAATTGTTTTCAAATGATATCATCATCATTATATTAATACGTGAACATCCAAGGTTTCCGCGAACTTTTTTTAAACTTAAGCTAAGTATCCTGCTCGCGCTAAATTTTATCTCCCATAAAAAAATGTCTGCAAAGATAAAATTTAGCGAGACAATTTAGCAAAGCAGTATCCTGTTCGCTCGCTAAATTCTTAACTTCATATAGATGGGCCGATGACAAGTCTCCACTCATTTAGCTCGCGAAATAAATGTCCGGTACATTAAATCGAAGATAAATTCCGACAGAAGAAAAAGTTTGTGTTGTGTTGTTGCTGCCGGGTGAATTTATTATCTCAAACTATTTATTTATTTCTCTTTCCCAAGCTGTGTGTAGTCACATTAGCGGTATAAGTAAAAGAAGAGGCAAAACCAAAATACCCTTTTCATGGGATGAAAAGAAAAAAAAACTTGCGGGGCTTGTGGAGGAACGGCCAACTATATGGAACTTGCAGGACAAATCTCACTGGTTGATTGATTGGATTTACGCGACACGAAGTTAAGTGTCGTCTTCTACTTGCCACTATAGCAATTATTTCAGCTGCTGCAGCAATTATAACATCTGCTTCAATTCTTATTGCATCCATTGTTTTGCAGATATTTAAATATTGCAATATCCTTGAAGTTTGAATTTCTTTTTGCTTGTATAATTAAAATGTCGTTTACCGACATCTGTCATGAACATATGGTTTTTGTCCCATCTATCGCATTTCAAAATTTAGCGACCATTTATCTTTGCTTGTGGAGAAACGGAGTGGAGACTAGTGACGCTAAAATTTAGCGCGAGCAGGATACTTAGCTTTACTATGAAACGAGCAGAATGAAACTTATATCGCTCGAAAGGTACATCTATGTATATGTCACGCTACGCCATTAAGGCTGGTAAAATCAAGTTTAGATTTCCCCATACAAAATGCTTATCAGTTAATTCAAAGCGTTTTGGTGACATTCAACTTGTCGCCGCCATATTACCATGAAAACGTATTCAGGGGCACCATTGAACGGCAGTTTTTAAAGTAAAATGTTTACCTGAAATAAGACTTTACACTTAATTAAATTAAATTATAAATTGGTTTTTTTTTTTAAAAAAATTAGAGATAAAAAAACTTAGCATAAATAAACTAGAATTCCCAAATTGCTCTAAGAACATGTAACGTAAACAAACTAGAATTCACAGAAAACTTTATTGACATGGGTGCCTACACTACATATAATGAAAAAAACAAGTTTTTACATAAACAAGGTGTAGGCTCATTAACCTAACTCAAATTTAGAGAAGTCAAAAGCAAAATTCATTATCGCAGCAGTCCTCGATGTTCCTGGAGGATTAATTGGTGGTGGCAGCATAGCTTTTACTTCTATGACACTAACAGACCACTTGTCTTCTTTGTCAGGATAGAAAAAGCTATAGGAACCTGGTTTCTTCTTTTAAGAAGCTGACGTTCTACATGTTGCCATCTTTCTCATTTATTCGGCCAAAAAAAAACTAATAACTTATTATTTTTTTTAGTGAAACATTCCACCAATATGTAACCACCTGTCGTATCTTAGATCTATATATACTTCGTCTTCGTGCTCTAAATCAAGTTGTTCATCATGGGGAGTCATGAACAAAGTTGAAATCTAGATCAGTGTCATGAACATGTTCAAACTTGCCTCAACGTGTGTTGTCACTAACAATTTAGCTTTAATTATTTATTTGTACATGCATATAAAAAAAAACTTACCTTACTATGGTTCTAAATGAACCTCCTTCGCCTTCGAAAAATATGTCTAAACTCTTACAAAGGAAAAAAAAAAGCATAAAAACTTCAACCACGAGCTAACGCTGCCGCTGCACAATTGTATGTACCTACCCATTACTTTTAGGTTTTATTGATGTTTTTATTTTTATTTATTTCTATTTTAGTGCAATCGCCATATGACTGAATATGAATAAACTTTTCATGTTGTTGTTTTTTTTTAATTCTATTTTTTTTTTTTAAATTACAGTTTTGGCGCCCAGCGGTCAAAATTAACGCCGACAATTTTAAAAACAGTGCTCAAACGCCATAATTACTTGGCAACGCTGACTCAAACATATTTTAATCCTTAAATACTCTCCGTCAGTGTTTTTAGCACTCTCATTCACCTAACTCAAATTTCCTCATTTTTTGTATGAAAAAATCGTACTTTTAAAAGTTTAATTTTTATTCTTTGGAAAGAAAATCACATAAAATTAAACTTCAGTATAAGAATCGCAGTTTGTTAACATTATAATGATTACTTTGGGTACTATAGAAAAATTTGCTAAAAGCCGGTTTAAATGATCTCTTTTTTATGGATATTTAGTGCATTCATACTGAAATATCGATGTTTGGATAAAATTTCAATAATTTGAATGTTTTTTGTCAGCGGAAGTTTTTTCAGACAGTAAGATTGAGAACGTGAGGGATGGAGTATTATTGAAAAAAATCTGCGGGTGAAAGCAGAGAGACGCAGGAAAGGTGTCAGTCTATTCATACTTTTTTTTTTTTTTTTTTTTTTAAAACATCTATTCTATCGCACGCTTGGCCTGTCTTAGACCTGGGATACTCTACCAGTATGAAATACATTTTGTATGTTCCCATCTTTTGATGGCTGAATTTATAGACGATTTGGTCCTGTAAAAGGAGTTTCAGAACCAGTTCTGGCCATTTCGTCGGCTTTCTCGTTTCCCTCAAAACCCTCATGGCCCGGAATCCACCAAAGTTTGATTTTATTCCGGAGGCCAAGCGTTTGAAGGGCGTTGAAACAGCTTAATACCGATTTGGAGTCAATGATGTTTGAGCTTAAGGCGTTAACAGCTGCTTGACTGTCCGTGAATATATGGATGTGAATGCCTTTAATACCTGTGTTGTGTATGTGGCTAGCGCATTCTTGAATGGCGTGAAGTTCAGCCTGGAACACGCTTGGGCAAGCCCCCATCGGTATTGAGACATTCTGGTTAGGTCCGTAGAAACCAGCACCCACACCTGTTTCCATTTTGGAACCATCCGTATACCACTTTAGGCCATTTAGGCAAGTAGGTGGACCATTGCTAGCCCATGCTTCTCTGCTGGGTATCTCCGTGGAGAACCGCTTTTCGAAACATAACTTCTTTGGGAGGCGGTCTGTTACCGCGCAGATCATGTCAAGTTCTGGAATTTCAGAGAACAAAACATTCAACTCAGGATGTTCACTTCATACTTAGTTTATGGTCATAAGTCTCTCGATACGACAAAAGGCTTATACGATTCCTGTCACGGAAAAGGAACTGGTTTGGACACACCACCGTCATTTGGATCGCTAGTACCCAATGAAATATCTTTGTTGCCAAATAGGATGGTATAGAAATTAATAAATAGAAATAGGCGCAACATGTCTGTACATGGACGTAGACCTAGTTTCTTAAAACTTTTTTTTCTGGAGATTGAACTTAACACCTCTTGCTCAGTAGTGAAGCGCACTAAGCCACTACGCCCACTATAAGTAGGGTGTACACTGAACATTACACTGTGCATTGCTTAAAAGGAAGAAGAAGTTTCCATGTAAGCGACTTAACAACAAATTTGATATATCTAAGCTTCTGAATGTAAACTTAACTTGAATCAATTCACTAAGCCGCCTTTAGCCTTCAGCAGGAAATAGAGTAGCTCCTGACGAAGACGGGATTTCAGTCGAATTTTGATAAATACTCAAATGTCCCTTATGACAGTGGCTCAAGAGCTATAATGCTGTGTCAAATATTCTAACTCATTTAAAAAAAAAATAATATTTTTTCCCTATTATTTTTGTCTTCGGAAGATGTGTACCGCAAAATACATGCCGCTTCAGGCAGTTCGATTATCAGTGGGTGTGTAGCCTCTTGATCTTCGAGCTGCTGCGATTACTGGCGATCAACGTTGAGCCTTGGTTTAAGTGCAACATATTATCTAACCACTAAAAGCACCTTTGAATGTTTTTTTTTTTTCTTTTAGACACACAGCTTTTCTACCATTTATCGCTAGCTTTGTCTGGACGTTTTCCGAGGTCTTCCGACATTCCAACGCAATACAGATACTATGCATAGATTTCTGTCAGATTGTACCTTCGGTGTTGTAATATAAGTTTCGTACATTAGATAAATCACATAACCCGCCACCAGTCACAAGGCCGGCTGTGTCTTCATCGATTTTTAAGGAGCAAAGTTGTTCTTCGCGCAACGTTCAATATGTGTTGCTTTCACATCCTCGTATTGTTTGGTGCTTAACCACACTCCGTCTTGAACTTGTCTTTTTAATTGCAAATATTTTTCAAATTTAAAAGTTAGCAATCATAAGAGAATTCTCCACATATGCTGACATGGAGAGCATCGGTCGTGATAAGAAAACTTTGTCAACTATATTATAGGAGCATATTGAGCTACGTTGATAAGCGTCATTTCGTCACGCGATTGACGCCAACTGTAACGGCGAGGGATCATAACAATACTAGCGGAACGTGTGCCATAGTTTGGGAGCGAAATTCCCCAGAGCCAGTTTTTCATACACTTACCAGTCCCAGTTAGAAAACTCATTTGAAGGAAAGCCTTTGTAAGGTAGGTCATTTTGACTGTAAAATTAGTAACTTCAAATATTAAACTGTGCTCTAGTTTTTCGTGAGATCTATTGCCATAGGTCTGACAGTCTCCGATTTATTTTTCATCCGACAGAGGAATACTTACAGACAAACTGGCTTATACGATAATAAAACAACGCATCTTTTAAATTCATTTTAATTTCATGAAAAATATAAGACAGAAAGCTTGGCTCTCTGAATGAATTAAGCTACCTCTGCAATGAGAATAAAAACAATCATTAGAACCAAAAACCACAAACCAACATTTGTTAGAACATACTTCTCCTTGAGGGATTCCATCCAATCTTGACCTTTGATTCCTTGTTTTGATTCTCCAACCAAGTCTTGATTGGCTGGTAATATTCCAGCAAGCCATCAGCGTTCAGTTTTGCATCTCCTGGTAAAAGTTTACCCAAAACCTCACGCCACGGTTTTGACGAACCAAGCTCCATCATTTTTCTATGAATTTATTTTTAAAGTTAAAAATTAAGATTGCCCTTCACGGGTTTACTTACTTGAGGGCATTTCCAGCTGCAGTGCTACCGTAGAAGTCACAATTATGCAAGGGAGTACCAGGATACTGTCCACTAATTTGGCAGAGCTTGCGATAGAATTGATAGCCCAAGATCTCGGAGACGAATTTTCTGTAAAGAAAGGATGGAAGGATTGTAAGGAAATCTAATTGGGTATGTATATAATCCAAGCTGAAAATCCAGGAAAGAGCCGAAAATTCAGGAAAACAAAAAGAGGGAATGGCGGAGGTGGGAATGATATGTTAAATTTAAAACCTAAAAAGAAATGATTTATTTTCGTTTTTAGTGTTTAAGATTTAACAAATTTTGAAAAAAAAAAAATGTTTCGAAAAAGATATTCGTTTTGATAATACGTCAAAAAAGTCTCAATCATCGTCCTGAAAAAAAGCTGACAAAACTTCCCAACAAACGTTCTAAGAAGTGTCACAAAACCGCCCAAGGAATGTCCCAAGATGTGGCAAAAAATGGTTCAAAAATATGCCCAAAAAAAATAACAAATGTGCTTAAAAAAATGATCCAAGCGACTTAGTAATCGCCCCTAAATACGTTTGTAAAACAAGTCAACGAAGCCTCAAAAAGACAGTGAAAAATGTCTCAAAATCATACAAAAAAAAGCCCTCTAAGAAATGGGCCGAAGAATGCTTAATAAAAGGCCCAAAAGCCCAAGGCCACAACAAAAAAAATAATCTCGATTATATCCGCAAATACATGCCCCTCAAAACACCGAAAAAGCTTTATTAAGAATACTCAGAGTTATATCTCAAATAACGTCATAAAAAAACTCATCAAATCTCTCGTAAAATGGAATATTTCGTAAAGGAAAATTTGGGGAAAGTGCCGGAAAAACTCAAAATACCAGCTGAACAACTCATCAAAAAATGTTTTAAATATATAACGCAATAAAGCCCGAAAAAAGGTCTTTAAAAGGGTTCTAAAAAAGCCACAAAAAGCGTTAAATAAAAAAAAACTATTAAATATGTTGCGAAAATCATTCAAAAAAATTCACCAAAAACTTTCCTACGAATGTACCCACACAATAATCTGTTAAAAAACGTCTTGAGGACATTTCAAAAAGAAATGGTAAAACGCTACGAAAAAAACGGCCCGAAAGGCCAAAGAAAAACATTTCAAAAATATGCTAGAACAAAGCAGAAAAGGCTCCTCGAAATGCGCACTAAAAAGTCCCCCAAAAAGACTATAGGTAACTTTTAAAAACTAGTTCCTTTTAAATTTTTGTAAAGCTGACTTCACATAAACTTAGATATTTTTCTGAAAGCATCGAAACCGCTCTAGAGTTCTTCAGCCTTTAACTGTTTGACGTTTTGTAAACGACTTCCCCCACCGCTCAGAATTAATTGTTCTTGTAACTTGTAACAGTCCTGTCGGCGAATGCGAATCGAATTTTCTAGGTAGGTCATCAGTCCAATTGCCTTCATGTGCTTGGGTGTGGAGGCCGACAAAGATGGCTATTTCCTTATAAAGATTAGTTGGAGTTTTTCATCGCGTGATAACGCAGAGCACCCTCCGTAGACAGGGCTAATTTTAAACAGACCCTGATATGTCCATCAACAGTCTTTCCCAAAGTCTTTAGCAAACTAAAAATTTCGCAAACTTACCTAGCTTGCGTGTTCTCATCGAGGTCAACATAGAATTTGAATGGGAAATCGAAGAAGTTGTCTGGGCGGTCCGCAGCTGGTTCAACTCCAGCAAACTCTTCCATTAGCTTCCAGTAGTGCTTGTTCAATCCTTCGATATCAATGGTCTCGGCCAGCAGGTCGTGCATCACTTTTGTGTGCACGAAAAATGTCGGAATATTCAGCAAGGTGTGGATGCCCTACAAAAAGGACACGGTTTCTCAAAGAGGCTTCCAAATTTTTTGCTAAATCTCTTACCATTCTCAAAAGCCGGTTCTTCTGCACGTCCTCAGTGAACTTAAAGTCCGTCATCAGTCCAATTGCCTTCAAGTGCTTGGGTGTGGAGGCCGACAAGATGACTGCCTCACCCACTGGGTGCTCCAAGTCGAACGAGCTGAAATAGTAAAACGGAAGATTCTTCTTCTCCAGGGCGTAGTACACGCGGCCCATGTAGCCATGGGCTTGCAGGAATTTCCTAAAGTCCATTTTGTGGCAGTAATGCATGCGCACACTTGGAGTTAGGTCGTAAATGTTCGCCTTACAATCGCCGGTATCCTCCTCTGTGTCCAGCTTCAGGCGATCACCCCAATATTGATCGGGGACCGGGGTGAAACCCAACGATGTGTAAAAATCACTCGCCGTTCGGAACATTTTCGTTGCGTCGTAGCTGTTCTGCTGCAGGATGCTGTCGTAGGGCGGTAGGTTTCGGTATGGATAGTCCTCATCAATGACGCTGCCATTTGTCCAGGCCTGAGCCAGAACTTGCTGGAACAAATGGTCGGGAATGGGGCCATTCTCCTTGATTACCAGCTGTCCGTATTTCTTGAATAGCTGATTGCGGATGAAGGAGTGCAGCTCTTGGTACAGGGGACGAATCTGGGTCATGACGTCCTGCATCTCTTCAATGTCGTAGTACTCCGACCAGAGTTCCAAGACCGGAACACCTGTGCAGTAGCTTTGTAGTTCTGTCCAAAGGGACTTAAAAATGTAACTCACCTGTCAACTGGGCTGCCGATTTCAAGGACTCGATCAGGGTGTAGAAATTAATTGCTGACCACTGACTGTTTTTCTCCCTCCAGTTCTCCCAGTAGTACTTCAACTCGGACGGATCGTTGCTCCTCGCGATTATGTTCTGCACGTCGGGGAAGTACGACAATGTTTCCTCGTCCTTGCGATAGGGTTCGATGTCCTTATCACTGGCCAGCTCCTTGAGGGAGTTCAAGGCGCTCGCAACTGTCGTAAAGTAATCTTCCTCCAGAATCAGCAACTTTGCCGACTTAGTCAGCGTCCTAAACACCTCCCTGAGATCAGCATCCTTGAAGTTCTTATAGTCGTATTCTCGGGCGTCCTTTACAACTTCCACGAGAGCCTTCGAGGTCAGCCGTATGGTTTCAATGCTCGAGAACAGCGACTCAAAGTCGTCCTCGTCTGCGTTGAATGCTTTTTCAGCGATGGTGTCATAGAAGTTGTACAGCTTTCCGCTCACCTGATCGGCGAACTTTTTCGCTCCAATTTCACTGGTGTAGGCCGCTTGCGTGACCTAAACAGAAGCTGTGACTGTATCCTTTCTATGGCACGGCCTCCCCCATCGCTACACTTACCCCAACGACGGCGACCACCACTAGCGACACTATAACTACCGCAGACCTCATCACGGATCAAATTCCGAAGTAGTACTGAAATTAATTTGGTACGGACGGATGAGTTTTAATTGCTGGACACAGATTATAAAATCAGCCCAGCCCCAGCAGTAATCTCAGTCGCGACTAAATTTTTTTCTTACTACAATTCTCTGACAATTTCATGTGATAAGTGATGTTCATGATCGTATATAGTGCGCGTTGTGATCAGGGGTTAATGTTGTCATCTTGACCGAGTGATAATAAAATCGAAAGTACTTGCACATGTGGGATAGAGTGAAGTGAAATCTAAAGGGAACTCCCAGCTTATCAGCTAGCTGGAAATTATTTTGCGAACATTTATTTGCACTATAATTATAGTTGTGTGTTTTCGATTCGGTTCCATCAGGACGCGTAGCAAACAAATGTGTTTTTGAAAGTTCCAACAATTGGTGAACAAATTGCACAAAGTTCAATGACCTTAGGATATTTTTGTTTGTTCAGTGGTTTGAAAAAAGCTTAACAGGCAAGAACTACGTCACTTGAAAGACGAAAACATTGCTCTTATCGGTTGTGTTTATTTTAGACGCATTTGAGGTCCCGTCACATTCGATTATAGTGAACGAATTGGCACGTAAACAATCTAAGCGATTTGATTTTTCTATAACTGAATTATATGCGCCATACGAGCTCAATTAAACTGGGTTGCTGCAGGTTCTACCAGAGGCTAAACATGTGCACGTCTAACTTACCAAATGTCTTTGAGATCGCCCTATTGGAAGATGCTCTTATTTTTGCAAATGGCCGCCAATGTCAAATCTGTTTTGACATTTGTGGACTAGACAGATGTAGAATACAAGTGAACAAGCCATGGAGCGATACACTCCCTAAGAACGCGGATTAATCGTGTCTATTTTTTTGCGTAACAATTCCACGGCCGTCCGACACCAACTGCGCAAACACTGCGCCGTTTGGCCACCAACCTTGAAGAGTATGGGACCACACGAGACGTTGCCAAGAGTGGCCGGCCGTTGCCGGAGCGCCCGTTATGCTGAGAATATCGCCGCTGTTGACGAGGATGTCGAGCTGTCGCCGGAAACATCGACCAGACGCCGTGCCTCGCAATTAGCCATCAGCCAGTCGTCCCTAAGGCGAATTTTGTTCAAAGACTTGCGCATGTTCCCTTCCAAATCCAGTCCGTGGAACAGCTGCTGCCTGTCGACCGCCAAACGCGTGTAATCTACGCCCATGCCATCCTCCATCTCGAGGACGAAGTGGACGATTTTTCGACCAAAATTGTAATGAGCGAGCGATGAGGCTCATTTCCACCTCTTTCCAAAACTATTGCTTTTAGGGTACCGAAAATCCACGAGTAATGCACGAGGAGCTATTACACCCGCTCAAAGTTACTGCAAGGTGCGCTTTTCACGCTGCAGGAGTCATCGGGCCATTTTTTTTTTGAGAACGCCGCTGGTCAAACGACAACAGTGGACGGTGCGCGCTATAGGGCCAAGTTAACCGAGTTTTGTCTGCCGCAATTGGACGAATTAGGACTGGAGGACATGTGGCTCCAACAGGACGGAGCTACGGCACACACTGCGCTAGCTACAGCCGATATTCTGAAGGCGGCGTTCCCGGGTCGCCTCATCTCTCGTTTTGGCGATTTGCACTGGCCCGCAAGATCGCCCGATTTAAACGTTCCAGACTTTTTTCTGTGGGGTTTTTTTATGTCCCGTGTTTACGTGAACAAGCCCGAGACCCTAGAAGCCCTCAAGGACAACATTCAACACGAGTGCGAGAATCTGTCGCCCGAAGTTCTCGCCGAAGCGATGAAAAATGCCATAAAACGAGCCCGTATGGCAATCAATTGTGACGGCGCCCATTTGTTCGATATCATCTTCTCGACTTGACCAATAAAATTCTAAACAAATAAACATAATCAAAAAACAGAATCGAAGTTTTTCATTTAGAAAAAAAATTAGAGCCAAACAACATCGGATGAAAGACCTTGTACCTCATCAGGCGTCAACAAATTTGGCCTCTCAATTTATGTTTTGGGAATAAGGAGAAATCATTTGTTGCTAAGTCAGTGTCGTCTGCGCCGTTTAGCAGTCTGAGGAAATGGGTTTTCCATGTAAAAATACGGTGGCGAAATGTCCAAATCCAAAATGTCGTGCGCGAACAACTTTGTTTGGATTTGGCTCGTCTTGAAAGACCAACGAAGTCGATTCTTGTTTAGTTTCGGGTTCATATGCATAGATCAATGATACGTCACCTGTCAAGATTTTATAAAACGTAATTTTTAATTGCTTGTTAATTTTTTTCAACATTTCTTAGCTCAAATTGACACCAGCATTTTTTTGAGCGACTGTCACATTATGCGGTATTCAACGCGAACAACGCTTTCTGATCTTTCTTAATTTTTCTCGCTTACTCTAGTCTCTAAGTTTTTATTTTTATTCTTTTCTTTTCTATTTCTACATTTAACCTCCTTTTCTGTTTCTATTAGTTTTACGTTACTGTTTCTTTAAATTTAACTTTAACACTAAAAGTTCTGGGGCCCTACTCTCTATTCCGTTCCGAACTTCAATCCTATTCGAAATTGCTTTTAAGTTGGTACTCTGTAATTCTTTCGGAATTCTAAATCGGAGTAGTAGTAAATTTCATACAGCTCTCGAAATAGAGAGTGCAAAACGTTCATTTTCGAAAAATGTTACTTTCAAAAGAGATACAGAGTAGGGCCCCTGGAGTTCTCTAAACAAGAAAACCAATTTCCCAATTATAGAAAAAAGTTATAGAACTTTGAAAATTGATAAAAAAAATATATATTTGGTTTCCATGAGTTCTGATTAGTATTCCATAAATTGCACAAAGCGCTCAACAAAAAAATCTTACAAAATAATCTTCTAAGCCCAAACACAAAATTTGCATTTTTCAAATAGGTACCTAATCATTTTTGGATAATTCGCTGCACTTTCGAATTGCACTGACAACCGACGAAAGAGCTCCATCTATCAGAAAATTATCTAACATTGCGGACATGGTTGACGTCCGCACTTTATATGAGAAAACATAGAATTCCGTGAAGTAATGTGTAAGGTTATTGTACTAGATTATTGGATATGTGGATTCGGGTTCGATTCACCACGAAAATCACGTTTCCTGTAGAAGTTTTATAGAAACTATATTATTCCGGAGCTTTTATTTTTCTTTTGCATTTATTAGTTGGACGGGGGTTTCTTCCACTTTGGTTCGTGCTAAAATTACGATTCCAACCCCTAAGCCGACAGAATAACAAATGCTTGAGGTCGATCCATTTTTGTTTGTTTTCTGTTGTACCGCTCAAAACAATCATCCCATCTCAGTCAAAGTAAAGTGCAACAATCAATCTCACCTCCTCCGAGTCAGCCTGAAATTCTGCTAGCGATTGATTTACTGATTCAGTTTTTTACTTAGGGCTTAATAATTCAGTTCCTGGTGATTTTTTACTTAGATTTTTTTGTTGATACAGATTTTGGACGATGCCTGTACTAAAGAATAAACTTTCAGTTGGTGGGTGTATTTGATAGGCGTTCGAAGGGCGGATTTCAAAAAGGGGGAAAAATCAGGAAAAACATCTCAAGTGAACAAAGGAGAAACATTATTTATTTTCACACAAACTGTGATATTGATTTTGCACTAACTTCGAATGCCGGAGCTACCTAGTCCAATGGTTCCATTCTAGCGAGTAGCTGACGGCATCCAATTCATGACTGCGACTGATTACTACCTTCTGTCGCAGAGATACAGGTTTGGCTGCTATTCCGGCTGCAGTGGACATTTTCATGTCCTACGAGGAAGTGCAGCTAAATTACAATAAATACTGCTGCGATTTTTGAAATGCACCCATGATATCCCCATAGGTGGCCAATGATTGGCTATTGGCGGTGCTTATTCTCGTTACCATGATTGGCAGGTTGAGGCAGTCATGTAATTTTATGATTGGCAATCATTTTCTTACAGCAACGTAATAATACGACGGTTTATATCCGCAGCTCGTTACCATGTTCCTGCGATGTAATTTTGTGCGTAAGCAAAGTATTTGTTTAACTTTGTTGTGAAATCGGAAGATGAACTCGTGATATCGATAAGTGCATTTTGTTTAAACCTTTGTGTACACAGCAACTTCTTACACATTTAGGAATGTGAAACTATCGGGCAGTTGGAAGATGCGTTTTTGAGTTGATGTAGTCCTATATGCTGCAATGATGACCTGATAGGGTGATGGTGACGGCGACGCGCACAGTCATTTGAGGTCCCTTCGATGTCCACTGTTAAGGTACAGCTGGCTATTGTTGTCGAAATGAATAAGATGACAGTCCTGTGTCTGGATGGTGCAGTTTTTGAACATAAAAACTCCTTCAAAAGCGGATGAAAACCTACTTGGATGTTTAAAGAGACCGATTCTTCGGGTAATACGATTCTGTACAGTTTGTATCGATGCTGGGTGCACCCTCGCTGACTTGTTTCATACAGAAATAGTAAAGAAACGATTTAGAGTTGCAACCTGACCACAACATCAAAGATGGACTGCTAACAAATATATTGCGAACATCCACGCGCAGAAAATTCACTTATTTAAAATCAACTTCTGGTTGAAAACTAGCAAGTAATACTGTTAATAAAGTCAACTTGTTTAAGGAAACTCGGTTAAAAATAACCGATTAACCCATTTCCCCTCCCAATTTTCTCGGTCGTAAACAGCAAACTAACTTGGTAGAGTTTAACCAAGTTACTATGTTGTTCTTTGCCCACCCCCTTGGTTGAATTTAACCAAGTTACCCTGTTGTGATTAGCAAACCCGTTTGCTTGAGTTTAACCAAGTTACTCCGCTGTGCTTAGCCAACCCCCTTGGTTGATCTTAACCAAGTTACTCTGTTGTTATTAGCCAACCCACTTGGTTACTCTGTTGTTATTTAACAGAGAGGTTGTTAGTTCTTAAACAGCATTGAATTTGTTAAACTTTCACGAGTAAAACGGTTGAAAATAACCCAGTGAATTGTTATATTTAAACAAGATTGGTTGTTTTTAACAGAGAGTTAGAAATTAATAAGGAGAACGGTTATAAATAACCAATCGTTGTGCTGAAACTTCAAATTGACTATGTTGTTTCCAACTAAATATGTTACACATGCTTGAAAAGATCCTGCAGAAAGTGGTGAACCATCAGTTGGTAAATTACATGGAGACCATTAAGCTCCTGAGTGAGGACCAGTCTGGGCTCAGAAGAGATATTTCATGTGAGACGGCAATAAACTGGTTGGTACCGAAGTTGGAAAAAAAAAGAATGGAATTATGTCGATATTCCTGGATTTTAAACGATTCAAGACTATTGATAAAAAAAATAATAATAATAATACCGAACTAGGATGGTTTGAGAGTTATCTTTCAGAGAGGAGGCAAATAGTGAAAGTCAATGATCAGTAGTCAGTGGCGGAGGAAATCGAATTGTGCCTACCCCAAGGGTCACTATTGGGCACTCTTCTATTTTTGATATACATAAATTAAACCGAATTCGTGATAAATCACAGCCAGGTTATGCTGTTTGCAGATGACCATGACACTATTGTTTATACCGGGTAGTAATCCGGAAGAATGTCCGAGGCTCTAACAGAAAGATCTATATGCGATTGAAATTTGGCTTATGCAAAATAAATTAAAGTTGAATGTCAGCAAAACAAAATCTCTGATTGTCCGGTTTCCGCCGTTGCTAAGTCAAATACGAAATTATTCGCGTTATAAATGATTACAAGCTGAGATTTAAGTAACATGCTGAATATATATGCTAAACAGAAAGAAAATTGGATTCCTAAAACGAATTGGGAAGAAGGTGTCCAAATTATCTTAAATAAAAATATATAATGTACTTTGGGTATTGCGCTAAAATATTATCACTTTGCTGCCGGGGTTCGATAAAGAGACTACAAAAAATGCAAAATAGGACCATGAGAGTCTTGCTGAGGTGCAGTCGATTCACACAGATGAACTGGTTGCTGCAAACGCTAAAGTGGATGAATATAAAGCAGCGGATGGAATTGGATGTGTAAGTTTTTATATTCAAAATGAAAAATCGAGTCACTCCGCAATACTTGTCCGGAACGGTAAAAATGGTCGCAGAGAATCAGCCTTATCAACTGAGGAATGCTGAGTATATTCGAATAGGTTTTGTGACCAGGGCAGCGACGCGAAATAGTTCGGTGTTTAAGGGCTTTCAGAAATTTAACAAACTTCCACGTGATATAAAAGCTGAAACCTCATTAGCAAGATTTAAAACTACATGTAGTCAATTTATATTCTTGAGTCGCACTTAAAAGCTTTAATTTTTCATAGTTCTAATATACTTTAATACTTTGTATGTTTTGTATTTTTATTATTTTGTCCAAAATTTAATGGAATGAACATTGTGAACCTATTTGTAAGCAAAAAAGTAAACATATAACTAATAAAGAATTGAATCTTATCTAATCTAATGCACTCATTAGTTTTAACAAAACCCACAATAAAACAGTTTGTTTGATCACAACTGCAAAAGTGTGTTATTTTAAACAGTAAGCATTTACCATTTTTAACTCGCTAGTTCTTAACAACAAATACTAGTTTATTTTCTAAAGAGCCTTGGTTAATTTTAATCCATTTATTGTTTTAACCGAGCAAAAATCGCACTCGGTTAGGGTTAAAGTTTCTGCGTGGCACGCATTTGTAATATGAGTATATCCACGTGAGTTTCACTGCTGAAGCATTCTTTTTTCTAGGTTTGAATTTTCCGCAAAATTTTTCTTATATTTTGACATCACTGTATGTAACATTGGTATTTAGTCAGTATTAAGCTGCAAAATTTTCACTGTAATCCAATAAAAAGTTCTCAAATAAGACGCAAGGGAAGCATCTATGCTTGTGCATTGATGAGCTGATCTTGTAAGAGTCCACTCAAGGCGTCATATAATTGGCCAATTTTCTACACTGTCCTCTCGATAGTCTGCGCAGTCTACAAGATAAATGACCAACTCTCCATACGGTGGCATAAACTTCTCTTGCACACCTCCGGGGGGCCAATCTGATTTACATGAATTTTGACACCTAAAACCGAATGCGCCGTCAGTTTTCCAAAAGCCTCCCAGCTCTAGCCCATTACCATTGCAGACAAACTCGCAGCCACACGACATCAGTGCCGAAAGGCAGAATTACTCGCGTCCATTTATGGACATGTTTTGTACCTGTGAATGCGGCGAGCGCTTCCCATTAAGGGCTATTAATTTTATTTATTGCATCTCAACCGACAAGAACAGAAGTCGCAAGCGATCTGCAACATGATACAATGATTACTCACGTAGATAAGGTTTTTAGCCAATTATCAGCATCTCCTGCATTCGACCCCTCGGGGGCAATGTATACACTCGCAATCCAGTTTGCGACTTATCCTTGGAGTCGCATATCGCATGTGCGCATTGCACATTCCTTTGCGGCTGAAAACCCATTGACATGGAGTCCCACTGAACTGGATTAGAGCCGGTGGCCGCAATCTAATGACAGATGCGTTGACTCTGAAATGACTAAGCGAGGGCATTAACGAAATTTAATTAACCAATTCAGATGAAAAATTGCCTCGTGGATTAGTCTAAAGTGCATTTATTTAAGGCGCGGACGTCTAGACGGTCACGTGTGGGATCATTTACAGTTGGAATGGCATCGATTCGACCGGGCTGGGTTGATAATCCCAGTCAGAGAGTAGTAATGATTGGTTCAACAGATAACTCTCGCACGCAGTGTATCGGGAAACCGGAGAGGTTTCGAGTCAGAATCCATTACCCTAACTTATTCAGCAAAATGGATGCACTTGGAGAGTTTTTATTCTTTTGCTCCAGAAACCGGACAACTTTAAGTTGAAAATTTACTCACGATTTCATTCGATAGAAGAAAATGTATTTATTCCTGCTTTGAGATACATTTGCATCCATATACATTGTAAGCTGGTCTTAAGCGCCTAAGATAGATAAGATAACGTGGACAGAGATACTTTGCGAAATGTTATTTAAAATTGCAGACCAAGTGAAGGCTGCAATAATGTTGTTAGATAGGTTTAAGGGTCTTAAACTGTTCATGGTTAGTAGAATGCGACAAGGATATTGCTGACACTCTTTTTGTATATAATTGTGTATCGTAAAGGTGTAGATAGTAGGTACAATTACCAAAAACAATATATAAACTCTCAGAGTTGCCAATACATATTTTTTTTTTAAATATTTTTCCTTGACTACTTTTTGACCAATTTTGAAGTTTTTCCTGACCAAATCTAACAAGCCAAAGTAGTTTCGTGTTACATTAGCATGTAGGAGAAGGTTTTTTTGTTAGTTTATTTCTTTTTACTTAATCTTTTGGACAAAAAAAAAAAAAAAAAGAAATAATATTCTTAAGAAGTTCATTACCCGACTGTACACAGGGAGGGTTAGGTGTTTCTCGCGTATCATATGTCCGTTCCTACGGTACGCCCTGTGGCCCAAACGAGTTGACCGATTTTGAGGAGTGGTGTGTCATTAACTTGGTATTCTTCCCCGAAGTGTCATAGGCTAAACAAATATTTATAAAAAGATTAATTTAAGAAAAAAAAAAATTTTTCACACAAATGTCTGTGAGAAATGTCAAGATATGCAATACACTGAACTGTGAAATAAATTACTTTCTGATGAATTCACAATAGCGGTCTTGTGGAGTGTCTGCATTTTATAGTCATGAATTCATTTATTTTGATTGAAATATTATTATTTTTATTACATAAGCATATCGAAGGACATGAAATAGAAGTGCTTTAAAGATTTTAGTAAAGTGCTCTAGGCACACTCCTCACAAGAGAAACGGTGTAATACTTTTTTGAAAATCTACATACATTTTACACATTCCAAATAATTTTGAATTGTTTTATGGAAACTTAACTTTGCACATATTTTCAATCATTTTATAAAATTGTAGTTTGCGTCGTATTTATTAAGAAGAAACTTTAGCCTCGACTTTAAATTTACGAAAGCTCACAATTGCGGAATCTGTATGGAAAATATAGTCACTGTGAACTACTAAAATTTAGAGTTGAAACTGAAAATGTTTATTGTAAGGCCCATTGGATGGTCACATATTATCCATACAAGTGTCTTTATTTAAGAAAATACTTTAAATAGACTTTAAGGCTTGATTTTGAAGAGTGAGGTGTCATAAGATTCGTATTCTGCCCCGGAGTGACAACGCTAATATGACGTCAGTTTGATCTCCGAAATTTGTGAGTCTTTATCAGAAATATTTACAGCTTAGTTAGCAGATTTTAAAATAAAAAATATTTAGCACCAGGGTAGTAACAAAATACTAATTTACATTTCTCAACACAAATACTAGTTTGCACTCAATCTCACAGATGGCGCTAGTCGGCTCATCATGTTATTGAACATTTCAATTAAAAGTTTATAATTGACGTTAACTAAAAACCTAACTGTGTATAATAGGTTAAGTTCTTATTATTAATAGTCACAAATGATATCCAACTGAGTGGTAGTCACAAGTAGGTATATTAATTTGTATTATAATTCGAAATAGCCTAAATCGTGCAAAATGAGGCTGAGTGAAAACGTGGTTTAAATTTATTATATTTTTTCACTGTGAATGTAATACTCTTTCGGGGAGTTATCGCAACTCATCCCCAGCATATAGCGGCATCTACATCTCAAAAAACTAAAAAAGAACCTAAAAAAATGTAACGCCTAAAGAGACTAAGCGCTACTAACGAACTCACAACAATTCTGACGAACCTACTTACTCTGCGAAGTCCGACTACATATTAAACTAAAAAGCTAGGAATGAAAAAGTTAATTTAAAAAACAAAAAAACCCAACTGACTGTAAAAAAGATTTAAAAAGTTGTTATAAAAAATAAGAAAAATAAAAATATAATCGATTTTGATAAAACGCACTACCATTGAAAAAAAAAAACACAAAAAAAAACTTCCTGCCTGTTACATATTATTTTTTGTATTTATGTATTTAAAAAAAAACCGGCCAAGTGCGAGTGTCACTCGTGCACCGAAGGTTCCTCACTTCTTTAGAGTTGGAAATTGCGAACAAACAACAAACAACAATATGTGTGGATGAGAATGAGGATCCATTGGAAAAGTTCCAATGAGAATTAGTAGAGTTGAGTATTCATTGAAAATTCCAATTGGAATCGATTAAGAGAACACACCATTAACGAATGTAAAATGGTTAAAATGGAGCGTACTTTATATAGTGATCAAGAGTTTTTTTTATAAATATCTTTTAAAATATTTACTTTTCCACAAAACAGTCTTCGGCACATATATAGCTACGAGCATGATCTACGAAAAAGGTTTTTATCCATTTTTCTGTAAATCAAGAAATAAACAGCTTTTTGTGTGATGTATCGCTACCATTGTATATGTCTTTTAATTAGATGTTATATCGGATGTTGTGTGCAAATTTCAGCCTTCTACGTCAATTAGTTTGAGATTGACCTAGGTACAAAATTGGCCTAGTGGTCGGACAGACGGACAAAAGCAAAACTAATAAGGTTCCGTTTTTTCCCTGTGGGTACGGAACCTTAAAAATAGGTAAATAAAAGAAGTGAATTGTCTGTATATACGTGACCAAACGCAAACGTTTCATTGTCTTCTATCCGTCTCCATAATATGCAATACTAAACAAAGGCGTTCAGAAATCAATTACCAACGCATAAAATAATAGATAACACTTTGACCGCAACATTGCACCATCGATTGAGGTTCAATTGACATTGTGCTGACCATATTTGGGTCCACACAAAGATACATAATAGGTATACATACAAGTCACTTGACTTTTCAGGCGAAAGCCCTACAAGTTCTGATAAGTCATTTAACTCCGCATGCAACTAGACTATTGCCGCGCGTCTAATGGTTAATAGCTATCAATTCATATTGAACTTAATCAATTAAACTGATCAATACATGTGTTACTCAATCAGCACTTTCGAAAAATCTGTGTCACAGAGGAAGCGCCATCCCATTTCAGTTTGCCTATACAGATGGTAGAAGTGCTTTCTTGCACAACCAGACTGCTAATTTTGTGATGTCATTCTGAAAGACGACACACAGTGCAATAAATCTGAATATGAAGGAAGGAGAATGGTAATTGTTGTGAACATTATTGTTCTGTGTGCAGAACAATTGCTTGACAAAGACGTTGAGTGGGTGGATTGAATTAAAGTGTTGAGTAAATGATTCAATTATGTGAAATGCTTAACAGATCGTGGTTTATTTGGAATGCATTTTTTTGGAAGCTTACATATAAAGTCGGAACGAGTGGGAGAAGGAAGTCAAGTCAAGTTCTATCGATGAAGGTCTGAATAACATTTTGAAGTGGGAAAAAACAATTTGATTATATTTAATGCAAAAGAGATACAGCTATTTGTAAAAACGAGTCCATAGCAGGCTTGTCAGATTGGGCTATCTTTTTCCTAAATTTCCCACTGAAAATGCAGCATTTCTTATCTTGGGTGACTATTTTTCTATAGCGCTTCTCTCTTCCTAAATATACTCTTAAGAAATTCTACAATTTGCCAATACTTTTTGTTCACTAATTTTACTTATTGATTTTGTCATTTAAAACTAACCACAACTATAGTTTGTATTGTTCCATTTTTTTTTATAAGAACGTGTTTATTTTCTGTTAGTTTTAAAATAAAAATAAATTCTTATTAAAGTTTAAAAAAAAAAAACTGTTGTGTATTTGGGCATACTTTTCGGCTCGGATTTCGGGCCACAAAAATTTTGAAATTGGACTCAAAATCTGAGTCTTTTAGGGAAAGATATTTGAAAGGACGATGATAATATGCTGATACCAGAGAAGGCACCTAATTACGTAGGCACTCAAAAAATGTTTCCTTAACATGTTTCCTTTAAGTTGACTGAACTGACAGCGACTATCGAAGAAACCTTGGATTCCTTGGGTAGCAGTGGCTTAGCGTGGGTTGGGGCCGCCGGGCGCAGACCCAATTTATGCCGCCCCTATAATTTTTTCAAACACTAAAAAAAAAACCTTTGTCTGCGGTAGCAACCAGTTTTATCTACACATTATGTATGTCAAAAAAATTGGTAAAATTTCTACCTTTTACCAAGTTTCTACTTAACCCGAATTATCCCATTGTATGGTACACCTAATTTAAAAAATGTAAGCTCAGGAAAAAAAAAATTTAATCGATTGCTTTTTTGAATTATATCGTTAAAATATAAGTAGGCTAAGATATTTTTGTTTCAATTCAAACTTATTTTCGTCCAATTCGATGTAAAGTTGATGTGAAGTGCGCGTATTTTTCCGTAGCAAAACAATGTCGAGGAAAAGGTAAGTAATTTCTAATCAGTGTATTTAAATAAGTTAAACAAAGATTGTTTCTATAGCTAAAACATTAAAAAATAATAATAATCAATAATCTTGACAAATCTACTTTTGTATGGATGTGCATTTTGATGTACCGCATATGGTACAGTGGGATAATACATGTCCTTTTGGTTTTTTTAGGCTGACCGTTAATGAGATCATAAGGTGCATAGACGAAAGCGATGACAACGATTTCTACTCAGAAATACTAATCTTGCCGCCATTGCTGGAGGGGGATGTTACAGATGAGGATTCAGGTGAGGAAGATGTGGTTTGTGTAGACAATTGGCCTCGTAACCAGCTAGTGGCAGAAGTCGTACATCCGGAAAGCTTCGATGAAGAAGATGACATCCCACTTTCTTGTTTTGTCCCCAAAAAGAAGGCCCGAAATATGAACTTTTCGTGGAAGAAAAAAGACTTGGAGGAAACAGTAACAGACTTTAGCTACGAAGCCTGTGGGTTGAATCCATCTTCCTCTCCTCTGGAGCTGTTCTCGCTCTTTTTTGATGAAAGTTTATTTGAGCAAATAACAAATAACTCTAATTTGTATGCTCAGCAACACAATCTCCTGGCTGACATGCAGATTAGTGAGCTTAAAACCTTTATGGGAGTACTTATTTTGAGTGGCTATAATAGAGTGTCAAGACGAAGAATGTACTGGGAAAATGAAGAAGATTCCCAAAATATCCTAGTATCGAAATCAATCACTAGAAATAAATTTGATCACATATTCCGAGTACTACATTGTTGCGATAACACTCAACTAGATCCAAATGATCGTTACTCTAAAGTCCGACCTTTGTTTCATCACCTGCTTCAAAGTTTCTTGTTATTTGCTCCAGTTGTGGAAAATTACAGTGTGGATGAAGGTATGATACCATATTTTGGACGCCACCCTACTAAACAGTTCATAAGGGGAAAGCCAATCAGATGGGGCTATAAATTTTGGGTTGGAACGACTCCAACTGGATACATAGTTTGGTTTGAACCCTATCTTGGGTCGAAAGTGTCTTCAACTCCCAAAAACAAAGAGCATGCACTTGGAACGCAGGTTGTCCTAAATTTTTGTCATGCACTGATTGGACGAGGCTTAAATCTTAGCTTTCACTTATTTTTTGACAATTTTTTTTCTTCGCTCGAACTCTTTCAAGAAATAAACGCATTGAAAATAAGAGGCACCGGAACTATTAGAGATAATCGTTTATAAAACTGTTCTTCGCGTGGATCTGATAAAGCTTTAAAACAAAGAGGCAGAGGTGCTTATAGCTACGAACTATGTTCAGAACTTAATGCTGTTGTATGCAAATGGAACGATAATAACATTGTTAACATGATATCTAACTCTGTTCCAGTTCACCCAACAAATTCGGTCAAAAGATATTCTCGCGCTCAAAAAAAGGAAATATCGGTTTCGCAGCCAAAACTTATAAGAACCTACAATAAAAACATGGGAGGAGTCGATAGGTCTGACCAAAATATCGGTCTATATCGCATTGCCATCAGAGGGAAGAAATGGTCCTATCCACTGTTTGCTCATTGCATCGATATGGCAATTTCAAACGCATGGCAGCTGCATAAATACAATAAAGGTACACTGGACAATTCAGGCCACGCAATTTGAGGCCCGCAAGCACAGAAGATATCCGGTATGACCAACTTAACCACTTGATTGTCGAGCAAGACAAACAAACCAGATGTCGACTTTGCCATACTCAAGCGGCTACTCGTTGCGAAAAATGTGGCGATGCCTTACACGTGCGTTGTTTCAAAACTTATCACACCATGCAATAAACACTTATGTAACCATTCTTCAACAGTATTGAAATAAAACCTTACTTTCTATTCAAAAAATACTTAAAAGCATTTTGTATTAATATTGGGTTGTGATAGTGCATTATCCCATTGTACCATATAGGGTACACATCATCCCCAAGAAATGGTAAGTAATTTTTTTTTTAGTTTTGTAATTTAAAAAAAACTACAGAAAGTGGCCGAATTTCCAAAAATCATATAAAAATTACAAAAAAAAATCTATGTGATAATTCGGGTTAAGGCGTTTCCAACAATCGGGTAATTTTTGGTAATAAATATATAATTTTAATTACATATTCTATGCAAAGAACGTCGCATTGACACAACACGAGATAAAAAATGCTTATTTTTTATTTTCATAAGGACGTTTAAAAACACGACTTATTCAATATCTTACAAATCAAAAAATACCACGAACTTAATCGGAAAGAGTGTATCCAAAAAAAACAATTATTTTGCTATAAGAAAATACTGTCAGTTTAGAGAAGAATCTGCATAGAAACTCGTAGATATCAAAAGCAACAAAAAACACAAGAACATGGACAAGGACAAGTGAACCGTTCAAATTAAACACATTTATATATCTATTTTTTCTTCTTATTAGAAATGCTAACTGTTCGTATCTACATTGGGTCTGTTCCTTTACTTTTGTAGTAAAAAAGGAAAATACTGTCAAAATGGAAGTGGTGGGGATTAGTTCTGTCACAGAGAGGGACACTTACGAAAAAGTTAGGGAACGCTTTTGTAGTAAACTATGAAAAATGACAGATACATAATTTAAATATTCAAAAAAGTGGTACGAAAACTCTGATAAGCTTTAGGAATTTGCTAATTTACATCATCTAAGGAGCGATGAAAGAGATCTGAAATTAATCGAACTTCTTCTTGATGAACCCGAGTATGTGGAAGTGTTTGTACTGATTGAACTAAAAGCATTCGAGGAGAGGAAAAACCAACACTGCATTAACAATTATATGGTGGAGATTGCTCCTTGCTACAGCGAGGAAGAATTTCGTTGCCATTTTCGAAAAGAGTTGATAAAATTTTAATACACATGAAATCAAAACAAATTCACACATTTATGCTAAATAGGGCAACAAATTTCAAATCAGCTGTTAATATTAAAGTGGCTAACAGTCTTTCCAATTCTTACACCAAGAAATTTTTTGAGTAAAAATTCGTAAGATTCTCTCGGCGACGCTCGCTTTTACGAATTTTTTGATTTAAGGAACAGCATTGATTAAAAATTCGTAAGAATAAGTAAAAATTATTAAGATTTAAAAGTAAAGGAACAGACCTCTTATGTGAGAAATCGCTACCTTTTTTTTTTCTTATTAGGTATCTGGGTAATTAATTTTCAATAATAAGGAGCACGGCAAACGAGACAAGACTGCAACTTCTATTGCCAACTAGAATGTTTTCTTATGTTTGCAAACTTCACTGCGTTTGAGCAACATTTTACACAATTACATGAACTCATTAGAAAAGTATTTACTTGCAATGTTAGCACTCAAATGTACACTAGGAGTTGCATATTATGTCGAGGGAGTGTCTCCACTAATAACCTATATTATATACGTCTAATACCTTCCCTAACAAAAGCAAAAACAAAATAACTAATTCGCACGAACTCCAGCCTCCAGTTGGGTTTTCGTTTCTGATAAAATGTTGTTGCATACTAGGGAGCAGCGTTGATTGGATTTTGTTGTGAAGCAACACAAACTGTGAAGCAGTGTTAATGCTGGTAAACTTTCTATATAAATTCGTTGGACTAAAAAATAATACGGTTTGTAAGTTTTATTTATTTAAAAACTGTAACCGCTCAAAATTTTCGCCCCCAGCAAAGTGCCGCCCGGGGCTTATGCCCCCTTTGTCCCCCCCCCCTCGCTACGCCACTATTGGGAAGGTAGGTCAACCGTCTTAATTTATGGTGAAGTCAACAAGGGTTGACAGGTCTTGAACTAGTTTTTAGTTGCCTTCTCCGGTATCAGCATATTAGCATAGTTCTTTCAACTATCTTTCCCTTACTGAGTCAGGTTTAGAGTTCAATTCTGGATTTGCAGCTTCTTAATACAACAAAACGAACAACCCCGCAACTGCCTGACGGTTCCTCTATATTTATTGTTTAAGCTCCAATTCCTGTATCAGGTACAGGGTCCGGCAAACTCTCACCAATTGTGGCGACAGCTGTGCGGAAGGAACCGTTAGATTTACGAGGTCTTAACATATTTTTACCAGTTGAAGCCGTGGAGCCGGTGACGGTAGAGCCCAGCGTTTTTGTACAACAGTTCCGCCCGAAATAATAAGTCGGTCACTTCGGTTCGACGTGAATTTCGTGGCCACTTCAACGTCCACAGAAATAGAGCTGTTCCTTCGCAAAAAACATTCTTGGTAGGATTGAAGCACTGTGTATAATGTGTAAACGAGGTGTTTGACAAGCATTTCTGCTCAGCAGCATACTGCTGAACTTGGCATCAATGATCGTTCGATAGTGCGTATTTTGCTTCTGGAGCGGCAATTATTCCACCTCTACAAATTGGCCAATCTGCAACTATTGTACACTCGGTATCACAACGACTGACCTTTTTTAACATTCACTGCCCTCCTCGGTCCCCTGATTTATCAAGTTCTTTTTTTTTTCTTATGGAGTTAACAAAATTCACGTGCTTCCAAGAACAAGCCCCGAACACTGGAAGAATGGAAAGATGCGTTTTGCTTGGAGCTTCCCAAATCGACCGACTAACGTCTTAAAGTGTGGATGCCAATTCCAAGGAATGCCTCCAGAAGTGAATCGCTGATCAAGGCCACCAAGTGATTGATGTGATTTTCCATACTTAATTTTCGCAAATTTCACGAAAATACAAACCAGGATCTGCCAGTAATTTTTTGCGGAAAAATTAACGGGTTTATGATTTTTTGAAAACCGTCCGACCTTTCTGTCGGAAACAAACTTCCCTGGGGTCATCGGCGGAAAGGCCAATGGCAATGGTCGTGGGCTTAGATCCTTTGTGATGTTGGGCGTTACTATTCGTGACGTTTCCTTTCGGCCTGCACCTGCGATATGGGAAGAGGTTCCCCGATCCACAAGTGGAGGTTATGCGGGTCTCGTCTTTCATCGGAAGGTCGTTATGACCTCATCGAGTTTTCACAGTGGGATTCTTCTCCAAACATGAATTAACTGGTCAACGCATTTCTATTGAATAAGGAGAACTAAGAGAACTGAATAACCTAATTGATCATGCGATTTAGTGCAGAGGAATCAGATTGCGGCTACAAGTCTCAAAAATGCGACTTCCTTATTGTTTTCCTAGGGCGGCTGGTAGAATTCGAGTAAGGAATACCAAAATGGTCAGTGTTTGATATCTTTTTTTTCAGTCTACACCGTCTTCTTGAACGTTCCAAAAAAAACTCCTTGTCCTTCAGGTAGGCGGCCCCTGGGAAGGCTTACGATGATATGGATCCATCAAGTAAGTGGTTTCTTTTCTTTTCATGGAGTATTCTGATGATTAAGAGTAGGTGAGGAAAGATCGGCAATAATTAATTAAAGGCCGACTACACTCAAGACGCTTGTAGTAAAATAAATTATTGTTGGTGCAACAGGTCTGTATAAATTGTTTAGTGAATGGAAGGGACCTCCAAATCTATGCCGAGTCCAAATGGATGTATTGAGAAGCACTTCCATGACAACATTATTTTATTATGTCCGTCAGACAATTCCAAGAGTTGGCCCAGTTAAAAAAAATCTTTAAAATTACATTTTCAACAATCTTATTTGGCAAAAATGAGCCCAAATAGCAAAACTGTTGATTTATGAATGGAGTTTTTTGCGAATCCTTGATCCTTGAAAAATTAAAAACGAGTTCTTGATATTAAAACTAACAGTTAACACATGAACGCTTAGCATAGATTTTTTTTTTAAATCTCAAAACTCTTCGCTTAACAATCTTTTTTTTTTTGCAAATACAGCTTTGCGCTGTGGCAAGTTAGACCAGGACTTTCAAAGTGATGACTATGGTGAATATCAGTCTTTCTTTATGTCAATTTTCGGGCAAACGATATTGCCCCGCATGTCTTGCACATTTAAACATAAGATAAGTTCATAAGTTCGAAAAACTACCCTACAGGCCATTCCTATGGGTAGATATAACTAGTTCACTGAAATACCTCCGAAACTATACTTTATCAAAGAATTAAAATTCCACACAACACCTGCTCTAGCTTGCTCCTTGCCATAGTTCCGCACCTGTCTGTTTAATTGTAATACATGCAGAAACACAGCGCCACCGTTGCTCGCGTCATGACAGTAAACTGCCCGAATTCAAATTATGGCAGCAATTAAGGTACATTTTTACGACTCCTTGGTGGGTAAGATACCCACCGCCCATATGAACACCTGACTGTGGATTATGACTTTTGCTATATATGCCTGCGGCCCGCCTCATGTCTATTCCTCTAGCTTAAATACAACCTCTCAATGACAACCGAACGAAAACAGTTCGATACTGCACGCAAACAGTGTAGGTACTTGCGTACCTGTTCTCCTATCAAGGAAGGTCATAAACTATCTGTGTAAATGCAAAGATACGATCTAATAGCTCATTCGAGTTTCATATCGAACTGGTTTGTATATCAGTTGATTTAGCAATCCTTCTGATGCGGATTTCTGTTTGCCACGGCTGAACAAGTTGCGCAAAATCAATCGACTGCAGGATGAATCCGTGCTGCGGTCTGTCTATTCCAAAAAGTATTTTTTGCTTTGTGTGTGTTTTTTTTTTAATTAACTAAACGTGTATCTTCGCACATAACACACATAAAGCTGATAATTTGTGGCCAAACAAATACATAATCCATTGAGATTGGTTTCGATGCTGATGGTAGTATCTGCGCAATCTTTCATTCGTAGTCGGAAACATTGCATTCAGGTTGCAGATGGTTTTTGCCGGTACATACGAACAATGTTCTCCATATCGTACCGTTATGTGATTACCGTTCAGTGAAAAAGAGGTTATAGGAGTAGCTTAGGAATGAAGTACTTCTTTGTTAGGGGAGCTATATTTCTGAAAACGCCAGAACTCGAAATGTGAATTTGAACAGATTGTGGCTCAGTGGGCGGACAGTGTGCTGGACTACTGAGCGAGGGGTCTCAGGTTTCATCTGCGGAAAAATACAAATTATACGTCTTAACTGTTTAATTTTTTTCGAATTGTGTCTCACTTTGGTGGGACAATTTGTTCTATTATTCAATATGAAAAATAACCCAAAATTGAAAAATAACCCAAAATTGCTTCAAAAACAAAAAAAAAAATGTTAAAAGGGCCATAATGGACAAAAGCCCAGCTAAAACTTGCGTATTGCAGAGCTCATTATAGGAAAGATAACAAAAAAATTTTCAAGGGGGCGTTTAACCCCCCTCTACCGGCCGTTGAAATTTTGAAAAAAAACAAAAAAAAAAAACTGTAACTACTTTGTAACCTTTTTTTTTCAATCTTTTTGTAAATAAACTAAAGCATATTCTACCCAATCAAATGTGTTTTTGGTTGCATTTGACAGGTTATTTTGACATCTCTTATACGGCGGAATTAAAAAATACCTCAAACCTTCATTGGTTCAAAAGTTCTGACGTTCAATAGTTCAATAGTTCAAAGGTCCAAAAGTTCAAGGGTTCAAAAGTTCAAAGGTTCAAAAGTTCAAAGGTTCAAAAGTTAACAAGTTCAAATTTTCAAAAGTTCAAAAGTTTAAAGGTTCAAAAGTTCGAAAGTTCGAACGTTTAAAGGTTTATAAGTTAAAATAAGAAGGTTTGTAATGCTATTTCTAGCTAAATGTCTTGAGCTACGGGACCGGAAACTCAGCACAAAAATAGTACTGTAATCAAACATCAATATGAAATATATTTTTTTTTTAATTTTCGTCAATGTGCTCTTCTGGCTTGACACTTGACAGAGCACTTCTCGAGCTCGATTTTCTCCGAAACCATTGGAGCACAAAAATCAGAAATTAAATGTTGATTTTTGAAAATAAATTTGCTCTGCCAAGTGCTCTCGTTCTAGGATCTCACAAGCATATTGGTCGATACGTAGACGGTTTTAAGGATCCACTACCTTTAACAAAACCAGAAAGTACAATTGCATTGTTTGCAAATTGTCTCTTTTGATCGGCTGACTTGAAGGCCATATTCGACGTGATTCCCAGAAAAGGAAGTAATAAACGTCTGCCGGCTGCATATGCTACAACTTTGTACCTTAGCTAAAGGTCTTTAGTATTTATATCGCCTGATGCTGCGGTGCGTCACATTGGATTGTCATATTAGAGCTCAGGAAAGGCTTGGATGCAAGATCTTATCTCAACGTTGTTGAAGACTTTCTCTATATCAAGAAAAGCATTGATGGAGAGAGATTTATTCTTCGAACATACAATTACGGTAGTAATAAAGCTACTGAGCTATTAGGGATTCATGGGACAAATTAACTTTATTATTCAAGAGAAAGTGCTAGTGCATATTTGTTTATACCTATACCTACATACCCCCATCTCATTCGTTTTACATTGTATCTGCTTGCTAACTTCCAACAATCCCAATCCATCAACTAAAACTCATTCATTGCTCCAATTTTGACAGGCCTTACAATGCAACCAGTCGATGAAGGTACACACACGCCAAGTTATAACAAATGAACTTCTTAGTCCAATCATTGCTTCAATCAATTATTGCCACCACGAGTCTGGCCGATAGTATCCTGTCGGTGGCTCTGAGGTTAGAAGATATGTCTTAGATATGGCCAGTGATACATCAAGCTTAACCTTACCAGCTGAACCATGGATACATTATCCGTGGAGTTTGCTCTATACGGCTGTCGGTGTCCACTGTTGGAAGTGAAATAAATTCCTGATCACTACCGCAGATAGGCAAGGGTATCATGCACAAAAGATATGCGAAGTCATGTTGTGTGGTATAAATTAATGCCGGCCAGCTACTGGAATGTAAGTGCATAATGTATCACTTCTGCGATAGAGAGAGTGTGTGTTAATAACTTTTAAGATAAGCCACGACATGAAGGCGTTGATTGGTATGAAGTACCCAGAAAAATATCGTCTTAATTTGGCGGTGAAAGTACACACAAATATTCAACAAAGGTTTGGTCTAGTTTTGGAGCAGATGAGGTGCCGATTTTGATAGAAACCACGGATCTACTATACAATTTGCGGTCTCAGCTGTGGTTGCAGTTAGATACTTTTGATCGTTGCCGACTTGGTGTCATTGTAAAACTTTTCCACGTGACGGGCCTATTTATCTTTACAGAAATAGCTAACCTATTCAATTACAGAACCAGCTTTGGACACATGTAAAACGCACGTAGGAATGTGCTTCGAGCAAGTGTCTACCTTTCCACAGTCGTTCGACATCAAACACTTTTTGTTAAACATAAAACACCCAACAGCCTATTGCATTCCGCGACAAATATTTCCGTCCAGCAGACACGTCTGTTCGCATTAAATCCACACTCTAGTCACAGTCTGGGGCGCTGCATGTAGTCAGAGTCACCCGCTCTAAAACGCCAACCGCACAAGTGGTCATTGGAGTCAGACGGGCAGTTTGAAAAAACAACTTCTCAATTATCCACAATAAAATTCCATGTGGGAATATTCAAATTAAGTATCTTGGTATGTGGATGGTCACACTCTCTATTGTGGCGCCGCAATAGGCGTCTGCATAGGCGTTTTCCCCATGGAGTGTTTAAATGCACCCAAAGGGCGAAAGATTTGTGCAGACGAGTATGCGGAAAGTCCTATGGGAGTGCTAGTCCCCACTCTCTGCGGCGAATAATCAACGATTTTTATAATGGTTTTCAATTTTCAACCGACGACAAGCGCACTCGACACCACTTAAGTCGCGATTATTTTCATTCGATTACCATTAAGAGAATTTGTCGCGATTTCTGGTATTTGAGACATTGTATCGCTGGTTCAATCATTGCTATTTTGACCGTCTCTTTGGGGCTGACCTCGAGCACCAAACCTAACGCTACAGAGTGATAGCATGAGAACGATGGTCCAATTTATTTGTTTTGAGATTTGTTTCTATAACTGGTGGACTGAATACTTACTTTAGTTTGGCGCTCGAATGTTTTAGAAAATAATTTGTCTTAACAAAATTTGTCTTTGCTTATAATATTTTTTTTTGTCCTTTCAATTGAGAAGCAAGAATAATAATAATAACAACAAAAACTAATTTCGGAAATAAATCTGTCAGCAGAGTTGATACTATCAAAAACTATAGTGAATTTTGTGTATACATTTGGTCTCCGCGATATCTACTTATAATCATTTTTATTGTTTAGTTCAGGGTACATTTTTCGACTCAAATTTTCTATTAAAAGCTGCATATTGTGAACAGTGTTGCCATCCAGAAGGTTATGATGGAATATCCCAGGTGGACTGTTAAAAAATCCGTTTTCGATGGACTTTTTCCCTTCTCGTTAGAAAAAAAAAGCAAAGACAAAAATAAAAGAAACGCCTTTAAAAAAAAAATATATTTAATGACTTAATTTTTTTTAAACTATTTCTTGAGTCGGCATGACACTATAAATTTTTTTTGGGCTTTTCAGACTTTTAAAATGAAACAAGAGCAGTAGGAACGAGGAGTTACAACGAAAATTCCCGATAGGAGTGAGCGCGTACAAACCAAACTTATTAATGTAGACATATCAACAAAATTAATTAAAAATGTATTCAGTTTATATTTTTCAGCTGCTGGCAGGTTTTTTTTTTGACATTTCAAGATTATCTGAAAATGAATTCGTTTGAAAATTTGTGGATGCTTTGCAACCCATTTCATAATACACTTTTACGGCCATTTTATTCACTCTCTTTAATCCGGGTTAAAACTTACACCCGGATAGGGTGCATAGTAAAAAATATGATGTGTGTTTTTGTTCATTGCTTTTAATTTAATAGCTTTTTGAATTCATTACATTACTATTATTGTGTAGATAGCTAAAAATAAAAAATAAAAAGTTCTTTCTCAATATATTTTAATAAAAATGAAAAAAAAAAACACAAAACTGTTGTCACATAACAAATCAAAACAATTTTCAATGAAATGTGACAAACAACAAAAAACAAATGTCAGTATTTGTCAAATTTGACATTACTAAGATTTAAAACGGTTAAAAGTGTTTTAAGTCCGCATTTAAGTCCATCTTCAAACCAGCAGGTCTATTGCATATTTTTCAGTGATTAGTATGGACACAGGTTTAAATTGTCGGGCCTAAAAAATGCGGATTAATGGTCGTGTGTAAAATTAACTTAAGGTCTTCGAAAGTGGTAGAAATTTCGGGCTCTATGGAAAATGCGACTTATTATTACCTCTTTGACGTATGAAGCCATCTTGTTAATTTTTGTAGCTTCAGAGCCTGGCGCAACAACAACTTCGTATAATTTTTATGGTGGCTTCATAACTTTTCTTCGGTTTCTTCTATACACATCCTTCCAACGAGCTACTCAGCTACCATCTTTCAACGCGTATATAACCTACAAGTTGGTTATATGCGCCGGCATTTCATGAGAGTTTCTTTTCTAAGTTTATAGCACATAACATCGAAAGACGAAAGTAATGTCCATTTGGAGACCAGCATCAACCCACTGATTTTTATTGTCCTTGATGACAACTTCTATACTCTCACATAACTAGCGTTTGCAATTTTGTATCAAATTTCATCCTAAACAATCTTCAAACGTGCAACTTTATAGCTTGAAACGTTGTCATTGCTGTGCATGTCCCGGACAATGATACTAAACTTCAAAGTTTAGTGCTCCATCATGAAGGCAATTTCATAGAAATTTCACAGCGGCTTCCCCATTAACCACCCATCAGGATGGACTTGAAACTTCGTTCCGAACTACTGCACAGATGTGATACACAAGTCGGACACCGTGTAAGTATGTAAATTACGCTCAATGGCCTAGTAAATCATGACAGAATGCACTCGAGAGGCAATTCCCCCCTTTGAAAGTAAGGCTCACTTACGACTCATGAATTAATTGCCAAAAGTAGTCTTAGAAACAGAAAAAGAAGTGGCTCCATAAATTTTGGGCTAATTGAGGCTCACATCGTGTACCCGCCCACTTCGTTAGCCAGATACGAGTACATCGTGTCTCGTTGCACGTTTACAAACTCAATTTAAATGCAAAGACACACTCTCAACGTGTAGCTGCAGTTTACTTTGATCTTATCAAAGTGGGTTATCACTTCCTACAGGTGTTTTATGTGCGCACACAGCCACGTTTAGGATTCGCCTGCAAATGGCTTAATTTTCTTCAGCCATTAGGAATGGCGTACCGGTAGCTCAGCTGGTCTTCGGCTTTTCGAAATTAATTGATTTTCCCAATAACATTATTGATGGCCCGTTGGGAAAAAGGCCGCTGGCTAATACAATCTAATGGTTGGTGGGAGACGACTGGCAGCAGATATACTACGTACATTTGCATATTCGTGTGCACAGCTTTATTGGGGTCCCAGCTTCGTGTTTGGCTTTAAAAATGTGCACGCGACTGAGGCACGACGATAAAGTTGTCATAATTTTATGTTTCCATTAGGATGCATCATCTGCCTGGCAGCTGTGCACCAGCCCAGGAGGAATATCCATCTATGGGGAATCTCATCTCTGTGACAGAGTGGAAGTTTAAGTTTTATTGGGCAATGAAAGATAATTGCTATGATTTGACTGGCAATTATGTTCTTCCTTTTGATGGTTATTCCGGTGAAAGCGTCTAATGGGATGGTGATTCTATTAAGTGAGATAGTGTAAGCTCGAAGGTGAACAGAAGTCCAATTGGGTAAAATATAGCGAGAAGTAGATAGGAAGACAAATCGACTGGTAGTTTAAGAATTTATTACAGGGAATTGTACTTAAATTGGGTTTGGGAATTATTTTATACTTTGAGGAGATTGATGAATTTTTTACAACTTCGTATAAAGAGGTTTACAAGGCTTAGCCGCATTTAGGGCGAATACTTTTTGAATTAGTTTGAGGTATTTAGTTTTAATTGTATAGCATGCTATTTTACACAGGTATGTTAATTATTACTTTAGGTGACCACTTGTCTTTAGGAGGAGTATAGTTTTTCTTGAATTCCATTTATTTATCTAGATTTATGTCCAGTGCCATTCCATCCCTGAATTATATTGCTTCCAAAGGTAATATCTGCTTTCCCGGACAAGCAATTTTTGTACCATTGCAGATCTCCTAAATCCATATCTATCTTTATGTCTATATATGTAAAAGAGAATGAAGTCCGTGTGTGTGCGCATAACTCGAGAACGGATTGTACGATGTTAACGATTTTGGGCTTGAAGGTTTCGTTTTGGACCAAGGAAGGACTATTGATTTGGATTTCCTAGTAAAGTTATAGATTCTTTATGAAGTAATAAAATATTATTTCAAAACCACTCTACCGATTTCAATTAAATTTTGTTAATGGGTGTGGTTGGTTCCAGTTTGAAAGATAGGATAGTTTTGGAGCCTAAAGGGATGGAAAAACAGGTTGTGGAACCTCCCATTCAAAAAAAAAATAAAAAATTAAATGTTATTTCTAAAGTTGTTGGTATAATTAAAATTATAAGTGGACATTGTCAAAATAAAGCAGTTTGCGGGATAAGGTCGGGACTAAATACGGAAAGCACGGGCAACACCGGGTAGGTACAACTACATATATATAAAAGAGAATACGTCCGTATGTGCACTCAAAACTCGGGAACGGATTGTTGGATATTTACGATTTTGGGGTGGTGGATTCTTATTGGCCCAAATAAGGACATCGTGAAAACAAAACTTCAACGGGATTAGATTGAATATAGAAGTCTGTGTGGAGAACCGCACTTAAAAAAAAGGCTGGATAGAAAGATGGGTAGTGCAACAAAAATTATTTAAAATTTTGAATCTTTTAATTCTTTGGATGTTCCGGGTGAAATTGAAAGTGGGCTCAGTTATAATTTTGTTGCGCAACCTCAAGGCTCTGAAAGCTTGCAACGGAATGCGTTTGATTTGATTGTGAAGAATCTGAAATCAAATTCCGCGTATTCCGCTTATTCAGAACGATTTGCAATAGTATGTGGCGTGCTCACGTGTGTACAAAGTTTCCGCTCTGTACGTCTTGTACCATAATGCACTTTAGTGCAAAAGCGAAGGGTTGGCCTAGTTTCTCACAACCACTCGTTTTGAGTGAGGTTTTTGTTTTTAATTATTTCTGGGACGAATGGGAGGAACCTACAATTTTATGCCGAGTCCAAACGTCTAATTGAGGAGCTGTTTCATGACAGTTGTGCTCTCGGATGTTTGTCAGACGTCAGCGAGAGATGGCGCAGTGGAAAAGAAAAATTCTTTAAAAATTAAATGTTTTGTTTTTTTTTCCGGAATCCCCGCTGAGTAGTCAAACACACAAACCACTAGGCCATTGAGTCTACATCCTTTAGTTTCAATACTACATTTTATCAGCGTTTTATACTAAAACTTTTTTTTTCAAAACTCACTGCCTTACTCTCATAAAATACAAAAATTAAAAACATTAAATCCAACACTTCTATAAATAGATTGAGCTATTAATCAGCCTTCTGCTTTATGCAGAAGCTGAACTAATGGAAAGATCAATAAAGTTAGTATCTTGAAATTGAAAAATGATTATGTTTGGCGATTGTAATCTTTATTTCCTAATGAAGCGAGCAGTGTTTTTGCGACTAGAGAAGTTTTTCAGCCTATCTACTCTTAAGCAATTTGCAAAAACAAGAAAAAAAGAGACTCCAACTTTTGGTTGTGTGTTCAACTTTTAACTTTCTTCAACAGACTGCGGCTAATTGGGGTGGGCTTTTTATACACAAAATAGTAATGGTCACTTGCGTAGTTCTATTTTGGATGTAAATAACTACACGTTATATTTTTTACTTTTAAAATTATTTGTACAGTGATTTAAACTCTTTTTTTTTGTTTTTGTGTAGTATTTTAAATTGTATTATTGGACAATTATATAAAACTGTAGTGTTGAAGTTCTTATTTTCATAATAAAACATAAGGCTTTTATGATGACTGTTACACTATTCATAACAAAAAGTATACATTACATAGATTGGCTTATCAGCCGCCTGCTGGTTTGTGTTTAATACTATAAAATTATGGAAAAGGAGAGAATGCATGATTTTGTTACAATTGAATTAGATAAGTAAATCGGTTAAAATGAGTTGAATTTGCTAACAAAAGGTTTTAAAACTAGATAAATAAATAAGTGAAAAAAAGTAAGATGAGTAAGATAATTAAATGAAAAGAATTGCGATACAAATTTCTTATCAAACAACATAATAGGCTTTGAGTGCCCCAATAAAAAAATGGCGCAAAAACAAATAATTAAAAAACTCCCCAAAAAATATACATATAGATAGTTAGTAAAAACAACGTTTGATGGTCTGATTGGGGTGCTTTTTCATTATGTTGCGGCTTTTTCGTCATTGATAATTTGGCGTAAAATTTAATTGTTGTGTATGAAATTATACCCCAATTTAATACTTTTGGCGTATTTTTTTAGAATTAGAATGAAGAAAATAAATAATTTGCAATAGATGAAATATGAAAAATGTCCCCAAACTCAATGTATAGACCCAAATTACAAAAAAAAAAATTCAATAAAAGGAAACGAATTGTCAACTGTTCAACGTTTTGCCTGCAATACGGATACTTATAGTTTTGCCAGCTATCCACCGCTACTGCCTCGGCCATTAATTTAAAGTCGCACTCAGAGCAAAGTTTTAAGGGCTTGAAGGCAAAAAATACAAGAATATTTGCTCGCAACGCTCCGCAAACTACGCAATGGCCTGGCTATTCTCGTACAGGGAGTGACACAGTTTCGTCCTGTTCGTCATTGTCCGTTCAAAGTGCATCAGCTGAATTCGCTCGAATTTTTGACTTTTATTTTCTCAAATTTTCTAAAGTTAAAAATTTAAGTTGAGCTGAATTCTAATTTTATGTATTTTTTTTTTTTTTTTTTTTTCAATTTTCTAAAGCTTAAAGTCTACTCAGGTTTTCAAATACCTAACTTTTAATTTTAGCTCTAGAATTTTTCAAGGATTTCCAAAAACGAAATGAGGCACATCAGGCGTTCGGAATGAACAAAATAATGAAAGACGTACCTTTTCAAAATATTCGACATATATGACGAGAAGTTGTTTGAAAAATCCCTTCGGAGCAATCTAAAAGTTGCATTCATTAAAATCCGGCGGTGACCTTCAGAAATATTTTCTTTGATAAGATCGATCGTTTTGCATAAATTATACAAAATGCAAGTTAGCTATTCATCGAAGGCGCTTGTGTATGTGTATAGGACTGTTTCTTGTCAACAATTACTTTAAAATTAACAACCGCCAACTTAACTGACTCAACTGCCACCTGCCAAGTACCTACTTTTTCGCATAAAGTATCAATAGGCTTTTTGTCAGGGAAAGCTATTTTTAAAAAATCTATTTGGACTCAAGTAGAAAACTGACCTGAGTCATTTTGACGTGTAGTAACGCCGCATTTAGTTTGGGTTAAGTCGCTTTATCTGATCATTCATGAAGACTATACGTTCCTCCTTAATCATGACTATACTTGAGCGAATCATTTGCATTAGTGTATAGCCCCCGATGGAAGCAATTCCAGCTTGAAAGGGAAGCGTTGGCTGTGCACAGTGACTTCTACAAACTTACATCTGACACCTGCGTTTTTACCTGAACGTTATTTGTTCGAAGATAGGTGAAGATTGTGCGGAGTTATACCGCAACTTTGTTTGGCTTGAAATTAGAAGTTTAGACACTCTTGACTTTTTGTTTCAACAGAACAGTGGGACAAGCCACACATCGGACGAAACACTTGAGATTTTGGAGGCAATCTTTTTGGGTTTGTTTAACCTTTGGAAGGGCCAACGTCAATTGGCTGCTATGATCCCCGATTTAAGAGGCTATGTCAGCCCCCAATATGTTCTTTTGCTCTTTAAGTTTTTGAAGAGGTTCCTACAGCTCTGTGTTTTGGTAAAACAAACAATTTACTAGGCTATAATAATAGCTTTCATTGCGGGTTCACTTGGTAGATGTTTAAACAGATTTTCTATGTAATATGGGTATACTACGTACTGCACGTACACATTTATACAGTATACGATAGCTGACAATCATTATGCTGTAATTTCAATTGGTGTTTCCGTAGCTTACGTTCCTACAGCCATTTAATTAAGTAGTTTATTTGATTGGCCCTAGCATTTAGCCTCTTAAACATAGAATCTGTTCAGGAACCGTTGTATTCGACGTGTATTGAATTTTTTAAATAACATGCACATCTTGGTACGACTTACCGACTAAATTTGCGATAGCATTGTAATTTCTACTCCATTAGTCCTTCTCTTATTTTTTTAAAAAGCGGTACCTTGAAGAAGTATATTTTTTAGTATTAGATTTCCCCCCAATATGATTCTTTTCGGAATCAATTTACAGAATCCTGTATACTTCTTATAAATCGCTATATTTTTGAGTTACATGTAAGGATGAGAGCTTGCTTTAGTTACGGTGATTTCTGATCTGATCATTTATTGTTCCCGCCGTAGAATACAACTGATCGCATGTATTTCAGCCCTCGAATCAGAAGTTTTTTACCCATTTGGTTGGCCAAACATTCTCTGTCCGACCTTTAACTAGCTTCTTTTGTATATGGATTTCAAGTTTCTGTCCTGAGGCATAGGAAAGGTTTGCTACAAAAATCCTTCCTCAATGGCGAACGGGAACTAGCTGAATGCTTCTTTGAATCGTGGTAGCAAATTCGACTCCATTGTTCATTGGAACCATTCGGATACCAATCTACTATTGTGTGGTTAAATATCCGACATGTGGGTAAACACATGCTCAGCTCAGGGTGCAGCCTTGTGCAATATTAGACCTTATCGATCGGACGTTACATTGAACATGGCACAAGCAAAACCAACATTTTCACCTGCCACTTGTAAACACAATCCACTGCGTGCTGAATTAAAGTTCATCTTGATTGCCCAAAGTTACACAAATACCAACACCATAATCTAGCCATACAAGCCCCCTAAAAAGACACACTTCAATCGCATGTGGGAGTTCGCGCTTCCAAAGGTTGATCTTACCTCTTGTGCGAAATTTGCACTATCATGTAGCATGCACACACGACAATTGCATCGTAAATCTCCTCCAGATGCATAACAACGAACGACCCGCCTGAAGGTCACATCTCCGCTAGAAATAGAAATAGATACGAAACGACACAGTCCAGAATGTCGTAGGAGGAAAACGCATGTATGCCTATCATGCGCCCAGTTATCATCTGTCAGATGGACAGGCGTGTAAATCAGCCGCTATCACTCGACGGGAGAGACGCCGGTGTTTGCCTTTCAACTCGCCAGCGTATTAAGATTAATAGAATCCACAGGTGGTAACGGATGGAGCATTTTCTGTTGCTGCCTTGGGATACCGCCAGCAAGTTGCATAGAACATTTTTGCGCAGTATCTATCAATGGAATCCCGCGCTTAGAGTGGCGCATGCTTGGCTGATTGGAAACGTGTTTTTTTCTCTCCATGCGATTTAATTCGAAAGTCAAATCAATGCAGGTGCGGTTGTTTGAGGTATGGTGGTTGGAGTAGACGGTAAAGGAAAGACAAACAATTTCCTTGTGTTACTGATGCAAACGTGCGAAGACGACTTTTCCCCGGCGCCGGAGAGTGACGAAAGCCAAGTTAAGTTAAGTGAACTGATTCAGTTTGTAGGCTTGATTTGCATTTCAAGATGCACGTGATGATTTGATTAGATTAGATCAGTGGCAGTGGGTTAGGTAAGTGGATTTGCATGGCACGGAGCAGTCCCAGATTATTTTAAAATGTGCAAAACTGGCTCCTAGAGTCATATCTAGCACGTGGTATGTAGCGCTTTAGAGAGATGAAGCAAAATGAACTGTTCTGGAAGTTGCAAACTTTTTTAATGGATTCAAACACATTGGAAAAACAACATCAATGCATCAACTTCGATGTCGGACATAAATTGGCAACTGACAACAAATTTTGTGATCTTCCTTTTCACCAGTCTGCTGTTAAAGCGATCATGTTCCTGTCGATGTCGTAGTACAGGGTTTTCCAATAAGAGGTGGTATTTTAGTATTCAAAGAAAAATGCCATTTTTTGAGACAAATGATCGGATGTTTATTTCATAATAAAGAGGAAGGTATGCCGTTAATAATGAAGAACAACATCAGCCAAATGGCCACCACGAGCACGCATACAGGACCATATCCTTTTCATGAAATTTTCCATAACCAAATCCCAAAGTGGCAGCCCAATGTCCTCGATAGCCTCACAAATTTTATCTTTGAGGTCTTGAATCGACGCTGGGCTATTGGCGTAGACCTTATCTTTCACGTGGCCCCAAAGGAATAAGTCGCAAGCTGTTAAATCACAAGATCTCGGTGGCCAATTGTGATCACCTCTTCGAGAGATAACATACGGTCCGGAAACTTTCATGCATTTCAAGGACCCAATCAGCAAAGACACGACGTTGTTGATGATCGGCCGGCTTGA
Source organism: Cheilosia grossa (assembly GCA_963082955.1). Taxonomy (NCBI): domain Eukaryota; kingdom Metazoa; phylum Arthropoda; class Insecta; order Diptera; family Syrphidae; genus Cheilosia; species Cheilosia grossa. The sequence goes on from OY720148.1 coordinate 30,598,380, forward strand.
GTTCTTGTGTTAACTGAACTTTATAAGCCTTAAGACCCAAGTCTTTATGCAAAATACGGTGTAATGACGTTTGTGGAATGCCTAATTCCAAAGAACGACGAGGAATGGACAAACCTGGGTTTTCTTCAACACTTTGGGCTACAGCAGCAATATTCTCAGTTGTTCTTGAGCGACGTGCAGGGTTTTATTCTGTGACTGCAAGATTTTCACCATTTTTGTAGTGAATTTTAATAATTTCAATGCGTTGTTGAAGCGTGTATTGTTCCATTTTGAGTAATGGCGTAGTTTTTACTTGTCAAATGCCAAAGAATAAAAGCTTCAAAAGTGACAGCTACCGAAATAGCGGGTCATTCATAATAACACCCCTTATGTTTATTTTAGGTACAGAATTTTAAGTTGGCAACCATATTTTAACTGGCGGCCATATTGTCAGTTGTCAAGTGATTTATTTTTAGTTTGGTTTGACATTTCAACATGAATAGACTGACGCCTGAACAAAGCTTCCAAATTGTGCAAATTTATTTTGAAAATCATTGTTCTGTTCGAAATACGTATCGCGAACTACGTTCATTTTACGGTCAACATAATCGTCCATTAGAGCAATTAATTCGATAAACTTTGGAACCTTTTCGCACCACGTTTACTCTAAATGATAATACGCATCCCCAGAGACGTCGTACAGTGCGTACAGAAGAAATCGTTGCTGCTGTAGAGGGTTATTTAAGAACGATGCTGGCCAGAACGTTACAGTCAATGGTGACCGCTATAGAGCCATGACTACTGACTTTTTCGTTCATCAATTGAACAACAATGATGTGCAGGAGCTGTGGCTTCAACAAGACGGCGCAACGTCTCACACGGCTCGTGCCACAATTGATTTATTGAATAGTTTCAAGTTGCGGACCCGTGAATTGGCCTCCAAGATCGTGCGATTCAACACCGCTTGACTATTTTCTGTGGGGATATGTGAATTCGCTACTCTACGCCAACAAGCCCGAAACGATTGGCCACTTAGAGGAAAACATTCTCCACTTTATTGCCGATACACGGCCACAAATGTTGGAAAGAGTCATCGAAAATTGGACCTCCAGATTTGACTAGGTCCGAGCCAGCCGTGGCGGTCATATTCCAGAAATCATATTTAGATAATAATGCCAGAAGATTATTTTTCGAATTAAGTAAATTTCGTGTCCATTTAAAAATCATTTTTGTTTTATTATCAAAGTTCTATACCTCCTATACCTCAAAAAACACCCTTTATAAGTTAAAAAATCAGTAAAACACCACTGGTTGCTGTGACTCCAAAACATTTACTCATTCACTTATCGGGCTCCAGGGTAAAAAAAAATCACTCAGTGAATTCAATCCAACATATCCAGGCTTAAATTAAAATGGAAAATGAAAAGAAGTTTTAGTAGAAAATAAATAGTGCACGACTGCATTGCACGTACAGTTGTCAGTTTGAAATCAGAACACATTTGGACATTTTGTTGAAATTCCGGGACTTGTCTGGATACTTCAAAGTTCAACCATTTTATTTTTGTTTATTAATAAGAAAATGGAAATGATTTTTTTTATTAATGTGCAAATAAGCGCATTTATTTCAATAAAGAAACAAAAAAAAGAAACAGACAAAGTTTTAAATCAAATTTTTCTTAAGTTACATAATTGATATTTACGTGTTATAGTCAAACATCGAAGTTCAGTCGCTCCTAGGATCTAAAAATACATCAGTCAAAGGCCGAAATAAAACCCGCCAAGTTCGACCTTTGACTGAAGTATTTTTAGTCAAACCTAGCAGCGCCTGAGCTTCGGCCTTTGGCTACAACATAAAATACAATAAATTATAAATCCTTAACAGTGATTTGAATTTTTTAGTTTGATGAAATTGGAAACACGTATACATTTTTCAATAAATGATGGAATTTGGAAAATAAGTTTTGCCTGAACAACTCATGTTTAACCGGGACTCTGGACACCGCTTAAAATATCTGGACAATCCCGGCGAGCCGCGGTCGTCTGGCAACCTAAAATGCAGGTGTAGCTTAAACAATCTTCTAGCTATATTTTTTCAGCTAATTTGAAGGTTGTTTATTAACGGGCTCGTCTTAAATAATTTCTTTAACATAAATTTACGTGTGTAAATGCTTTGGTTGTGTACCTATAGGCACATCCCTCATGAAAGACTCGATAATTGTAATCATTGCTAAAAATATTTATAAAATAATAATAAAATAGAATAGAAAAACAAAAGAAAAATTGACCAGCAATTTAATGTCATTCATACTTTTCTGGTCATCCCTTACAAAAATAGAGGAGGGTGATATGGAATGAAAGACCAACAACACTTTTGTAACTTTTAAGATACAAATAGCTTTGAAAAAAATAAAAAAAAACCCGATTGTTCTAGGTAAAAGGTGTTAAAGGTTGCCTAGCTTTCAGAAAGTGTCCCTTATAAAATTATAGGAAAATATCAGTACTGAAACAGTACCCCATATATGGTTTCAATTCAATTAAAGAAAAAAAAACACATCAATATGAAATTGAAACACTCAGCCACCGGAATAAATCGAAGCCAGGAAGCAAAACTTCCAATTCATCACCTTCTATAACATTTTGTACAGAATAGTATCGATTGGGCCAGTTTTTACTTTAAGTCTGTTAGTCATTCTGCGCATGCGTTGCTATGGGGCAAAGTCAACATTTTAATAACAAATTCGTACCAATTTTCAAATTTTCGAGAATTAGACCGATATGTTCTATTTTAAAAAAGGCGGGTCCTGCGATTAGAGTTTTAAAGAAAGGTTCAATTGCACCCTTAGGATTATTCACCAACGGTTACCCTGTGAAATCGTCAGAAAAAAAAAATAGCGGTCTATCTGCTTCGAGCAATTGCTTGACACGTAAAGAAAAGGCGGGACATGTTCCCGCGACTTGTAGGTCCTCAGAGTATCTGGATGTATCCGTACTAGCTAGGCCCAATCTCATGGAATTCGTCCTCAGAAGGCTATGCCCATGAGAGTATTTCTATCATAATCTCAACTCTGTTCTGCTGAGTTTGATTGTTTCTCAAACCTTTTTCCGATTTAAAACCAATCACAGTACCTTTAAGGCCCTGTGTTTTTCTAGTTGTGTTCATCTTGTAGCTATTTTTTTAGGTTTTTTTTTGTGTACCAAATATCCAGCTAAGGCTTTATGTGGTCTTCCCTCAGTTATTGCATTTAGTGGGAGCTCAGCACCCCTATCGGACAAAACGTCGGCCTTTTCGTTACCTCTGAGTATAATGCCTTGAGAATTGTGCGGCAATTCCTGACTAGTTCAGACTTGAAAGCATGCGACTCTAGCTCATCAAGCGCAGCCTGACTATCAATGTAGATGGCGATATTCTTGTTGGATAACGATCTCATCACAAGTAACTCCGCAGCTTTGAGGACAATCAGAACCTCTGCATCTATCATTGTCAGCCTCAAGCCCCATTTTTCATTCAGTCTTCATACAAATGAAGAGAGCATTGTAAATCACATCAGAAGCTTCACAGCCTCATAAAAACTTTATAGCCTATCTACAGATACACAGAGCTGATCTTACCTATTCGAAGATCAGCAGTAACCTTATATGCAGAGCTGCAAGAACCTCTTTAGAGAGCTTATGGAGTCCTCGTAACCATTCAGAACAGAGCTATAAGAAACTCGTTAAAGATCTTTATTATACCCATGTACAGGACTGAAAGTACTTTTTTGTAGTCGAGACGGTCCAACTTGTTTTCTGGAGTAGCCTATTTGTGGCTCTGTGATGTAACTCCCTAATAATTAACTTTTGGGATCACTTCAAATATCTAGAGTGCTTACATAAGAAGCTTAATAAAGCCTCATATATGCCTCCTTTGCTCCTAGAGCATACTCAACAATCTACAGAACCCAAATCGACTGTCGGAATATTGAAAATGAAAGTCAAAAAGTTGTATTTGTTTCGTCTCATATGAGTTTTTTTTTTTTTTAATATAACAACTTTAATAACAGATTTCCAATTTAAATTTTAAAAAGATCAAACTATTTATATTTATTGCTCATTTTTTTATCATTCAAAATGCATACAAAATTTCAGTGTCTTAGGAAAATAAATAGCAAAAATCAAAATCATGTCTGAAAGGCAAAATAGTTTGGAGACCCAAAGCAGAAGCAAAAGTGGCGGATTACTTGGAGCAATCCTAGTACAATCTGAACTACAAATGGTTTCATTTTCGCTCCACGTGACTAGAACCTTATTTCTCTAGCCTGCTCCCAATGTTGGTATATGTATGTACCTATACACATATCTGTACCAGTCGTTTAAATATTGCGTAGTTATATGAACTTGAAATTACTAACTAACACGACCGAAAAGGTTTTTTGTTTTCCAAGCCACAACAAACTCTTAGCAACTAAAACTTTTGAACTAAAAATTCCCTAATCGATATCTGTGTACCTCCTTTTTGCGTCTTCCAATCTTTCGGAAAGTCATCAGCAAGTTAGTTGGGAATGGAGCACATCGAATTCATGAGAAGGACTGACAATCGTCATCTGCAAACCCACATAAAGTTCAAGGTTAATTGAAAGTTAAGTACATTAGTGCCTCTTTCACAAATATCTTGTTTAGATCAAGGAAGCATTTAGGGAGCGAAACGAGGACCTAGACCGAAGGAAGGGACGGTCTGTCTACACCTTTCTCACACGTATATATCGCATTGAATAACATTTTCCTTCGCAGCTTACAAATGATGTTGGCTACAGAGGAGCTCCAGCAAGAGGAGGAGATGGCAAACCTCTTTCGAGCACGTGTCTTGGAAACTATGCAAAAGCGATTGGATTGGATTGCAACGGCCAAGTTCGAGAGATCCGAAGCTGAACGGGAATTCCTAAAATTGAAGCAAATCCAAAGGGAACTGTAAGTCCCTTCAAATGCACCTTATGTCCGTTGTGAGCTCCTCTACTCTTTTCAGTGAAAACTGCGAAGAGATGCGTCCCAGTGAGAGCGACAAACGCACCGAAGAAACCAAACGCTTTCAACTGATGCAAATAACCGAGAAGAGGGGACTTCAAATGAAGGAGAAGGAGATCGACAAAATATGGTTTGACGCGTCTATGTGCCTGGAAAAGGAAAAGCAGAAGCAGCAGCAATATGAAAACCATTTGAAAAAATTAATCGCAAACAAAGTGGTCGATGTCCTTGATGGCCAGTTGGAGCATTTGAAATATGTCAAAGAACTGCAAAACGTGGAGAAGAAGGAGGAAAACCTGAAGTGAGTCTGATTCGTTTCCGTAAGGAATTCAACGTAATTCTTTCTCGCATAGAAATGAACTTGAAAAGCATGAGGATGCGCTTAAAGTTGGATTCGAGGAAAGGCATAGGTTGGACAAGAAATTCAAAGAGGGCACCAGGCAAAGGGTAAGTTCGAGATGGAGCTTTATTGAATGGTTTGGTAGAGAAGGCGTTTCCATTGAAATATTTCAGACAGTTTAGTTTAAATGACTGTCAAGGAGGAGTCACGTAGATCAATAACCGTCAGAGCCAGTGTCAATGCCACTGAAGACTTTTTTTCTTTATTTCTCTCGGAGGTGGCGAAGCTAAAAAACACTTGAAAAGATGCCAGATTCAGAATGTAAATAGGTATTAGTTCTGCACAACAATTATTATAAGTTGTAGAGCTACGATTACATATGAAACTTTTACTGTCAAACTTTGACATGCCGACGGCATTATGACGCAACAAGTTTTCCTAAATTTGTCACTACGTGCGATCGCATGTCAAGCGCCTGGTCAGGCGGGCTGTCTCACGAAAGACACACGAGTGACCACCGAATGGCCGAATTTGTATGACGTCACAATGTCTAAATTTACCACGAAAAATGGCACGTGTAATCGTAGCTTAACACCAATGGAACCCACTAATGAAATGAATACGAGGGCGACTAGCCACACATGTCGTTTGCCGTCAATTCTGTGCAATGATCTGCCTAAGAGGCATCGCCCAACGATTGCATAATCAACCTTGAAGACGTTGACGTTCATATCAGCTACGAAATATTTGCCAACACTGCGCACCGCAACAGGGCTAATTGTATAACCAACTGGAAGCCCAAGCTCCATTTTCTCCGTACATAAGGGGGCCTACTTTTTGGTCCTATAGTAATAACCCAATTCTTAGTACAAAGCAAACCCACTCCACGTTTTTGCTTAATGTTGGTACAAAAGCTCCTCCAACCTTTATTTAATAAAATACCTCTATACCTCCGTCATGGATATAACCCTATTTCAGTGCGTTTATGTCCATATATAATCGAGAATCGAGACCTTTGTCCAGTAGCTGTCGTTCTTGCTGTTGTTCTTTTAGTTTTTTACATGCTCGACATGCCAATATTTATAAACTTTCACTCCCACAACAGAATGAACTAAACTCAACACGCGCTGAGAAGATACTCAAGGCACGGCAAGTCCAACTCAGTGAAGCCAAGGCCAATGAAATGCACGACACCCAACTTAATCATGAAGGGCAAGTGCTGAAAACTAATAAGGTAAAGCCGAAGTTCACATTCTACAAAATGTAACGTTTGCCCTTGCAGGACCTAGATACGCAATCATTTGGCAGATACCTTCAGTACGCCAAGGACAAAAAATCCGAAATGAACTGCAAAAACCGAACTCTGGATACAGTAAGCGCAAACACATATTCTATGATATGATCAAAATACAATTTCATTTCAGGCACTTGTTGCATACGGCCGAAGGATGCAGTGCGAACCGATAAGCAAGATTCCCTACCAGAAGTCGGTGCGCTAAGCCCCACTTGACAAGTTTAGTAATTGAGAACAAACTGAAATAGAAATTAAAATAAATCAAATTACCATGGACAGTGACTGTTAATTGAAACGCATTCGATAGGCAATCGTTCGATGAGCATATACGTTCGACAAAATTCAAATTTGATAGATGTCCGCAGCGATTAATTAACCAGTGCTATCAGATTCAGGAATCGTTTGGTCGCCATTCAGTAATTTGATTTGAATTAAAATAATTCCAACATCGAACGAACTCATTGACAGTCTAGTCCAGACAACCGTGCACCGGGAAACGTGGTTGCAGTGGGTACACCTATCACTGCTAGTCACAACACACTTGTGATTACGGTTGCACACTGCGCAGGCGAAATAAGGTGTAAAAACCATGTAGGCGCATTTGTTAAACGGTTTGATAGGTGCGGTCTGGTTTGACAATCGCACGGAATGGCTCGCTGTAAAGACTGAAGACTCAAGAGTATGACTTTGCTTTGGGTAAGATGTGTCTTGAAAAGTCGAAAGCAATTATTGCAAGTTGATAAGCAAATGCAGTTGTTTTTACCGTTTGCTTACTGATAGGGATAGTGGTGGAACGAATTGAAAATTTGACGTTGAACTGGAACATCACTATTTTGGATCTTCTTAAAGTTGTAAGTACTCGTAGCACAGCTATAAGTCTGTATCTATTATCGATAAAAAAAGGTCAACAACAGGTCTGTAGGGACCCTAGGGCGTGGCGCAGTGGAAAAACCCCAAGTTGGAATTTTGGGTTTTTTTTTTCGGGATTCGAACCCAAACGAGGGGCTTAGTAGTAGTCAAACACATTTTTTTTTTCATTTTAAATTCATTTTTATTGGTAACTTTCAGTAAACATACATCCTGGACAAAAACGATTAAATCTAATTTAAACTAACATTTATCTTAGTCTAATTTACTGGCTCTCAGCGAGCGCTCTAAACTTATCAATATTCTCAAAATTATTGCCTTTCATTGAAGGTTTTCTTAGGTGTTTATGACCCACTAGAGCCCCTACCAACTTAGACAGCGTTGATATGTTAAACTTCAAAAGCTTCTTAGACCGACTTACGACCAAGATTAGGCTAGGTAAGGTTGAAGTGGCTGTTTAGTCGCTACACATGTCGAGCCGGTTGTCCATCTATGATTTGTTCTATTGAAAGCATTCTGCTTTATTATGAGTTTACAAGTAGCGATTGGAATACCTATGGAATCCTTAACTGGATGAATAGGCAGTGTGGTTCCGTGTTTGGCGAGTTCATCAGCCTGGCAATTACCTGGGATCTACCCATGCCCCGGCACTCAACAGAGGCGAATATTGAACTGCTCCGCCATCTCTCTCAAAGACGAACGACCGTCTTGGGATGTTATAGAACTTGTAGAGACTCATTCCAGGCACTTGATTGAAGCCTGATTCTCCGAGAAGATACGGATATTCTTAGCAGATATCACGTTTTGACCTTGTGACCTTTTGACCTTTTGACCTTTTGACCTTTTGACCTTTTGACCTTTTAACCTTTTGACCTTTTGACCTTTTGACCTTTTGACCTTTTGACTTTTTGACCTTTTGACCTTTTGACCCTTTGACCTTTTGACCTTTTGACCTTTTGACCTTTTGACCTTTTGACCTTTTGACCTTTTGACCCTTTGACCTTTTGACCTTTTGACCTTTTGACCTTTTGACCTTTTGACCTTTTGACCTTTTGACCTTTTGACCTTCTGACCTTTTGACCTTTTGACCTTTTGACCTTTTGACCTTTTGACCTTTTGACCTTTTGACCTTTTGACCTTTTGACCTTTTGACCTTTTGACCTTTTGACCTTTTGACCTTTTGACCTTTTGACCTTTGACCCTTTGACCTTTTGACCTTTTGACCTTTTGACCTTTTGACCTTTTGACCTTTTGACCTTTTGACCTTTTGACCTTTTGACCTTTTGACCTTTTGACCTTTTGACCTTTTGACCTTTTGACCTTTTGACCTTTTGACCTTTTGACCTTTTGACCTTTTGACCTTTTGACCTTTTGACCTTTTGACCTTTTGACCTTTTGACCTTTTGACCTTTTGACCTTTTGACCTTTTGACCTTTTGACCTTTTGACCTTTTGACCCTTTGACCTTTTGACCCTTTGACCTTTTGACCTTTTGACCTTTTGACCTTTTGACCTTTTGACCTTCTGACCCTTTGACCCTTTGACCTTTTGACCTTTTGACCTTTTGACCTTTTGACCTTTTGACCCTTTGACATTTTGACCTTTTGACCTTTTGACCTTTTGACCTTTTGACCTTTTGACCTTTTGACCTTTTGACCTTTTGACCCTTTGACCTTTTGACCTTTTGACCTTTTGACCTTTTGACCTTTTGACCTTTTGACCCTTTGACCTTTTGACCCTTTGACCCTTTGACCCTTTGACCTTTTGACCTTTTGACCTTTTGACCTTTTGACCCTTTGACCTTTTGACCTTTTGACCTTTTGACCTTTTGACCTTTTGAGCTTTTGACCTTTCGACCTTTTGACCTTTTGACCTTTTGACCTTTTGACCTTTTGACCTTTTGACCTTTTGACCTTTTGACCTTTTGACCTTTTGACATTTTGACCTTTTGACCTTTTGACCTTTGACCTTTTGACCTTTTAACCTTTTGACCTTTTGACCTCTTGACCCTTTGACCTTTTGACCTTTTGACCTTTTGACCTTTTGACCCTTTGACCTTTTGACCTTTTGACCTTTTGACCTTTTGACCCTTTGACCCTTTTGACGTTTTGACCCTTTGACCTTTTACTTTTGACCTTTTGACCTTTTGACCTTTTGACCCTTTGACCTTTTGACCCTTTGACCTTTTGACCTTTTGACCTTTTGAACTTTTGACCTTTTGACCTTTTGACCCTTTGACCTTTTGACCTTTTGAACTTTTGACCCTTTGACCTTTTGACCTTTTGACCTTTTGACCTTTTGACCCTTTGACCTTTTGACCTTTTGACCTTTTGACCTTTTGACCTTTTGACCTTTTGACCTTTTGACCTTTTGACCTTTTGACCTTTTGACCTTTTGACCTTTTGACCTTTTGACCCTTTGACCTTTTGACCTTTTGACCTTTTGACCCTTTGACCTTTTGACCTTTTGACCTTTTGACCTTTTGACCTTTTGACCTTTCGACCTTTTGACCTTTTGACCTTTCGACCTTTCGACCTTTTGACCCTTTGACCTTTTGACCTTTTGACCTTTTGACCCTTTGACCTTTTGACCTTTTGACCTTTTGACCTTTTGACCTTTTGACCTTTTGACCTTTTGACCTTTTGACCTTTTGACCTTTTGACCTTTTGACCTTTTGACCTTTTGACCTTTTGACCCTTTGACCTTTTGACCTTTTGACCTTTTGAACTTTTGACCTTTTGACCTTTTGACCCTTTGACCTTTTGACCTTTTGACCTTTTGACCCTTTGACCTTTTGACCTTTTGACCTTTTGACCCTTTGACCTTTTGACCTTTTGACCTTTTGACCTTTTGACCTTTTGACCCTTTGACCTTTTGACCTTTTGACCTTTTGACCTTTTGACCTTTTGACCCTTTGACCTTTTGACCCTTTGACCTTTTGACCTTTCGACCTTTTGACCTTTTGACCTTTTGACCTTTTGACCTTTTGACCTTTTGACCTTTTGACCCTTTGACCTTTTGACCTTTTGACCTTTTGACCTTTTGACCTTTTGACCTTTCGACCTTTTGACCTTTTGACCTTTTGACCTTTTGACCTTTTGACCTTTTGACCTTTTGACCCTTTGACCTTTTGACCTTTTGACCTTTTGACCCTTTGACCCTTTGACCTTTTGACCTTTTGACCTTTTGACCTTTTGACCTTTTGACCTTTTGACCTTTTGACCCTTTGACCTTTTGACCTTTTGACCTTTTGACCTTTTGACCTTTTGACCTTTTGACCTTTTGACCTTTTGACCTTTTGACCTTTTGACCTTTTGACCTTTTGACCTTTTGACCTTTTGACCTTTTGACCTTTTGACCTTTTGACCTTTTGACCTTTTGACCTTTTGACCTTTTGAACTTTTGACCTTTTGACCTTTTGACCCTTTGACCTTTTGACCTTTTGACCTTTTGACCCTTTGACCTTTTGACCTTTTGACCTTTTGACCTTTTGACCTTTTGACCTTTTGACCTTTTGACCTTTTGAACTTTTGACCTTTTGACCTTTCGACCTTTTACTTTTGACCTTTTGACCTTTTGACCTTTTGACCTTTTGACCTTTTGACCTTTTGACCTTTTGACCTTTTGACCTTTTGACCTTTTGACCTTTTGACCTTTTGACCTTTTGACCTTTTGACCTTTTGACCTTTTGACCTTTTGAACTTTTGACCTTTTGACCTTTTGACCTTTTGACCTTTTGACCTTTTGACCTTTTGACCTTTTGACCTTTTGACCTTTTGACCTTTTGACCTTTTGACCTTTTGACCTTTTGACCTTTTGACCCTTTGACCTTTTGACCTTTTGACCTTTTGACCTTTTGACCTTTTGACCTTTTGACCTTTTGACCTTTTGACCTTTTGAACTTTTGACCTTTTGACCTTTCGACCTTTTACTTTTGACCTTTTGACCTTTTGACCTTTTGACCTTTTGACCTTTTGACCTTTTGACCTTTTGACCTTTTGACCTTTTGACCTTTTGACCTTTTGACCTTTTGACCTTTTGACCTTTTGACCTTTTGACCTTTTGACCTTTTGAACTTTTGACCTTTTGACCTTTTGACCCTTTGACCTTTTGACCTTTTGACCTTTTGACCCTTTGACCTTTTGACCTTTTGACCTTTTGACCTTTTGACCTTTTGACCTTTTGACCTTTTACTTTTGACCTTTTGACCTTTTGACCTTTTACTTTTGACCTTTTACTTTTGACCTTTTGACCTTTTGACCTTTTGACCTTTTGACCTTTTGACCTTTTGACCTTTTGACCTTTTGACCTTTTGACCTTTTGACCTTTTGACCTTTTGACCTTTTGACCTTTTGACCTTTTGACCTTTTGAACTTTTGACCTTTTGACCTTTTGACCCTTTGACCTTTTGACCTTTTGACCTTTTGACCCTTTGACCTTTTGACCTTTTGACCTTTTGACCCTTTGACCCTTTGACCTTTTGACCTTTTGACCCTTTGACCTTTTGACCTTATGACCTTTTGACCTTTTGACCTTTTGACCTTTTGACCTTTTGACCCTTTGACCTTTTGACCTTTTGACCTTTTGACCTTTCGACCTTTTGACCTTTTGACCTTTTGACCTTTTGACCTTTCGACCTTTTGACCTTTTGACCCTTTGACCTTTTACTTTTGACCTTTTGACCTTTTGACCTTTTGACCTTTTGACCCTTTGACCTTTTGACCCTTTGACCTTTTGACCTTTTGACCTTTTGACCTTTTGACCTTTTGAACTTTTGACCTTTTGACCTTTTGACCCTTTGACCTTTTGACCTTTTGACCTTTTGACCCTTTGACCTTTTGACCTTTTGACCTTTTGACCTTTTGACCCTTTGACCCTTTGACCTTTTGACCTTTTGACCTTTTGACCCTTTGACCTTTTGACCTTTTGACCTTTTGACCTTTTGACCTTTTGACCTTTTGACCTTTTGACCTTTTGACCTTTTGACCTTTTGAACCTTTGACCGTTTGACCTTTTGACCTTTTGACCTTTTGACCTTTAGACCTTTTGACCTTTTGACCTTTTGAACTTTTGAACTTTTGAATTAATGTTTTCGGTTATTCGAATTGAAAATGAAGGATGCAAGAATATTGAAAACATCAATTTAACTCGAACTTTCGTGTAAACTAAGGAAAACTAAGTTTTAAAAAAATTTATTTTTTCAAAAATCCACTGTGGGATAAAATAGAGAAAAATTAAGCTTGCTATTAAATTAGAAATTAACATATTTAGTTACAATCGTATGGACATTTTTCGAGATATGTCAAAATGCTGGATGGATAGTAAATTCTTTTTACAAAATTCTGCTTTTAAAATTCTGTTTTCAAAATTTGCTTCTCAAAATTCTGCTTTAAAAAATTCTGCAAGCAATGAAAAAAGGTTTGGAAAGTGTTCAAAAGCGCGCGCTTTTTTTCACTTTCCAAACCTTTTTGTGTGAGGACAGAATTTTGCGAAGCATAATTTTGAAAGCTGAATTTCGACCGGATCCAATGTCCAAATTTCAAAAGTACCGTTATTAGATCTTTTAGTCAAAAACAGGGAACGCAGTCATAGTAACCTCATCTCCTTAAGCTCAAATATCAATTTTGGTTGAAATCGTAAGAGTCGTTATCGAACAAATTATACTGGTAAGAACATTTTGCATGGAAACTACCATTAATATTGAGGTTACCTTGCAAAAACGTATCGAAAGGTGCGTTCTGGCCACTGCGTTTTCCTATAGATCATGACGTGTCCCAAATTTATTGTTAAAATTCGATTAAACGTCCTGACAGCGAATCTATTATCGCGAACAACTTGCCAAAGGGCCAAGAGTAATTCGAGCTGTCAAACCTTGTATAGCCCCAGTCTATCAATTTCGCCTACAATCCAGACAAAGACTCGCGACTCATTCAAAACAATGTCTAACAAATCACCTTTTTGCGCAGAGCACTCGCCTTGCACCCTAATGCGCGTGGATTTGTTCACAACATGGTTGGGGCCATAAATCATATCAAACAGTGGGACAACGGCGGTGCTCCTCCATTCACTAAATGAATAACTGTCCATTGAGGCAATATTCCATTACGTCAGACACTTGTTTGCTGCCAACTGTTGGATTAGGCAGGCGTCTCAGTTGTCTGGTTGCACGGTCAGTTGTTTAATTTCCACACCTGGAGTGCGCTGCCTTTGCAAATCAGTCACTCAATTCTGCGGAGTTATCGTTGGAACAGATGTTGTTTCATTCTATCCGAGAATGAATGACTATTCGGGAAATTAATTTTCATCACAACGTCAGAAATGTTTTCTTCCTAGTAGTGCCAGGCACTGGAACTGTCGCAGCAACTCTAATTGATTGTGATGATGCAGAAGCGTCCGAGCTATGGGTTGAGTGGTGGTTTGAGGGAACCGAGTATGTGCCCCCACTAATTTGTAGCCAAGTCACATTCATTTAAGGGAGACACGCGTTTCGCTATCAATCAAGTGGTCACTTGGAAAGTCGTCAGAGGACGATGATGATTGTCAGGGTGTACTGAACAGGACTCAGGCAACAGGTAATTCGCGCGAATCACAAACTGAACGTGCAGATAAGTTTTATATGCGAAACCTGTCGGCTGATGAATGAGCGTTTCAGCTGCAAAAACTGCAGCAATGGGGCGTAAGTCGAGAGTCAAGTCTTAGGGCGGTTTTTAGGACGATTTTGGTGCATTTTTTGTATATTTTTCGTGATGTTTTACAAGGCGTTTTTCTGGTGTCTTGTAGTCTATATTTTACTAGCCCCCTGTTAGGTTACTTCAAGGCAGCACAGGCAGTCGTCCGCCCGCTTACGATGTCGATGGGTGGCAGATAAAACTGAATACCTAGCGCAGCCAAAGCTGATGCCCAAGCAAGCAACTTCAATTAACTTTACTTAACTCTTTATATACAATTAGTTGTATATTTAGGTACTTAATAACAAATGCGTTCAGATTTACAATTAATTGTAACTTTTACAGCGCTTGCTTTCATTTCAGCAATAAAATTGTTAAATTGATCGTAATTTCTTGTTGTAAAATTGACAGCGCGTTGTCAATTTTTGTTGTTAAATGTACATGTACGAATTAGTCAAATCTACAACCAAAAGGCAAAATGTACATACAAAATGCTGTAGAACTAACTTGTAAAATGCACAACAAATACATTCAAATCTACAGCCATTTTGAGTTGATAATGCATTGAGTTGTGAATATGACAGCTGCATTCACCGTTAACCCACTCGCCCAGCCAGAACACTGAAAATAAATTCGTAAACCTCCACCTAGCAAGCGGCCATCGCGACTATAGCACTATGGCCACCGCTGGCTATTGGGTCTGGTGTCGGATTGACAACCTATCAATCTATTTATTATTTTCCCACCAATCGCCCTAAAGACCTCTTCGGAGTATAAGAAAATGTGCAATAAATCTGTATCCGTCATCTTTGGACCGCAATTAGCTATGCGACCAAAATCGGTCATCACTAATGAATTCTTCAACATCAAATTACTTGGAAACAGTTCTTTAAACAGCACGTTTTAAATACCACGATCAAAGCCTTAAATAAAACCAAGATCGTCATCACCACCTCATATTCGACGAAATATTTTGACTTACAAAACCTCTCCAAGGGTCGCAACTCGCAAGTGGCCCATTATTATGCTAGTGTCGTACCCTACTTAATCCTAACCTAACACCTCTTCACAGGACTTCGAGGAGAGAGCGAAAGTTATTCTACGAAGATAATGATAATGATCAACGTCGTGAGCTTAAGCGGATCGCTCACTTCCTTGTGCTGAATTATGTTAATCTCACCAACCACTAGGAGAGTGTGAAAAAATCCCCCCAAACGGACTGGTGACGATGAACGAAACTCGATTAACCTGCAGTCGGACCCCAGAACAGACTTCGTTCAAAGCACCTACGATATATTTGACAAGCACTCATAGGTATGTCTCAAGTATCTACGTATGAGAAGGTATTCCCTCATGCCATTTAAAATTGACGTTTCGTGCCCAAGAATATGCTGGCCTCAGTGTCGTCCAACATGCAACAGCGATTACCAGCACGGCAGCGCACATTCTCCATCTCACATGCATAAGCTAAGCATATACCGCGTCTTACTGCACAGGACGGCTAGAGGCCTTATGATTTATGACCGATGGCATCTGGTAATGGTGCGCTAACATGCCGAATAAATCGCGCTATAAAAGATGTCTCCTCTCTTCCTGCCATAGATAGAGGCAGCCTTCGAGACCAACCGTATAGTAGCACAGATTTATGACTTGCAAGGAATTCGTGATCACGGCTAGGTGGCTGACTATAGGTATATCGGCCACAGCGCAGTGTGTGCTGCTAATTAGCAATTACAGGCGCTTCAATGGCTTTATTCATGAGCGGTGCGACTGCGCACAAGCCGCGCTGGCCGCCGCCGCATGTCTTTTATTCGCTGCACTACAGGAGCACTTGGCAAATTGCATCGCCTACCTTTGGCCTTTTATAATTTGCATGCTGGTTTTCGCTGTATTTTGTCAGAAATTGTAAACGAGAAATGGGTTTTTAATTCTCACTTTGTGTGAGAGGAATTGACAGATGCTTCAAGTGTGGTGGATGACTCTTCGCCCTATGGCAAAATCTCGCCCGAAATTCGCTGCCGCCGATACATTTGAACTGAATTCCACCGCTAATCGAGGTCCGCGGCACGCCTTTTAATTAACAATTTCGCCCATTTAAATGCGGCCATGCAAGCTGAGGCTTGATTGCCGCGGGGCACAACCTGTCCCCAGTCCAATTTATTCGCATGAAATATCACAACAACAGCTGTCACCCAGTCACAGGAAAATTCAGAAACCAGAATTGAATTTTTCTGCGCTACAATTTCTACTTCAAGGTCGAATTTCAAATTTATTGCCGTGTCAGTAACTCCTGCCGCCATATATGCTGATATGCTGATGTGATACATCGCGCTGATTGCACTGCCAAAGATCGTAAATTACATCCTCCCGAAAGGCGGATCGACGAGATTTGCTGCTTTTAATCTTCATCATTGCGTGGCGTTGGCTGAGGGAACACCCACCTGCCTGGAGTACTGGCTTGTAATTAATGTTCGGCTTAATCGAGGCGGATATAAATGTGTATTACGCGTGTAAATTGTGGAACACGATAAGAAAGAGTACTGCAAGTCCCAAGGGCAGCATTGTGACATTATTGCCTTGGACCACCTAGAGAAAATTATAAAGGACGTGCCGCCTGAGACCGCTTGCAATTTATGGACTGGATCATCGCGCTACGAAACGATTTCGAAATAGTGTCACGCTTGTTTTCAGCCGCGATGCATACAGACGCATGTTTTTCAATGGTCAGCTAAATATCGACAAGGGTACTAAAAATCCGAGAGGATGATGGGCTTGATCGAACGTGGAAAAACATCTAAAGTATTGATCTCCTTTGTTCAGAGATGGTTACGTGGGGTCATGCACTCAAGTAAATGACTGATGGTACACTTGAAAAAATGTTGTGTGACAATAAGACATGATTTTCTTTCTGACACAACTTTTTAGAGTTGCGACCTGTGGTGTGACTCGGAAGCAAATGTTCATCAAATGTAGGAACAAGTTGATGAGCATTTGCGCAGCACGAGACTTGGATGAAGAAGGACTCACTGGTAACGACGTCTGGATTAGCAAAAGGAACTGACAGGCCATGAATTCGTTGGAATTTGCAAGGTACCTACTCTGAGATGCAGTTTTTAATTGCCACGCTCAACTTGCAGGAGTTATATGTACTAACCAGAAGTGTATACAACTGCGTTAACAGCTAAGCAGTTCAACAACACTCCAAAGATAACAGCAGCTGAGCAGCGGACTATCGCTTTTATGTACAAGTACATTGCTAGGACTATGTTAATTTTGATTCACAGGCAGTCACATTTAAGTTTTGGAATAAAGCGCATTGTTTGTTGAAATAAATTGTTTGTTTTTCTTTTCGTTTTGTGTTCGATCGGTGTTGACCGCTCGTAACTCAGGCGACGCCTAACGTCTACACTCAAGCATAAGCGGATGATGTTGTCAGACTTTTTTTCGGATCATACCTCACTGAAAATAAAACACCAGGTAATATTCACAAAATTCTTTTGTAAAATTTAAACAAAGGCATTTTTGTTCAACTCGAAAAAAAAAATTATTGTAACAGTAAATAAAGTTACCAAAAGACTTATACTTAAAAATACTTTGTTAGATTACGAAAACAAGAATTTAAGTTTAAAAAAATTTGCGAAGTCGATGTTTTTCCAAATTGTACATTTTTATTGTTGCAGTGAGAAAGTTTTTGTTATATCCATAAAAACGGGACCAAAAATCGCTTTTGTAAACGTTTTTTAAATTGAAGAAACTTTTCCAAATGTTTGTTAGCCAAAAAAAAAAAATAAAAAAAAAATACAGATTATAAATACCTGCTACAAACATTTTGTTGAAATGAACATTTTAGTTTGTAGATTTGAAATTTGACGGTACAGTTAACAATTAACGCGAGGTGAACGCGTAGTCTTTTGCGTGCGCAAAAATTCCGTAAAAAAGGTGAGTTCAACATTTTTAAGGTAAATAAATCCGTTCATATGACCCCTTGAATTTGAAAATTTCGAACTCTAGATGTTAATCAATTCTGACATTACGATAATAGAAGAACTCCAAAAAGTGGGTATCGAAATTCTGCCCGACTGTCTGTCTGTCCGTATATCCCGAGGCCTACAGCCTAAACGGCTGCCCGGATTTCGTTCAATATTCGGATTTGGGCGGTATTTTTTGCAAGGTAACCTCAATATTAATGGTACTTCCCATATAACATTTTCATACCAGTTTCATTTGTTCGAAATCGGCTCTGACGATTTCAACCGAAATTGATATTTGACCAGAATAGAAATTTGAAATTTGGACATACATATTTCGCAAACGGTCCACACGATTGGAACAAAAACTCATTCCTAAGGAAATATGGTCACAAATAACTCAATAGCGAACTGAATTTTTTCTCTGTATTATCGTATACAGTGGGTTTTTGAAAGGAAGGGATTTTTTTTTAAATTTGTTGTTTTCTTTAGTTTAACTGAAAACTGTAAGAACGATTTTGACCAAAATGCATACTTAGAGTAAAATTTATGTTTCCAAAATTATTGGTTCCTTAATTTTTGATTCGAATCACCGAAAACGTTGATTTTAAAACTGCTCATATATCGAAAACCCCATTTTTCGAGATCGATAAAACTTTAAACTTATACTCATTTTTCAGCTATAGTTCAAAAATAGTATTTTACAAAGTATACTTTGCAATATTTGTTACTGTTTTGTCTGCCAAATTCCACAAAAACCACTCTAACGATTTTGATCAAAATACGTTCATTAAAGATAATATCTGTATTCTTAATAAGATCACGTACCTCGTTTTTCTCACAACAGTTCTTTATATTGCGCGATCTATTTTCACATGTCTACGGTTTATTTTTGTAATAATCTCAAGGCCCCACTTCCAATTAAAACGCAATAACAGCTACGCCAGTGTTAAACATTTCTTCTTTTTTTCAAACAATTTGAATATGCACCCAAATAATTCCAACCACTTGGAGCTTTACACAATCAGAAACATCATTTGCACCCCCACACAAGTCCATCGGCATATTCGGTTTATAACTGCTAGTGCAAATTCAAAAACAAATCTCTAAAATCTTCCATATCTATAAAAAGATATCGGTCTAATACGAACCCTACTTCCGCTAATATATTTCAGTAAAACATAAAAACATGCCCTAACAGACCAGGAAACAGAAACTCCTGTTACACTTTGCTTTTTACTCCAAAATCTTTTAAAGTGTAAGAGTTTAAAAACAGTACAGTAGGTACTGACAACTCTCTAACCAGAACTTGCGGCATTTTTGTCTGTTACTAAGTGCTTCAACTTATAAAAGCTCACATTATTATTTGATGTATACTGCCGTATTAGATAAATAACCCAAAAGTGGATTTTAGTTAACATTATTTGTATATTTCATGAACCGTTTCTTTTATCTAGAATAGGTTTTCAGATTTTTACTTTTTTTTTTAAATAAGAAAACTTCAAAACTTTAAATGAAGGAGCAAGTTTCGTAAGACGCTGTCGTGCACTTTATTTTGTTTTTCATACTCACATGTCAGAATGTTAACCTTTCCGTCCAGAAATTAGACTTGGCGTTGAAATCTATATAGTAATAGGTTGCAAATATAATTGAGCTTTTATTTAATTTTTTTTTCTGTGGCTTGCATCGTGGTGGACAGTAGATAGCAGATGATTAGAAAAGAAATATCAATGTGACGTTCATTGTTTCTAGTTCTGATCCGCCTTTACAGATCTATTCGACGAGTGAACTGCGTGTTGCCTAGTAACCTCTCTTTGAGCTTAAAATTTCTCTTCCAGAGTTTGCGATATCAAGCAGCTGGTCAACTCTTTCTACAATTCGAGTAAGTCCAGCTCTCCAAATTCTGACCATAGCAAAGATCGTTGGCATCCGATTTCAGGACTTAAGCATTCTTTGTAGATGATGTGTGAACAATATTTTCAATCCTAGCTACACAGCTTTCCGACGATTATTTTATTCGTTTGGGTTTGTTTCTTAATCCAGTATCGCAAGAAACAGAGTCTGGCGAAAGATGCAATTTTCAATGGAAAAATCCGCAACAAAAGCATTATTTCTTCCCAAGAATTTCAGTAGGTGTTTTGGTACACAGCTGAAAGCCCATGCAGCTAGTTTTGTAGTTTATTGTATTAATTGAATTAATTTTACCAGGTAATAAAAGTATTAGCACTCAATATATGAATAAAAATATTTCGCATCTAGGTATTTTTACAATAACAAAAAAAAAAAGTATTTTCTCCAAGTGACGGCAAGTTATTGACGGTCCATAACGAATTACGAAAAAGTTGGCCAAGTAGCTATTGCACATTTATAGCACACCTTATTATAAGCTCGCAGCTTGAATTTAACAATTATCTACAAATACCATGACATCCAAAAAATTGGCCAATTAAAGCGATCTGGGGATCTTATTTCTGACCCACGCCATTAAACTCCAGATAACATTCCGAAATTCGTGCTTTATCTATTTTACACACGAAATGCCACAACCTTAGCCTTCAAGTTGGACTGTGTTTAAATATTATTTCAGAGAGTAAACTACGCTTCAGCGGTTAACAAGCACTGACAACAAAATGAGTGTTCTTGATCAGTATTTCTCCGTGCAGGATTTGCTTGCGTTTGCCGAGACAAAAACAGCCTTTTACATAGGCTTGACTGGAACGGTTATTGGAGCGGCATATACTGTAAAGTGAGTGCGTTAACACATGTTTAATCAGTTCTTAGGAACATTTAATTTCAGACACGTTATGCAAGGCGGACAGTATCGCAAGAAGACATCAGCTGAGGGCAAAGTTGTTATCGTAACTGGTTCGAACACGGGCATTGGTAGAGAGACAGCACTCGATCTGGCCCAACGGGGTGCCCATGTGTACATGGCCTGTCGTGATATGAAGAAGTGCGAGGAGGTATCTATGAAAAGATCCCAGTCAATGGAATCAATTTGAATCCACATTGCTACATTCGTTTAGGCGAGAGACGAGATCGTCCTACGGACGCAAAACCAACATGTCCACTGCCGTAAGTTGGATCTGTCTTCTCTTAGTTCTGTACGAAAATTCGTAGATGGGTACGGTTTTTCATTTAAAAAATGAGTCCACCTCGCCAATAACATTCGCCCATAGATTTAAGAAAGAGGAAACCAGACTGGACATACTGATCAACAATGCCGGCGTTTTTAACTGTCCCTACTCACTGACTGAAGACGGTTTTGAAATGCAACTCGGTGTCAATCATATTGGACATTTTCTGCTTACGAATCTGCTCCTGGATCTTTTGAAGGTATCTACATAATATCTCCCTTCAACAAATTCCATGACTTTTTTTATTCAGAAAAGTGCTCCCAGCCGTATTGTCACCGTGTCCAGCTTGGGACATTACACTGGAAAAATCAACGTCTCTGACTTGAATAGTCAACAATCATACAATGGCATTGTTGCATACAAGCAAAGCAAGCTAGCAAATATTCTATTCACTCGGGAGCTATCGAAAAAGCTTGAAGGTAAACACTTTGGACTAGGTCTCAAAATTATTATTTACCAACTTATGTTTACAGGTACTGGAGTCACGGCTAACTCGTTGCATCCAGGAGTGGTGGAGACAGAAGTCTTTCGGCACATTGGACTTTTAAACGGTTTCCTCTACAACATTTTTGTCAGACCGCTGTTGTGGCCATTTGTTAAGACTGCAAAGTCGGGAGCACAAACTACAATTTACGCCGCTCTCGATCCTGATTTGGAGAAAGTCAGTGGACTTTACTTTACTGATTGCAAGCCCAAGGAAGCTGCACTCGCAGCCCAAGACGATGCTATGGCCAAATGGTTGTGGTCAAAAAGTGAAGAGTGGACAAAAACTAGCGCTAAGTAGATATTTTAATTTAATTAATCACAAAATAAAATAAAATTGCAAAACATGAGTTTTTTTTTAGGAGGCAGAGCTCAACACAATACGAATTTTCAATAGCTTTTGTAGGCTTGCTTCCATTGAAGATATTTAAAGGTTGATTCTACACCGTTTTGCATCTTTTTTATTCGAAAACGAATAAACAGTGAATAGTGACGTTCAAAACTCTAACTTAATAAAGGTCTCAGTTTTGATTGTCCGAGATCGGTCGAATAAACAGTTTTTTTCAGTTCACGACGACAAATTCTTGACTGAGCTCTAATGTGGTATTCGATTGGGATTCTTCAGATTTGCTCTCAGATTTCAGATTTCGTGTGCTTAATCGAACATAAAAACGCGACTTGCTCTTTTTTGTGTTGATATTCGACGGTTTGCGTTTTGATCTGTTTCTTTGAGTTTCCTTTCAATAAACTATTTATTTAGAATGTATTTTTTGTTCAATAAACCATATATTCATATTATTCATTTCATATATTCAAAATGACTTAGAAACGTTTTATATTTTTCAATTAATTCGCATAAACTTTCAACACAAACATATTTTAGCCTTTAAGCATACAATTTTAGGCTTTCACAAAATAAAATAAATATTTGAAACAAAAGTCGGTTGAATTGAATAAAACCTTTGATCCTGAACTTTATCGATATCCCAACAATTTGTTGCCGTTTGGACCCTTTAGGGGCCCCTTTCTGAGCCTCAGGACTCTTGGCCTCCACTTTTTAAAAAATTATCAAAATTGCTTTTCAGTTTAAGTAAGACTTTATTGTTTATTGAACGAAAAACAATGGAAACATATGAAAAGAAGTCTTTAGTGATGAATAAATATGTGTTTTTTTTGGTTAAGAATAAATTTCTTTCTCGCTCTGTTTCCTTTTCTTTCTTTTTTCATTGTAAGTATTTTTTGTGGATGCCCTTTTTCGGCTCGGGCCCCTTATAAAGCCATTTTTTGATTTTTCTTTTAGCGGCAACGCTGCTGTCAGCTATAACAAACTATCCTCAACAATTTCTTTGGCTATAATTTGCAGCTGTTTATTTGGAGGGAAAGCTTCCTTCTCTGACTCTCTTCTGTTCAATTTTTGCGAACAAGAACAAAGCTCGAGCAAATTCGGTCAACCGCAATCCAACGGGTACTATTTACGGGCCTAATTATTTATATTTATTTTTATTTATTTTTATAAAACAAAAATAAAAGAGCAAAGTTAGAGCAAGCTCTTCAGTCAAAAGATAGTCGTAACTAGTGTCAAGTGCTATACTTAAAATATTTATTAAACTAGATTTTGTTTACTCTCGTTGTTGGAAAGGATTTAATTTTTTTTTTATATCTTACGTTTTCCGCAGCTTCATTTGTTTTGTAAGACGTTGTTTTGTAAAATTTCAAAATTCATAAATATTCTCTGATATTTTTCACGAATAATCACCGAGGGCTTCGATGTCCAAAACGGTTTGAGACAAGGCTATCAGAGGTAGAATTTTTTAAAAGTTCGCGCAACTGATTGCCTGTGGTGACAAGCCAAGGATAAAACTTAGTATATGCTCTCAACGAGGAAGTGATCTCAGAAACGACGACTCGGCAAAACAAAAACAACTTCGAAGTGTTTAAAGGCTTTGGGCCTCACTAATAACGATTTTTAATCTTTACCTTATAGGTATATTTTGTAAGTCAAAATATGCAATTTTGTATGGAAAATTTCGCCAGTCTGATTTTATTTAATAAGCTTAAAGGGAAACCCTCTACTTGCTAGAACAAATGAACGGGAATTTCTGTTTTCACGACGCCACTACAGAAGGTATTGTATCGAATCGCATGAGTATTTGTGACTCTGCATTCGATGTGGAAAGAAGAGAACATATGTAGTTAACGAAAGACACAAAGTTAACGAAGCGAGAGCTTGTTCTGCGAACAAGCGAGATCAATCGCAATACGGAGTTGAAGGCGGACGGTTTGAAAATAAATATAGTGGTTTTTATAATTTTTCCACTTTAAATTTCTTGTGTTTTTATTTATTTAAATGAGCTACGATACAGGTATATTCCTAGTCGTAGTTACTCTAGTGTATAACAAAAGTCGGCTATGGCCTCGAAATAGTATCAATCCTATGCGCTGGATTTTTCTAAATCAATTTTCAACATCAACCTTTGTTTGCCTTGAAGGGAATCAACCTTTGGTAGAGAGAATGTCGGCAAACGCTTCGCCCAATTTTTATTTTTCATTTGATTTAGATGCGCGACTTTCTACTCACAATGAGTAGCGATTTTTTGTTCCCATTTTTGAACTAAAAAAAATTTATTGAGTGATAAAATTGGAGACAGTTTTGGAAATATGTGGAATGTTAAGAAAATGTGAAATGTAAGCAATAGCATACAAAGAGTATACCTTCAGTCTATAAAAATGTATAGTCTCTCGAATAATTTGATTTGTCTCTGCGCCGTAGTAATAACAAATTTCATTATCGACTTTAAGTTTAGCTCACAATTGCAAAATTTTGTATCAAGAATAGAGCCACTGTGAACTAAACTACTACTGGGTTTCAGTGCGCGATACTAATAATCACATTTAGTGGCCAGGCTAGATTTTACGCACTCAAAATGGCAAAATGTTCCATATAAAATCAACCATTGTGATCTATAAAAAGCTTAGTTAAAGGTTAAAAATCATTATTGGGATCATAGTTTTATGAAGACGGAGTGTAGGTCTATATATATATATAGTTGGCGCAACAGGTCTGTAGAGACCCAAGGCCTAGCTTCTCACAACCATTCGTTTTTGTGTGAGTTTCATTTTTTTTTGGAACGAATGGAAGGGATCTACAATTTTATGCCGATTCCAAACGGCTAATTGAGAAGCTCTTAAGACAGTTATACTCTCGGATGTTTGTCAGACGTTCGCGAGAGGCGGCGCAGTGGAAAAAACCCTAAGCTGGAATTTGGGTTTTAGCGGGATTCGAACCTGAGACCCCTCGCTTGGTAGTCCAACACACTAACCACTAAGCCACTGCGCCTGGAGTGTAGGTCTATAGTTTTATCAAAAAAATATCATAATTAAATATTACAGAGGTGTGTTTTATTGAACATTTGCCTCAGGTCAATAAAGTAGCATCTTCAGCAGGCAGTTACAACTATTCTACTACTTCTGTGTCATTTAGTATACCCGTTTATGCCACTTTATCACAAATAATATGACAGTGAGCTGTTTTTTTGCGCATTCGTCTACTCCACTTTGCTGAATACTTGCTGTTCAATAAAACAGGCTTTATTAAAGCCCAACACAAAACTATAACTATCTGATGGCGAGTTATATTTTTCCATAAGGGTTATAAACTTGAGCCGAGTTCTAGAGCAACATTTTTTGAATAGGTACCATATTTTTGTTGGTAATTTTTCGCGGTGTACTTTTTTGTGCGCACTCTGCCGATGAACATGCGGATTTATTTACCGATTCAACGATCAACGATTGGCCGATGATGAATCTCTGCTAAAAATCTTCGCTTTGTTCTCTCCGAATGGAGGAAGTTTTTCGCTTCAAGTCGCACTCGTTGGCTGGACAAAACAAAGAAACTGATGCTCCGTTTGGTTTCAAATACGAACGGAAACGCATGTGGTCGCAATTTAAATTCACATGAAATTGTGCGTTCGCAATCCGGAGCATGCGAGTGGACTCAAACTCCTACCGTAGTTACGTACTAAAGGCAAGAACTGCATAGGCCAGCACTGCCAATTATGGAAAGTGATGCAACATCCTGATAAGGAATTGTTGTTTTCTTTATGAATTCTGTTGTAGGATGCTGTGGGCAATTATTGTTCTTTTCTTTTCTCTCCATCCATTGGGTAAAAGATGACAATCTCACATCCACGATGCAGAGTCTAGATGGACCGCGCCGATGGCACGCTTCAAAGTACATCAACGCGAGTGCTGTCTGCAATTAGAAACACATCATTGCGGAGACACTTTTAATGTCGTTTAAGTGTAATTCTTTTCCGCCTGCAGATTCAATTTGAATTCCAAATACGCCCACAGGCCGGTTACTCTGCTGACCGACACAGCTTAGCCGGAGGAGTTGATTTTAATTCCAATTGAGTGCATCGAGTCTCATAACTCGAATAGCTAAGTAATTTTGTTAATTGAATGCAGCAATACAGCAACCACCAGTAGCTATGTAGTTCGGGTATCTCAGATATAATTTGTAGATGATATCGATATAAGTGACTGGGAACTCTCTGATGCATTTAATTAACTATGTAAGCTTTTTTTATCGAACTGGTTGCCCGTGGGTAGGCGCACAAATAGAAACAGCTATAGTAAACAGACTGCACCTGGCTATAGAGATGTGCTTAACCTAATTTTTTGTGTTCTTTTTTTAGTTGAATTTTTACTTATTTTTATCGCATCCCCATCGATAAATAAATGTTAATTTTTTTAAGTATGGACTGTACATTCGCCTCTTGTCAAAATCTGCCAACAGAATGTGCTTAACTATTTCAGTTTATAACTTAAATGCTCTACTATTTTGTATCTTTGTATATTTTCTATATTTTAATTTGTTTACAACTTTTGTGTAACTTTAAGTTATTAATAAAATAAAGAAAATAAGAAATTAAATAAATAAAGTTAAGAAATAATAAATAAATAAAATTCGGTGAGAAAGGGAAAGTGACAAGTTGAACCATTTCATTTACCTTTACAGTGAACAAGGACAGACGCAACATCGATTTTGTAGTTGTTTAAATTTTTCAGAAAAGTTGGTAATGCAAATTGTGAAAATATAGTAAAGCGACAAATTTTGAGATTGAATTAACTGTAACTGTTATTTTTGACATGAAGAACTTGTTTCAAATTTTTCAAGAATTAATCAAGCTATTCACCTAAGAATAGTAAACCTTTCCTAACTATTTTCTTACATCATTCTCAAGAATTTCAGTCTTAAATTTAACATTTTGATATTTGATTTTATTTTCAACCAACCAAAATTAGTGGCATTACAATGTTTTTTCCTTTGTGATGCTACTAACCTCATTAAGTACAAATGACGAGTTAAAAATGAATGCTTAATTCAATATACAACACAGTGGAGGCAAACGTTTTCGCAATGTCATTTTTACTTGTGCCAAGGTCTCGTAAGAAATGTAGAGCTACAGATTTTAATCCAAACTCCCTAAAATTGGTATGACAGGCCGCACGCGTGACCTTCGGAGTCGTTTCGATTCTTATGAAAGCTTACAAAAGCGATGTATAAATGGGGTCGTTAAAGTATCTAGTTATGTAAGTCTGAAAACTGTCTGACTAGATATATCTCGGTTTTGAGTGGCTGAAATCGGTCATATGAGCAGCTGTTAGCCGACGAATGTAGTTAAGCAATTCGTGACTTAGTTCTATGTTGAAAATGCACATATGTGGCTGACGTAAAAAAGGTGACGTTCCCGACCAATTTAGTTCTTGCGTTCAAGATAAATCGACTTAAGACTGCTAGATTCATGAATGTGCCCAATGTAAAAAAAAATTTTTCTAAAAACGTGCTTACTGGACCCAAATTAAGTCTATCAAAAAACACAAGTAGGTTATTACAATTTAATTAGACTACTATTACAAGGAAGAGTATTATTATTGCAAGCATGTTACTATGGGAAGGGACTCCGTCTCATCTCGTTTGGGCAGGATGGAGAATTTAAAAAACAAGTACAGGGTCCGCCAAATAACTTTTTTTTTGAAAATGCTATAAAAAAAAACTACTGAATATTTTCTCAAATTTATTTTTTTATTTGAAAGTACAATCCTTCCGGTTAATAATGGAAAATAATTTCATTCAAATGGCTGCCTCGGCTGGCCATGCAGTAGCCTACACGATCGGTCCAATTTTTAAGCACATTATTGATTGTGTGCAGCTGTATTTCACCAATGGCTTCACGAATATTGTTCTTTAAAGCGTCAATTGTCTCTGGCTTGTCGGCGTAATACTTATCTTTTACGGCACCCCACAAATAATATTCCAACGGTGTCAAATCCCAGCTCCGAGGTGGCCAAACGACATCAACTCTGCGGCTGATAATGTGATCTTCAAAAACAGGGCGCAAAACATCGAGTGTAGCCTCGGCTGTTCGGCACGTAGCGCCATCCTGTTGAAACCAAATGTTGCCAATATCCTCCTCTTCAATTTTTGTGAACAAAAATTCGTTCAACATGGCCCGATAACGATCGCCATTGACTGTAAGGGCCACTCCTTGCTCATTTTCGAAGAAAAATGACCCATTTATGCCTCTGGACTAAATTCCGCACCAAACAGTGACTCGTTTTGGGTATATCGGCTTTTCAATGTATGCGTGCAGGTTTTCTGTGCCCCAAATGCGACAATTTTGCTTGTTTACATACCCGCCAAAATTTGTTTTGCAATTTACTAGGTAGAGAATTAGTGTCAAGGCAAAGTAAAAATAGATCAATTCGAAATATCTAAAAATTGGAGTACAATTTGTCGATGGAGAGTACCGGAGTACAATACTCCTATTGCAGTACTTGAGGCAGCGCTGCAAACTAGGAAGAGGGAAATTCCCTTTTTGACGAAAGTTTGGAAGATAAAAGTGCTGCCAAATTTGCATGAAATTTGAAGTGAATTAAATTTATAAAGGTAGTAATTTCACCTCGGTGCAAGTGTAAGATATCTTAGGTATTTAAAAAAAAAAAATAGGAATATGATTGTGAAAGGAGGAGTACGGGAGTACGGAGGTGTTGAAAGTAGCACAATACTCCTATGGGAATACGCAGCGGTGGACCCAAAGCAGCGGGATAACAATGGTATTTTTTTCCGCTCACGAAAGTTTTCGTACACGCTGCAGCCAAACAAAATGTTCTTTAGTAATGCAATAAGTATATAAGTACACATATCATTGAGCGTTTTTTTTAATATTAAATGTTGCTTTTTGCAACATTTCTTAATTCATATTTATTATAAAGGGAGGGGTAGATTTTCTACCGAAAATGATACTAGTATAGTAATAATTTCTTGATGGCTCCAACAGTAATGAAAATAATTCGGAAATGCAAGTTCTGTAACTATTTATCAGCGTTTCCCTTGGTCTTAAAGAAACTTTGCACATACCAGAACCTCCCACGTAATAATAGTAATAGTTGGCGCAACAGGTCCGTAGGGACCCAAGGCTTAACTTCTCACAACCATTCGTTTTGTGTGAGTTTCATTTTTGGAACGAATGCAAGGGATCTACAATTTTATGCCGATTCCAAACGGCTAATTGAGAAGCTCTAAAGACAGTTATACTCTCGGATGTTTGTCAGACGTTCGCGAGAGGTGGCGCAGTGGAAAAAACCCAAAGTTGGAATTTGGGTTTTTGCGGGATTCGAACCTGGGACCCCTCGCTTAGTAGTCCAACACACTAAGCCACTGCGCCCACCGAACCTCACACGTAGGTACTCCAAATCCAAAAGTGACCCCATAAGCAGGGGGCTTGCTGGCGGGAAGGAAGCATGCAACATTCGGATTTAAAAATTGGATGCTGAGCAGCAAAGGTTTTTATATGTATCAGTTTGAAACTTAGTGCGGTTAAACTCTCTTTAAAAGCACTTCCATTAGGGTCCATAATGGTAATCGATCTTTTAAAGAAAATGAACTGCCCAAGTGATCATGCCATTTGATTTGTTAATGTTCCTACTAGTAATGAATAATGAAGATTTTAAAGGAAAGGGATTAAGAGCAACAGGAACCTCTCGTTATAATAGGTTAAAAAAATGCCGAATTTGGAAAAAAAAATTGAGGTGGCCAGCGGCAAGAGGATTGCGAGATCTCGCTCACAGTAGCCCTTTTTTATTATCAGCCATGATCCATATAGATCATCGAAATACATGCACTTACAACAACAGGACATGATCCTGATATTCATCGAGATCACGAATCATGATCTGAAAATGTATTGTACTAGGTGGCTTGTTTTATTTTTCAATGTTGGTGTGCCTGTAAACGATAGCCATTAGCCAAGCCACACAGTCACGTTGCCAGACTAAAATATTCAACACCCTTCATAACACAAAAAAACAAAAAGCATTTTTTTCACATCGAATACATTTCCCGCCTTCGAGATGATTTTGCTTTTTCATTCCATAAAAGTATGCCCAGACCAGCGAAATATTTAAGTAAATGTTTCATAAACATTTATTTAACAAAAAAAAAATGTTTTGCGAAACGTTTCGCAGTTCGTTAATAATTTGTTTCAGAGGTGTGTTTTTGTTCTTTTAACATAAAATACATATGTCCAGAAAATCTTGGAATAATAAAAAATCGAATCTAGCTACCTGCATAAATTTAAATTGTTTTGGAACCTAGTTATTGGGAAACACGTTTCTTTTTTATCACAGAAAAATCGAATTCTAACTTAATTTTGTTCTTCTGGAATTTCGTGCCTAAACCGCTGTCATTTACTTTGTCTAAGAATTCCAATCTGAGCGGACCAGAGGTGCAAACTGCATTAAGATTTCTATTACATTTTGAACTGATTGTAGGTGAACTCACTTCCTTTTAGAAACAAAACACACCATATAACGGAAGCCGTGTTGTTGTTTTCGAGCCTCTGGTCGTGAATTTCCGACAGTAAAAGATATTTCATAAACGTTTAATAAATACTTATTCGGCGTGTACATCGGCAAAAACAGAAATGTTTGACAAATGTTTCTGAAGCAAATCGAGAACATTTCATAAATGTTTAAAAAAAATCATTCGCTCGCAAGAATACACCGAAATACCAAATTGCATTTTTCAACATAGAATTTTAAATCAGTTTTTTTAAAAACAATATCCAAAAATAAAAATTATTAATTTGATTCATATGGTAACACCCCCGACAAGCAATTGTCAATTGACATAACATTGTGACGTCACGTTGTACAGAATGTTTGCAATATGGCTGGTGGCAATATGAAGTTTGTCATTTTCATACATTATCCGTCCTGTTTTGAAAGCAACTGTTGCCACAACTCCAAAATGAAATTTTTCTATGATCCTTATTGTTTTATTTTCGTGATCTGATTCGGATCAGATCACGCTGATAATAAAATACGGCTAATGATTTCACCTACTTCGTCCAATGCATGGATGTTCCACAAGCTAACAAACTTTGACCAATAACCAAGGGCACCATCAAGATTCTGTTGAATGAACCACCGTTGAAAGCACAGTGATACCCACTTTCCCAAAAGAAAAAAAAAACATATTAAATAAGATGTCGCCAGTGTCATTCAAGATCGAAATAGTGCTGCGAAATGTGTAATGTTGCACTGTGTGTTCGAAAAGTCTGTTTTAAAAATATTCATACTATTTAAACTTAATAGCTAATTGTATTAAATAAAGTACAACGTCAAATCTCTGTTTATTTTGTAAATATCTTAATTTTGCTCAAAATAAACAGAAAATACGATAGGAATAAAATAAAATGTTTGATCTTTAATACCCTTGGGTATTAATGGGTTAATGTAGTTCCCACACAGTTCGTGTATTAAAAATAACCGATTCAACTAGTTTAAGGAAACTTGGTTAAAATAACCCATTTATCAATTTTCTCGGTAGCTAAATTCAATACAAAACTGTTTGGTTGATATTAATCTATAAACTTGTTTGATAATAACTGATGTGTATTTTTTTCAACAGTGTGCATTTACCCTTTTTAGCAGGTTTTTTTGTCAACAGAGACTTACAGCCCGATTCTGCCGTTGTGAGCCCTCACAAGTCACAAGCTCTTGCGAGGTCGATTTCTTGTGAGGTTCGTAGTGATTCTTTTTCCAAATTTTACGATAGTCCGTGGTTACTTCCGAATTGCCACAAAAGTTTCCATAAAAGTTCGGAGTCGTACACGAAGTTAGTAAAAATATATTTTTTTGGGCCAAATACACGAAATATGAACACAGAAATGTTTTGAAACTGATGGATAAAAATTATTAACGACATGTGTCGCAGATCAAAATCAACACCATCCTTAGTTTTTTTTTTTACTATACAAATATGTATTTTTCCCGAAAGGTTGGTAGCATAAAACGTCATTTTCAGGTCATAAAGTGTGTGGAAATAGGGAACCAGGACCATCAAATGCAATAATGATTGTCACTTGTGAGCCGTTATGACAAGGTTTGAATTTTTTGAGCTGCTCCATAGGAGATCACAAATTTTTGTGAGCCTAACAAATTGTGAGTGTGCTGACAGAATATGAAAACCTCACAAAATCCATTTCTCCTCACCTTGTGAGGGTTTTGTGACTTGTTTGGTATCAGCGAGGTTTGCCAGAATCGGGCTGTTAGTTAGGTAATTTAGTTAGGTGTTTATTTTGTTGTTTGATCATTATTTATCAATATCATATACAATGGGGGCAGTGGCTTGGTAGGTTAGTGTGTTGGACTAAGCGAGGGGTTCAGGTTCGAATCTTGAGAAAACCCAAATTTCAACTTAGGGGTATTTTCCACTGCGCCACTTATCGCGATCGTCTGACAAGCAGCCGAGAGTATAACTGTCTTGAAAGAGCTTCTCAATTAGCCGTTTGGAATCGGCATAAAATTGTAGATCCCTTCCATTCGTTCCAAAAATGAAAAAAAAATCACACAAAACGAATGGTTGTGAGAAGCTAGGCCTAGGGTCCCTACGGACCTGTTGCGCCAACAATTTATTTTATTTTTTGTTTTTATTTACAATAGACTAATATAAATTTTCAGTTATAAATGAAGACGCAATTCGGAAAATAATACATGAGTGATGCGCATGAGTGCACAAATTTGGGGATACAATATAATTTGTTTAACCGCCAAAAATAACACTCGGCTAGAGCCAACTTTTGAGCGTGCAGGTCTTAGAGTATCTTTTCCCAAATTTCGAGGTGCTCTATAAATTATCGTGCAGTCTTTCCTTAATGCTTTCATAAGGATAATGGTGGTCTCCTCGCATCCTGGATCTCAGTCATTCTCTCCTTTTTTTCAGGGATTAAAACTATTAGCCTCTCTCAAATCTCAATACCTAGTTCCTGAGAAGCTGTAATATTTACAGGTAGGTAGGTAGGTTGTAGTACTGCGTCCTCCCCCCGAAA
This sequence comes from Cheilosia grossa, assembly GCA_963082955.1. NCBI lineage: Eukaryota > Metazoa > Arthropoda > Insecta > Diptera > Syrphidae > Cheilosia > Cheilosia grossa. The sequence goes on from OY720148.1 coordinate 30,631,509, forward strand.
TATTATAGCTGGGTACAATCTAAGGACAATTGCGAGGATACCTAACTCAAACTAAAGGCCAATATACTCCACCAGATAATCGCGGTCATGTTTCTCTGAAATGCGGCATTCTTTCACGGGCTCTTTACATTCACCACTCGTCCTATGTTCGATAACATCTTCCTACAACCGAAACTAAAATAAAACAACAACCATACATTCGCTTGGATGCCTCATTAAATTGACGCCTTTGCATCACCACGGCGCCAATATTTACTCTGTCGTTTAATCGTATGAATTACCAATTAAAAATCATTTAACGGCTGGTAGGCAAATAAACCTTAAACTACATGACTACGTGGGCCGAATGCACTCATCATATTCAGATAATCCTTTGCCGCCCATACATAAACAGTACCCTCAACAGAATGCGGCCTACGCGCATATGTTAATTCTCGACGTCACGTTCTTTCCCAAACGCAAACGACTCATAGTACCTACCGCTTAAGTAATTAAAAAGAAAACATTACAAAACTGCTCGTACGACGATTAATTAATGCTGTGGGAAAATTAACAATCAAATCTGTACTCGTTCGTGCGTTCCTTCCTAATCCCATCAGTCACAGACTGTGCGCATGTTTTATATGAAAATTTATCGATATCCGAATCCGAACTCTTTAGCCCTCGCGGAACAACCCACCGAACATTGTAACGAATTGCATTACCCTTGTCATAAATCCAGCAAAGCCTCCTCCGGCCAGGCGGACTACATGAAGTGTTCGCAAAAACACGCATCGCATCGCGTAGCCCTTTTCGTTTTAATGCTCGCCAGAGATTTCCCACCTCCAAAGGTTGTTCTCTGTCGCCCATTCTGCCGAGGGATGAACGACCGCACATGCAGCAAAGGTGTGAATGATATAGATATGTACTATATACAGAGGGATAACATTATTACACCAATGTATTTAGCTCCCCCCGTCTCTCACTCTCAGTGAACGGTCGGGTGCAGCGGAAAAATCGAATAATTTATGTGTCCGATCTGTAGGTATAATGACACAGGGGGCGTGCAAAGATGTCCTTGTAAATTGTGGGCACTTTATTCATTATATTTTTGTGTGTTGCCTACTTGCGATCGTTTGGTTGAATTGGCACCGGCAGAGTGACAATGAGGACCGGCCGGCGCTGAGGTGATGTTCGTTAATCTTCGCTTAATGTCCTCGCATGACGGATGCTGTGTTGAATGCGTCCATTCATGCGAATAATATAATTGCCTTCAATTGAAGGATGAGATGTGCTTGCAATAAATTTCATGGGTGATTAGGAACTCTAAATTAAATGGTGTTGAAGGGTACGGGTACAAAATATTTCCTACACAAAATTAGGCAGAAATACCACCAGGGCACATCGGTGCCCAGCAGTCGGATTATGCCAACCGTTATCCATGAAGAATGAAACTGGATCAGTAGAGTTCAATGAATTCGCCGAGACTTCCAGTTCGGATTGGTAAATTTCCTAGAGTTGAAAGGTAAGGTCCTTAGATGCGATATTTTTGAATGAAAAGTGGTGTCGTTGTTAGACTTTATAGTAAAGCCAAAGCAGGTATGCACAAATTACAACAAAATCAACTAAAAAAAGTAGACTCTCCGCCCGCACAAGGTTTTTGTTTTTTTTTAGACGCGCGAAATAGCTAAATTTGACTATCCAATATGTGATGCTCCCTAGGGGTATAAACGCGGCAGCACGCTGAGACCAATTTATAGACACCCTCTCAATAAATGCACACAATAAAGTTCCATCTTTATCTGAAACCATCACCGCAAACTACGAATAAACAGACGGCCAGCTTTTTGGCACGTATAACATTCTTACCTATAGCGGATTTCCAGCTCAAATTCTTGAATGAAATACTCTCACGGAAACTCTTAATTTTTCAAAGGCTGCGTCCGAGTGGCACAATATTTACAACAACTGTCAAAGTAACTACCTAGGTGCCACAGTACAAGTTCCTACTAGACGCACATGTTTTACCACCAGGCGCATGCAACTGTGCACTTGTGCAGTTCGCTTTTATTATGTCTCTTTTTGCTCTCACATCGCGGTCTATTTTTTAGCAGATTGTAGTAATCAGATTTTAAGATCCACGCGTATGACAGCTGCCAAAAAGGAGAATAAAAACTTGTAATAAATATTTACAGTAAAATAAATAAATAAAAAGGTAACGCAACCAGTCCACATTGACACCCCAGCAAATGTGTTCATAATAAAATGTAACCCTTTCGATAATTTGATGCCAAATGACAACACGAATATTCATAGGGTGATGACACCAGCAGAGACAATACTGAGACCGCCAACTCCGGCCGATTTTCCGTTACTTGCCTACAAGCTATATTTCTATGGGGTTGTGATGTTTTTTTTGCGCTAGTATTGATACATAAAAATTCGTATTGACAAATGTCATGAAACTTCAAAAATTCCGAGTCACCAACACACGTTCAAAAAAAGAGCACAACTTCCGTTGTTGACAAAACTGCGTGTAGGGTTCATAGAATTTTATACGTTAAATTTGAAATTATTCGCTTCGTGTGGATAGTATTTTATTTTTAGGAAAAAGTGTACTTTTGCTTAAAATATTTATGAAAAATCAACAATGAAGATGGGTTTAGGGAAAATAGAAAAAATACACGACCATGTTTACTCTAATATGTTTCTAGTATATAATACATCGAATTGAGGTAGTTTTATTTAACCAAACACATTATATTATTCGCCTTTTAAAAATATTTAATAACTAACCAAAAGCATCCAGCATCACATTCCCCCATGGTTGGCAGAGGTTGGCAGCATTTATTTTATATTTTTTGTATGTTTGGCATTGACATAATAAAAAAAAATGGCGAATTTGAAAAGAATTCAGGGGACCAGCGGCAAGAGTATTGCGAGTTGGGGGTCTCAGTATTGTCTCTGGACACCAGTATAGTCAGACTTTTAACTTTGTTTTTGTGTTTGATTGGTTTTTAAGTATCCATTTGTTAACAATTTAATAAAGTTTTTTTTCTGAGCTTCAGCCGCTGCATAGAATGAATGAAAAATACTAAGCTTATTAGCTAGGTACGTAATGAAAACTATTTACTAAATAAATGAAGTAGGTATGATTTTGGAGCTACCCAGAAGTCAGCCCCAATTTATATTGTACATCCTCATTAACCAAGGGGCTGACAACTGGAGATCGTTTTAAGGAACCTTGTCTTTCATAGTCAGCCCGCATTTCTCTACTTTATGTACAGGGGGCTGACTACTGAAAAACAAAGATAATCGATCGACATTTTTGAAGAGTGAAGTAGATATCCAATAATTTTGTATACTCAGTTACGAAAAAACTAAAACTAACCTTTCAGTTATCAGACGGAAGGTACTGAGCCCCCTTTATTATTTAACAAAAAATATTTTTAACATTTTAAGGTAAGAATAAACGAGAAAAATTAACTATCTATCAGTAACGAAAAAACAATCCCAAAATGCAAAAAGCTTTAACGGATTAGAAATTGTGTAACTTTTCCCAATTCACTTCTACTAATTCTTTTTTTTCATTACCACTCCTATTCTACGCTTCTGAAAACCGTACGCATATATATTTTTACGAGCGAGCTGCATCAGTTTGTTGCAAGAAAGACCAATGGATTTACTACTTTTTCTGTCTCCGAGTAGGTATATTTTTTTTTTGATTGGCTTTTCTTATATACTTCCTGAATTATCTGTTCAATCACTAGAGGGAAAAATACTGATTGATGTTTGACGCCCTTTTGCTTTTAGATCTCTCGCAAGAAAGGAGAACCCGAATTTTTTCATCGAAAGACTATTTTAATGATTTATTTTTATTACTGTCATGTACATTATTCAATTCAATTCCATTCAATTTACTATCTAAATTTTTGAAGTACATTAAGAAAAATGATAGGTAGGTTGTCACAAATATGTGACAAGGGTGAAAGAAAGTAACACGTCTTTTGTAGTGTACTTATTTTTATTAAATTAAGGTAGTTTTAGTTCAAATAATTATTTTTTGTAGCACTCAAAAATTTCGTGGCTTTCTCCTTCTCTCTCTATTCACGATGACAGCCTCCAGCCACGAAGTCGTTTTATGAATTTCTTTGTTTTAGTTGTCGTAAGATGTCGTTGTCGACAACATAGGTATTTAACAGACACTCAAATAAAAGCATAAAGCAAACATCGTCATTCGATTTGACACAGTTTAACTTTTGTTTTAGCAAACGGCATTAAATTTATTTACCTTATTTAGCTCTTAAAATATCAAACAAATCGGAAAAATTGTTATTCAGAATATTTTGGATATTTTTAAAGAATCAGATACAGGTAGATGCAATATTGTATATCTATATAGAATATGCATACCAATGCAAGAAGATACCTACTTGCACTACTTCAAATTTGAAGTAAACGAACAAAAATCGAGTGTACTGCAACAATTAATTTTTTTTTGGATTTTTTATTTTTGCATGTAGGTATAAAACAAAAGTTTTTAAAGCCTCTTATTCTTTTTACCTGCATTTTGTAATAATTGAATTAGATGATATTTTTAATTACACGATTGAAAAATAGTATTAATTTTTTCATTTAAATGATGCAATTGATGCCATATGGCAACGTTCCCAAAAACCACCAAAAGGGTTCAATCGAATCTTTCTTCAAAATGTTCGTACAATTTCGTTATCTTGGCTGGCAACGATGTGGCTAGTCCCTAGTCCCTACCCTAGCGCTAGCTTCTACCTATCATTTTCATTATTATTCCAAAACACACCAACAAAGCAACCTCTGCTCTGCCTAACACAAGACACAACATTGCTATCCACTAATACTTGTATGATACACACTTTTCCAATTGGTTTTGGTTCGTGTTCTGTTGTCGATTCTGTGTTCTATGGTTCTGTGTTCTGTCTTCTGTCTGCCTGCCGTCTTTGACTTTGACATTTTTTCTTTGCTTGTTTACGAAAATCTAAGAAGAAAATGAGGAAATGTGAAAAGAAAAAAACGACATTGGACATGGACATGGACACACGCCGATATTTTTATACTGTCGGTCTGTCGCTCTGGTTGGTCCAGCAGAAGAAACATGTGTTTCATTTATTGTTCTGCATTCAGGGACAAAAATGTGCTCCATGCGGTCCCGGAACTTGATATTTAATGGTCGCTCGTCGCTCCATCGACCATCCATACAAACGCAACTCGATTTCGAACTCGAACACAAACTTTTGCCTGCTGTTTTTGTTTTCATTTTCAGCTTCTTTCTCGAACACGAACGAACCGACGAACCGAATAACGCCACAAAGCGGAAACCATAAATATACCCCCAAACGGAGAAGCAAAAGCGATTAGGCGCAATAATATTATCAAAATCAGTTGCCATAGATAAGTCGCTCAGAGTGGACGTGCTTACGTTTTCGCAATCTGTTCGTCGAGGTCGAAGTCGATTTTTTTGATATCGTAATCGTAACATTAGTTCGCGCAATCAATTAAGTCGACATTCGACTTGTCATTTTCTAATCCTCGTTACCAATCAACAAACACGCAGTAAATTCCTCGATAACTGCTACTGGCAGTTCTTTAGAAGAAAAAAAATCAGTGTGCTAACAAATTTTGAAAAATAAAAACCAAACAAATCCTGTTGTTTATGCCCATCCAATAAAAGTAAACAAAAAGAGAAGAGCAAAAATTAAGAAAAGATCTGTTTATTGATCTGTCTGGTGATTAATAGAAAAAAAAAGTGCCAAAACAGCTGAACAAGACGCTTCCATCGATTCACTAGATATACCCAAAAGCGCCAGTTACAGGGACAGAGACTGGGGTAAGTAAATCGAACGCACCTTGATTAGAAATATGCCTATTTCGGTAGCATACATATTTTTGGATCTAATAATAGAGCGATTGAGGAATTTAATTCGTGCTTATATCGCGAAAAATGGGACGAAGAAAAATGTGTGCGCCATCACCAGTGGCATGGCAATGGCAGTGAATCAGTGATATTGCAACGAAGACGGGGTCAGTAAGACGTTGGGCCGAATGCGATTTATTTTGCAATAAATTCCGCATGGCAATGAAGCAATCGCATAGAGAACTGCAACTGGAAACAAACGTTTCGTTTATTAATAGTGTTGACTTTTTGTATCGACGACAGTAAAGTTTGGCTCTTCTCAACCCAAATATGTATATTTGCAAATAATTGACGACACACTGAAACTGAACTTCTGCCAAATGAAGTGTCAAAGATAACGTGTTAGGGTTGCCAATCGTCTTAACCAACCAATTTGTATGCGGCGTTAGATGTGGCATGGGGGTGGTGCTGGCCGATAATCTGTCTTAAGCCGATTAAGGAAATTTCGGTCGCAAAGTTATGGGCGAGAGTTTAATTTTTCTTACCATTTACAGAAAACCCAATGGAAACGAGTTAAATGGTTATAGGAGATTATGCGGAAAGTTTACCACACCAGCAACGGTCTAAAATAATGATTTAGTGTAGGGGAAAGCGGAGTTTAGTGATTCAGTCTCTGGAAGATCAACTAAGTTTGCCGTACATACATAACTTTCAAATGGTTAAATTGGGTTTTGTTGAGAAATTGATAGTGGCATCTTGAAAATTTAAAACTTCTTGTGGCGGAAACAAATTGTTTTATTGTGGGAAAGGAAAAGTGTCCATTTATAGCGAAGATTAGAGGACCAAAAATATAAATACAAAATTCAACAATTTCATAGGGCAAATTTAAGGACAGGTTGATATGCATTAAAACACAGTTTGCAAATTGATGGCCAAATGCGGAACTGCAAACATTAAAAATGTTTAAAAATATACATTTAGCCTGTTTTGTACGAATAATGGAAAAAAAAAGTCGGAAATAAGACAAATAAAGATGTGAGTAATTTAGTAATTTCTATAAAGAAAAACTGATTCGGAAATAATAAACATTATGTCAAGCCAAGGAAAAAAAGTGAGTTGTGAAAAGTAAATCCTGGGGTAAAACTAGTTCTGTAGTTACAGATCAAAATAGTTGGACATCAAAAGTGATGGCATGACCACGATTAAGAGGTTCTCCTTCTCCGGAAATTGACAGCTCTTCAACCCACTTGCATTTTTGTGCCCAAGATTAGTACCAGAGAAGTTAATAACGCCGATCCTTATTGCTAAGTTGTGGTGGCAACGCGTATTGAAAAATTTAGCATTGTCGCAATTTAAAAAGTTACTCGAAAGTCGAAACATCTCCCATTCCAGTATTTAGAATGCCAACAGTCCGCTGAATCTTCCGTAAGTCTAAGATAATGATAAACTATTAAAATAGACGTAGTACTGTTTTTAGTACATACATGGGAACAATATTCGAGCCCTGCTCAAGCCTGCGCTATGTAGAGAAGAGGGCGCTTCTGCAATGAGAAGGTTATCTTTTTCGCTCTAAAATGTTGTAAATTCGAGGTCTCTAATGTTGAGATATTGAATGAATCTCCTGCCGTTCCTTAAATCCATTTAATTACATTTTTCCGTGTTATAAAAACTGGAATAGTGGTCTAATTTTTATTTGGTTTTCAAAGTTTTAGAACTTTTCAACTGTCCACGAAGTCTACAAGCCGCATCCTAATGGTCTTGGGTCATTGTCTGACATTTTTGGCCACACCCAGAAAAAGTCTTGGATTTTCCATTATTTGTTATAAGAGAAGGGTTATACATTTTTTGCAGTTGGTACTTTTTGGATATGTCAAAAGTTCGTCGCAAAAATTAAAACTCACACACAAAAAATGGTTCTGAAAAGCTAGGTCTAGGGTGCCGGCACGGACCCTGTTCGGCGACGAAGACGGTTTTTTTGAGGATTTTAAAGTCTCTAGTACATATGGTTATGGACATATATTTTGATTTTGAGATACCCTTTAAAACAAAGTTTGTTATTATTTATATATTAAATGATAACGTTTATGGCAAAATGCTTAAGTCAGATTTTCACTTACCTAGTTCTTTTTTGGATAATTTTCTTACCCAAAATTTGCTGTGGACTCTTGGTGTACTTTAAGTAAATTGTCTATTTTTGTTTTTATTTATTTTGTGAGACAGTCTTTGCATTATTCTTAGCAAAGGTAGTAAGCTGCGTCTTCTTCTTATTGTGATAAGCTGGAACCGATAGAAAACAGAAAATGCGAACAAGAAAAGTCGCTTTATCAATGGGGTAGTAAAGTAACGGAGAGTGTAAGGTTAGAGACTGCCTCGAAAAGAACCGGATTTGGTTATCCAGTGGAGGAGACCCCTCGCGCCCCGCATGAAGAGGGTGAGTCCTTTTTTTCGTCATCTTTTTTTCACTTCTTCCTTGCGACACATTCGAAATTCGGGATCATAAAATTTGTCCGTACAAGTGAATTGGAATTTATCGAACTTTTGAATAGTTAATTAGGTAGGCCGTCCAACACACGAATTCTTCACAAAGGATTCTATATTTACGGGGTTTCCGCAAATTATTCGAAAACTTTTATAAGGCATGAAACTTGAGTATAGGTAGACACGAGCTCAGATCTATTCTACGCTGGTCTTTCATGAATGCTATATCTGTACTTCTTCATCAACAACTATTTAAAATAAATTTTCGGTCGCATATTTCTAAGACAACTCTTAAAGGCGTTTCTTAACTGCCGATGGTCGAGGGAATTCTTTAAGTCTTACGTGACCAGATCTAATACTAGATCACCTTTGCGCGCCCCCCCTATACCCTTCAGCGTGTTCGTCTGTCCAAAGTCGAGGACATACAACAATATTTTCAATAATTTATTGTTCTATAATATTACTACAACGCACTTGAATTGTCTTAGAGGGAACAAAGAGACTCCCGACTCCTTTCAAGCTCTCTCCTTTAAGCAACCATCACGGTCACAGATGCACCCAAATCGATGCCTTTGATCAGTTATCACTCACAAATTAGCTTCAATGATATTTTTTGATGATTTCCAAACGGCCAACGTGTCAAACGATGGAACCATACTGCAGAGGAATTCCATCTGCCAGGCATTGTTCGAATCCTGCAAAATCCCCAAATTCCAACTCAGGGTTTTTTCCACTGCGCCACCTCTAGCGAACGTCTGACCAACATCCGAGAGTATAAGCTTCTCAATTAACCGTTTGGAATCGGCATAAAATTGTAGATCCCTTGCATTCGTTCTAAAAATGAAAAACTCACACAAAATGATTGGTTGTGAGAAGCTAGGCCTTGGGTCCCTACGGACCTGATGCACCAACTATTTATTTATTTATTTAGGATAGAAACAAAATGATTGGCAACCGGAAAGTCTGGGTCGGCATTCTGTTAGGCGAAACGTTCAGTTCATTTATTCTTGCACACGAAAACGTTTCAACGTTTTCGCCTTTCAGAATCTCACCCCTCTATTCAACAGATTACCACCCCCATTACTGTTATGTCTTATTAGAAAAAATAATTGTTTAACTAAGTGATAATCTCTTATGTCGTTACTATAGCAATTGCTTTTTATTGCTATTTTTTGGGCCGCCACAACCGCATCCAACTTAATCTAAAAATAGCCTCAAAGACATGCAAACCATGAGAGAGCGCCAGAGAGAATAAAACAAACAAAACAAAAAAAACAAAAGTGGAATGTGGAACCCGCTTAATTTGGCTCCGAACTCATTTCGAGTATTATTCGCCAGCAAGGTCGTCTATCCATTTGACAGTTAATTAGTGCGCATACATCATGGAAGGAAACTGGTTTGCGATTTCGATCTTCGCCGAGAGAATCCAAAGACAATTAAGAAAAAAAAATAAAAAATCAACTAAAACGTAATTGGCAGTAATTACACGGTCCAAACCATGCACAAGACAAACGACAAGTTGACAAACGTCAAACAAGTATGTCCCTACGTAATTCCAGCGCCTAAATTAAGCCGCCTTCGGGCTGTCATTGCCAGATACTGAACACGTTTTTAAGTGGCATTCCCTTAAAATACAATTAACAACAAGAGTGAAGGACGGCAACCCCTAGCTGCAATAATTATTACTAATAAGAACAAGATACCGTGTGTGTCTGTTTCCCACATTGCGCGACACTTGAAAATGCATATCTACACGGTTTTGCGTCGGATTTCCGTGGGCGAAACACAATTCTTACACGAATCTGAGACATTATGCATCGGGGGAAGCGAAAAACATGTTCTACATCCGTTATATGACTCCTTAGCTTCCTTTTGGTGTGAGTTTTAAATGCACAAATTTATTGACCTCTTTAGTTTCGCTTGACAATCACACGCGATAATGTTGCTTCGGTTTGTTCAGTGTACCAACTTGCAAACCTGCCAACCTCTGGCAGCTCGCATGTTGCTGTTGCAGTTTCTGTGGCGAATTCCCTGACCTTGCTCTCGGACAGAATTTGACAACACATCCTTGTAGTGGTGGTGTATCTGTTTATTTGGTTTCTGTACCGCACCTGTCATGGAATGTGAAACTACATGCGCACTAGGTGCTGCGACATCTCCATCTCAACAGCTGACAAGAGACAGTTGTAGGCAGTATAGAGATACGTAGTTTCTTTTTCTTTAGCATTTACGAGGTGACACAGCGAATCGTTTGTTTAGTATTTTATTAAACGGTTGACAGTTATTATCGACTGATTTGCATTTTTATCTGTAAAGTTGTTTTCAAATTAAAACCTCATCCGAACTAGTGCGGTAAGTTGTGCGAAAGTAAACCGAGTCTGACGTTTTATTGCTCGCGCAATCTGACGTTTTATCGCTTTCAAAGTGTTGTGTGTTGTGCACTGTGGTGGGATAGTGATGGCGTGGATTATTTCGCCAGTTTGTAGGGAACATAAAAGCAATTTGGGCAAATAAGAGCTCGTCCCGTTGGTTTCTTTTACTAACAAGGACAAGGTGTGGCTTTGGAATTTTTGTTTCTAGTTCTGTCAACAGCCCCCATCGTCACACGAGTCTACGTCTATAGTAAAGCAAATAATTGGCAAATTATAGTGTTACATACCTGCAATTGAAACTGATTCAGAATCAGATCACAAACAGCTTTATCAGGGGCAGTAACTGAGTCAGGTTCGACACGGAATACCTTATCGAGTGAATAAATGAGTTCCTTCCGGTCAATTGAGTAGCTTGACGTGTTAGTTTTTGAAAAAATGACATCATCGCCGATATAAAATTAGATACCCGTATATATCTACCCATCGCCGGCAGTGGTTTAACCAACTGCAGATGTTGTTTTTGTCGGTTCGTCCTTTGTCTGCAGGGCATATAAAAAACTGGAAATATTTATATGCGGAATGCGTAGTCACGACGAAACATCTTAGGCGGAGATTCTATTTTTTAGTGGAATAAAAATTTGAATTAAAAGAAAACACAACAAATACCGGTTGGCAATTTATTTGTTAAGTGATTTATTTCATGGAACTTAAGTTACATAAGAAAACAAGCTGTCTCCTCTGAAACCGAGGGTAATAGGCAGGCAGGAATGGAACAAAAAAAAGAGGTCATCGGTATCTTCCGTCATAAAAATAGGAAAGACAACAAAACTGTAAGGATCAAAGAAAAGTGGAAAATAAATTACAATACATTAAAAATTGTTTGTAATTGTAAAAATATAGTTCTGGCATTATGCTACAATTAAATACAAACATATAAACATTTAAATCCCGAATGTATGCAACGATTTGGATCTATTTTAGACATCTGCGCTATTAAATTGAACGCATACAAGTTTATAATCAGCTCTATAGCCTTTTTTTATTATAAGACGACCCGAGGAAAGATTTACTGAGACCCCCAAACTAGCAATCATTTTGTCGCTGGTTCAGAATATTTTTTTCGGAATCCGCCATTTTCTTTTTTTCTATTTATTTCGTATTTGTGAAGTTATAGTTCTGGTACGTCTTTTCGAGACCATGCCAGGAGCCAGACATCATGGTTTTAAGAAATATATTAAATTCGAAGTTCTGTAACATTTTTGTACTTCGAACAGGTACTTCCGAACTTTGACAGTTGATAGCTGCCATATTGCTGAAACTACATCTGTCAAGTCGGTACCAAATTTTGTTAAAAGCATGAAACTTATTTCATAGAAAACTTACTAAAAAACCTGCTGCAGTGAGTGGTCTGAGTATTAACCTTGCCTATTATACGACTACCAATTTATCTTGGCTTCGCTCATATAATTTGTTAGATATTATTTATGTTTAGTGTATTATAAACCCTTATGGTACTGCTGTATTGTGTTGGAAAAGTTTCAAATTGATATAATTTTTGGTATATTTTCAAAACTTATACAAAAAAAAAAATTTATAAAAAAACCGTCTTAAACGAATAAGGGGAATATCGTGCAATTTTGAAAAGTTATAATTTTTTATTAACAAACGTTTGACCCCCCTGGGCTGGCCATCAGAATCTTCTAAATTTAATACTTATTTATTTTGTATTCTTAAAATTTGTAAAAATGCACATTCCTCTAGAAAAATCCAAGAAAGGTAGAGTCCTAAATAAAGCACATACTTTCAACATTTTCTCCTTGCAATGGGGTCGAAGGCGCAGTGGATTAGTGTGTTGGACTACTAAGCAAGGGGTCCCAGGTTTGAATCCCGCAAAAATCCGAATTCCAACTTAGGGTTTTGTCTTGAAAGAGCTTCTCAATTAGCCGTTTGGAATCGACATAAAATTGTAGATCCCTTCCATTCGCTCCAAAAATGAAAAACTCACACAAAACGAATTATTATTTTAATGGGGTCGATGGGTTCATTTCAAAAATTCGTTTCAGCCATCTTTTGGATTGTACCTCTCCAGCCAGCGTTCAGCATTTCCAGAGCTAATATAACATACGCAAGTTATTATCTCTTTAAAAATTATGGAAAAGACTATGGACTTTTGAGTAACTTTTTTTATTTGACCCATCTCTAGTGCTTGGCTCCAAAAGGACGCGAATGAACCTGATTTAGTGGCGTCAATATCAAATCATTGGAGGCCATTTGAGTGATTTGTGTCGGAGCCTATTCACGATAGTTCCATGTGTGTCAAGGAAAAGTGTCACCACCATGTGCAGAGTCATGTAAATTTGAGACTACTATTATAGGCACATTTGTTAGCGTTCTTTTATGAGTCAAGCTATGCACTAATCTGTCAAGCTTCATGATTTACCTAAAAAACCTATTTTGGTTCATATGTGTATTTGAAATACAAAGAAATTAATTCGGAAAACTTACTTAAAGCTACAAACTTGAACGACATATTCGAAGCTTCATTATATTAGATTTATAGTAGCTGTTCCCGCCCAGCTTTGATCGTGGTAAGGATCTAAAGTCCCGCTCATAATTAATTCGGAATTTAAGCTGCCATGGATTTCAGGTAAAGCGTTTTCTAATAATATTTGCATACTGGATATATAAAAAATAAACTATCAACGTTTTACAAATTATCGAAAATCCAATTTTAAATTAGCACAAAAAAATAGTTTCCGTAAAGATAATTTCCGGAATAATTTAAATAAAGAAAAACTTTTGCAAACTCGATCTCACTGTATATTACGATTTAAATTTAAAAAAAAAAAAAAAATTCCCAGTACAAAATGTATGAAAAATCTAAAAATGTCGCCAATTTCCGTGTATTGCGACTCGGTCAATGGTTCTTCTGATCGGTGGGATAATGTCTTTTTAACACTGAAAGTTCAACCTTCACAGTCAAAGAATTCGAAGAATTTTCATTGTAATTTGAGTAGTAATGTCTTCTATATTTATCTATCATGTAAATGTTTTGTGGTGTCATGGGCGAAGGTGCAATATAAAAACAAATTAAGAATATATTCAAAAATACGACCAATTGAAAAATAAAGAATACTCCTGAGGATGTTGGCAAAAAACCGACGAAACGTACGGTACAAGGATGAATTTAAAGTGCTTTAATTGCATCAGAAACAATAAGACCACTAAGTAAAATTTCCAAAAAGGTAAAGAAATTCGAGCTATAAGTCCCGAAGTAAAGTTTTGGATTCTTAAATGCAATGAAAACATTAAAAAGTAAACTCACCACTTCACCACTTAAATTTGCACTTCAATCACTGGCAAAACCACAAAACTATACTTAAGCCTAAACAAAATTAAGATGCCACACTGAAAGGGATAACACAAATAAATTGAACAATTAACTATGAATAAATATGCTATCAATGTTTCGCAAATTACCGAAAAATCCAACTGCAAACTTAAACAATTTTTTTCTGTAAAGAAAATCTACTCCTGTAGAATTTTTGACAAATACAATCTCACTGGCATCGACATCGTGTATTAGGAGAGATTTGTAGATACTAACTAACAGCACTCTAACTTCAAAGCCAGTGACTTACCTTTTGGTCCATTATAAACGCTTTGTAACCTGCCTACAAATAGTACCAACCTTTGAGCGGGTGCTACGCAAATTTTGAGAAACTAAACACAATTTAAGTTCAATTTAAGCAAATTTTCAAATGAAATGACAGGAAGAGATAAAAAAATATAAAAATGCAGGAATGGAATAAACAAGTTTATAGGGAGTAAAATTTTTCCTCATTCAAATTTTCAAAAGGATTTTCTGGGGTTTTATGTTGCTTTTCTTAAAAGCCCAACATATTTAAGTATTTCGAGATCTTCAAAAATTTAAACAGACTGAGAACATTTCTTTAAAAATCTAGAAAAAAAAATTCTAAATTTAATAGAAATAGCAATAGAAAATGACAGGTGGGCGAAGACTGAGAGTCCATACTAAGGGATAAAATGTACTTTTGGTGGTTTTAAATTTATTACCAGGTTGCAACGATAAAGTGAGTCTTTGTCGACTGCAATTAGAAAAATGCTAGGGACACTTTCACGTACTAAAATAATATTAAAGTGGGCCTTATCCGACTATAATCAAATTAAAAAAAAAAAATGCCGCTTGCAAAATGTATTTAAAATTAATTTTTCCAATTTTCCAATTTCCTTTTAAAATTTTCCAATTTGCTCGCCGTATGAACCTTCCTTAAGCGTACCCAAAGACAACAAAAAAAGATAGCTCAAATCGGACGATCCGTTCTCGAGTTATGAGCGGTGCTACGGATGCACCTTTGTTTCATATATATTTATAAATTCTTAAGAAACCAACCGGCCAAACCGTGTATATTTATTTTGTAAATATATGGCTTAGGCACTAAAATCAGTAAAAATAGTCAAGACTTAAGAGTTTCCCTTTTTAAATCACGTCCACGACTTCTCACTCACGCGGAATTCATCTATGGAAATTCGACTTTTATTTGGTCCATTGTCCTTATTTCATAAAAACCGTTTTGAAGTAACGCCGCGCAATCAGTTCGCCTAATCTCAGCTTAAGGACCCTTCTTCACTTACCAGGGAAGGAATCGGCTAAGATGATAGTTGACTGTGTTTTTTGATTATCAACTATTCTTTCCTGTATGTAAAGCGATCACTAAAATTGTTTGGGCTCTTGGCAGCACTTACAATTCTAGAAAAAAGAAACGCCATTTCGGCCAGCTGTTGGTTGGTTTCGTTTATGAAAATTGTTTTCAATTGTTTGTGTCCCAAGTCTTGTTTTTCCTGTAAGGACTGCACGTTAATGGAGAAGTAATGAAATTTTTATACAAATATTTAAATTATTGTTTTCCTAAAGGTCACACGCGACAAAAGAACAAATTAACAAACTCCAGAACATTTTGCTTTATTTCTTAAGTGAATTCTGAGCAATCGGACTTCTTTTTCATTATTTTCTTCATTTCTCGCTGCGGCATTGTATTGTATTGTAAGAATTGGGCCCCGTACACTGCGACCAGAAGAGATCTATTGTGTTGGCCCCTGTTGTTTAACCCAGGGAGCTGTTGAGGCTCTTTATAAACCTCAATACCCTTCTTGGTTCCATGTTTCCTATATTAGCAGGACTTAAAGACGCCCCTTGCATGTGGATATCTCTGCCCCTTGCCACAGCAGGGCATTCATAGGGCGGCATAGAATGATTTCATTTAAGTAAACATTGCGCTACATTTTTATTCATTTATTGAAACACTTTTTTCACAAAAATTTAATTTTTTGGTGGAGTTGAAGCCGATCCAACCTACATTGCTCACGAAAACGGCACAAAATGGTTGAAAACGACACCTAAATAGCTGTCGCAAGCAAGTGGCGGTAAAAATGCGGAAGCCACTATGATAATCACCTTACGTGGATTATTGAATTTTGATTATCAACTATCAACTATCACCTTAGCCGATTCCACCCCTGTCTTCCTGGTCCACAGAAACAGCGATTGGCAATAGTTATTCTCCATTTAATTTCTCCGAGATGTTATTGTCAGAATTTAGAGCAGAGTAGTCAAAGTACCTTTATACGTTAAAAAGTTGTAACTGCCGACCCGATTGTAGCATTCTGTCGCAATTGGGTGTCCCTTCTGGTAGTTTTTGCGTTCACTTCCCACTTCAAAGAGATCCCATATTGTCCGTAAGCAAATCTGTATTCCAACGGCAGCGCAAAATGCATTGTCTGACTTTCTAATGTATGTAGAACGTTTTGTCCCCACCTTGCTGGCAAAGGAAACACATGCCAGCACTTTTTTCCACCATCTAGCAATTGATTTACTGAATCGATTAAATTGAAATTCGTCGCCGTGAGCGTTTCCAATCGATTACCCCACACCCAGCGCCAATAAAATCGCACAGGAAAATACACACTTGCACCTTTCAGCTCGGCGGTTCCGCTTCAAAAAACCTTTATCAAGAATTTGGGCAAAATGTCAGCTATCAGCTTCATTTGAATGGCGCCACGAAACACGGTAAAACTTGAAAAGTGAACATCTCGACCCAAATTGGTTTGTAAACCGACTTTTCATGTTAGGGGCCCACACTCGCGCACTTGAAAGGCACTTAGACTCCACCTGTCTGGAACGCGGATCGTCTACTTTTCATTTCCCTTCGAACAAACAATGACAAAAGAAACGAAACACACAAACTGCATAAGGTGCACTTGTCCCTCCCGCCAGAGATAGCGTTTTCCATTTCCACTCGAACCGCACCAAGCAAGCCAACTACAAGTCTCACTTTGAAGGTGGGAAAATTGCAATACGACTCCACCACTCAGCTGGCAACCTATGGGATACTTGCCGAACTACCACGACACGGTACCCATATACCGGTTGCATTGGATTCATGCACCGTGTCGTGTCTAAGGGGCAACTCTTGAAGGCCCCTCCAATGAGCTGGGGCTCCATCTCCATCTCCATGTGCAACAAGTACCATAAAGCCATGCCGCGACGAGAGGATCTGAGCGTGGTAGTCATTCATGTTCGAGATAGTTGCCGTGCAATTACATCTCGAAGACGTGCCGGGATCTTGTTTGTTGCCGCAATACGACTTTCTATATGAGTTTAATGATGATGTTGTCGGGGTCTTCCACTTGAGGAGTCTGGCCTGTCTGGGTTGCCCCATCATTGTCGTCGACAGAAGCAGGTGCCATTGTTAATGATCGTGTTGATTGACAGCTTTATCCACTATCGATTTGTCAGTGCGGGCAAAATAAATATAAACCAACCTTTTTATGAGTAAACTTCGTTGGAAAATCGTGCAGCCATTTCACAATAATTTTTTTTATCAAATTCGATTGAATGCGTTGGAGGGGGGTGGGTGACTTTTTCTAGCACCCACAGTGAGTGTAACTAGGAACTTGAAAATCTACTTGCTTCATATCTTATCGTTAGGAGCTGATAAATATTTCGATGACTTAAAAGAAATTTCTTTGTTGGCTACAGATACGTGTGTCTTTCAAGAGGGGATAGCGATAAATTGTTCGATTTCGACATTTTTTTTTATTGACAATATCCAGATTTGGTGTTTCTTTTTTTAGTGCGGAACAACACGAAAGGTGTTACGGCGGCGGGAGTTTTTGGTTTGGTGATTTATGGAGAAAACTGGATACGTTTTTGGGTTCAAATTGAAAGGAGCGCAGGCAACAGCGTCAAGGTTTGTTTTGATTTTAATTTATTGTATTACAATTACGAGTCTGTTGGAGCTGTGCTTGGATCCTTGTTTGTGTCAATGCGACATTTTACGAGCGGACATTTGTATTGTCCTATTTATTTATCTGTAAGTATTGCCTTGAGCCGTATACTCGTACGTAACATTTGCAGTGAGGCTGTGTTTGACGTAGGGTATTTCTTTGTCTTGCTACGAGTGAAGTTGTTCCTGTTCACTCATAGTAGGAGAAAAATGTGCAGACATTTAACGATTATTTTAAATATTTAGAGCACAACCAATTTCTTTAGGGCTTCAACTAACATGCCGCCTCAGATCAGTTCACCCGCCTTAAATTGTATTTTTCCTATAATCGCAGCTAATGGCTCTCGCACTAGAGTTTTTTTTTGTAACCACATTAACAGACCTTGTCAAGAACCACTAAGGAAACTCTATATAAGACCCACCATCATCCCAGTCCTAGTCTATGGCGCAGAAGCATGGACGTTATCAAAGGCGGATGAAGATCTCCTTGGTCGTTTTGAACGCAAAATCCTTCGAGTGATTTTCGGTCCCGTTCGCGTTGACGGGCTTTGGAGGAGGAGATTTAACAGCGAACTCTACGAGCTGTACAGCGACATCGACCTGGTCAGAAAAGTGCGCATCAGTCGACTAAGATGGCTAGGACATGTCAAGCGAATGGACACCAGCGCTCCGGCCCGAAGAGTCTTCGACTCCAACCCGGAGGGACAACGCAGTAGAGGAAGACCTCGCCTTAGGTGGCGTGCGCAAGTGGAAGGGGACCTCAACCAACTTGGAGTGCGCAACTGGAGGCAGTTAGCCAAAGATCGCGCTAACTGGAGCGGCGTATTGGTTGAAGCCCAGGTCAACCCCGGACTGTAGCGCCACCTAGCGCAAGCAACATCCTTTTAATAAAGACCGATTGGATGTCTTTGTGTTGTTTTTCAGAGCCAGTTAAATCAGTACAAGACTGAAGCTAAGGTTACACGTGCCAGTTTTTGTGGAAAATTTTGACACTTGAGAAAAGGAAGCTCATGTCCGCCTCTTTGTTGTCGTCGATCCCTACGTGTCCTCGTGCTAGGCTCACCGTACATACCATACAGAAGTAATTTTTCGTCCCTTTTTCCCTTTTTATTGATCTTTTAACTAAAGAAAAAAAAAGGTGCACTGGGTCGAATGAAACTTTCTCGTTGATCAAAAGTTTAATTGGTTGTTTATTAGGTAGCTAGGTAAAAATCTAAGAAGCGACGCTAGATAAAAGAAACGGTTCATGATACATACGAATAGTGTTAGCTAAAATTCACTTTTGGGTTATTCATCTGAAACGGCAGTGTATATAAAATAACAATGTGAGTTCTTACAAGTTGAAGACTGAGTAACAGACAAATGCTGCAAGTTTTGTTTAGAGAGTTGTAGGTGCTGACTGTTCTATTTTAAGACCCTTACACTTTAAAAGATTTTTGAGTATAAAGCAAAGTGTAGCAGGAGTTTCTGTTTCCTGATCTGTTAGAGCATGTTCTTATTTTTGACTGAAATGTATTAGTGGAAGTAGAGGGTTCGCATTAGAATGATGTCTTTACACAGATATATATGTACGATTTAAGAGGTTTGTTTTTGAATTCTCATTAAAATTTATAAACCGAATATACCAATGGAAACGTGTAGGTGTGCAAATGAAATGGGCGTTTCTGATTGTGTTGTTGGAATTATTTATTTTAAGGTGCATATTC
The DNA here is from genome assembly GCA_963082955.1 of Cheilosia grossa. Taxonomy (NCBI): domain Eukaryota; kingdom Metazoa; phylum Arthropoda; class Insecta; order Diptera; family Syrphidae; genus Cheilosia; species Cheilosia grossa. The sequence goes on from OY720148.1 coordinate 30,651,241, forward strand.
AATATGGTTGGCAAAACAACAAGTGCATAAAATTTTTTAAAAATAAGATTTGCGTCGCTGTTGTTACATTTTAAATGGAAGTTGCGCTATTGAGTTTTTAAAAAAAAAATATGAACACAGATCGGCTTTTGGGTAGTAATTTTTAGGAAATAATTAAAAAACTGATTTATTCGAATTTTTTGAGAAAAACTGAGTTTGGGATCTTAATAAGCATTATTTTAGTATCCTAAATATGTATTTCGAGCAAAATCGATGGAGCGGTTTTTGTAAAATTATACAAACAAAACAGTAACAAATATTGAAATGTTTAGTTTGAAAAATACTATTTCTTAACTATTTAGCTCAAAACTGCGTATTAGACATTGTTCGGGATGTAAGCATTGCATGGTTTTTAAAGTTTTATCAAAATCGAAAATGGAATTTTCGAGATATGAGCTGTTTTTAAAATTTGCTTTTTCGGTGACTCGAATCGGAAATTAAGCTTGCAATAATTTTGCAAACATACATTTGATACACTGCGCTAACTCGCCAAGCACCCTGTTCGATCAGATACGAATAATGAAAGCTTAACTCAATCCGCCTGTCTCACTTGACAAGCTGCATTGTGCAGACCTACTCTAAACTGTTATACCTTTGAGCAGGAGGGGTTTCCCTGCTAAAATAGGAAAAAAACGTAGTTACCTATTATAAGTTAAAAATGACCATTTAAAAATTCATTTTTGTTACAATCGTATGGACCGTTTTCGAGATATGTCCAAATTTCAAAAGTACCGTGATTCGATTTCTTGGCGAAAAACTGAGTATGCAATCACGTGAACCTCACCTACTTAAATATTAATTTTGGTTGAAATCGTTAGAGTTTTTTTTGAACAAATCTGGTCTGAAGATTGTATGTAAGGGAAGTTCCATTAATATTGAGAGGTGCAAAAAAAACCGACCCGAATTGTAGGCCCAAAAACTCCAAATCCGAATTTTGAACCAAATCCCGGCAGCCGTTCAGGTTGTAGGCCTCGGGAGTATGCGACCCACTTTTATGAGTTCCTCTATCATAATTACAGAACTGATTAACATCTCAAGTTCGAAGTTTTGATTGAATACAATATCTTTCCCTTACTACGTAAAAATAGTCGAACCTGTTTTGGCTATTTGCAATCTTTGAATTTAGAACAGAATTTAAGGAATTTTTTTTAATAAAATAATTGGAAATATTGCATTAATATTACTTTCCCTAAGTCTGAAACTGAAAACATAGATCATTTTGATGATCGTTAAAGTTGCTGTCCCCCAATTTAAAAATGTTCCCCTCCTAAAAATGTATGCAAAGTCCTCCCTTTCTCGTTTTCAAATCTGGTAACCCTGGTAGGTGAACTCTTGTCTAATTATTAACGTTCAGTCTACATTTTAATGTTATACATAGTATAGTGATTTTTGTCTTTGCCGTGTGTCTGATCGGTGCCTTATTGTGGTTTAAGGATAAGAAATATCCTCAACTTGACCTTACAATAAGTAATTTAAAGTTTGCCACAGAGCAGATCCTGTCATACTGAAATTCTATGTGACGGACTAGTAATTGCCATAAACATTGGCTTAAAACAAATTAAAAAAGTCATTCAGCTTTCTTTGGTCGACTTGATGTTACTACTAAATTTTGAGGAAGGTCATTGATGGTTCGATGTCTGTGAGCAGGTACGAGTAAAGTCTGTCAGAAACCAACAACAACCACAACTTCAGGATCTGCACATCTTGGTACAATTATAAATCGTTTAACTACCTACCTATTAAACTGTATCGTATTTTAAAAATCAGTGACTTTTTCGACATTATTCTAGTCTTCGACTAGCTCTATGTAAATAACAGGGGCACCTTTTATGCCGGTTTGTGAATATTGAATGGCTTAAAATTATGAGGTATTTTTATTTAAATTGGTCCTTTCATTGAGACTAGTTTTTGAATACAAAACAATCCATAAGTGGCCACCTCTATTGACCAAAGGAAAATGTGCCCTTTTTGCAGCGTTTTGCATATTTTTATCTCGGGCGGTTGGCCTGCAATGGTCGCAATTTTTTTTCAAAACACGTTCAGGGAATTTTCTTTGAAGAAACTGCGTTATTTGATTTGCAGTATGGCGTAGTGCTTCGTCTTAGTGAAACCATATTAACCGTCCCGACCTTTTTCACGCATGGGCAGACATAATGACCCAACATCAAAAGATATCGATTCCTATCGACTGTTTCGCCTTCTCTTTTTCATTTTCGCGGTTGATAAATGCCAAAGTTTTTTAATGCTTGGTAACAATGTTAATAGTTGTGAAAAAGTATTTAACGTCTTAGTTGAATGTTTGAAATTGATGTGAAAAACACTTGTTGAAATTGGGAAGCCATATTGTCAAATTTTAATGACTGAATTTTACTGATCTCTAATTCGATGTATTTCACTTTATTTTATTTATTAAAAATAGAGTAGGTAATAAAAAAAATATATCTTAAGAACTTGAAGACTGTGAATGAAATTAAAATATAATAATTAAAATATTTTCCCAAACTAAGGTAGACTTTGCACACAAATTAAGTATGAAACTGTTCAGAACTGTAATAAAGACATGCATAACTATTTCAGCATTTGGGGTGGTGACTGGTGAGCTCGCAACTACATGAGCTCCGAAATTTGTTGATTATAGCTGGTACTCTTGGACACAATTTTTTTTTTCTTTCTGAATTACAATTGCCTAACATTGGTTTGGTCAAAATCTTTTCGAAGCGCCGCTGTCTGCTTAATATCATGCCATGTTTTGCTTTTAATAAGTATCATCAGACGAAGGACCAAAAGTTAGAAATGCAACATAAATTTGGTTCAACAGGCCTTCTTGAATAAGTCTTATTTTTAGAAAACAATTGATGAAAAACCTAGAAATAAGCACTCTACAATTGATCAGGTATAGAATCAAAGATGAAATCGAAAAAGTATTTGAAGGGAACAAATTGCGCTCTACTATATTTCTTGATAATAGCGCAAGGCTTCGAAAAAGTCGGGCAAAAAAAACGCTGATCCGCAAATTAAAAAAGTAACTGCCGAAGCAGTATTCAATGATTCTTGAGTCAAACATATCTGATCGATTCTTCAAAATTAAACAAGAGACAGAGTACTCAATATAAAGAGAAATTAAATCAGATGTACCGCAAGGCAGTTTTCTAGGTCCAGTGCTTTATCTCTTATTCTCTAGCGATCTGCCTGTAAGTGGAGAAGCCACTATACCCACCTTTGCAGGGGACACTGCTCTGTGAGCAGCCGACAAGCGGCGTATTTTTCCATTAAACTGTTCAAATAAGTAATTCACAAACAAATTGCCGATTAGTCGAACGACTAAGTGCAATCCCATTCGAGGTGATTAAAGTCAGTCCCACGAAACAAACATCTCATATTTTGACGTTCGTGAACTATATTTTAATGACCATATCTGCAGTTACATTTATGCCGCATCCGAAATGCCCAATGTGCTTCCTATTGTGAACTGTTTGTCAGACTAAGCCTTAGCTATATATATCCCGACCTACCTACATACAAATTGTTTACAAAAGTCGTAGACGAACAAATTTCCACGACAAAATAATAAAAAAATAGTTTCCGACTTTCCTAACTATATATACATCTGATCCTTAGTTGACAAATGACTCGCGGATACGTGCAAAGCGAATTAGCTATCACCAAGCGGTTATTCAACTGTTTGCACTATACAGTTGCACAACAGACGCCAGACTTAGACGTCTCGCTTTGTTTTTGAAACTATTTTGCATTCGCATTTGAATAAATGTCAAACAAGCAAATTCGGTTTCAAGGACTTGATAAGTGGGCATCTCTCAGCAAATAACAATGAACTATCCACCACCGAGCACACACCACAAATCTCCTTCAAGTATAAGGATCCTAATTATCATACCAGATTGTCATAGAATAAATTTACATTATGCCTGCAGTGAGCGTATTTATTCGCAAACAGAAAACACCCCAGTCAACTTAATTGCGGTTTCGCAAGCTGATATCCCGAGCAAACAAAACAACTGGCCATAAAAATCCCACATGCTAATTTGAATTGCCCCACTCGGGCAAATCGAAGCGCTGTTTACACGCTTACAAGTGTTCTACAGATAGTACTCGTTCTGCATCTATATACTTGCTGTTCTGCCGCAGTAGATGGGTATTCGTAAATATCTCGAGCACGTGCGAACTGATCGTACGGCAAACAAACATTGGAACCACTGACAGTTGGAATAGAATTTTTAAGTATGCTGTATGGAAGTGAAGATCCCATCATGGATCATGTTCATGTTGACACCTACGTCATCCGAGAAATGTCACGACTTTCGTGAAACATATAAAAGAACGTCAAACAGAAAACCAAGGAGAGGTGAGCCATTCTTATCGGGTTACACTAGACGTCTGCGTCCATGATAAGCATCGCTGTGTCTGAGGATGAGGGTAAGGACTATACAGCATACAGCAGCAGTACTGTAGGACTAGTGACAGTTTTGTGCGTGGGAATTGGCGGCGGACTGAGTTCATTGACGGCAACGCAGAGTCAAGGACAAGGTCTATGGTGCCTCATTGGCTGTCTCTCTGTCTGACTACAGTGTTTCATTGCTTTGGCTGGATTGTTTGATAGGGCACATTTGTCATTGATTTTATTATTTAATCCGAAGGGAGTCGCCCTTGGGTCATTAAAAAGAGGATATCAAGTGCGCGACTATGTAAAGTATGATTGAACGAAGCTATAGACAATTTTGTGCTTTAGTTGAAAAAAAAAAACAATCAATCTTCAACGAATGCAGTCATCTGCCTGTCTTGTATTTTACAGGATTGAGACAAAATTATGGATTGCAGCAAATACATTCATTTAATAATCAGTCGAGGGTCTTAAACTTGTCGTAAACAAATAAACGAAATGCTGGCAAAGAGGGCTCTGCAGTAGCATAAGTAGGTGCAGTAGACATAAGACACCGATTAGAAATAAGATTAAATTATAAATTATAACGTTTCTAAAAACAGCTTCCTAATTTAGGCATTCGGCAACGGGATAAAATTGTAGGTGGCTTCAAATCTTTCCAAAGAAAGAGTGCACGACGGAGTCGCAGAAAGCTTCCTCATTCAATGACTTCTGTGCTGAATTGGCGATATTACCTTCGACTTATCGTCTTTTTAGAAGAGCGTGCAGCTCCATCAATTATTACGGAACTTCAATTGTTAGATAGTTAAATTAATGCTTCTAATGGTTCATAAGTTATTGTGCTTTCAAAGTTTGCAAAATGTGTATTATTTATCTATATAAAGGTAGGCTTACTGTAATAATGAGTATGAAAAAAATTGTTTGGAGGGCCTAATCTCCGGAAATATTAAATCGTTGCCAAAAATTTGGTCAAAAATAAAAAAAAAACCCGTCAGAGTAAATGCAATCGGCATTTTTAAGCTTTTATTTTTTTCAATGAAACTCTTTTTAAATTTGACTTTACTTCCTCCTACAGCTTGCTAAAGCTTGATACTGTTTCTAAGCAATACTTTAGCGAGTATTTGGAATTATGTGCCATATTTATGGTCGATCAAGACACTGAGCCAGTGTTACTACTAGCACCGGTGATGCCAGATTTTTTTTTGCCGAAATTCCCCATTCCATATCCCTTTTTCCCTATTTCGATTTATTGAAGAAGAAGAAGAATCCCTACATACAAAAATGAAGCCTTAAAATCGTGTTCGTTTGTCGCCGATTCACGCCTTAACGCATTTACCGATTTTAACCAAACTTTCACACATCTTTGGTATTGGTCTGTATATGGTTTTTGTGGAGTTTGGTTGAAATCGGAAAGCGTATATGTGTGTGTTGTGCGCGCGTGAAGTACATTTTTGACAACAAGTGTTTTTCGGCAAGCTAAAGTTCTCATTACAAATTGATTCATTTCATTTTGAATTGAATATTTTCAGAAAAAGGAGAATATTTTTTTTTTTTAAATTGTCCCCAAGAATCTTACCAACTATTGCTCCGATTTACAAATATATTTATTTTAAATGTGTGATATACTTGTGAGCAGGTTTTAGGGTACTTTTGTTTTAAAAATTAAGCATTTTTTTAACAAAATAATATTTTCGCGCATTTAAAACACGCAAAATTCATGTGAATTTAAAACACAAATAATTAATTCACTATACCTTGGCTTTAAAGTTGATATACAGGTAAAACAAAAACAAATCTTTGCTCTTTAATTTAACTAATTTTTGATATAGGTTCTCCTGGGCCTGCTTTGCAGGAATTCTTGTGAAAATGAGTCGCTGTCGGTGCTCTCTGATTGACATTTGCTTTTTCACTTAGGTTTTGGTATGACCAAAACGTACTTTTAATACCCATTGTCTTTCTTAAATAAACAAATAAGAGAATACTTCAAACAATGATAATTTATTGCTTTTAAAATATTGGACGGCGAATGAAACGGCGAATTTCACAGCTAATATTGAATTTGAAAAAGGGCTGCAGTTAGTGAACTGAATGTGCAAATGACACACGTGAGTAAAGGTGGTGTTCAGTTGAATCGAAATACATATAATATAAAAATATTTTTTAAGTTTCTTAACAAATTACAATATATTTTATATAAAGAAGGTATGAAAAAAAAAAGGAAAATACAAAAAAAAAAAATTATAATTACAATTAAGAACTAAAAAGTTGTTAGCAAAAGACGCCAATAAAACATTTGTTCAACCAAGAGAGCAATATCAAAACCAATAAAAAAATACCTTTCTCTGCACCCCATGCTACAACAAGTGAGTAGAATGACTTACAAAAGTCTGCAAAGCTTTTTACCAATTTTCAAACCTTACTTTCTACATGCTGAATTTTAAAAGACAGAATTTTGTAAAATGAATTATACCCTGTCGCAATTTTGACCCCAACCCTAATAGCAAAAAATTTAAAGGCAATAGCAATAAATGTTGCTTGGCCTTAGAGAGGGTCGGCACATACCGAAAGCATTTCGATAGATTTGAGAGTTTGGGTAGATAAAATAAACGTGGGGTGTCAATGTCACCCCCATTCAAATAAGAATGAATTCTTTTTCTCCTTTGCATACTCTCTTTTATATCAGTGCAATACAAAAATATATTTAAAATGCCAAAACAAAATATTTCACAAAATTTGCCAACTGAATTCACTTGCTCTTGTGTTGTGTACATACCTACATCGATTCCTCCAGATAAGTAGCCCGACCTCATGAAAAAGGTCATTCATGGAGCTATATTTTAGCTTCAAATGCCGGATCTATTGAAAACTATTTATACAGCTTATTTCATCAACATTTTGGTAACCCTTAAACTCAGTTTCTAAACATTTTACTTGCATACAAAAATCTTCAATAATCTACTACGTCTATTGAAAATGATAATATTCTTGAGTTCAAATTAGCTTAAGAGAGAAATATGGCAAATAAAACCAATGCCGTCACTCCGAATGCATTCGGTTAAGCTCAGCTTCCACTTGATAATTTAACAATCGCAAAAGCTTAAGCAAAACGCGTTTTTCGTTACAAACTTGTTTTCAGAAGATGTACAAAGATGAATGGTAGGTATATACTAATGTAGTAAATGTTATTTAAATCCGTTTGGTAAAATGTAAATTAAAAAGGTAGAAAAGTGTCAAGCAAATCAACAAATTTTGTTGCCAAAATCGTCATTCATAAGGTTTTTAGATTCCGAAAAACTTATACTCAAATGAAGGTCGGTTAATATTTGCTAAGTTTTTGCCCTGACTATCCAGACAGGATTTTACATCTACCTGTTGTGGTTTTTTAATAAATTTTGTAGCTCACGTCAGGAGAAAAAAAAAAATTATTTTTGGAGTATTCGAAAGATCTCTATCTCAAAAAAAAAAAAAAAAATTAACTCACAGCGTATTAGTACATTGGACCAAGTTTGGTCTAAGTGGACAACGTAGTCATATATTTATTAGGGAAAAAATTGTATTGTAAAATCTGGCCTTTTCTTTAAAATAATTCAAGCGAATATTTTAAATACGAGAGCAATATTTGAAGACTGTTCAGAGTTCAGACCTTTGCTTTATAGAGAAACAAAAATTGTTTCAGACTGTAGTACTTAAAAGTGACTAAATTTTGAGTACGCTGACTTGCCGAAATTGGATGTGTGGTCCTAGAAGATAATCTCGCTCTAAACACAACCATTTTGTGTAGCCAGAAAGCTAGTTTAATTGCTTAACATCAGCATTCATCTGCAAAACAAAGAGCTAACTTGTAGCCTCTGAATCTGTAGACAGAAGATCGGACTTTTTTAGTAGACTCGGTTATTTTTAATCCACTAACTCTGTAGGAGCTATATTAAGAGTAGATATCACTTGGTAGTTTTAAACCAAAAGTTTGTTGATTTTAAATAAGCGATTTTTCTGCGTGCAGTAGCATCATTTTCTTGGTTTTATATTTAACTCTTGTTGATAGTGCCACTGCATAAGAGTAGGGCACTCAATATGCAGCTTGAAGATTTCGAATATGTTCTAAACCCAGCCTGTTCAGAGCGATCTGATTTACTTATGAAACACTTTTGAGCGTAAGCTGTCCCATGACCATAGAAATACACTAAATGGAAAGTATTTGTTCAAGTTCCTTAGACCGCTACACTCTTGGTAGATGTACCTACTACTTACTATTGATTTTAGTAATATACGATCTTTTTTTGTACCTGAATGAAGTCTGTCTCCTTACGATACTGACATTTGATGACATTGGTCTAGCTTCGTTAAATAACGCAAGAGTTCAAGTTAATAAAGTTCAAGTTTGATTAACTTTGGCCAATGTGGTCGAATGCATTTTCGTTAAGGAAACATTCCTTTTCACATCCCTGATCACCAATCACATGGTTCCCTGTCAAAAAGTGCTGTACATTCTCAGATTTTTATTTCTGACTCAATCAATTTATTCCATAGAGGGCGCTCTGTTTAAGCTTCACACGAAAAAAGAATCATAAATTCACAGAGCTCCGATCTGTCTGAGCTCAAACAGTAACACGAACGTTTTTTGACATGCCAGGCTTTACCCTCTACTTATACACTTAACACCTTCTTGATACAAGGGACAAAATCGACCAAGGTTTCTTTAGCCACCCTGCTCCAATCGCCTGGTGTCTATTGCCGTTTGGACTCGGCATAAAAACTGTCCCAAAAAAGAAAAACTCTAACAACACGATTGGTTGAGGTGTGGAGCTAGGCCAAGGGTCCCTATGGACCCGTTGCGCCAACCATTTATTTTATTTATTCATCTATTTGCGTCGTAAAAGCTACACACCGTTGTTTGGCCACTAAACAAACCGTCCTAAGATTAAATTCGGTATCAATTCTGTGAGCTGAAGCTAGGCAACCTATCTCATAATGCTATAAAGAGATCTTATGGCCTTTAGTGCACCTAACCGATTCATCACTCCTCAACATCCTAAGGCTATGTACATCAGGCGATCGATCATCATCCGTCATCTGAAACACCAGGTCATTCCTCTAGCACTCCTGTGAATATTCGAATATTCATCATTTAATTCCAGAGAGGCACCTACAATTAAGTGCCTATAATGGGTTTCTTAAACAATGTTTACATGGTGGGTTCAGAGCGGGAAACCATACCCAAATCCGTCATACTTTGTACACAAAATCGCCTTAAAATTGACATATTTACACATTTATTGCCAAATCAGATCGATCGGATCCACTGTCCCATTCAGAACACAATCGATTGCACTGTTGCGCACTAAAGAAAATGTCGTCACAGCACAAGTTGCAAACATTGATTCACGTTCCTACAATTACCCCGGCGCAAAAAATCACCCACTCTCTCTCTGAGACACTACCACACACCTTTGACGTACCAAAACAAAAACATTGAAAATTCCAAAATGCAAGAAGCTTTTCACTTCACAACCACCGACCGCGACGGTGAATCACTCTCTTACGCAAAGGGAACTCGTATTTGCAATACCCCAGCCCACATGATGACGAAGATATTGGTTAAGAATTCCCATACATGATTAAAAGAAATGAATGCGTTCCCACATACCATCCCGCCCGCCCGTCCGCACCCACCACACATCCACCACACATCCAAAAATGACTCCCAATTAACGCATTGTCACACAAATCAATGTATCTAATCGGTTTTCTGTTTCCATTTTCTATTTTCCACTCTTTAGGTGAACTTGTGCAGCACACTCGCCCCGTGGATCCATGACAACGTGTCACCGTCAACAGACCGGCATCGGCAGCACCACCACCATATTTATGGAGGAAAACAAAACCAAAGAACAGATACAAATCGAAACGTAAACAATCGGCACAATACATAAAGTATCTCTTTTGGATGCCCTCCACTGATAAGCGGAAATAATCGAATTTTTACTATTAAAACTTTCAAACTAAGGTTCCCCAAATAGCCAGCACGACAGGGCCCCACCAAATCCCTCTAAAGACATCGATGGTGTGCCGATGAGTCAGGGCACCTTCTTCACATAAGCAAAGCCGAAGCACCTACAGCTACAATCAATAAACGCTGCTTCACTCTGTCAAGTTCAGCGCTACAGTATATTTTTATGTGGCGTCCTTATGTGTGTGACATGTATGTGATGTTGTAGCTATACAAATTAAAAAACAAAAAAGAAGAACTATCAATTCGTTGGCTCAGTTTTGAACGAATTCACGTCACATCGCCCATTGAAAGTATTGCATGTAGTGTGCTCGTTTATCGTTGCTCTCCCTATCCCTCTCTGTTTGTGTACCGCGCATACACTTGTGCAATCACCAACACCATAGCCCAAGTACAACTTGTTTGGCTGTGTATTGTGCCGTCTATCTGGCTTTTCAAGACGCGAGAGCTAAAGCTTTGAAGTTCTTCCAAATGAGTAGCGAACTGTCTGCCAGTGAAACAACACCGCTTCGTCGGCCGGATCTAAACGAGGAACTATCCACATCGACTCCGACTCGTAGTGTGAACGCGAATCAAAGCGGTACGAACGGTGGCATTATAAAAAATCTAACCCCCACTAATCACAACCACAACAATAATAACGTAGAAACCGACTCAAGGATAAGCGTCAACTGTGATCATCACCATCATCAGCAGCAGATCAACATGGAGACCAACAAACGGATACTCTGTCGCATCGGAACGGATGTGCTCATCCTACTGTGTGGTAAGTCATAGAATAAGGTGATTTCAAATTTCATTCAGTCTTCCGTGTACCTTGTCCAGTGTGCCACCTTCAATTTGAATATCTCATTTGGCATTGAATTTCATCCGCCTATGCCGTGCGCCGTCTCCACCAGCAGTTGCACGCTGGTTTGTTTCATAGTTGTAGATCGAGTTTCACTTTTCAGTTTTGCACTATAAAATTTGTCCGCCAACGGAAAACGGTGTCTAGCTGACCCAATTCGGGCCGACTTCAAAGTTTAGTTGCACAATTAAATCAAGTGCGGTGTAACAAGTGTTGAATGGACTCGCCCAAAGCGAGTGTAAGAAGTGTTACTCTTGGTTGGGGTTGATGAACTTTGGCGCGACGTATTCTTTGATGAGTTGGGAGAAATTTGTGTTGTTTTGTTGGCTTTTTCCCCGGAAATTATTATAGTGCTTTCGAATGGAAGGCAGTTTCGAATATCGAATGACTGACAAAAATAATAAGAAATAAACGCATTCAATGCGTAAATTGTGTTTCGCGTGGCTTTTTCGATTAAGCGAAACTCAGAAGTGCGTGACTGAAATTTCTAAAGTGCCTACGAAGGTGAATAATGCAAATCACTGACACAACGGGGCAACGAAGACCGAAGTGACCTTCAACTACTGTAAATGGGGATATTTTGAGAAGTGATTTATTTTATCGACTGAGTAGGATTTTCCGTCCTTGATTTATGACGCAGCAAACAAGTTGGGTAGGTTCTGGTAAAAGTGTATAAAAATACATGAATTTCTGTGCCTTTTTCGGACACCAACCATAAATAGCCACTGCGCCGTAGAAATAACAAATTTAAGTCTCGACTTTAAATTTACGGAAGCTCACAATTGCGAAATTTGTATGGAAAATACAGCCACTGTGAACTACTTAAATTTAAAGTCGGAACTATAAATGTTTATTGGTGGGGTCCACTATCTTTTATTTAAAATAAAGAGAAACTATCAACGAATCGCCAAACACCAATCAGCTTCAAAGAGCCACCATTCGAAGTTACTGTCTTGACAGTAAAGGACTATTCACAGAAGAGCGAATTGCAAACTGCGAACAGGCGAATATTCGTAGATTCTGACATTTTATTATTTTCACATGTAAGGTTTTTTTAGTCGCAGGTATTTACCCGCGAATCAGTTTCATTGTTGAACGTTAAGTTCGAACGAATTCATACATTCGAGGGTTGGTGGATGGCGACTGTTTCATGTGGATTGTGAATAAAGTGTGATAGTTCGCGGAAAGACGTTTTAATTCGCGGGAAAATTGCTGTAATTGTAAATTTAGCTATTTAAATCAATTGCGACGCAGGATTTTTTTTAGATTAATTAAATATAATGTTTATGTGGTAAAACAAATAGCAATTTTCAATTCATAAAGAGAGTTAAATTGAACTAGTTCTAAAAGACACCCTATCAAGTTAACTAAACTACGTACTTCAATCATTCCTTAATTCAGTTCAGTAGTCTTCAGAACTCAAAGCGAAATGATTTCACCGCTTAAGTTAACAACGAAGCAACCACGAATATCAGCAACTCGTTCTCTCTTTAATTAGTGGGGACACAAACCCATAATCGCAACCATTTACATTTGTTACTAAAAACAGCCACCACGAAGTTTTATTTGAATCCATTTTTATTTTCTTAACAGTAGACTAAAATCAAAAGATCAAAACACCCTGTATTATTCACTATAAATTTTACTCGTTATTTATAACTATGTTTATCTGGAGTTTTCTCACTAAATCAATGCACAGTAGAGTCTTCAGGAGACGGAATTTACAACTATGTATTTATTTCAAGTCGAATGCAGTGGTAAATTGAAACTAACTATACGTTTAATTTTCTATTGTTGTACTGATTATTTTACACAAATACATCAAAAATTCAGGGGTTGAATTACCGCATCCGTGTGATCGAGTAATACGTGACTGAATTTGTCATTGTTTTACTTGTAAGATCGAAGAAATTCAGTGACGTATGGCTCGCTCAAGGATGCGGTAATTCGGCCCCAGGACACACACCAAATATATGACAGTTTATACAACTTTATCACAATTGATTGCATACCTTCAGGTTGATCTGGATCAAATGTCTCCCGACATCGAGAGTTTTACTGAGCAATTGTCTAGGTACTTAACTTTGTGTTGCTTAGATAAATGTTGAATGGAACAAATTTTATACCAGTCGTCAGTAAAATTGTCAAAGAGTGTTTGTCAGTTGTCACTTCCTAAGTGCAGCCTTGAACTTTCACTTTGTGTCGGGTGCTCCCTTTGCAAGCTCGACTGGTATGCCAACTGCTTTCAGGACATTTGACATTTTGATTTTTAAAGTTATAGGACATATTACATTTTTTTAAGCTGGTTTTAAGAAAATCGAACTTAGGAAATTGGCAAATCTTGACCCCTCCCCTGAGTATCAGTCAATTTCAAGGAAGACTATTCTTAAGAAGATCTCTCTCTTAAGAATTGAGGCCGATCTACATCAATATGGATATCCCCCATTGTTCATTAAAGCGCCTCATTTTATGGAAAGGAGTCAAGAGTCGGCCTCTGAAACAGGCGGTCTCTCAAGACCTGCTTCGGGTTGTACTGAACCCCTGAGTATATAGACCAACTTGCCTATGTTATATACGACCGGCAACAGATGGCAATGGAGACGTTTTTGTGGACTTGCCTTTAATGTGCATAAAATGTGCGATTCAAATAAATTGGTATCAGTTTGCTTTTAAATTGATTTCTTTGTAAATATTTTGAAGTGCCTTACTACAATGGAAGTACCACTCCAAAATGTATAGCCTTATCTTAGGAATTGCAGAACTGCACGGCTCTTTGAGCACTCGATGATTTTTCTATAAGTCGCAATGCAGCCACTTAGTTACTCATGCACATGATCGTTAACAGGTATAAACAAATAGTTGTTGCTCGTTTTTAGGCACAAGTTTCGCAGGCTCTCCGGTATCGCAGCTTCTGCACTTCATCTTAAGCAGTAACTGGTTTCCCAGCCGACCATCAACTCGATTGGGCTTAGTTTGTTCCATATTCTCAGTCTTACTTATGACATACATATATAGGATTTACAATGGTCCTTTTTGGTCTCTTTCTTCCATCATGCCATAGATACGGTGACCATATTTTAGATTTCCAAATAGTGAAGAATAGAAAACAGCAACAATTTTCAGTTATTCAATTCTTTTTCATCTGATAAACATTTATACCTTCTTTATTAAACAAAAATTATGTAACTCATTTTTTAGTACTAGATTACTTGTTCACTCGTTCAGCAAGTTATGGCACGTCAGCACTATGATTTTGTTTGCTTGATTTTGGTTTTCTTAATGTTTACGTCACTGTTTTCAAAAATCTAATCCACATATGACCTAACCTATAAGTAACCCTCATTCCATTAGTTCGGAAAATGTAGATCACTCAAGAAAATGACTGTGGAGGAGCTGTCTCAAGGATTAGTGGGTGTTTTATTGAACATAATATTTCAATAAAACAACGCGATCTCGGTAAAACTCTTCAGAGTGACTTTTCTCCGATTCAGCCAAAATGTATGCAGATATTTCTGATAAAGTGGTATAAACTGGTATACTTTTGCATAATCTCAACATTTTTGGAGTATGCCTGATACTGTAACACCATTTCCATTCGGGAATTATTTTATGCAGTAGAAGTGACAAAAACAGACATATCTACCAGAAAGCATTTAGGTAACGTGAAGTACAAATGGTTATAGTGCTCCCAACTTACTTCTACTCGACATTAAAACGTGAACTAAATCTGATTAGAGTTATTTCAGTTGCGTGCTGAAGTTTCTACTTGGCTATACTGAGTAAAATGTCCAATAAAACAAGCAAATCTAATTAAAAACGATCGTAAAGAAAGATCTTCGATAGAAGGCTTACCAAACTGAATCCTTCCGAGAACTACATTGATAATACAAACCTGATATTAGTGCTTCCTCCTTCATCTGTGGTTCACATTGCATGCCATTTATAGTCGGCTAAAATGTGTGCGACAGAACATTGTACCAAATTCAATGGGCCTTACCAATAATAAATTTCAGTTTCAACTCAGTGGCTATATTTTACATACAAGTTTGGCAATTGTGAGCTTCCGTAAATTTTAACTCGAGACTAAAAGGAATTTTTCAATTTATTTTTATTTCCTATTGAATGTCAAGATAATTGCTATATATTTTTTTAACAGAAACTCAATCTCAATAACCGATAAAAACTAACGACCCCATTGCGCAAATGTAATTTAATTTAAAGAAAATATCTTCGAATAAGAATTTTACAGACAAACTCAGGTCCTCGCTTATGGTTCCCCGCAATGCAAATTGCCACCAAGAGTATTCTCTTCTCATTAGACTACCGTCTCATTGATTACAAATCGCAGCTTGATATAAACCAGTGATCTCATCTGCATAGACCTGTTTCCAGTTTTGCGGAAAAGCACAGTAGGTAAGCAGAACCCATACCCAATTGCCCATTAAAATTCTATCCCCGACTAGGAATGTCAAGTCAACACAAAAACAACCAAACTCAGTTACTTGCCGCTGTATGAAGAGCGACAGACCGAAGTCAGACTATAGGAAGCAAGCGATGCGACACGACGCTTTCCACTTGTTGTTACTCATGGTAGAAACGTGCCGCCAAGTATGGATGCCACTTTCTGGCGTCTGTCATCTGTCAATAAATTGTATGCGCGATGCTGCGCCTGTGAGTTTTCTTTATATTTGTTTGACATTCGACACAGTGTCGAGACCGACACCAATCTAGTATTTGATCTTGTGAGTCACACAATGTCAGTGCTGGTTAATTGTTTGATGTATTTGCCATCACAGTTCAGCTCTAATTGGATTATTTGTAAAGCTTTTTGTTATTTATTTGTATTGTGTTGATCTTGAAAGCTTTTTGCGCATTCCTGCAGGTAGTTTAGGGGTGGGCTTATAAATACTTCGGATAATGGGATTTTTCATTCGAAAAGACGTAGTGCACGTTAGTCATGCTCATCATTATCAGGATCGTTTAACTTTATCGGTATAGTCTTATCCAATTATCTGGTAGATCTTAATAATTTACGCACGCTGTTGTGACGCATTCGCTGCAAAAAAATGTCTTCCTTGGGTGTGATTGCTGGACTGATTATGGCCGTAGAATTGGCACAAATAATGTCTATAAATATGACTTGATTTATCTCATTTACTATGACAGAATGTTTACTCATTCGTCGTTGAAGGTACCTACATACAATTGCCTTGGTTACTAGGTAGTTATGGCATCATAATATTATAAAGGGTAGCGGCATGATGATTCAGTTAACGAGGGAACTATTCTACTACCGTCGACGATGGGCTTGCATCGTTTTAGTCATGTCTCCTGACCACATTGCTAATAGGTACATAAAGACAAAAAAAAAATGGTACAAGACATCTTTTACTTAAAGTATTTAAGCTAAGGTGTCTTTAATGTTGATGCTTCTTTTTGACGTGGTAGCAATCTTCAAAAGAGAGAGGGCCTTGCCAATAATCATTTTTAACCTTCACCTTATATTATTTCTTAGGTCCCAAAATGCAACTTTGTATGGAAAATTTCGCCATTGTGAGTTCGAAAAATTAAGCCTGGACAGTAAATGTGATTATTAGTATCGCGGAGAGATTGTCTGATTATCGGTTCCTTACCAAGCTAACTCTACTCCTATAAAATGTAATTCTCCTTCTCCTTATTCAAGCTCAGTTCAATTTTAATAGACCTTTTTTCTCAGCGTGTCATTGCAATAATAATAACCTGACAGTTGACACTTGTAAGGCGGGACTTGAGTTGGGACATTGAAAGCAGCTAAATTCTAAGCGATCACTAGTCGAACTCTACATGGTATGGTACATAATACAATTTTCAAATGCTTCTGGTGCTATAAAGCCAAGCACGCACCAAATCTGCAAGTTTAGAGCACTTGAGACTTCTTTGTCGGAACTACATGCATACCTTAAGGCTGAGTCAAAGCAAATCACTCTGAATACTTCTATTGATCCTCCTCTGTTTAACTTTACTTTCCTGAGGTAGATGTTCAGTAAAAAAGCCTGTAGTGGTTAAACAAAACAGAACTTATGGCTCCTCCATAGCAACTTGCTTAACCGCCTATCCCCTATTGCTCGCTGTTCATTCCTTCCAAGAAGGCAGATTTTGAGATCATGCCTTTTCCTTTCTAGGATCCATATAGTCATCTCCATCTTAGGCTCTCGCTGTTACAGTGTTGGCTGTTTCCTTTATTCCGCAATTCCAGTTCCTTTAAGGTTAGGTTTGGTACATTTTTCTAACCAATCCACAGTGCATCTCCCCCAATGCAGCCATCGTGATGTTTTAAACGTAAACTACATGTTCCCAAAATTATGTGTCACCTATATAATGTCACGAAACATAACTTGACCTAATTCCGTGTGGAATTTTTCATTCCCACAAACTGGTCAACTGAAAGGAAAGAAAAATGACTCATCCGCATATCATTTTCTGTGTCAGATACAGCTTTAGTAATAGGGTGACCCCAACCCCAAGCACCTTTGTTCTGGTGTTCTCAGGAAATGTATGCTTCACCAGTTTCGGCAGACATACCTATACGCACATGTTGCGGACAGATCGCCACTTGATGGCGCACATAAATATCACGGCACATAAAATATTGTAATCGCGGTTCTCGACGGAAAAAAATTACCTGTCAGGATTTTATCATTATTTATGCATCAGTGGATCCTGGGACTAAAAAAAAAAACAAAAAAACAAAATTTGGATGGTAGATGAAAGATGACGTGATCATTCCTCCTAATCGATAACACGGTGTTGGTGTTACCAATGAGATAGTTGACAAAATAATTGCCCATGTAAGCCTTACTGAGATGTAAGCAAAGAAAAGTTGCAGAGACAGTGGGAAATGGCAGAAGTCCTAGCTGCGCAAAGCCACTTTATGCCCATAACAGACGTAGGTTGTTAATTTTGTTCTCCTTTCACCGAAGCGTTGACAACATTTTAGATGAAGGCTTTCGTTTATAGGTTCGACTCGGAGAGTAAGCGAACGTCGACAGTAAGAAGAAGAACAGATGATTGGTTAGTGTCTAGTCTCTAGTGCATTGAACGACGGCTTTTGATCCGTAACACCGGAGGAAAAGCAACACCTCTAATCACCAATAAAAACAGTGGTGGCGAAAGAGTGCAACCTTTTTGAACACCGACTTCTGTTATGAAATTTTTCTGACAGCATTTCTCAGAAGAGAACGTTAACCAAAATTTGTTAGCTATGAGCTTAACTCTTCTGCACAAGGCAAGCCGAATTGACTTGTTTTTTACCCTGCCGAGTCGAATGCCCTTTCAAGATCAATGAAAAGCAAGTGAAAAGGTGATTGGTGTTCGCCACGCTTTTTAATAATAATCCGGAATATGTTGACGAAAAGTTCAAACAGCAAGCAAAACCTTCTCTGGTTTTTTTTAAATTCACAAGACTTTCGTTTATAGGCAGCGTGACAATCATTCTGTTCTTCAACGTCCCAGAAAACTCTCTGTATGCCAAGTTAAAAGTGGCTAGAACAGCTTTGCTGGCGTTGATTGCGCTCAAAAAAGATCCCCGGGGAATATCTAGCACTAAGTTTTTAAGCTCTGTTGTTGGTAACAGCGCTTTGACTACGACATCTTTATTGCGACGTCCAGTATGTATTTTCAGATCTCTAACCTGGTCATTTTAACTTGGTCGCATATGCGCTTATCACCGGCGAATGCATGGTTTAAGACCGTAGCAAATTTGTCCGTCCATTTTTATAGCTGGCTATCATATACAACAAGATGTGAACCATAAAAGAACTTGTCGTGAGCAGCGCCGCCACTTTAGCGTGCCTATTTTTTCGCAGTGGATTCTCTTTAAAAAAAACATCGTATTTAAATTTGGAGAAAAAAGTAGTAAATCTATTGTAGTTGCAGCAAAGTGGCAACTCTGCATGTGACGTATCCTATTTAATGGTGCGCTAACATTGAAATAGAGTAAATTAAATTCTTGACTGTACTTTAGTGGATTGTCGTTCATTTTTGAAATAATAATAAATGAAACAACATAATCTTATTTTAGTTGACTTTTTGACCCGTCTACAGGAATGGTCCGCACTCCTTTGTCTCCTCTTCGTTGATTCAGTAAAATGTTCTCCGGTCACATTTGCTTCCTGTGTCCCCTTCTTCTGTTGTCAAGGTGTATGTCAACTTATCACATCTACACCGCTCGATTGTTTGACTGACTGCACTTTGACAACTGAGCGTGATTTTACATTGTACTTTGTACATATTGTAGGGGGATGTGGAGCACCTGGATATGATTTTTAATTTACTCTCAGATACATTCGAAAAAATAATTAGGACCTGTTTATTAAAAAATGGTAATTGTATCAAACTGCTCCACTCATGTCGTATATTGGCACATGTCAGGGACACTTTTATTTGTAGCCAATTAATCAGTGATTATTGAAAAGCCTCAATTATTAAATCATTTTGTTATTATATTCTAAAGTGACAAATGCTAAATTTTAGATTTTTGGTAATTAATGGTAACCTATGTTTAACCTCGTTTAATTAGAAATAAATGTTTTCCTTAGCTTTTTACATAAATAATGCAAACAAAAGAATTCAAGACAAGGAATTTTGTATCTAAAGTATAAAGTCTTTCGGATAAATATAATAACAAAGCAGACACAATACTGAGACTGAGACTTCCAAACTCGCAATCCTCTTGCCGCTGGACCCCTAAACTTTTTTTTCAAATTCGCCAGTTTCTTTGTTGTGTCAATTTAGAATCCGTGTGACATTCAAACACATACAAAAACTATAAAATAAATGCTGCCACTTTGAAGTTTGGTGATTTTTGGGCTCCTTAGGTATTTATAAAAAAAAAATGCATATTCTTCAATCACAATCGTACTCTTTTCGTATAAGGCCCCAGTTACAGATAGCCATACGCAAGACGAAACCGTAAACATTTTCTATTGCTTTGTTTTACCACTTTAACTTGATGGTTGAACTAAATCTTGGTCTTCAAATGTTGCTTTTGAATTATAAAGTTAGTTTATCAAAATAAATTAGTAAATTGTCGTCAAATCCGACAAAAAATAAAATAAATCGTCTTTCAAACAATTTAAACAGAATCAGTGTGCCAATGAATTACAAAAAAATGTGCATTTGATCTTCATATTTGAGCTTTTGTATTATAGGCGCCAACATTTTTCAATTTGTCTAAATACCTCCTATAAAAGCTGGCAGCACTGTAGTACAAATGTCACATTTTCGCAAGCAAATAATGCCCCGGACAATAAACGTGTGCGAAAAGAGAGTGGAGAATTGTACCAAGCAATCTACTACAGTTGCCACTTTTCCGCCATCATTTCGCACCAGCTGCGTACTGCAAAGCGAAAAGGAGAGCGAAATTTTTCGTTCATGATTTCGTTGTGCTACTTTTGTATGGGGTTTTTCGTTTCACGCCATTTGCATATCCATAACTGAAGAAAAATTGTTCAAAATGTTTTTATTTTTCCTCAACCAATCTTCTTTGTTGATTTCTGTAAAAATGTAGCTTGTAGGCAAGCAACGGTAAATCGGCCGAAGTTCAATTCAATTCAATTCAATTTATTTGGCAAAGTACAAATAAGAACAATTATTAGTACAAGTTGGATATCAACCAGATATGTTTTGATATGTTGATAGACTGTTACGCTGTGTGCTTCGTTGAGTGGCCTGCTGCGTTTTGTTTTAAAATAATGTCAATTATATCTATGAAGGCCATGTTTCATTGTACCCCATCTGCCCCTACTGCTGTCATTATTTAACTCCTTTTATCTGAGTGACTCTGTAGATCGTATCTTAGAGCTGTCTCATAGACTGTACTGCCATACAAATTTTTGAACAAATTTCTGGAGAAAAATCTCACTTTATAGATATATTTTATTTAGACAAAAAAGTAGCAGAAAACATAAATAAATTCACTGAAATAAATTACATAGTTTCATTTGGATTTGTACATAACACAAAAGCAACCTAAGCCCAAACCAACAATTTTGAAAAGCTACACGTTTTTTGTCGTTATTTCAAAACTGATATTGATAAAATACAGACCAAATGAAAGCTGCACTTTCGTAGGTAAATTCCCGCAGTATTGTTCTGTCACAAAGCCTCAAGGCACAATACAATCTTCCACAAGCTCCGTGCTAGGCTGTAACCGACTTAAACAGTCAATATATATCATGAGTTTGTTTTGTGTCTGTTTATTTTTTGTTCGAAATCGATTTCGTTTCAGCATTGAAAGAGCTTTTTGATTCGATGCACGTTAGATAGATATTGATGTGAAATACCCGCATAAATTAATTCAGTCATTGACGACCCAAACCTGATGTTAAATTGTATCGTTGTGTTCTTTTTAATAACCTACTACCTCTATACACCTTGAAAATGAAACGAATTTATTTGTTCAAGTTACCCGTAGATATATAGATATAGAACAATTATTTTACGACTCAATTATTTTCCAACTGAAAGTAAAAGAGGTGCGCAAAAATAAGTCGCCCAATAAATGATGGCCCATTTTCAATGTATTTTTTGTTGTTAAGGATCTCAGGATATTTAGCCGATAAGTGAAAAGATTTGCGTATCTTTTGTAGCTTTAAAGTTGGTATTGAAAGTACCATAGCCTCATTGTGGAAGGTCTTGCAGTCAAACTTTTCTACGTGCACTAACATGTGTCTGAGTTATTTCTAATGAATGAGTTCTTCTACTACAAATGATACCCATTCGCTGGACAAAGCCTTGACTCTAAATTGAAATACTCACAAGTTTGTTGACAGTCAATCAAACAAAGGGCAGTAGAAAAAAAACTATCAGCCGAGAAGCAGTAGGTACCAAAGTGCTACACCGTGTGAAACAATCTGTAATAAGTGGAAATCAACTCTTATGGGAATCCCACTTGTGCCCCTGCCCTACTAGCCTTAACCAAACACAGATTTCAATTGCAAACAATGAGCGACGAAACACAACAATGCGATAGAAATAAATAAAACCCAACAGTGTCGACACAAAGCTTCTATAATCTACACACATAGATAGGTGCACGGTGCACCTTTAGGAGATAACTCACTCCCACCAACACAGCGTCTTTGTTTGGAAACGCTTAACCATGCGAACACACTCATGCCCTCGTATAATCTTTTTATTGGCAATAAATAAACATTTCACTCTCCAGCGCTGATAAAAAGATTCTCGATGTTCACACCGCGTATGACAAGCGCCATAGCCCGGCCAGGTAAACCACTTTTATTGTTACGTTAATTGCGTTTACTCTTCATGGAGAGGTATGCGCCATACAAGCCGAATCCAACTCAAATGTGCAATAAATTGATTTCCAACCAACTTGTGTCATAAATTTTGTGCTACAGTCCAAGTATAGGAACTTTATCATAACGTTCCTGTCTCATTGTGGGAACGATATAAGCAACACCCAGATGTCGCCAATGACATCTGTCATTCAACAAAACACTCAAATTTCATAAGCCGAAGGCCATGTGCGCCGCGGATTTAGTCCATGAGTCCCCATACTTCAAAAAAATGCCAGCAGCTCATAATGATCTACAAACGTCCATGTGATTGCGTTTTGAGTGCGCCCATCACTCCATTAGCCTTTATAGAGATTTAGTCAACGATACCGTCTACATCGGCACCTTCCCTGCTCCCTACTCAATGAGCTGGCTGCGCTAATAGTGTCCCATTCATATGTAACGTAACCACTCTTTGCGGGAATGAGGAAACAGATACTCCGTGCAGCGACGGGAATCCATTCCGTAGCCCGCGGGGCGGCATATAAATAGAAAGAAAGCTCAAGGTTATCGCCACCAAGTGGCTGCCATTCACATAGCGTAGTGTAGGCTGCTGCACTTGTAGACAAAGGCGGCGGCTGGCGCGGCGGTACTTATACTCGAATCCATGTTCGCCGTATTATCGCCGTCGGACTATAATTGTTGTTGTTTTCGTTTTGTTGCATAACAATTTGTTGTTTATTGTCGTGGCGTGCCGTTCGTGAGAAAGCCAGTGCAACTGGATTTCATATCGATTTTTTTTTGGATTCGTTCTTGAATAAGCCGTCCCACGTCACGGCCGACGTCATTGCCGAGACATGAGATCGGGTAATTAGACCAAGGGAACAGGTAGTCGTGTTGGCGTTGTCAATGACACGGATTACACGTTCCACTGACGGAATTTTATAGATGAGCAGCATTGAAAAGAGTCGACGAAAAGTCGGATTCATGGCATAGAAACGAAAGTCGCAAAGGACATGTACAAGTACATGCTTGAGAGAACTTTTGCCTTGGGCAAGGGATATATTTGCTTGTCATTGTAGGTTGTTTTGGATAGTGTTTTTCGTTGCTAAGCTATTAAGCAGAGAGCATGCTTAAGGTTGGTATTTTTGGGGGCTTTTTGTAAGCTATAGTCACTGTCATTAAAATGGGTAGTGGGTGGTTTTCATTATACTCTCTTGACTGAATGGCTTTTGGATGAAGAGTATTTTTAAAACATGAGCAACTGAAGAAACTTATATGGCAGAGCTAAGTCATAAAATGGAGTCTTTGGTAATAGCATTGCCTTTGCACACACTCATAAGTTTTTGAATTTGTCACTTTTTGTCTGCGACATTTCGGAGGACTGTACACAAATCAGGCTCCTAGCAGAAGTTTTTTATATATTCGAACACATTTCCGAACTGCAAATAATACTGAGGGTTATCCAAGCTTTTGTAAAAAGGGGTATTTTCAACGTTGTATGTGGACAAGGATCTTATTGGATCAATAATGAATAAATGATTTATATATTCACGATTTGGTGCGTTAGTATTGTTACATAGAAATTCGTATTGACAAAAGTCACGTAACTTAACAAATTCCGGCTCACTCTCAGAAAATATGGACCACTTCCGCTGTGGGCAAAGTTGCTGGCAGTGTTCATAGAATTTTATACGTTAAATTTGAAATTATGCGTTACGTGTGGATGGTATTTTTTTTTTAGGATTAAACGTACTTTTGCTCAAAATATATATGAAAAACCAGCGATGTAGATTGGTTGCGGAAAAATAAAAACATTTTGAGCAATTTTTCTTTAGTTATTTAAGAAAAATCTACTCATGAAATAGAAGTTAATGATATTCAAAAGTGGAAAATACACAACCATGTCTGTCCGAATTTGTTTTTTCATTTTAAATTCATTTTTATTTGTATTCTTAATTAAACTTATATACCTGACAAAAACGATTAAATCTAATTTAAAACTAACATTTATCTTAATCTAGCTTATTGGCTCTTAGCGAGCGCTGTAAACTAAACCATATACTTAAAATTATTGCCTTTCGGCCTTAGGTCTATCTATATTTAATTTTGTTTGTTTTTTATTCTTCAAGAAACTTTGAAAAACTTGACTCCGAATTTGTTTCTGCTATATAAAACATTTCATTTAGATAGTTTTGTTAAAAAACGAATCAAATTAATCGCCTTTAAAAAATATATATTAACTAACCAAGCATTTAGTTATGTTAAAATGTGACATTCCCTCACGGTTGGCAGCGGTTGGCAGTATTTATTTTATATTTTGTATGTTTTTGCATCTCACGCGGATTCTAAATTGACACAACACCTATAGGAAAAGAAAATGGCGAATTTGAAATGGCCGGGGCCCGCGGCGAGAGGATTGCACGCAGAAAAATCACAAAAATAAACCAACTTTCGGTTTAAAACTAGCAAGTGATACTGTTAATATAGCTCCTACAGAGTTAGTGGAATAAAAATAACCGACTCAACTTGTTTAACGAAACTCGGTTAAAAGTAACCTTTTATTATTTTATTCCAATTTTTCTCGGCAGTAAATAACAAACTAACTCTGTTGAATTTAACCAGCTGGTTGATATTCATCTAGAAACTTGGTCCTTAACAACTTATAAAGTGTGTTATTTTTAACAGTATGCATTTTACCTATTTATATCAATGGTATTTATTTAACAACGAATACTCGGTGTTTTTCAACAGAGACTTGGCTAATTTCAACCCATTTTTTTTAACCGAGCAAAATTCGCACTCTGTTAGAACCAATTTTTGAGCGTGTGCGATTTGGGGGTATCAGTCAGTATTGTCTCTGATTAGTGTGTTTGAGCTAACTGAAATCTGATCACTGATTTACCCGATCGTGCGTTCAGAAAATAAGCTGAAGTAGGCTTAATTTTAGTTTTCGTCAGTTTCTGAGTGTCCTTTCTACGAAACTTTAAATCCTGAAGGCCCTTAGTGCACATACTCTATTTAGCGGAGTCGTGTAGATGCGCTCATGTTATGTGTTTCTCTTTATAGTCAGTAGCGGAAAGAAGAAACCACTATCACCATGAAAGGCTTGCGGTACTTAAAATCCATCTCACTTATGCGCGGTTTAACAGTGAACGTTTAAACTACGGCTTAGTTAAACTCACAAGCAAGTTTTGACTGAGTAATTAAACCGTGAATGTCTTAAAGTGGAACTTGAACGAAATTTTAGTTAAACTTCCTTTTAACATTTACTGTCTGTTTTTTAAGTCACTAAGTCAAAATCATGTCAAACTTATGTGTTTTGACGGTTTTTCGTTAATCAGTAGTTGTATTTATTTTGAGAGTTCAGTTTTGAGGATTTAAAATTGAAATTAAACTGAGAAATAAAATAAACGTGAGTACTTTACTTGTGAAAAGTCCAGATCAATAGTTGAAACTCAAAAAAAAAAGATGCAGTTTTTCTTAACGAAAAGTTATATGCGTATGGAAAAAATAGAGGAACAATTATAAAAGTATATACCTACCTAATATGTTCTTATAAAATGTGAAAACATATTCGGCTTGCATCACAAACCTCGGCTTAAACCATAATTGATTAATTTAAAAATAAAAACTGGGCTAAAACTGTCGGTTAGATTTAAACAAGCACTGTAATATACCACCTCATCTTGATCTTCAGTTTAAACTTGAATTGTGGCTAGACGAAGTTGAAACCTGCACTGTTAAACCGGGCATTAATGTAGGTAATTTAAAAAAAAAATAATATGATAGCCACAAAGTCTTGTTCCAAAAATTGTTTGAATCGGTTCTGAGAACTGTCAAGTAAATACTTCAGAAACAGTTGTTGGTCAGACAAAACGTACTGCATAAAAATGGGTACTCCTAATAATAAGGTTAGAAGTGGCTCAATATCCATTTGTATATTTTGCATGCGATTGGCACATATTGTCATAGTAATTTCGACAGTCACAGGGCAATTGTCAGAACCACTTGTCTTAAACGCTTTATGCCCCATCACCACAGCAACATCGACATTGACGTTAGAATTGAATTCTAAATTCAAAAGGCACATTAAAGAACCTATTTATCGAAAGTCGACTTGGTCGGTCTGGTCGAGATATACCATGAACGCCAAATCTAGATTGGTCGGTAAACTTGGTAAACTGTCAACTAAGTACTCAGTCACAAAATTCTTGACTAGAAACATCAACTGAAAAAATGGTTGATGTAACTGAACTCGACCAAACAAAATTGAGACACATCAAGTCGCAGCCAGCTGTCAGACTTAGTACTCTAGATACGTGAACGTCTCCAATGTTCCTGTGCAAATGTTGTCCTGAATAGATACATGTTGACTGTCATGTTTATGCGCCGTGTTTCGCCGAATGCCGTTGACGAGCAATTTCGAAATTGCCTGAAGTACGCTTTTAACTAAAATTGTTTGTCAAATTTATAAAAAGCTTTGTGAAGGATATTTCAGATGGATAACTCACCTCACCTCTACTTATCTTCCCCTGGATGATGCCTATCAGGCATGCGCACGATTAGGTGAAACCGGCATGTAAGCTCATTTTCAACAACCTGCCACGCTCAAAAATTGGCTTTAGGAATGCAATTTTTGCAATTTTCGATCTGTGAAAAAATGAGCTAGAATCAGAAGTCTCTGTTGAAAAAAATGAGTAATCGTTGTGAAAAACTACCGAGATAAAAAGGTCAATGCATATGCTGTAAAAAATACACACACACTCGTTATCAGTTATTATCAACCAAGTTTCTAGATAAATATCAACCAAACAGTTTTATTTTGGTTTTTAAGGAGAAAATCGATTATTTTTAACCCACTTTCCCTAAACAAGTTGACTCGGTTATTTCGAATCCACTAACTCTGTAGGAGCTACATAAATATTAACAGTATTACTTGGTATTTTTTAACCATAAGATGATTTATTTCAAATAATTAATTTTTCTGCATGTGCGCATTGGTTTTAGAGTTTATTTCTTGTAGAACATTTTTATTTTGCACTGAAAGGTTAAGAGAAAAAATTAAAAATACAAGTCCAAAATTGTCTTGAAGTCAGAATTGAGAAGAAATTATGTATTATTTACTGGAAATTATTTATTATTTAGAAATATTTATTTTATATGTATTGGTGCTTAATTTGTGGCCTTTAGTGATATGGCGCCGGTCATAACTTCCCATATAAAAGGAATTATATTAACAAATTTTGTTTTAGCAGTGTTTAATCACTGCTCCTTCCAGAGCTTTTTTGTTTTGCCATCATAAATCCCCTTGGAGAAGACAAGAGCGGTGCAGACTTTTTTCCCAAACACTGAAAGAAGATATTACAAATATTTAGTACTTATAAATTCCGAGTTCGTTTCGATCATTTATAGTTTTGCATGGGATTTTTTTTTTAAGTGCTTACATTACTCGGAAAAAAAAGGTTTTGCGAAAAATTTTGAGGTTTGTCAAAAATTGGAAGCTAAAAGTTTTTGCGTAAACTTTTATTTTTGATAACACAAACTGATTTTTAAATTTTCACGAATCAAAAATCAGCGTAAGAATAATATACTCTCTATAACTATTTTCTCAAATCATTGCCAACAATTTCATTCTTAAACCAAAAATGTTGATATTTGGGTTAATTTTAACCAAAGAAAACTATTTTCAATTCAATTCAATTCAATTTGATTTATTTATTTCAACTATACAAGCGCAATATCTGAAAGCACAATGACTGAAAGAAGTAGATAAGTAGATAAGTGCTTAACAATATTTTTTGGGAGCGATCGCAACACCTCGTTTTAAAGCGAAATTTATTTTTGATGGCCTTGTAGTGTTGTTTTTAGTTTATACCTAATCATTTTTGAGTAATTCATAAGTTTGTACTAAGGTTGGGTAATTTTTGGCAATTTAAGAAGCGAGAATCGAATTAAATAACTTTCCGATCGTTGAGATTTTTAACAGTTGAAACGCTTAAGCTTATCTTTTCCCGCAAACATGCATTGCAGCATTTGGAATTGCTATAGCCAGAACTCATTCAAATTTTTACTATCTACACCTCTGTTGGACTGACGCGACAGGTCTCAGCCTTTAGGAGCTGACATCTATTACAACATATCCAAACTGAATTCTCAACAGTCCTATTAGTTTTCCCCATAAGCCTTCAAACGTGTTTCCTTTAAAAGCTGCTCGGACATCATAGACATGGTTTTTTTCATAATTCTAACTTTTGGATATAAGTCTTTGCTTTTGATAAAAATGCTCTCAGCTGTTTACCAACCGCAATTTATGATAGATTCACCTACAGCTGGCAACTTTCCTAAAAACGTGACCTTATCGCTCACGTTGCATCCGGAATAAAAAAGCATGAGTGCTGACGAAAAATAGTAACCTCATAGGAATTCCATACTATCGCAAAAAAATGTGCGGCCACATCATCAGACGCTTATCTAGCTTGTTCAGACCGTCTGCGGCACTAAGGAAAATAATAGATCGTTGCAAAATGAGGCGAATTGTGATAGGTTTTCTTGTTACCCATTACATGACGAACTTTCCGATTATTTCCAGTGCGGAAACCGCCATGACGCATATGGTTGTATATTGTAAAACTTGTTTAGATAGGATATTAAAACTAGTTGGTTCATTGAAATTACAAGTCTACAACTTGCCACTGATCTGACACTGCGACATAACATTTTTGTGGCCGGATTATCCAGTTAACATCAATACCAGGAAATACAGTCATTCAATGTTAAAATTGTTAAAATGGTTTTCCTTTACCTTTGTAAAGAGCCTAAGTGATTTTGCAACCTGTAAAATTTCGGAAAATGCTGACATACGTTCTTTATTTTTAGTGTTATGGGCTCTTTTACTAAATTTCCAGTAAATCACATCTACACATCTTTGTAGGAGAGAGCGGAGCTAGAAGTAACATTTTCGAACGAATTTGATGCTGCTCCTACGATTTTGTCAATGAGTGAGAAAAAACAAACTACAAAATTTAAGCTAAAAATTCACCCAAAAAGTCCAATAAACTTCCAAAACTCTGCTCAGAAGATGTCAAAATATTGTATTTTTATTCTTATAAAGAGTTCTTCTTACAACTTATGCCTGCTACGGGGTATTGGTAAAAAGGGCTGATTTTCTTACTCCTGCCTTTGAGTAGGACATTGCATCCTGTGGGACAATTGATGCATTCTGATCTCCATGTTACAACTAGCCCCGCCATGCAATTTAACACAAAGAACACAATAAAATAAAAACCGGAGTCCGCACAAAGCTTATATAATTTATATATTGTATACACAAAATTAACCAAAACATATTCATATAGCTACAAACAATAACCGGCACTGTATTTCTTGAGTGTGAAAAGGATTATCAAAAATACCTACAACAAAAAAAAGGTACAAATCATACAATTTTCCGGACCTCGCACAGTACGGCTCCAACTGACGATGAACACAAAAATTAATTTCGCACGGTTTGCTTTGGAGAACTTAAACATTTTTCACTTCCAATTTTAAGGGGAACCCTTTTTTTAAATGTTGCAACTTTCCTGTGTGTTTTTTAACCCCGTCTTCTCCTTTTTGTTAAAAATTGTATTACTACAGTCAGCGGTTTGGACTGTGCGTTGATGAGTCCATCAGTGTATTAGGGCAAACTCTTTTATGAGTTGCCAACAAGCACAATCGATTCAAGTAGACTCAAAACCGGGTATCGGATAATGCAGTTTTGGTCAGCATTTAGAATTTTGATTTCTTAAAATATTCCTGTCATTGACATGCGAGTAGTTGCTTTGCTTGCGGCTTGTCATTGGACTTTGCTGCCATATGTGCCGGGATACATATCCACAGGATTATATTTTGAAGTTTGGTGACCACTTTCTGTCAGGGACTCGGTTATATGCATAGAAAGCAATCGCTGTTTTTCTACTCTGTCAGTTTAAGCCTTAAGTGACTTACCATTGATTTGGCTGTGATGAAGACGCGTTTTCCAAATGGTCTTTGAATTTTTTTCCAAATGAAGATTTAGTTTTTAGGCCACATCCCTAAAAAGTTTTAGAATTTCTAAACTGCTTCAGTTTGTGTTACCGATTGGGTGTAATTTAATTGTGGACTGAAATATACTATCTATTCCCCTACTGTCACAAACCCAAATAATCTCCAATAAGTCTTAGAGTTGTATTAAGGAAATTTCACGACGGGACTCCTACGACGAAAGGTATCCTTTAAGTACTAATGCATGTAAAGTGGTTTGTTTATCCCCTTACCCGATTGGGGAATCCCTTTGAGCAACATTCGGCTATGATGTACCTACCTACAAATCCTTTCAAAAAGTGGTGAGTAATCCTAAAATCTTCGGCTACACTAACGACCAAATTGCTAAAATTATTAACAAGTACAAATCCTCCTAAAACTTTGCTTTGCCTTAGTCTATTAGTGGCTAATCTGGCTCTGAACATCATTAAAACCTTGCACTGCGATAACTTGTTTCCAAAACCAAACCGATCATTCCTTTGATGACTTTCGACTGCAATCTCTGGCTCTGAACAACTCGAATAAATTCAATCAGTCCATAAATTATATCGTTAACCATTTCTCGAGCTGTTTAGAGAGCTTTATACTCAGCCGACTTCGGTTGACGTGAGATTAGCACTTGACCCAGAAATTGATAAGGGAAAGTGTTATTTTTTTTTTCTGCTGTCCACTGTTCACTGATAATCCGACTAATTATTGAAGTAATTTACTTCGATTATGCAGGAGCTGTTTTCGTTCGTTCCACACTCATCTTGTGCTCGTGTTACACAATGCAATGGCGAAAAATAAAAGTGTCCCCAGCGATGTCTGCCGTCAGTGAATAAAAATGTTCAACATGAGAGAACAACAGCAGAAAAAAAAAACAGATTTCATTATGATTTATCGTGCGATTACAAAGTAATTGTATGCAAATTACTTGCGAATAATGAACGGAAAGCTTTCGGTATTGTACGCTAATCTACGGCGGGTAAAGGTCTGTCGCACAGCTAAATTGCACGATTGTCAACAGATGTGTTTGCACAATTGGAAATGATTGACAATATAGTTAGATGTGGGGCATAGAACTTTGCTGTGGATTGAACACATTTTTGTCGACTGTTTCTTCACAGGCTCTTTGTTGTTGACGGTCGTGGAATTTATTGCGCAAACTGCCTTTAAACTATTTATTTGCATGAGGTACATACTTAGATTGAAAAGACACTTCGGAAGTTGAATTTGTAATTCCAAAAAACGGGGTGGGTTTAATTAAGAATAGTCTGTCATCTTCTATTACTTTCGCGGATTATATCTCTTAGAACTACCAAAAGAACGCATCGATATTTAAACTAAAAATGTGAAACCCCTTTTATAACAAGTTTTTTGAAAGCTTTGTCTTTAGCGGATTACAATTTGTTATTCAAATTGAGAAAACATTTTAATTGATCCTAAAAAAGTCAAATAAGGCAAAGTTCAAATGACGCAACTTGTTTTTGAAATTTTTATCAGGAATTCATATAATGGTTACTTGATTTAAACTTGAAATACCAGAATTGGTCTGAGAGCTCCTACTGTGAATTTCGAAAATGCACAAAAGTCGCAGCCTTACGACACTCGCCTGCGGTCTTTTCGTCCGACGTCACGCATCTTTGGTAGAATTCATCAGCCATCTGATGGGCCTTTATAAAAGACACCCACTATAAGCTGTGTACTCATAGCTTAAATGATAGAACTGGTCTGGCAACTGTGAAGCACCTACTGCGAACTAGAACACTAATATAAGAATTAAATAAATTTGCATACGCATCAAAATTGGAGTTCAAAATAAGACATTCCTCAGCTAAACCGGAGCCACAACTTTGAATTTTTAAATTTGTTCTTAAATATTTCAACTAACGGTCTCGTTCACCAGCAACATATGTTTACAACATCTTTGGAATAAAATAGGTGCATATACTAGTATATAATGTAGGTATATAAAGATGTATAACAAGATTCCGCTGCCATTTTTGAAAACAACGCTGTCGAATGCTTAATTCTGACAAAAGTTGCATATCTTCAGGCCCAAAAAAATTCCTTGGTATCAGTTTTGAGAATAATTAAAACCACTAGTTAGTTACTAGGTTTCCGGACAATTCTGACTAAAAATTAAACAGAAAAAGTGCTTGAAACTATCAAAATTTCATAGTCAACATCACTGAAAATCAGATATTTATTTTCGGTTTATTTGGAAATGAAAAATTCTGCCTCTATCCGAAGAGTGTTAACATTTTTTCACATACCAAAATTTCATCGGAAATAAAGTCGAAATAAGATAAAATTCTGACCGAAAATTCGTACTTTACGACTATGAGACGACTGTGTTTCGTAAGCCTTTTTTAGATCAGTAGGTATATACAAAAATTTCGTCCGTTTTCCTAAAGGCATCATTCTTAAATTCTGAAAGGAAAATGGTAGTCCTCGAAAAGAGAATCTTCGATTTCAATTAAAAATAAAAAAGATTCAGCCGACGTATGTAGGCTGCCGCCTTGGATTACAAAAACCGACACATTCACATCCAAATTTTGCATTTATAAGAAATATTCTGTCGCCATTTTGGTCTAGCAAAATCTCCTAATCTGCTACCTCAAAATCGGAACTAGTTATGAGAACCAGCATCAGGCGTATTTAAGTCGTACTTTTAGGATTTGGCTATAATTCAAAACCGGCGGCTTTAAAACGACCCAAGTATCAACTTTGAGTGTTTTTTGGACAGTTAGTGAAAAAAACAGTCATGCACTGTAATTGGCTCCTTCATTTTAGATTTCTAATTGCAAAACAAAAATTCATCATCCATAGCATCGAAAACACAAACATTCGTTCTATGAAGCCGAATCAAAGCATGTTTTTGAATACTTCTCTTTGTAAAGGCTCCAACAGAACCCCTACCCTAGATGCCTGTACATCGATGTTACGATGTAATTATTGTAAATTGTTTAGAGAGTCCCCTGGAAATATGTGTCTACAAAAAGCAAGCTTTAAAATTTGGTGCCAAAGGAGTTTTGGGGAGTTGTTGATTTGTGGTGATGTTATCGATTGGTGATCAATTTTGATATCTGTTCCGCACAGAGTTTCTAAATTCTGTATGACAAACTTCGCTCACCAACATGCAGCAGCCTTTTCTCGATTTCTACTAAAAATTCCTCATTCGCGTCTCATAAACCAACAAATATCGATTTAAGTGGAACTGAATAAAAGTGTTTAAAAAACAAAATTAAACCTTAGACTTTAGACGTTTAGTTTAATATATAATTCGCCAGATCTCTCAATGCTACTATACAATTTTGTTGGGTCTTCATCGAACAAGACCAAGTCTGTTAAATTATGACTAAAATTGACGTCAACCAAGTTCTGGCTTATGACCCACAATTGTATGTCATAAGGAAAACGAACCATGAAAGCTTTTGCATTCTGTGGTACCGTGCTGCAAAAATGCCTACGTGACGGAATTTGTTTTCATTTTATTTGTTAAATCTACTTAATTTGTAATCTTATATCTGAAGTTAATTTACTCAAAAGGTTGGGGGTGTCAATATGACAGCCATCACAGATTTGCAGTCATTACCTCTGACATTGCCAAGTGCGATCTCCCCCAAAACTTATCCCATTCCTTACAGTTAAAGAAATCACGTTTTTGAAAGGAAAATACAAACATTCTACCTGGGATTGAATTACAATTTGTCTAAATGAACGCCTGCCTATGTCGCTTTATTGTTCTGTTAAGGAATTTTCAGATCAAGCAGCACGTCGCACTCAATTCCTCAGCACGTAGCGATCATAAATACGCACACAACAAACACGTCAAAGTAGAAAAATTTGCTCCGATTGCACCCTCATCC
The DNA here is from genome assembly GCA_963082955.1 of Cheilosia grossa. Taxonomy (NCBI): domain Eukaryota; kingdom Metazoa; phylum Arthropoda; class Insecta; order Diptera; family Syrphidae; genus Cheilosia; species Cheilosia grossa. The sequence goes on from OY720148.1 coordinate 30,685,727, forward strand.
ACCCTTCTCCACTATAGACAACAATCATACGACACTAGACCACATTGCGACCAATTCAAACAAAACTAGACTAAACGCAGCAGCAGCACTCTTGTCAATTGTCACGTACTACATGAGTGACCTACATAGGGAATGTAAAATATGAAAACGCACTTCCATTCCAATTCCACCCTCTCAGGCATGATTAAAGACTTCGTTCAAAATGATCCCTTCTCCCTATACATCTAATGATTTGTATGTGGAACGTTAGAATTCAATTAATTGACTCACAATGATAATGCGGGATGGACACAGCCAAATCCTGCTTCAGAAACGTCACTCTGCGCCATAAAACACAATGATGGATGGGTGACATTCGGTGCAGCCTATCTAAACAAATTTTGTATGCTCTTCCTCAGAACGCACGGTCCTCTTCGGTCGCGTCAATATATTTTGTCAGCAAATCGTTTTAGAGTGAAGGGCGCAGGCACCCACTCCGACAATCACATATTCAAATAAACGTCACTTTGACGTTCCTTTCTTTTTATTGCAGTCAAGTTTACAGTACACCTGTTGTGGCACAAGAGTATTCCTTGGCTGGCGTCTTATCTGAATGCACACCATCATGCCATCGTATATGAGTGTCAATTAAATTGTGTTGTCAAACACGAGATTCTATCCCTTTGATAGCCCGGGTCAGTTTTCTGTCGTGTTGACGTTTACAATTTTAGTGGTTCTGTGTTAATTTTCTAGAAAATTGAGAAAACAATTCTGAAAGGCATGGAATAATATTTGTTTTATCGTTTTCCAAGAAAGTGGGTGGTGGTTTTTTTCTTATGGTTAGATACAATACAATAAGGCATGCTAAGTAGATCAGGTACACCTTTTTTTTAAAGTTACCATATTTATAACTTAATAAAAACTATGTCATAAAAACTGGATATTATATTTTGTATAAGGTAATATGGACACTTTGATATTTATTGGTCCAAACCATAAATGTAGGGACTTGTGATCGCGGTCGTCTTTCTGTAGTTGTGTTATTGCAGTCATAAAGACGAAAGTTTTAACAAGAACCTACAAAACCTTTACAAAAACAAAAAAAATATACAAAACTATCGCTTGGATGATATATTTTGCACAGATGTTGACCTTTAAAATGAGGTAAGGCTTATGCCAATAAAACTAATTGACTGTTTGTAATTTGTTATTCTATTTGCCTTTTGTAGTTTTCAAAATAATAACTTCTACAAATTTCGAGGTTATGAATCTTTTCCACAGCACTAAACTCGACTTTGTTTAATAATTCCCAATTTTTTGATACAGAACGTAGTGACAATGGATTCTTTACCCTGTACACAGGGTGACAGCGAGAAATTTGTATAACTTTTTATTTAATTAGCGATGAAAAAAATTGTTGAGAATGCAAAATATCATGTTTTGGAAGACTGCCCCTTTTTCCATCTGTCTGCAATCTTTTGATGAAATTTCACTTTTTAAAGTGACCTAGGTGAATTGGTATGACACTCAATGTTCGAGAGACTGGGGATTAGGTTAGGTTAGGTTGAGTGGTGTTGTTAGATCGTCACAAAACATCAGGCGCCTGCAACACTAAACGACAAGTAGTTGTAGGACAAGTGAATTTCGACAACTTGTGAAAAATTGTGTAACGCAAAACGACAAGTCCGTGGACACTGCGACAATTGTTGCGAAGAAAAATGATAATGACAAGTGTGAAATTATATAATTTCCCTCTTTCTGAACTTAAAAGAACACGACAAGTGTCGAGATACATTTGTAGAACTATGGTTCAATGAGGGCAGGTGATTTGAATATTGTCAAAAGCTGACAAGTGCATTTTTAATGCATATACCTTTGGAAAAGCAGAACACAAACAGAAATAAAATAATACCAGTATATAATTAAGAATGTACTTTTTTTGTTTCCGACTTTATCACGTTGATAGCAAGAACAGTGAACCTCGGCACAGTTTGAAAGTTTTTAAGCCAAGAATTAATTTTGATGTTAATGATCATCTGTGTATTGAAAAATCACTGAAAGCACCAAATTTAAATTACAAATTTTTTGTTGTCCGCTGTGATTTTTACCATCTTCACATTCACACGTTTAGCATTTGTCAAAGAATGCCGACAAGTCAAGGGAATTTAATTCTTTTGACAAGTGCGAACGGTTTACGTTCTGTTACAGAATTTAATTGTTCTTGTCGGATAAGCATAGTTAGGCATATAAATTTAGACTTGTCAAATTGTCATGTTGCGTTATAGGCCACAGGTACCCTAGATGGAGATAAGGCTCGTCCATTTAAGGAAACCTTAAATTCGGATATCTTTCTGAATTATCTGACCGATTGCAATTAAAATAAAAATTAAATGTTGTTCCCTGTTAAGCCGTCTGTTTGTCTGAGTCATACCGATTTGGTAATTATAGTTTTGACTTGATGCGTATACAAATCCACATAATAAAAAGACGAACTCTTCTCACCTACTTTAAAAAAAGAAAGATCTGATTTTGGTTCACATATTTCAATGCGTAAAAATGCCGTCCCTTTAGTCGTACACCCTGTTCGCAGCGCACCACCTTGTTTCCTGCCACGTGCTGCATCAGGCTTTTCTAAATGTTGTTTTATTCCTTCAACTCCTCGAAAAACCGTCACCGTCAGCTTTAGTTTTCCCCAAGTTCTTGCACCAATTGAATCTTATACCTTTTTCACACAGCTGAAAACCGGGTTTTCACGAAAACACCCGAAAACTTCATCGAAAACAGAAGTCTTCCCATACATATTTCAGTTTTCAAAACGAGTAGTTTGAAGTCGTTTTCAACGAAAACACCACGAAAACGACTTCCAATCGTTATGTTGTTGAAGCAAACACACCTTTTGCAATATTCAACAAATTCAAATGTCAAATGTCACAACTCTAAACTTAAAATTAATTTCCACAATTAATTGATGGACTAATACTATTTTGAAATGCACTAAACTCATTTTATTTATTTATGCTTTCATTTCTACAGGACCCAAAATGATGATTTTTTGAAAAATGGTTGTTAAAATGTCGAATTAAACAAATTTGAAAAATATTTAATGATTTTTTATTTAATATACTCTGAAATATATTTATATAACTAAATTTTAGTAAAGTTAATAGAAAATTTATATTTCTATTTTATTAATGCGATCGCAGCTGATTTAACGAAAACAAGTTGGTGTTCGGTGTGAATGCATCGACGAGTTTTCGACGAAAACACGGTTTTCAGCTCGGTGTGAAAAGAATACAAAGTTTTAGGTTCTGCTTCAGAAGTTCGGAATATACAGTTTTACTTTGTCCGCACTGAAATTGTTGAGCTTGTACGTAAACTCCGTTTGACTTGATTGAGGCAGTCGCAGATGGAACTACACATACGACCACTGAATAGTGAGTGACTCAGTACTAATAGTACAATTATGGTAAACAACGTTCTCCAAGCTACATTGAAGTTCTGCACTGACCTTTTAAATATACAAAAAAAAAGGCACGTACAATTTTCTGTTAAAGCTCAGAAATATAAAACAGTCCTGTAGAAATGAAAGCAGTAATTAAGAGCTATCCGGTCAGCAGTTTTTCTGAAAGCTCTGAAATTTTCAAAAGGCATGTTTCGTAAATTTATCTTTTAACTGTAGTTTTCGAGGAGTTTTCATGGAAAGCTGTTATAGCTTATAGGCTATATCGAAAACTGATTGGTTGACGATTTTTTTTTGGCAAAACAAGTTTTTCGTGCGGACGGGATTTAGTTTTAATATTTTCCGCAAAATTTGTGAATTGGAAATTTAGCAGCGACAAACATCGCGATGCCTTGCTGACGGATCAGGATTTTCGTCGACAGTTGCCTGTAAGCGGCTGGTATTGCCTCGGCAACACTCAGGCGCATGGTAACTCTAGGGGAGGCATTTAAAAAATTAAAATGACCGCTTAACTCTCGCTGTGTCGTAACTCTTAGAGGAATTTGTGAGACTAAATGTGTAAACTATCCTCTTCTGTCCATCCATTCGAAGTTGTTGTCCACGCCCACTTTTGGTGGTACATTTTTTCAAGGCAAATTTTTTAATTTCGATTTTTTTTATTTAAAAAACCTATCTGAATGCCTAAAAGTTTAAAATAAATAAGTAAAAAAATAGTTGCACAAGTTTCCAAAAGCCCAACCCTCCTCTTATGTCGAATTGATTAAAAATATTCAATTCCCAGAATAAAGTGCCACACCTCCCTAATGCACACTCAACACAAATCACCTAAATAGCTAACACATTCCTGGAACTCTTTCATCATCAATTTCCGTGGCACACTGCTCGAGCTCGTACGCATAAATATTTTTTAATTCATCCCAACTATAAAAATAATTCGACATGCTGCAAGACAATCGACCAACTAGCTACCGTTTCACAGGCCACTTTACACCCCAGTTTGAGTCGAGCATATGTAAGTGGAAACCCACAGAACGTTTTATGGCCATGAGCTGGAAAACGCATTAAAATCTTCATAAAACCAGCAAGAAGTGCTATAAAATTCCCAAATCGAAAGAACAACAAATCGCTCTATTGGATAGGCCATTCACCAATGCAATGATACATAAATGTCAACTTCAATCGACATAACAGGCAATTTTCATCCTAAATATAGAACGCAGATGCAAGTTGCTTGGAGAATCCTCCTCCAAGGGTCTGGTACACCGTACACGGTTAATCCCTATTGAGTGGGGGAATGTGAATTCCATTCATACACACCGACTAAGCCGTGTCACCTTCAACAGCCAACAGAAAGTATTACTCAACCAAGTCTATTCCGGAGGATCCAACTGGGAGATTACAGTGGGTTTCAATGCCAGGTCGTCAGGGAATTATGACTTCATAAAGGCGAGGAACGCACACAAAGCCATACAGGGGTTTTATTGCCCATGAAGGTTAGAAGGTGCATCGCCTTTCTCTATTTTTGGAATGCAATTGACTAAATGCAGAAGAAACTCTCGAGAAGAAAGTGTTCTTTGTTTGTACACTTTGAGTGCAGCTACACCACAGAAGCGGTCCCTTAGTGTACTGTGGGTCTGTGGATGTGTAGGCAACCTTGCTCTCTGGGTATAATGGGTTTCTTTTATTCTTGTCTTTTTGTTTGGACGTTCCTCGGAGAAAATGGGAAAATTCTCACGCGAACTCTACCGTAGGCGGGTGATAAAGGAAAAAGATACTTTGCTCTGAATCTGGTAAATCCACCTCTCAGTTGTTTACTTTGTGTCTTTCTACGTAAAAAAAAATGCATGATCCTTTCTTAATTGGCGGTGAATTATTCACATCAAAGATTGACAGACAGCTCGGGGGAAATTCAATACATCGACACAGGTTACGGGCAGACAGTGGATATGGTAGGGTAGGTCAATTGTTTGGTAGCATAATGGGTATTTTTTTTAAGGTTAAAGGTGTTGTGCAATTGTTCCAACCGACCAAGTGGGATGGGCACTTTTACACCTTAAAGGTAGATGGTAGTTTTTGTTTTTTCCTTTTTTTGGTTGAGAAATCTTCAACGTCAATCTTGGTAGTCAAAGTTTGGTTTGCATTGCAGAACCACCAATAATAGCAGGGCAATTGACTGCTTTCTATTTATCTTAGAAAGCATTTCCAATTTTTCACCTAACGACTATTGACCTAATATGCGGTAGAGCAATTAGTTGAGATGTGCCGTTAGACCGGGAGGCCTTTTGACCACTGATTGGTGTTTTCTTCTTTTTCAGTATGTGCTTTACATTATTTCTGAATTAATAAACTCGGAAAAGTATGACATTTCTTTAGAAACAGGTTCCGAGAGAAATTTCATCGAGGCAAGTCGTTCTTGAATCTTGACTCGTGCTTGTACAGGGATTTGGAAACTGCAACCACTTTATTTATTTATTTAACTACTAAACATTCAAGCCACAGTTCGTTTGAATGGCTTACGACCAACTATCTACACAGCTCGATTAGGTCTAAATTACGCATTGAACTGAGTGAACTACCATGAACTAATTCGGTATGTCGTTGCCAAAATGCACTTTCTGAGCTTTGAATGTGGACTTTATGTCATCTATTTGGGTACATCCTGAGATATCTAGTGTCACTTTTGACGTATATGCACCAAAATTAGCAAGTTTGATTAATGGTCTGACGTAAACGCCATTTTTGTGCATTTACGTCGAAAAAAAAGAGAAGTTGTAATTGTATTTTTATTGGCAGTACGGTGTTGTGTTTTACAAAAACATACGAAGACCGATCGGGATTTTGGTAATCATTTTTGAGAAATAATTAAAAAAATGGATTTATTCTAGTAAGTAACATTTATTCAAAGTAATTCGATTGTACTACAAAGATTAGATTCATTCTTCTATTACAAATTTAAATACCATAAAATAATAAAAATTACTCAAACTAAATTAAGAAAAAAACAAACATTTTAATGAGTACATTATATCAAAAATTTGGGCATTTAATCATGAAATATTTTGAAATTGAAGCAAACACTTTGTGGCCATTAAACGACCAGTGATAAGTGTGCAGTAAATATACTCTTTCGAAAGTCTAGAGCAACGCGACTGAAAAGGTTAAGATAATTAATATTAAAATTAAAATTAAAATTGAACCGGGAGTATAGGCGAAAACATAACTACCAGAAAGGCAAAGAAAATTAAGAAAAATTATGGGACAACAGTTTATAGAAAGCAATGAAAATCAAACGAAAGGAAAACGTAAGTGATCAGGACAAAACTATAAGAAAAGATTCTACTTCGGATCTGGCTTTTAAAAAACTGTATGGCTATGTAACCATGTGCATATATTTATTTGGCGGCGGTTTATTAAAAATAAATGGTGCAATATTTGAGCGAAAATGTCCACAGTGTTTAGTTTGAAAAATACTATTACTTAACTATTTATCTAAAAGCTGAGTATTAGAAACTGTTTAAAATGTAAGCATTACTTGTTTTGTAAAGTCTTATCGAAATCGAAAATGGGGTTTTCAAGATATGAGCAGTTTTTAAAACTATCGTTTTCGGTGACTCGAATTGAAACGCAATAATTATGAAAACATAGATTTTACTCTAAGAATACATTTTGGTCAAAATCGTTTTCACCGTTTTCAGGTAAACCAAAGAAAAAGTGCCTTTTTTAAAAAAAATATAGACAAAATTTAAAAAGTACCGTTATTCGATTTTTTAGCCAAAAACTGGGTATGCAGTCATGGTAACCTTACCTACTTAAGCTTAAATGTGAATTTTGGTTGAAATCGTTAGAGCCGTTTTCGAACAAATAAAACTGGTACGAAAATTTTACATGGTAAGTAGGTACTACTAATATTGACGCAACCTTGCAAACAAAAAACCGCCCACAAACTCCAAATCCGAAGTTTGAAGGAAATCCGTTCAGCCGTTTAGGCTGTTGGCCTCGGAGCGTACGGACAGACAGACGGACAGAATTTTGTAGAACACTTTTTTGAGTTCCTCTATCATCGTAATGTCAGAATTGATTTACATATGGAATTAGTTAGAAATTTATTTACGAATACAATATCTTTCACTTACTTACACTTACTTACAGTTAAAAAAACCTTGTGGTACATGGTCCATCAGTAGATAAATTTCTCAAAACTGCTGCTCTATATCTGTAGGTCATGGTCTGTAAATTTCGTCAGTGGACTTGCGGCCATCTGCATTTCTTGAAGACCATCATCACTGAATTGTGTTGGTCGCATATTTCAACCATTGTACTTGTCTTGGTCGAAATTTGCAGCGCTTTGCTTCGGTCTTAAGTTTAACAGCATTATTATTTGGACGCTCTAAAGTTCGCCTGTCGAGATATAAATAAACCCTGCAGTACGATTTTCTCAGTCCAATAGTTGCTTCACTGAAATTCTCACAGTGTATTTCAAGTAGTCCCAAAAGGGTCGTCATATTTTCCCTTCTTGATCCAAATTCCAGCAAGAAATCATTAGGCCATTTCGAAGACTCGTTTCTTATTTACTCATACCTCGCATGACCATATAAAGTCGTAGGTGTATTAAATTTTTGGCGTCAATTTCGCAACCGTCACCAATCTAGAAAATTCGTCTCACTTGAGGCACAACATACTCTGCCCGATAACACGAACAAAAAACAGAAAATGGTGTCAAGTTTATATTAATAAAAACCGAACAACAAAAGCAATTTATCTCAGAGCCTCTCGCTCCCCTAAATGAAGATCGAGCTTACCCACCATCAGTCGCACAAACCCCCCACAAAAAGTGTGTTGTTTTGATGTGCGACAAAAAGGAAATCGCTATTAAGCACAAAACCCAATTCAAACATAGATAGCACAGCACAGATTGTTTTGCGTTCCGCTTTTCTATAGAACACGAGAAATCACAGCAGCATGGGGTGGATCTGTAAATTCTGCTGGTTGGCTGTTATTTCTCAGTTTAAACAAACCAAATCCACAAGGGTCCACTCGAAAGTGGAGCAGTTTTTTATTCATAAGCGCAGAAGCGCAGAATTTCAAAGAACAATGAACCGCAGAAAGCAGAAATCAAACTCAATTAATCGGGCAACAAAGAGGTCCAACACATAACCGTCCGTCTGTATCCGATTCACTATATGTGAGAGCACACGGTTTTATTATGGAAAAATTAAAACTTATTAACGGTTCGCGGAAGTCAGGAACGACCCTTTCGCTATGAACTTTGATCCATCACTTACGATGGACAAGAGTAGCGACTATGTACACATACTTTCGGTATCTGCGTGCGGTTAATCATTTCTGCACCACCATTGAGGTCCGCAGAATATGTGAGATCTATAGATGAAGAGGAGCCACGCAACTGTTGTCCATAAGTCGACTGTGAATTCATCGGAATTTAAATTTTATCACTTTAATCGAATTAGACGAAGTTTGTGTCCTGAGGGGTCGGAGCTGGCTTTAAGCGGCAAAATTGTTCACATTTCGATTTGTTTTTTTTTTTTTGTTTTTTGTTCATGCCAATTCGAGAAAATTCCTTTTTGTTATTATAAAAATAGCTGCAGACTTGCGTGACGGAAAGCAAGAGTTACCTCATCACTTAGTGATGGTTTATAAATTAATGACGTGATGCGATTCAGTCTTCCTACCTATTGCCTGGTAGCAGACTTTGGGGGAGAACTTCACAAAGGAACGTGTTTTATTTTTTGGTGAATTGTTTGATAAATGTACGGACGGTTTAGGGTAGAAAGGTTTGTGGATTGATTGCGGCGAAATCTACCATTTCCACAGGCACAGCGAAAGTCAGACGACGAAATGTTAAGGAGCGGCCTTATTTCCTATTGTTTATTCTGTCTGAGGGGTGCGTTCGTACTCGGGCCACGCTGCCATAAAATTTAATGAGTTTTGTTATTTACTATCACGTAAAACTGTCCATTCCGCTGAGCCCAGTGTTAAGGGCATCATTTACATGATGCATTTGATGAGCCTTGCGCCGGCCGCACGCTCTATTCACCACGATTGTCTTGGTCGAATAAGTGTAGCTATATTCGAGGGCAGAATACACGTCTACATTATGCTTGAAGATTACGAGTATCTTGTAAGAGGTCATACCATTCTGTTGATTGACCGAGCTTTCAAAGACGTTTAACGAGGTTCTGTCTTCTGTCCACTGCTACGAAACTTAGTCTATGACTTCTCTCTAACCACAAATGCAGGTGGAAAGTAAGAAACTTCTTCATCATCTGATGGGTGACAACTTTTCAACAGACAAGGGACACTGACATCAAAGATCTAAGCCATGGAAGCTAGAATTGCCTGTTTATGCAGCTAAGTTTTGGCTGAGCTCTTACCAACCCTTACAAATCTGCAAAACTGCAGCTCTAAGAATACATGTTTAAACCCAGAGATCTTGTGGGGCACTTGAATATTTTTGACTCCATTTCAATTAGAATATAACTTCTACTATGCCTGCCACTAAGGTTAGGGAAAACTATTTTGGAAGGATTTAAGTAGTGGAACTTTTAGACTGCGTAAACTAGGAACACTGTATCCTACAAATGGAATCTGTAGTAAAAATTTGACCCAACACCTAAATCTCGGTATAAAAGGGAATAAGTTATTTCGGTCTGAGTCTATGCGATTGGGGACTGCTTCAAACCTTGAAAGTGTTGTTAAGGTCGTCAAAATAGGCACAAACCTTGTCAGTTATAGTCTAACAATGTTTCCAGTTTCCTAGCCCAACTGAAAGGACTTTGTGAATGTCGAGTTCTAGTAAAACGCACTCCAATTCCAGCTACACTAATGTAAGTTGGGATAGGTATTTATAAAGGTATCGTTCGAGAAGATAACAAGTTAAGATGAATGTTATAGCTTCCTGTAGTCTACATAGCCTCTTTCCTCTGAAGAAAGATTTTTTGCAAGGAGTTTTTTTTACGCGTTTTGCGTTACTCAGGGAGCTGTACCAAAAAGAGCTTTATGAGAATGAGTTATAAGTGCCTGAAGCTTTTTTGTAACATTGATTTAACTTCGTGGTTACTGAGAAAATGCCACACGACTTTGTCAATAAAATACGATCGTCAGTGGAACTAAAGCAACTAAAAGAAGTTGGTACGTCTCTTAGGAGATGTTTTATTTATTTATTATTAAAACTCCTTCGACGGTGTGCCAAGGATACAATCTCTAAAAACAGTCAAATATCTGGTCTTGCTGACTGAAATTTCAAACGGTTTTTCATAGGAATTCTCATCTGTTCTGTGTGTTGAGGCTTGAGAAAGTTGTCAAGTTGGGACCGTTTTCTTCCCAAACTTCAAGACGTTTCATTGGCCTATTACACCTCTGTAGAAATAACTAGTAATCATACGTTTCAAAGTTGGCTTTGCCAAAGAAGTTTTGTAAAAAAAATAGTCCTTGTTTATTTCTTTTATTTATTTACTGTTTTGTTATGTTCTATTTATTTAATTTATTAATGTTTTGTTTATAATGAAGAGGATTTAAATTTCAGTAAATTGGGGAGTTCTGAAAGATGTTTTGTCCATCTATTTTTGTTGGTGGCAATCAATGGCCCAAAATGTCACCTTTTTTGCCACGGACAAAAAAAAATTGTTGGCAACGGTGGCAGTACAAGCAAATATATTTATGTGTCAGGCTAAGGCATGCTTAAATCCGCCATAAATCGTGCAATTTTAAAGTGCGATGTACACGATCCAATTCTGTTGTCATGTGCAAAGATGTCTCGGTGGAATGGAATAGATTTTCTAGTCAAAACAACAGAATCAGATTTTGTTTTACAATTTGTCGTGTCCACAGCTATTAACAGTAATTATCTGTCAGTTTTACTTAAGCGCAAAACACTTGCACAAATTGATATAAAACTAGCTCAAACGCTCATTTTGACGAGCTATAGAATTATTTTCTTAATTGCGCTTTATCGGAAATCGCTCAATCACTCAAAGCAAAACTCAGAAACGTAATTAATTCGATTTAATTACCTAGTCAAGCCCCCGCGTCTAATGGGCATACTCAACCCCTGTATCTATAACATCGGTTCATTAATGCTGCTCCCCGGTAACGGACGATTTAATTTCGTTAATGCATTCTTTGTAAACGAAACTCTGCTCCAAACTGAGCAAAAAATAGTCTATGAGCCTATACGATTATTATAATTTGCTTCTCTGTCCTGGCTGACACAACAAATCGACTGCAATCATCATTATGCTCAAAGGTAACCTCACACTAATTGCATTGCCATCGGTGCCGTTTGCCGTCATCGCTCAACAATTTCCCTCGCGTGGAAGAAGACATGAAAATGTTTTCCAACTGTCAGCAATCCATCATCGAAAAATAATGTTTTGTGTGCTTCGTCTTCGTTTGGTGCCTACAGTGGTTGCTCAACATGGTGATAAATGTGTCGATGACACTTACGATGTTTCACGTTTCGACCGAACGATATGGCCCGGGAAGACAAATGCGGGACCCGTCAGCCGTGAAACGCCTTTAATTTGTATTTTGGAATTTACGGCCGGCTTTGTTGGTAGTTGGTCTTATAGTTTCTTTTTCACCATAATGAGGAATTTGAATGTATCTTGATCAGAGAAGAGTGGTTCTTACCTACGGTTTTGAGTGTGAGGGTGCTTCGTCTGGGCAGAAGTTTTGAAGAGAAAAGTGTTAATTTGTTTTTATCAGTCCATCTTACCTTGGTTCCAGTTCTATGGCGGTTGCATGTTTTAAATAATCTGATTAAATGGAAAAAATATACACCATCGCATGGGCGCCATGTTGTCCAATTGACCAATCATCGGCTGGACAGAGCATTCGTTTTTGATGAGCTTAGCGTAACCCAATTATGAACTGGTAGGAATGTCAGAATTCTCTCCGTGGATGTGGGTTTTGGTCATAAAAACTGTTTTTGTTTTCAATCAGGTTTGATTTTACGAAGATGAAGGGAACGAACAGCAGGAATCTAAAGTGGAGATTAAAAATGTTGTAAGACCCATTTACTAATGAAGTATTATATAAAAATATTCAATAATAAAATAATGATATTTGGAGTTTTTAACTCTTGAGGTGGATACCAAAAATTGTTGCTAAAGCGCAACTGTTTTTGTACTTAAAGTTTCAAACATCTGTAAATACACTTTGCTTCAATATATCCGAATAAATGTCGTTCTGAGTATGTCGGTCAATCCCTTTCCTAAATATTTTTGGGGTGAAAGCCACTTTGTCAAGAGAATAATAAAACACGATCTGCATACTTGGGGTCGGAATCTGGGGTGGGATTCTGTATGATGAAAACGTTCAATCTTTTCGTTTAAACGAACGCTTTGCTTCATGTAACTCCAAAAACGAAAGACGTTTTCGTTTCATCTGAAAGGAATGCTATTTGTTTGACGTTTCTCATTAACTTTGGATCTTTAATAAATGATTGTGACTAATTTTTATGTCAAAGAAAAATAAGTTTATTCGGTCTGCTACCACTTCCGATACTGCCCTTAGCAGCGTCTTCGATTGTAATTTTCTTTTAATATTTTACACAACTGTTCCCATTTAGTTGCGGCTTTATCTCTTCCCTGAGCGTTGTCTTGTGTATCTTCTGGTAGGAAGGGAAACTTCTTCATCCACTCTTAACCCCTCTTAAGCCCTTGCAAACAAGAAGAAGAAAACGAAAGCAGTTAGATGAAGAAAATTTTCGCGTGATTTCTTTCGTTTTTTGAAATGCGAAAGTGGTTTCGTTTTTTTTTTTACAGAATACCACCCCTGATCTCATCTTAAATCTCTCTCCTAAGTAGTATGAGTACTTTTTGGCAACTTGATGATTTGTCAAAAATTCCACATACTTCAACTTTTGGTCGATGGCCAGGTGTGTACGATTTTAATACGTCAACGCTTGACTGCGTATCAGGACAACTACCATAGAACTTGTTGAGTTTTCTTAGGAAACTTTGCAAATATCTCTCTGACTTTGCATACCTAACATCAGACCAATTCACCACTGGCAAAAATTTAGAATGGATGTAACTTCAACGTTGAAGCTGTCCAAATGACATTCGAATTTGTTTATTTATTATTGAGACGAGAGAATGACAAATTGACAAATTGACAAATTTTTTGCAAAAATCATAAACGATTCAAATTCAGCTATTACTCTTGTGCCACCTTGTAAAGGAAGGGCTGTCTGATGGGCCGTTCACAGTCTGCATCACCATAATCAAACTGTGAATGAGATGAACTCAGTTCACAACTTCAGTTCAAAACATGGCTGACTTACATAATATAAAGTGGACGGCATTTTTATTTCATACAAAAAACCCATAACCTTTTATACAATTAGTTCCATCAACAACACGTCGATATGGCAATTAACCAAACTACCGAAATTGGAGTCCGCAACACACTTTAATTTCCCCTTATGCCGGTCTTAGCTCATTTTCACCTTGCCATAGTTCGCGTTGGAATCGGAGAGCTTCATAAATTTTGTAATTACACTTTATGCCTCCGCTGCACTTGCTGCTTGCCCATCATGCATCCAGCTCTGCCCTATTAACGGAATGAGGAATACCGACGGGCCACCAAGCACTTGCAATGCGGTGAACATAAAGTTTTATTACACAAATCTGGACCTACCGACATGATTTTCGGACGAATATTCAAAAACAGGTGCAGATCGGGTTGCGATGGTTTGTTTTTTCTTTCCCCCAATTTAACAAGTTAAAGGCACGATCTGGATAATTCAGAACGGAAAGGCAGATACAATTTAAGGAAATTCACAGAATTCATGTCTTTGAAATTGTAGCTGTTGTTGTTTTTGTTTTACCATCACATTGATTGTGTGTTTTTGTTTAGAAGACGTGTTGTTTCGAAGACGGTTTTGTTTACTTTTGTTTATATTTATATACCACCGGAGCCGTGAGTTTTTTCCCGACTGTTTTTTTTCCCCTCAAATAAGATTGAATGGAATTTTATTGCGCGTCCAAGATTTGGCAGAAAAATACACTTTGTATGGAATTTTGAAAAGGGGTAGAGCGCACACAAAAGAGGACCACAAAGCACTCGCAGTACAAAAGCTGAATACAACTTATAAGGTAATATATAATATCAGGTATATATTATGTATGCAATTCCCCTAGCGCACAAGAATATTGTATATGCAATTTTAAATATGGTCGAGGACACAATGGAGTACGTTTTTCAAAGAGAACTAATTCTTTGTAGGGTTCTTCCTAATTAAATTCATATACAGAGTACCGTTGTGCCAATTGCGTGCTAGATTTTGTACAGCTTTGTGAGGATTTCATTGTTACCATGCTGATCTTTATATAGATAAATTTTTAACTAGTTGAGGGACACTATTTTTGTAACAAACCGAATCGTTCAATAGGGAAATTTATTTTAGCTCCCTGTTTTTTGCGACTGATAAATTTGTCTATGAGCAGCACCTTGTAAAAACGAATTGATGTAGGGTAAAGACACCAGTATCCGGACGCTATTTGTGAGGTTCCATTTATTTTCTCACTATTAAAGCTTTCGCAAAAGTGGCAGAAGCTATCATAAAAGTTGCGATATTTCCTAATAACACTACATTCCTATTTTTCCAAATATTGCCTTATGAATATTTATAAAACAATAATTTCAAAAAAGTTCAACAGCAGAAATTAGTCCCCGGACACTTTAGTATTCGGACACCCAGATTTTGAACGAATTTTTAATATTTTTTGTCTCTCACATCTCGTTATCTTTCAATCAGATGTTAAGGGCTTAAATATTGTTACAGAACTGACTGAGTTCCAGGGTTAACTCAAAAAGTTTTCCTACTGCTGGAACAGATATCTTCTACGTCCCTTTCTTGTTTCCAGCAGCAATTTATTGTACTATTTTTTTTATTTGGGCACTTACTTTCGCAATTTTTTGGCAGAAACAAAAGCTGCTTTTATCACCATTCAATATTTGTCTCAGGTCATTCATAATATGCTACTGACCAATGCTGTTTAAAGCTTAGTATGCTGCTCGAACTTAATTTTCGCTCCCAAACAAAGTTCTCTCCAAAATTAAGTTGAGCTAAATTTAAACGAACCCATTTAGCTGTGCGGTACTCAGCTCGAGCGAAATAATCAAACTTTTGTGTCAGAATGTACTTCATCAATCTGTCAAAGTTTAGGGCGCCCATTTAATGGGTCGGCACAAATTTCGTCAAACTTAATTTTGACAGATCGCTCTGCTCTGTTGTTTTTGTTGTCTTCAAAAGATGACTGAAAAAAATTAAACGCAAAAATAAAACGAATTTTAGCGTCGAGGAGAAAAAAAAGTTCGCGATGCTGGTGGAGCAGCATCCATCGATATGGAGCCCTGCAGATAGATACCATACCATTTTTGGGCAGCTGCACAAAAATAATCAAGTCTTCTTCAGTTTCATTTGTATCCATTTTTATTAATTATTAAAATTTAAATTTTTAGTCAATTGAATTGAATTGTTCAAGGAAGCTATTTTCAAAGAACAGCTGTTTTTTGTGACATTTATCGACAGCGTTCTCTATGTCAAAGTTTAGCTGGAATATAGCTGATGTTTGGAGAGAAAAGTTGGAGACCAGATAAAGTTTTAGCTCGAGCAGCGTAATAAGCTTAGGTAGTCAGAAAGTAAAGCTACTAATAATGACGGGTTTCGTTTCATAAAAACTCGCATTCGTGTTTTTCCGGTGGTCGTTTTAAAATGGTGTTTTTCGGTTTAAATCTTTTATGATTTTTTGAACAGTATATACAGATCGTCCATTAAAAAGAACCCCCTTGCTGATATCGGCTGGAAACTGAACAGTCTGTTCTGCTTTTCAGCGATTAAACTCATTCCTACATATTTCAACCAAAATATAACTAAAAACTGAAAATATCATTCAACAATAGTTGTCCGGAAAATTAAATTTATACATATGTATTTCAGTACCCGGACCGGACTGGCATATTCCCAATTAGTAAACCTACGTTAAAAACATACTTTCCTTTTTTAACAACATAAAGAAAATAAATTATGCAGCATTTAAATGGGAATTTGTTTGTCCCCTCAAATCCTTAGAATCAGTTCGGATTGTCCGGATATTGAAAATGCCCTTCAATTTTAGTTTTAGTATCCGGACACTAACAATTAATTTGAGCTAAAGTAGGCGAGGTTAACAAGACTGCATACTCAGTTTTTCGTTTAAAAATTCGAATGACGGTACTTTTGAAATTTTGACAGATGTATCTCGAAAGGAAAGCAAAAATTAATTTCTATGGTAATATGGTCATTTTTAACGTAGTATCAAAATACATTTTTCTCTATATTAGATTTCTGAAAAAAAGAAATTTTTTTAAAAATTTGGTTTTACCTTAATATTTATAAATATAAAAATAATAACATTTTGACCACGTTGCATACCGACACTAAAATTGATGTTTAATTCGTCCTTAATTTTCAATTCGATTAACCGAAACCGCTAATTTGGGAAACTACACATATCTCGAAAACTCCATTTTCGATTTGGATAAAACTTTAAAATAAAACTTTAAAAACCAAGTAATGCTTACATCACGAACAATATCCAATACACAGTTTTCAGCCATATAAGTTAACCAACAGTATTTTTTAAACTAAACATTGCAAATAAATGATACTGTTTGGTCTGCGTAATTTTACAAAAACCGCTCTAACGATTTTATTCAAAATACATATTAAAGATAATATAAGTATTCTAAGTAAGACTCCCTGCTTAGTTTTTCTCAAAAAATTCGAACAAATCAGGTTTCTAGTTATTTCTCAAAAAAGACTACCCAAAAGCCAATCTGTGTTTTTATTGTTTTTAAAAGCTCAATACCGCACTTCCATTAAAAATGTAATAACAGCGACGCAAAACCTATTTTTAGCATATATTTCCCACTTCTTCTTTTTTTCAACCATTGGTGTTGAATATGCGCCTTAAAATAATTCCAAACACTTGGAGCTTGAACAATCAGAGACTCCCACTTAATTTGCACCCCCACACAGGTCCATCATCATATTCGGTTTATAACTTCTAATGCAAATTCAAAAACAAATCTCTGAAACTATCAATAACACAGTCCGGATACTAGAGCCTCTGACCTAATGCTGTGGGTAAATTATCGACAACATTTTTGGGGTGAATTTAATGATTTATTTTTCAACTACTGATCGTTCAAATTCTGATGGAATTCGTTTATTTTTCTACTGTTCATTATTTTGAACTCCAACTTCACACAAGTCCAAGCCAAATAATTATCTCAGCGGTCATATGCGCACATTTTTCATAAACCCATCAGTGCGGCACTATCAATTTAATAACTCCAAACGTGTTTTATTTAGAGCCACTCCAGCCGATATTAAACGTTCCGACAGTGGGTCGACTTCATCGACTCCACTCGGCAAGCATTTTAAAATGCGGCTAATATCATTTTGCATCATTTAAATACTACCACCTAACCAGAAATATGACTATTTGAACGCAATAAACATTGACTAGCACTTTGGTTTAATTAAACCAACGTTTGTCATTTAGTTCGCATTAATTCGCCCATCCGGTTACCGCCAATCGAACTGCCATCGCTCTAAATTACAATTCCATCCAATCAGTCCTGAAAAACCAGCTCGCTCCGATCGAATAGAACTATTACTTACCATCGCATAATTTCGCGGACTTAATTGACTCATCATCATAAAAAAAATGGAGTTGCGGAAAATCTCGAGGGAGCTCCGCATCGAAAGTGTGCCCGCTGCCGTCGGGTTATCTCAAATGGAACTTTGTCTTTGTCGCTCTTATCAGTTACTAGTACCAATTAGTGTGGTGTTCAATAAGTGAATGTCATGACCGAGGCGGCGTTCCGATAATAAATCCTTTCTAGGGCAATCTGCTTACACATGTTGCGCACGCAGTCTAAAAATAATTTCTGTTTGTTTTCTCTTTTCAGTCGGATTTCCAATTCTGGTGTTCTATCTGGCCGGATCGCCATACAAGAGGGGCTTCTTCTGCGACGATGAATCCCTGATGCATCCCTTCCACGACTCGACTGTCAGGAACTGGATGCTCTACATCATTGGACTTGTGATACCAGCCGTAATTGTAAGTAAATAATAAAATACAATGCGGTCCGCAGACGAACTCAGTTCGTGTGTCGCGTCAAGTCTGCAAGAGCCTACTTATCATTCAGGATCGACTTTAATTGGCCGCACACATACATTGTTTTGCCGGACGGCCTTGTAAATGCCATCACGTTATCTAATTGTTTTCCTCGGAAAAGAACACCCATTGCAGTCAGCAGTCACCTAACACGAAGGGCAACAACACAAACACAAGTGCCTCGTACTTTACTCGTATATATCAGGTGTCAATTATGCAGGTATCTCAACCTTCAACACTGCACTGCATCTTTTATTAATGAATTTCATTATACCCACCCCTAAGATTGTGAATCGTGCTCGCGCTCAGTCAGGTATTCCTATAGTATAATGAGAAATGGGCATTTCTACGAAATGTGCCAAACACCATGATCGTTGTCGCTAATGGAGTCCCAAGTGACTGGGGATAGCACCGAGCCGAGATCTACGTCAATTTAATCGCATGCATCAGCAAGGAAGCGCACAGCCGTTCGTGAGTTGCCTTTAATGGGGTGCACTCGCAGACATTCTGACAGTTCGGCGATGTTATCGGGGCGAGCTAACGAGCCTAATGCCAGACTGACAATGATGCATTCGACTGCGCCTGGCGCTATCACCTGCCGTCTCTGTGTGTGTGTGTGCTTAGATATAGAATCCGCACAAGGTGTTGTTCCCTAGATACGCTCGTAGCTCATAGGCACCCTTCCTAGAGTGATAAATAATCTAGCCACGCGTGTAATCGCTAAAAAAAGAAAATAAGTGAGCAACGTTGTTGCAAATGAGACGCGCGAACCACGTTCTCGTAATCTCTTTGCTATGCATATGATGTGCTCCTTGTGTGTCAACATTTTGACGATAAAGATCGTAAAGCAGTTTTAATATTTATAACCGCTTTTACTGAGTCTGATGGAAAGTGGTACGTGAGTATAACGCGGAGTTTTAATTAAAAGTGCGCGTGTAAAAGTGGCGCGCAGTAAGCGGAATCGGGGGCGAGCATAGGGAACAAGCGACTGTCAGCTAATAAGAAGAGTGTCGCCTTATGTCAAGTTGCGTACATTTTGTGGAGAAAAACTGGAGAGGGTGCCTTGTTTTTTTGAACGAAGTCATTCATGCCTACCATGGGCTGGAATTGTAATTGTTTCGGCCTAGTGGAGGTGAACTTATTTCGTCTGCGGACAAGGTACACAATCACGACTTTATTGTACCGGCCGGTTGATGCAAAAAGCCATGACGGTATTGTCTTGAGTTTCGTTAGAGAAATGTCCCCCAAATCAGAGGGAACAATGGAGGCGACAAGTCGATGAACGATTCGCAAATGGCGCAATCGCCTTTTGTTTCACTGATGTCTTTATGTTGACATTTTCAGACAACGTTCCCGCAAAGCAGTGCTGTACGGCATTACTTACAGCACATGTTGACATCATACCAAAAATTGTTTTTGTATACAAAGATAAAATTGTTTTGGGGCCACAGCTGGGGTAAGCTTCTTGCAACTTGCAAGCTCTTTGGACTACATTTTTGGGACAGATAGAATTGAGAAAGGCAAGCATTTCACAAGATCATCTTAGCAATTGGTAATAAATTTCAAACGATAAATTCACCTTTGGATGCTTAGCTTTGTTGCGAAACAGACTCATCTGGCAAGCGTTGCATTCTTTCTGCCACATTAGTCGACTAATTCACTGAAAATCGTCGAGTGTGTCAGCTCTTGTTTTGATAGGTGTCAGAATTCCCAGTTAATAGTTCAGACTCATTTCTGATGCTCAAGTCAACCATGTGGCCTTGCGTCCGGCCTTAAGACTGAGGTATTCGATAACGAGGTGCAATACTTTTTGTGGTCTCATTGTCGCATGCAACTTTTAGTCAAGTATTTTCTAACAGAACGTAGAATGCTGCATTTTGCACTTGGGAAAGACTAGGCGAGTTCGAACTTCGCAAAAATGTTCGCATGCCTGGTTTCGAGTTGGCTGAGGAACGCCCTCAGAAATTCCAAAGCAATTGCTAAGTTGTTTTAAAAATACCCAATTCTTCGGAAGAATTGAAAAAAGCCGGACCGCTCATAACATGCTCAACTCCAATAGCCTTACAACCAAAATAGGACTCAAGTGGTTGATTCAAGCCGTCTTCAAATGAATCTATCTTTATGTCTATAGGCAAGAGAAACACTTTCTGACGCTTCCAGACTAGTTAGCATAGTCGACTGTCTAAAGTCCCGTCTGTGTCGTGAAGAAGACGAGACACCCTTTTTTAAACGCTTCTGACCTCTATCAACTTGGCGGGGTGCATTTGCTAAAATTCAATTTTAATTAGCCTTGAACTATGTGCTTCTATTGTGCTGGGTGCTTGAGGTTGTTCCCCAAAGGTTTCGAATAAATCGGCTGTGTAAAGTGCTCGTCCAGCCGGCAGAACACATCTTAAAATCGATCAAACATGTAAGAATTTTATGTGACCGATTTTTCTGTGTTTATTGTGCTGCGGTTCTTGCTTCTTTCATTCTGTTAAACCAACAGAAAAACATTAACAGAATTCGGTGGAATATTTAAAAACGAAAAAAAAAGTCTCATTTATGTTCAAATCGCTTCATTCCGTTAAATAAGCAGAGAACTGCTAACTCTAAGTCAATCTCTACAAAGAAATTAATTTCGAAAAAAAATAACACGTTGGTCTGTCTGATTTATTGCACTTTGCCTATAAATCCATTTTTAGGGCTTGGCTCTGTAATTAACAGGTCTCTGTTAAAAATGCCTGTTGCAATACTGAACGCTTCTATAGACAACGTTAGCATTGTCGAGCCAGGATAATATGTTTGTTGCACTCATTCTTATGGAAGGTCCATAGGCACGTATAACGGACTGAAGGCTAATGCGTGGTCTTCTAAGCCTTTGCATTTCGCGAACTCCGGCGTGGAAAAGGAAAGCCGTCTTTGTGTTCCCCAACACAGACAGTACATATCTTTGCAGGATGTGTCCACTAAGGCAAGGGAACTCTGTGCCATTCCTTGATAGTAATGATGCGACCAGAAGTTGAATCGTTTAAGCTCTAAAAAAGACTTGACATTTTTCTTGATGATCTTTTAGAAGTGAGAACTCATGCGAGTCGACACCGACCTAAAAAGAAGACTCAATCTTTTTACGGAGTCTGCTTTTTAATTTTTTCTGTTCAATTTCAATGCAACGTATACAAAATTATAAAGCCCGAAAGTGCGAAGATCACCTTTAAAAATTTACAACGATCGTTGGAAGTATAAGACCCATTGAAACTTATAACGGACTGAAGGCTTGTGCGTGGTCTTCAAAAAGCCCTTCCATTGAGTTCAGTAAAGACGCTGACAATCTTTTGGGACCTATGATTTATTCACTTCACTGGATTTTAGTACAAATTAACCTTTGCTATTTAAGTTCCTTGCAGAATTAAAAGAAACATTTGGTTCTTGAAAATATTAGAATATGTTTGCTGGTAGCATTGTCATGTTCATCGAAAAATATATTAAACTAATATATTTCTGATCCGGCTAAATAGATCATTTATGTAAACTTCATCACCTGATCGAATACTTTGGTCTTGCCAACCTCAGTTACTGGTTCTCAGCAAGCCGTCATGTTCATTCAATGAATGTGCCATCAGCGTCATCTTGTGTCGAGTCACCATACTGACATGCTGGGATCGTGGTATTATTCGTTTTGTTAAGGTCCCCAATATTCCATGTCCGTGGGAATTTAGAGCGAAGATTAAAAATTAATGGGTGGTATGAATAAAACGAAAATCCAAGTCTGCTATTTTGCTGACTCAAACATGTTGCTAAATATTTTATACGCACATTCTTTACATAAAGCAGCATGATTTTTCAATGTTCTGTTTATGAATAGTTAAGTTAAATTTAACCAACAAAATACCTCTGACGGTCGTGAAAAAAAGCCGCAATTGTTATGTCTTACTCGAATATTTGAACAACCTCTTAGTAATTTGTGTGTCAACAAATATTTCCAACATGCCAATTATCGGATACAATTCCCGGCACCTGGCATCAACAAGCTTTTTGGCAAGCAAAAATCATATTTCCAGATGCAATTGGAGCTACCGACTACACTCATATTTCTGGTTTTTAGTTTAGTTTTTATTTCGTTTGTTTCATTTTACACAAAAGTCGTTAAGGAAAATTCTAAAATTCATATTCACTGGTCACGTTTGACAGAAACTGCACTGCATAAGTACACGTACCGCGAAGTAAAAGCTGTGTTCAAATTTTCAAACATACTTTGGCACTCGAAGGTTCTTATTCTTATTATGATTCAAAGCAATTGCTAAGGACTTTTACTTTACTATAACTTTTACTAAAATCAAATGCTAGTTATCCAGTTACGCCCTGCATCTTTAACTGGTAATACCCCCTGATCATCTCAAAAATAGTAAGGATCTGCGTCTTTAAGCTTACTTTAGATTTAGACTTAGATGTAGATTAGATAGTGTTTATTTTTCGATTCATAATTATAAGTATTCACTATTTTTACTAATAATAAACAATTATATAGGCGTGACATATTAATGTCGTCTGCCAGAGATGCAATTAAATTACCTACGTTTTACATTTATAATTTTTTTTTTTTTTTTTTAGAGTGCAAGGCGAGAGTGATGAAGCAAAACTTAAATTATATTGGCTTTTAGTTTAGCTAAATCATAATTTAGATTCTTATGAGTTATAACTTTTCTTTTAGTTGAAACAAAATTTGGATTCTAATGACTTTTAGTTTAGTTGAAACAAAAATTATGATTTTAATATTTTTTAAAGCATAATCAAAACAACAACGGTAAAACAGATTGCCGCAACTGTTTAAAAACTTTCGTTCATGATTCTTGACCTATATGACAGCGCTTCCTTACAATATTCGTATAAGACCATCCAATCTAGACCATTCAGATAGGTAGTTATATCTTCGTATTGTGAGGTATTTTTTCCAAAGTAAACGCGTCTTATCTCCTTCAGAACTGGACACACCCCGATGAAATGTTTTAGGTCCTCCCTCTCATGCAGATTGCAAAGTGTTTTGATGAGGCCTGTAGTTCAACCTCAACCGTACCATTTCTGATCTAATTTTGAAAATTGTTCCAATTAAGTTTCTGTTGTATTTATTATTGAAATAATTTCTTTCGTTGAGATTCAGGTCACACTTTGAATTAAAAAAGCCTTTTAGAAGATGCCCTTGCTATTTCTCTGAACGTATTTCTTTCATTACTTACTTACTTCATTATTGCCCAAACCTTACAGTTTTAGATGTCAGGTCAAAGGATCCCATTGGGAAACAGCTAGTACGCAGTACTTAATTTACCGCTTCATAAAGATTAAGCACTGAGCGGTAATTTCCTTCATTCACGTTTCCTTAGTTTCACAGATTAACTCTTCATTTTTGAGAACTTCTTATCACCTCCGGTAAGTTATTGATATGTTTACCTACTCTGGCAAGTCGAAAGTGATCTCTAAGGTGTTACGAATATGTTTAGCGCTTTTGCCATAAGAGCACTTGGATAGTTAATTTAATACAAACGTTCTTCGTTTTATTTCGAGATAAATAAACTCAATTTACAAAAATATGATTTCGAATTTTAGTGTTAATTAAAACTTTAAGGATAATCTAGAATTTACTTTACACGCGTCGTCGTCTCGATTTATTTTCTCCGATAAAAAAAAAAATGTAAGCACCCGAATGCACAAAATTTCAACGTATGTGAAAAAGTAGTAAAACAAAATGATACAAAATGAATGTAAGGGTGAATGTTAAGTCAAAAGTGAATACAAAATATTTTGATCGACAATAATGTAAAAAAATTTAATTTTGAAAATAACGAAAAGTTTAACATTTTTTGGTGTCGGCTAAATATGCATACAGCTATTAAAAAAAAAAAAAATATGACGTTGCCAACTTGCACAAGGGCCCAACAAATATCTTAATCGAGCCATTTAATTCCGCCATGAAATCGTAGCCTCATTTTGAAAATAAAACTCTCAAGCAAATGTTTTAAATACTAATTTTTCGGTCCAACTATTTATTAGTTTTGTTGTAAATCTGCCCAGATGGCCATAGAATTCGAAAGCCTGCATCACAGCTTAAAGCGAGCTATCTAACTGATAGCCCCCAGACATCCCCAATGACCTACATATCTCCATATTTTATTCACTCAGATCCAAGCATTCTCAATTTAATTGCACTATTTCCATTGCTCAGCCAGTGTGTCTGAAGCTGCCAGCACTTCAGTCTATCACCAATAAGTCGACCATCTTCCCAAGTTTATTGTCAACCATCGACCCCCCCATCTGCATAAATTCCCCAACAACAGCAATTATCATTTCGAAACTCTCAAGAGAATCTCTGCAATAAATTATAACCTCCCGGAGTCAAGACATACAAATTGGGTCACTTTTGGATTCCCAACTCACAAGGACCAGTCGAAAACATAAGTAATGGGTCCATTTTTGGATGCATCCAAATACTAAAGCACTTGACGTTATATCAGTTGCATTGCCATCAACCCACAGAGCGTCGTACACTCGAAGGGTGAGAGAATGAATTTGTTGAGCAACACAAATTTGAATGCCATGAACAATCCGAGAGAGTGGGATGCGGGAACAACGACCGTCTATAGTTTCAAGAAATCACTTAATTGCAGGACAATGACACTTTTATTGAATGGTTTTTCGTTCGAGATATATTTTTTTTCCATGTGTGTCGGTTCGGAAATAACGTGCAGTTGTTTGTGGTATCACCACATGGAAATGTATCTTTACAGCGGGGTAAATTGATCGTTCTCACCGAGACTTTGCTTATGTGATTAGTCAAGTCAGCTCCCAAAGTGCCATGTGCCATCATTGATTATTTATTCAAGTTCCGTATCTTTGGTGTTAGAATGCATTCGAGGGCCGCCGACTAGGTAAACGAACTCTCAATAATTTATTTACAATTTCATTGGGAGGGTGGATTTGGAGTGTGAACACGGAACGCACCCATCTATCCGCACTTTTGTGTTTGGCTATTTTTAGGTTTGTTTAGGTGCTGCAGAGCGAGTGTTGAGCAGCCACTTTATTTAATTTTTTTATTTTTTTTTTGTTTGGAACGCTATCTTTTTTTTGGGGAAGTGGTAGGTGTACCCAACCAACTTACCTCTTGAAGCGATAAATGAGCCGATTGATTAATAGTCCAGCGCATGTCCGATGCGGTCGATAAATATGATGTGTTTGGCTTGTAATGAGGAATTAAAATGATTTATGGCACGTTGTAACAAGACTAGAGTTTTATTATTTTTCGAGCCAAGTGAAGATGAAACAAAAACGTGATAAATCTCAAGTTGTTGACTTATTCAAATTCAAGAGTCTCCATGAAGTTATAGAGAGTTTCCTTAGACTAAGAGTATTTTTTTATGCATAAAGGTTATTAAATGAGTTAAGGAAAAATGTGGAAACAAAATTAAGTCGGTCCTTAAATTCTTTTGAAGAGAACTGTTTTACTTTTCCGAACTCCCACTGCGATGAATATGCTGTCTGTCATTTAAAATCCACGGGACGTTTCTACCTCCTCTTGGCTTGAGCATAACTGTCCAACTGTTCTATGCGGTCTTGGGCTTTTCTTTTGTACAAAATTCAAACCTTGGTACAGTTTATAAAGCTCGCCGTCGTTGCACCTGATTCTTTCGCCCCTTCTTGTACTTAGGACCAAAAACTCGTCGACAAATTTTGCTTCCATCTGAGCAGCCTATCTATAACTGGCTCTATATTCCTTATTTTGGTGCAGCTCTTGACGCCATAAACTCGGGCTGAAAGAATAAAGCTATTGAAGAGCATACACTTCGTTCTTCAAGTCGCAAGTCTTAAACCCATTAGTTTTACCAAATCGCAGTTAGTTTCAACTTGATTTCCCCAAAGTATCATAAACAGTTTGGGACGATAAATTCATATGCGGCTTTGAAGTCGGTAAAAATGTGATGAATCCCTACTTGAAGCTCACGGGTATCTAGGAGATTGACCTCGTCGTTCAACTTTGGTCTATACGGTCAATCTACGGTCACCATCCTGATTGCGTCCATGGGCGCCTGACAGCCGCCACAAGGGTTCACCCCTCTCGTTCATTTATGGCCTAGCACATGTTTTGGTATTATTGCATGCGCTTCGGCGACTAGGCCTTCCTTCTTCAAAAAACAAAAAAACCTGCTTTCCGGCCATCGCTGGTTCAGATGCTAATGAAATCCTTATAGGGTGTGGCTTTAGTGGTCCAGTGTTGTTTCACAGCCGTAAGTGTTCAAGTATTTTTCTTTTTCTCCTGAAGCGAAGGGTTCGCAACCTTTCATCGGTAGACAATCGAGCTCTGAATCTTTTTGGTTCGCAGTTTGACCGCTTGGCCAGAGCCAAGTTGCTAAAAATGTGGATCATTAGCTTTAGAAAGCTGATTCAACTTCTCATTAAATCCGCGTGCAAGGCAGTTACAGAAATCAAATGACATCTTCCGAAAAACTGAATTCAAATGACATCTAATTCATTTATCCCATTAATAGTTTCGCATGAATCGCTCCTTGGCAGCTTATTGATATTTAGTTTTGAATAACCAATGAAGTTTTTCAAAGCATACCACTGGGCGTTACAAATTACGTATTTGAAATGAACACTTTACAGAAGCGAACACGTCAAACTCTTCTTTCGTATTAAGCACTTGTTTGGCCTTGCAAATGTTTCATTATAAATGGTGGATAATTATTGTCAAATATGGCATAAATGAGTCCAATCAACAAGTGACCACATTGAACATGCGCCTCGGCCGTCCGCAAAAATTAAAGGTCTATATCAAAGTCTAGGGTCCACAAACAGAATAAAGTTGTCTGTGTTTAAAAATGGATGCTCAAAAGCCCAGTTTGTCGTCGTTTCCAACCCACTTCGTACGACTTCTTGCTTAGGATGTCTTGCAGTAAATGGTTTTGTATTTATTTAAGAATTACAATGTTCTCAAGTGCCCCATATTTTAGGGCTGTTTTATAGCAACTGCTGAGAGCTTTAAAATTAGATTACCAACCAAGTATTTTATTTAGCGCCCGTCCGAAAAAAATCGTAGACTCTCGAACGGATCCCAGGTAACCATAACAACAAGTTGGACTCTTGTGATTGTTTTCCGCGACTAAATCTGTGTAGGCGCAGTGGCTTAGTGGTTATTGTGTTGGACTCAGTCGCTCTTCAGCATCCACGGTGATCAGACGACTTAGTTAGCGAGGCAGTGTAAGCGGAAGAAAAAGTGTTAAGTAGTGTTTTGAAGTGAAAAAATAGTGTAAGCCATTTGGCTCAAGGAACGAGTCTTCGGCTCTCACGTGAGAGGAGCCCAGTTCGCTTCCCAGTGGGGGATTAATTTTTATTAGTTTAAAAAATTAATAAAACAAAGACAAGAGTGAAAGTGGAGCAAGGCGATCAGACGATGGACGCTGACCAGTCCAAGGTCCCGCAAGGCGATACCCCGTTGCCACAACGCGTGACCAAGCAGGTCAAAACAACAACAACAACAACAACTACACCAACAGCAGTAGCATCAACATCAACAACAAGAAGTGCCGGTGCAGTACCAGCACTAACAACAACAACAGACGTACCATCAACGAGTACCGCAGCATTGGCACAGGTACAGTCGACAGAAAAAAGGCGGAGAAAATTAAAGCCGACACCAAATCTCCAACACAAAAGGAAACCGAAGGCAGACGACGTGATGACGACGTCACGAGCAACCTCGTCAGCAAAAGAGACAGACGACGACTCTGATGGTCTCAGCTACTCTTACGAGTCCGAAGGGGGCGAGGGGAGATACTTAGGCGAAGGTAATTCCTACCTATTACTGGACGCCGAAGTAGAAAAGCAACAACAAAGTGACCATGAAGACGAGGAAGCCCAGCTAGATCGGCTTATCGCAGAGCTCCTTCAGAAAAGGGAGAAATTGCGCCAGGAAAAGCTGAAACAGCAGCAACAAAAGCTACATCAACTAAAAACTGAGCAGCAACAACACAAGAAACAACAAAAAGAGCTTAAGCAGCAGCAACAACAACAAGCACTGCTTAAGCAGCAGAAACAACAGCAGCAGAAGAAGCAGATGGCACAGCCACTGCAACAACAACAACAACAACAAAAACAGCAACCGCTGCAACAGCAGCAGAGACAACAGCCGCAGCAACAGCAGCAGCAGAGACAACAACAACAACAGCAGCAGAATCAGCAGCAGCAGCAGCAGCCGCAGCAACAACAACAGATAAAAAAGCAGAAAATACCACCCATAAATGTAAGTCATCTAGAAATAAGCGATAGCATTAAGTTATGTAGGTTTATTTGTAAGGATTTTTATATTAAAAGGCTTAACGCCAATAAGCACATTATTATGTGCAGTAACATGGAGGAGCACAAAAAGTTGCGCACCGCTCTGGAGAAAGCGGAAGCTGAGTACTTCACGTACACTCCAAAAGGAGAAAAGCGACAAACTGTGCTGCTTAAGGGTATCGATCCCAATATAAAAATAGAGGAGCTCGAAAACGAGCTCAAGAATTACGAGTGCGAAGACCTTAAGTTCGTGGGGGTCAAGCCGTTTTCTTCGCCTGCGGACAGGGGTGGTAGCCGCAAATTACCATTCTTTTTGGTTCAATTAACCCCCGACAGCAAAATTGATAGTCTGAAAAGGATCAGATTCCTGTACTATCATGCAGTACGTTGGGAAAAATTAAAAAGGTCAGATCGTGTACTTCAATGTATGCGCTGCCAGAGGTTCGGGCACGCCGCAGCTAACTGCCACATGCAGTTCAGGTGCGTTAAGTGCAACAAGGACCACAAACATGGGGAATGTGCTTTAGGTAGCGATAGGGTAGAAGACCGAAGCCAGCTCTCGTGTGTACTCTGCAACAGCTCAGGACATCCTGCTAATTTCAGGGGATGTCCCAAGTATCAGCAGGTCAAACAGAATGTGCAGGCTCGAAAACAGAGGTCCGAAGAAGAGAAGGGTCGAAAGAGTCGCTCGTTCTCTAATTTTGTTGCACCCAATGTGTCCTTTGCCCAAATGGTATCTGGACCGGGTAGATCAATCACAAAAAGCGCGCCGAAGGTTCCTACACCGGAAGCGGATCTGGATTTGAAATCGATCCTTCTGTCACTGCACGGAAAGATCGACAATTTCCAGAAACAATTAAATGAGCATGCGGCTCGAATAGACATGATCTATTCGACGCTGTTTGCCGAGTCTGCCGCGCCATAAATATGATGGGTACGCTGGACGAGGTAAACTTAAAGATCCTTGCGGTGAATGTAAATTCACTAATCCGGATCGAGAGAAGGATCAATCTTTCCAATTTGTTGGAAGCCGAAAAGCCAGATGTGCTTCTGGTTAGCGAAACTAAGCTATCCCCGAAGCACAAATTAGGCTATAGAAATTATTTTGTAGTTAGAAGAGACCGGCCCAACTCCACACAGGGAGGTGGTGTCGCTATCTTAATACGTAAAGGCTTGCGCCATAAGGTCATATATAGCGGAGACGTGCGCAGGTTCCAAGTGTTGGAAGCATGCATCGTATGCATTCCCCTCAATACCCAGAGGCGGATGTATGTGGTGTCGCTTTACGCACCGGAATCTCCTCGACGCATTGAATTTTTAAATGAGATCGAGACGCTTTTTCGTTGCTTAGAGCTTCAATCGGAAGATAATTATTACTTTTTGGGCGGAGACCTCAATGCTAAACATGCGGCATGGGGAAATGATATTCCGAACCCTAGAGGCAACCAGTTTCACGACTGGTGGCGTCATAATATGATTGAGTACAAACTCGAGTTGTACGCGACGGATATCCCGTCTTTCCCTAGAGATGGTTCTTTCTTAGACTTGGCGCTAGTTGACGAAAGACTGGAACTAACAAACATTGATCTAAGCACGCGGAACTGTTTACGAACGGTTGAGTACGATAGTGATCACTACGGACTTGCCGCCGTAATACGGATCCCGAACGAGCAGACGCAGCTGGAGCAGTACGACCAAGTGCGTTCTTTCGATTACCGAAAAGCGCAGTGGTCGCGCTTCTCCAGAGTGTTAAAACGCGACATACGCTCATGCGAGATCGACCCACCGACAAACAGGAACCTAACAAACGATGAGATCGACAATCATTTACGGCAAATGGACGTCGTCATCAAACAGACAATGGAGCGGACTATCCCCCGGGTAGGACGTTCCACGGACGAAGAACAAACTGAAAAGTATCGAAACCCGACAATCGATGCGCTGTACAGACATAAAAGTAGACTGCTCTCGAGGCTTAAACGGCTACACAGACAGTTCACTGACAGGAACGATCCCGAGTTAAGAACACTGAATTCGATGATCAAAAACTTGAAACAGTTGATCTCAGAAAATTACAGAAAATCTGTAAGTTTGTATTGGGGCAATAAAATTCGGGCTATAAAAGCCAGTAGTCCGAAAATGTTCCCGCAAATAAATAAACTGTTCAGGCGGAAGGATCATAACGACATTTCATGTGTTCGAATACCTCGGACGAACGAGAACAGACAGACACTACTGACTGCTGGCATAAGCCCGGAAAGTGCTGACTCGAACGACGGTTTTTTCGTGGTCGAGGACCCGCAGGAGAGGGTTAATTTGATGGGAGCTTTCTTTGAGACTGTGTATACGGTGAACAACCCTGTTTGCCGTAACCGCGACCTCGAGGAGAGGGCCTTTCTTAACCACTTTTATCTGCGGACCGAAATTCAAGATTGGCGATCCGAGAACAACGGTTTTACCGGGTTCAATGACGACAACCGTGCAAACGGCACAGTCGCCGATGAAAATACTCATCTGTTCGTGAGTAGAGATGAACTTCGGTGCATCTTTGAATCACTTAAAAACAAAAAGTCGGCGGGAGTGGACGGTATCCCAAACGTCGTATTAAGACACCTGCCGTTAGAGGCGATAGATATCTTCGCCACACTATTTAACAATGCGCTGAATAATGCATATTATCCGGAGCAGTGGAAAATAGCGGTGGTACACCCTATCCCGAAAAAGGATAAAGATAGGACGAACCCTGCTAATCTCCGGTCAATTAGTTTGCTTCCGAATGTTAGCAAGGTATTCGAGAAAGTCGTCAATAGATCTCTTTTGAAATGGGTTGAGGAAAATAAGATTATTCCGGACAACCAGTTTGGCTTCAGAGCGGGGCATGACACTATTCATGCCGCGTCGAAACTGGTTTCCGACATTCAGTGGAATAAGAGTAAGAAACAATGCACGGGTGCCTGCCTGGTCGACTTTGAGAAGGCCTTCGATACCGTATGGTTGGAGGGGCTCTTCTACAAGCTGACCAGATTGGGCATTCAAAAACCTTTGCTATATATGATTTACGACATGCTTATGGGAAAGAAGTTCGTTGTCAAAGCTGGCAACGTGACTTCGAGCAGGGTTTTCGAAATTAAAAACGGCTTACAACAGGGAGCAGTGAATTCTCCGGTCCTGTTTAATATTTACACAAGTGATCTGGTGGGTTCCCTCAGACATGCTATAGCGTACGCGGACGATTTAGTGGCGTACAGGTCAGGACCAAAAATCGAGGTCATTAACATCCTTCTGCAACGTGACTTCGAGCAAATTAAGAGGTATTGCGATGATTGGAAGTTGAAAATCAATTTCCAAAAATCGGAAACAATACTGTTCAGAACAACATTGGCTGGGGCCTCTGGGGATACCAGAAAAAACTGGAGAAAATTAACAATTATTGGACAGCAGGGGCGACCATTGGCGGTGAAAAACGTGGTCCGGTATCTTGGCATCTGGCTCGACCAGTATCTGTATTTTGACAAACATATAGATGCTTGTCTTGCTGGGGCTAAGAGGGCCTACGCTCTGACAAGGAGACTGTTTCGCAGCAGTCAACTTGATTCCAGGGTGAAGGTCATTTGCTACGTGGCCCTTATAAGGCCTATCATCGCTTATGGCTGTCCCATGTGGTTCAATATAGCGCCGTCCTATATGGAAAAGATTCGGGTGTTTGAGAGACAATGTCTTAGGGCCTGTCTAGGGTTGTTTAGAACTCCTGAATCTCAGTACATAAAATACTATCCCAACAGGACCCTATACAATGGGGCTCGACTGAATAGGATTGATAATTTCCTTATTAAGGTGATTCGGAGGCACGTCGCAAGGGCGATGGCCAGCGATAATAACCTGATCTCAGGGGCTTACTACCCCAACTTAATGTACCACGAGAGTACGCTTCGGTCTGGCTTTATCCCGCCTGAGGCATTTCTTCATGTAGACATGAAAGGGTTAATCCAGACAAAAGATGGTGTGCCGG
The DNA here is from genome assembly GCA_963082955.1 of Cheilosia grossa. Classification (NCBI taxonomy): domain Eukaryota; kingdom Metazoa; phylum Arthropoda; class Insecta; order Diptera; family Syrphidae; genus Cheilosia; species Cheilosia grossa. The sequence goes on from OY720148.1 coordinate 30,718,671, forward strand.
TATTGTACCACAGCCACCGCGGCGCGAGGGATAAGCGGCTCATCCACGACGGGTCCGCCGCCAATGCTCAAGAGCTCCTCCGTTTTAGCACCGCAATTGCGGAACGGGACAGGGTCGATACGGTCAAGCAGTACACCGAATTTTGGTGGCTTGAAGAACAGGTGAGGGTGGATACGCTCTCCCGGGCCGGTGCGCTACTTACGTAGCATCCTCCTTAGTTTTAAGCTAGATATTAAGTTTGTAGGTTTAGGCTTAGAGTAGGGGGTCTTTGGGAGGTGCCGGGCTAGCCAACATGATAGTGCTACCGAAACTCGAACGACGCTTATAGCCTCGCTCGAGTCTCGGTGACACTGATGAACCCTTGTGAGCGGCTGTCAGGCGCCCATGGACGCGATCAGGATGGTGACCAATCGATTTGATTGCTCACCACCCTGATTATAGGTAATTTAGGTTAAGTAGCTTAGGTAGTCTTAAGTAGTTTTAAGTAAAGCAAATAATAAAGAGTTCAAGTTTTCTAAAGTTTCTTGAAAATTAAAAAACAAAACAAATCATAGAAATAGATAAATTTAAGGCCGAAAGGCAATAATTTTAAGGATATTGATAAGTTTAGAGCGCTCGCTTGGAGCCAGTAAGCTAGAATAAGATAAATGTTAGTTTTAAATTAGATTTAATCGTTTTTGTCTAGAATGTAAGCTTAAAAAAAGAAATGAATAAAAATGAATTTAAAATGAAAAAAATGAGTCTTCGGCTCTCACGTGAGAGGAGCCCAGTTCGTTTCCCAGCGGGGGATTAATTTTTATTTAAAAATAAAAGAAAACAATAGTCAAAGTGCCGAAAGGCGATCAGGCGATGGACGCTGACCAGTCCATGGTCCCGCAAGGCGATATCCCGTTGCCAAAACGCGTGACCAGGCAGGAAAAAATAAAACTTCAGCAACTAGAGGCAGCAACAACAACAACAACTATAGCAGCAGCAGCATCGACAACAACAATAAGTGCGGCAGTACTACCAGCACATGATACACCATCAACAAGTACCGCAGCATTGACAAAGGTGGTACAGTCAACTGATTTGTCAAAAACCGAGAAAAGGCGGAGGAAAATAAAACCAACGCCAAATCTCCAATATAAAAGGAAGCCGAAGGCAGACAACGTGATGACGTCACGAGCAACCTCGTCAGCACAGGAGACAGACGAGGAATCTGATAGTCTCAGCTACTCCTACGAATCCGAGGGGGGCGAGGGAAGATACAAGGGCGAAGGTAATACTTTCCGATTACTGGACGCCGAAGAAAAGGAACAACAAAAAAGTGACCACGACGACGAGGAAGCCGAGTTAGACCGGCTAATTAACGAACTCCTACTGAAAAGGGAGAAATTGCGCCAGCAAAAACTGGAACAACAGCAACAAAAGCTGAAACAGTTGCAAGCTGAGCAGCAACAACAGAAAGACCAACAAAAACAGCTTAAGCAGCAGCAACAACAACAAGCACTGCTTAAGCAGCAGCAACAACAGCAACAGAAGAAGCAGATGACACAGCCACTGCAGCAACAACAACAACAACAAAAACAGACACAGAAACAGCAACCGCTGCAACAGCAGCAGAGACAACAGCCGCAGCAACAGCAGCAGCAGAGACAACAACAACAACAGCAGCAGCAGCAGAAGCCGCAGCAACAACAACAACAACAACAACAACAACAACAACAACAACAGCAGCAGCAACAGCAAGAACAACAGATAAAAAAACAGAGAATACCACCTATAAATGTAAGTCATCTAGATATAAGCGATAGCATTAAGTTATGTAGGTTAATTAGTAAGGATTTTTATATTAAAAGGCTTAACGCCACCAAACATATTATTATGTGCAGTAATATGGAGGAGCACAAAAAGTTGCGCACCGCTCTGGAGAAAGCGGAAACCGAGTACTTCACGTACACTCCAAAAGGAGAAAAGCGGCAAACTGTGCTGCTTAAGGGTATCGATCCCAATATAAAAATAGAGGAGCTCGAAAACGAGCTCAAGAATTATGAGTGCGACGACCTTAAGTTCGTGGGGGTCAAGCCGTTTTCTTCGCCTGCGGACAGGGGTGGTAGCCGCAAATTACCATTCTTTTTGGTACAATTAACCCCCGACAGCAAAATAGATAGTCTGAAAAGGATCAGATTCCTGTACTATCATGCAGTACGTTGGGAAAAATTAAAGAGGTCAGATCGTGTACTTCAATGTATGCGCTGCCAAAGGTTCGGGCACGCCGCAGCTAACTGCCACATGCAGTTCAGGTGCGTCAAGTGCAACAAGGACCACAAACATGGGGAATGTGCTTTAGGTAGCGATAGGGTAGAAGATCGAAGCCAGCTCTCGTGTGTACTCTGCAACAGCTCAGGACATCCTGCTAATTTCAGGGGATGTCCCAAGTATCAGCAGGTCAAACAGAATGTGCAGGCTCGAAAACAGAGGTCCGAAGAAGAGAAGGGTCGAAAGAGTCGCTCGTTCTCTAATTTTGTTGCGCCCAATGTGTCCTTTGCCCAAATGGTATCTGGACCGGGTAGCTCAATCACAAAAAACGCGCCGAAGGTTCCTACACCGGAAGCGGATCTGGATTTGAAATCGATCCTTCTGTCACTGCACGGAAAGATCGACAATTTCCAGAAACAATTAAATGAGCATGCGGCTCGAATAGACATGATCTATTCGACGCTGTTTGCCGAGTCTGCCGCGCCATAAATATGATGGGTACGCTGGACGAGGTAAACTTAAAGATCCTTGCGGTGAATGTTAATTCACTAATCCGGATCGAGAGAAGGATCAATCTTTCCAATTTGTTGAAAGCCGAAAAGCCAGATGTGCTTCTGGTTAGCGAAACTAAGCTATCCCCGAAGCACAAATTAGGCTATAGAAATTATTTTGTAGTTAGAAGAGACCGGCCCAACTCCACACAGGGAGGTGGTGTCGCTATCTTAATACGTAAAGGCTTGCGCCATAAGGTCATATATAGCGGAGAAGTGCGCAGGTTCCAAGTGTTGGAAGCATGCATCGTATGCATTCCCCTCAATACCCAGAGGCGGATGTATGTGGTGTCGCTTTACGCACCGGAATCTCCTCAACGCATTGAATTTTTAAATGAGATCGAGACGCTTTTTCGTTGCTTAGAGCTTCAATCGGTAGATAATTATTACTTTTTGGGCGGAGACCTCAATGCTAAACATGCGGCATGGGGAAATGATATCCCGAACCCTAGAGGCAACCAGTTTCACGACTGGTGGCGTCATAATATGATTGAGTACAAACTCGAATTGTACGCGACGGATATCCCGTCTTTCCCTAGAGATGGTTCTTTCTTGGACTTGGCGCTAGTTGACGAAAGACTGGAACTAACAAACATTGATCTAAGCACGCGGAACTGTTTACGAACGGTTGAGTACGATAGTGATCACTACGGACTTGCCGCCGTAATACGGATCCCGAACGAGCAGACGCAGCTGGAGCAGTACGACCAAGTGCGTTCTTTCGATTACCGAAAAGCGCAGTGGTCGCGCTTCTCCAGAGTGTTAAAACGCGACATACGCTCATGCGAGATCGACCCACCGACAAACAGGAACCTAACAAACGATGAGATCGACAATCATTTACGGCAAATGAATGTCGTCATCAAACAGACAATGGAGCGGACTATCCCTCGGGTAGGACGTTCCACGGACGAAGAACAAACTGAAAAGTATCGAAACGCAACAATCGATGCTCTGTACAGACATAAAAGTAGACTGCTCTCGAGGCTTAAACGGCTACACAGACAGTTTACTGACAGGAACGACCCCGAAATTAGGACACTGAAGTCGATGATCAAAAACTTGAAACAGTTGATCACCGAGAATTACAGAAAATCTGTAAGTTTGTATTGGGGCAATAAAATTCGGGCTATAAAAGCCAGTAGTCCGAAAATGTTCCCGCAAATAAATAAACTGTTCAGGCGGAAGGATCATAACGACATTTCATGTGTTCGAATACCTCGGACGAACGAGAACAGACAGACACTACTGACTGCTGGCATAAGTCCGGAAAGTGCTGACTCGAACGACGGTTTTTTCGTGGTCGAAGACCCGCGGGAGAGGGTGAACTTGATGGGAGCTTTCTTTGAGACTGTGTATACGGTGAACAACCCTGTTTGCCGTAACCGCGACCTCGAAGAGAGGGCCTTTCTTAACCACTTTTATCTGCGGACCGAAATTCAAGATTGGCGATCCGAGAACAACGGTTTCACCGGGTTCAATGACGACAACCGTGCAAACGGCACAGTCGCCGATGAAAATACTCATCTGTTCGTGAGTAGAGATGAACTTCGGTGCATCTTTGAATCACTTAAAAACAAAAAGTCGGCGGGAGTGGACGGTATCCCAAACGTCGTATTAAGACACCTGCCGTTAGAGGCGATAGATATCTTCGCCACACTATTTAACAATGCGCTGAATAATGCATATTATCCGGAGCAGTGGAAAATAGCGGTGGTACACCCTATCCCGAAAAAGGATAAAGATAGGACGAACCCTGCTAATCTCCGGTCAATTAGTTTGCTTCCGAATGTTAGCAAGGTATTCGAGAAAGTCGTCAATAGATCTCTTTTGAAATGGGTTGAGGAAAATAAGATTATTCCGGACAACCAGTTTGGCTTCAGAGCGGGGCATGACACTATTCATGCCGCGTCGAAACTGGTTTCCGACATTCAGTGGAATAAGAGTAAGAAACAATGCACGGGTGCCTGCCTGGTCGACTTTGAGAAGGCCTTCGATACCGTATGGTTGGAGGGGCTCTTCTACAAGCTGACCAGATTGGGCATTCAAAAACCTTTGCTATATATGATTTACGACATGCTTATGGGAAAGAAGTTCGTTGTCAAAGCTGGCAACGTGACTTCGAGCAGGGTTTTCGAAATTAAAAACGGCTTACAACAGGGAGCAGTGAATTCTCCGGTCCTGTTTAATATTTACACAAGTGATCTGGTGGGTTCCCTCAGACATGCTATAGCGTACGCGGACGATTTAGTGGCGTACAGGTCAGGACCAAAAATCGAGGTCATTAACATCCTTCTGCAACGTGACTTCGAGCAAATTAAGAGGTATTGCGATGATTGGAAGTTGAAAATCAATTTCCAAAAATCGGAAACAATACTGTTCAGAACAACATTGGCTGGGGCCTCTGGGGATACCAGAAAAAACTGGAGAAAATTAACAATTATTGGACAGCAGGGGCGACCATTGGCGGTGAAAAACGTGGTCCGGTATCTTGGCATCTGGCTCGACCAGTATCTGTATTTTGACAAACATATAGATGCTTGTCTTGCTGGGGCTAAGAGGGCCTACGCTCTGACAAGGAGACTGTTTCGCAGCAGTCAACTTGATTCCAGGGTGAAGGTCATTTGCTACGTGGCCCTTATAAGGCCTATCATCGCTTATGGCTGTCCCATGTGGTTCAATATAGCGCCGTCCTATATGGAAAAGATTCGGGTGTTTGAGAGACAATGTCTTAGGGCCTGTCTAGGGTTGTTTAGAACTCCTGAATCTCAGTACATAAAATACTATCCCAACAGGACCCTATACAATGGGGCTCGACTGAATAGGATTGATAATTTCCTTATTAAGGTGATTCGGAGGCACGTCGCAAGGGCGATGGCCAGCGATAATAACCTGATCTCAGGGGCTTACTACCCCAACTTAATGTACCACGAGAGTACGCTTCGGTCTGGCTTTATCCCGCCTGAGGCATTTCTTCATGTAGACATGAAAGGGTTAATCCAGACAAAAGATGGTGTGCCGGTATTGTACCACAGCCACCGCGGCGCGAGGGATAAGCGGCTCATCCACGACGGGTCCGCCGCCAATGCTCAAGAGCTCCTCCGTTTTAGCACCGCAATTGCGGAACGGGACAGGGTCGATACGGTCAAGCAGTACACCGAATTTTGGTGGCTTGAAGAACAGGTGAGGGTGGATACGCTCTCCCGGGCCGGTGCGCTACTTACGTAGCATCCTCCTTAGTTTTAAGCTAGATATTAAGTTTGTAGGTTTAGGCTTAGAGTAGGGGGTCTTTGGGAGGTGCCGGGCTAGCCAACATGATAGTGCTACCGAAACTCGAACGACGCTTATAGCCTCGCTCGAGTCTCGGTGACACTGATGAACCCTTGTGAGCGGCTGTCAGGCGCCCATGGACGCGATCAGGATGGTGACCAATCGATTTGAATGCTCACCACCCTGATTATAGGTAATTTAGGTTAAGTAGCTTAGGTAGTCTTAAGTAGTTTTAAGTAAAGCAAATAATAAAGAGTTCAAGTTTTCTAAAGTTTCTTGAAAATTAAAAAACAAAACAAATCATAGAAATAGATAAATTTAAGGCCGAAAGGCAATAATTTTAAGGATATTGATAAGTTTAGAGCGCTCGCTTGGAGCCAGTAAGCTAGAATAAGATAAATGTTAGTTTTAAATTAGATTTAATCGTTTTTGTCTAGAATGTAAGCTTAAAAAAAGAAATGAATAAAAATGAATTTAAAATGAAAAAAATGAGTCTTCGGCTCTCACGTGAGAGGAGCCCAGTTCGTTTCCCAGCGGGGGATTAATTTTTATTTAAAAATAAAAGAAAACAATAGTCAAAGTGCCGAAAGGCGATCAGGCGATGGACGCTGACCAGTCCATGGTCCCGCAAGGCGATATCCCGTTGCCAAAACGCGTGACCAGGCAGGAAAAAATAAAACTTCAGCAACTAGAGGCAGCAACAACAACAACAACTATAGCAGCAGCAGCATCGACAACAACAATAAGTGCGGCAGTACTACCAGCACATGATACACCATCAACAAGTACCGCAGCATTGACAAAGGTGGTACAGTCAACTGATTTGTCAAAAACCGAGAAAAGGCGGAGGAAAATAAAACCAACGCCAAATCTCCAATATAAAAGGAAGCCGAAGGCAGACAACGTGATGACGTCACGAGCAACCTCGTCAGCACAGGAGACAGACGAGGAATCTGATAGTCTCAGCTACTCCTACGAATCCGAGGGGGGCGAGGGAAGATACAAGGGCGAAGGTAATACTTTCCGATTACTGGACGCCGAAGAAAAGGAACAACAAAAAAGTGACCACGACGACGAGGAAGCCGAGTTAGACCGGCTAATTAACGAACTCCTACTGAAAAGGGAGAAATTGCGCCAGCAAAAACTGGAACAACAGCAACAAAAGCTGAAACAGTTGCAAGCTGAGCAGCAACAACAGAAAGACCAACAAAAACAGCTTAAGCAGCAGCAACAACAACAAGCACTGCTTAAGCAGCAGCAACAACAGCAACAGAAGAAGCAGATGACACAGCCACTGCAGCAACAACAACAACAACAAAAACAGACACAGAAACAGCAACCGCTGCAACAGCAGCAGAGACAACAGCCGCAGCAACAGCAGCAGCAGAGACAACAACAACAACAGCAGCAGCAGCAGAAGCCGCAGCAACAACAACAACAACAACAACAACAACAACAACAACAACAACAACAACAACAACAACAGCAGCAGCAACAGCAAGAACAACAGATAAAAAAACAGAGAATACCACCTATAAATGTAAGTCATCTAGATATAAGCGATAGCATTAAGTTATGTAGGTTAATTAGTAAGGATTTTTATATTAAAAGGCTTAACGCCACCAAACATATTATTATGTGCAGTAATATGGAGGAGCACAAAAAGTTGCGCACCGCTCTGGAGAAAGCGGAAACCGAGTACTTCACGTACACTCCAAAAGGAGAAAAGCGGCAAACTGTGCTGCTTAAGGGTATCGATCCCAATATAAAAATAGAGGAGCTCGAAAACGAGCTCAAGAATTATGAGTGCGACGACCTTAAGTTCGTGGGGGTCAAGCCGTTTTCTTCGCCTGCGGACAGGGGTGGTAGCCGCAAATTACCATTCTTTTTGGTACAATTAACCCCCGACAGCAAAATAGATAGTCTGAAAAGGATCAGATTCCTGTACTATCATGCAGTACGTTGGGAAAAATTAAAGAGGTCAGATCGTGTACTTCAATGTATGCGCTGCCAAAGGTTCGGGCACGCCGCAGCTAACTGCCACATGCAGTTCAGGTGCGTCAAGTGCAACAAGGACCACAAACATGGGGAATGTGCTTTAGGTAGCGATAGGGTAGAAGATCGAAGCCAGCTCTCGTGTGTACTCTGCAACAGCTCAGGACATCCTGCTAATTTCAGGGGATGTCCCAAGTATCAGCAGGTCAAACAGAATGTGCAGGCTCGAAAACAGAGGTCCGAAGAAGAGAAGGGTCGAAAGAGTCGCTCGTTCTCTAATTTTGTTGCGCCCAATGTGTCCTTTGCCCAAATGGTATCTGGACCGGGTAGCTCAATCACAAAAAACGCGCCGAAGGTTCCTACACCGGAAGCGGATCTGGATTTGAAATCGATCCTTCTGTCACTGCACGGAAAGATCGACAATTTCCAGAAACAATTAAATGAGCATGCGGCTCGAATAGACATGATCTATTCGACGCTGTTTGCCGAGTCTGCCGCGCCATAAATATGATGGGTACGCTGGACGAGGTAAACTTAAAGATCCTTGCGGTGAATGTTAATTCACTAATCCGGATCGAGAGAAGGATCAATCTTTCCAATTTGTTGAAAGCCGAAAAGCCAGATGTGCTTCTGGTTAGCGAAACTAAGCTATCCCCGAAGCACAAATTAGGCTATAGAAATTATTTTGTAGTTAGAAGAGACCGGCCCAACTCCACACAGGGAGGTGGTGTCGCTATCTTAATACGTAAAGGCTTGCGCCATAAGGTCATATATAGCGGAGAAGTGCGCAGGTTCCAAGTGTTGGAAGCATGCATCGTATGCATTCCCCTCAATACCCAGAGGCGGATGTATGTGGTGTCGCTTTACGCACCGGAATCTCCTCAACGCATTGAATTTTTAAATGAGATCGAGACGCTTTTTCGTTGCTTAGAGCTTCAATCGGTAGATAATTATTACTTTTTGGGCGGAGACCTCAATGCTAAACATGCGGCATGGGGAAATGATATCCCGAACCCTAGAGGCAACCAGTTTCACGACTGGTGGCGTCATAATATGATTGAGTACAAACTCGAATTGTACGCGACGGATATCCCGTCTTTCCCTAGAGATGGTTCTTTCTTGGACTTGGCGCTAGTTGACGAAAGACTGGAACTAACAAACATTGATCTAAGCACGCGGAACTGTTTACGAACGGTTGAGTACGATAGTGATCACTACGGACTTGCCGCCGTAATACGGATCCCGAACGAGCAGACGCAGCTGGAGCAGTACGACCAAGTGCGTTCTTTCGATTACCGAAAAGCGCAGTGGTCGCGCTTCTCCAGAGTGTTAAAACGCGACATACGCTCATGCGAGATCGACCCACCGACAAACAGGAACCTAACAAACGATGAGATCGACAATCATTTACGGCAAATGAATGTCGTCATCAAACAGACAATGGAGCGGACTATCCCTCGGGTAGGACGTTCCACGGACGAAGAACAAACTGAAAAGTATCGAAACGCAACAATCGATGCTCTGTACAGACATAAAAGTAGACTGCTCTCGAGGCTTAAACGGCTACACAGACAGTTTACTGACAGGAACGACCCCGAAATTAGGACACTGAAGTCGATGATCAAAAACTTGAAACAGTTGATCACCGAGAATTACAGAAAATCTGTAAGTTTGTATTGGGGCAATAAAATTCGGGCTATAAAAGCCAGTAGTCCGAAAATGTTCCCGCAAATAAATAAACTGTTCAGGCGGAAGGATCATAACGACATTTCATGTGTTCGAATACCTCGGACGAACGAGAACAGACAGACACTACTGACTGCTGGCATAAGTCCGGAAAGTGCTGACTCGAACGACGGTTTTTTCGTGGTCGAAGACCCGCGGGAGAGGGTGAACTTGATGGGAGCTTTCTTTGAGACTGTGTATACGGTGAACAACCCTGTTTGCCGTAACCGCGACCTCGAAGAGAGGGCCTTTCTTAACCACTTTTATCTGCGGACCGAAATTCAAGATTGGCGATCCGAGAACAACGGTTTCACCGGGTTCAATGACGACAACCGTGCAAACGGCACAGTCGCCGATGAAAATACTCATCTGTTCGTGAGTAGAGATGAACTTCGGTGCATCTTTGAATCACTTAAAAACAAAAAGTCGGCGGGAGTGGACGGTATCCCAAACGTCGTATTAAGACACCTGCCGTTAGAGGCGATAGATATCTTCGCCACACTATTTAACAATGCGCTGAATAATGCATATTATCCGGAGCAGTGGAAAATAGCGGTGGTACACCCTATCCCGAAAAAGGATAAAGATAGGACGAACCCTGCTAATCTCCGGTCAATTAGTTTGCTTCCGAATGTTAGCAAGGTATTCGAGAAAGTCGTCAATAGATCTCTTTTGAAATGGGTTGAGGAAAATAAGATTATTCCGGACAACCAGTTTGGCTTCAGAGCGGGGCATGACACTATTCATGCCGCGTCGAAACTGGTTTCCGACATTCAGTGGAATAAGAGTAAGAAACAATGCACGGGTGCCTGCCTGGTCGACTTTGAGAAGGCCTTCGATACCGTATGGTTGGAGGGGCTCTTCTACAAGCTGACCAGATTGGGCATTCAAAAACCTTTGCTATATATGATTTACGACATGCTTATGGGAAAGAAGTTCGTTGTCAAAGCTGGCAACGTGACTTCGAGCAGGGTTTTCGAAATTAAAAACGGCTTACAACAGGGAGCAGTGAATTCTCCGGTCCTGTTTAATATTTACACAAGTGATCTGGTGGGTTCCCTCAGACATGCTATAGCGTACGCGGACGATTTAGTGGCGTACAGGTCAGGACCAAAAATCGAGGTCATTAACATCCTTCTGCAACGTGACTTCGAGCAAATTAAGAGGTATTGCGATGATTGGAAGTTGAAAATCAATTTCCAAAAATCGGAAACAATACTGTTCAGAACAACATTGGCTGGGGCCTCTGGGGATACCAGAAAAAACTGGAGAAAATTAACAATTATTGGACAGCAGGGGCGACCATTGGCGGTGAAAAACGTGGTCCGGTATCTTGGCATCTGGCTCGACCAGTATCTGTATTTTGACAAACATATAGATGCTTGTCTTGCTGGGGCTAAGAGGGCCTACGCTCTGACAAGGAGACTGTTTCGCAGCAGTCAACTTGATTCCAGGGTGAAGGTCATTTGCTACGTGGCCCTTATAAGGCCTATCATCGCTTATGGCTGTCCCATGTGGTTCAATATAGCGCCGTCCTATATGGAAAAGATTCGGGTGTTTGAGAGACAATGTCTCAGGGCCTGTCTAGGGTTGTTTAGAACTCCTGAATCGCAGTACATAAAATACTATCCCAATAGGACCCTATACAATGGGGCTCGACTGAATAGGATTGACAATTTCCTTATTAAGGTGATTCGGAGGCACGTCGCAAGGGCGATGGCCAGTGATAATAACCTGATCTCAGGGGCTTACTACCCCAATCTAATGTACCACGAGAGTACGCTTTGGTCTGGCTTTATCCCGCCTGAGGCATTTCTCCATGTAGATATGAAAGGGTTAGTCCAGCAAAAAGATGGTGTGCCGGTATTGTACCACTGCCACCGCGGCGCGAGGGATAAGCGGCTCATCCACGACGGGTCCGCCGCCAATGCTCAAGAGCTCCTCCGTTTTAGCACCGCAATTGCGGAACGGGACAGGGTCGATACGGTCAAGCAGTACACCGAATTTTGGTGGCTTGAAGAACAGGTGAGGGTGGATACGCTCTCCCGGGCCGGTGCGCTACTTACGTAGCATCCTCCTTAGTTTTAAGCTAGATATTAAGTTTGTAGGTTTAGGCTTAGAGTAGGGGGTCTTTGGGAGGTGCCGGGCTAGCCAACATGATAGTGCTACCGAAACTCGAACGACGCTTATAGCCTCGCTCGAGTCTCGGTGACACTGATGAACCCTTGTGAGCGGCTGTCAGGCGCCCATGGACGCGATCAGGATGGTGACCAATCGATTTGATTGCTCACCACCCTGATTATAGGTAATTTAGGTTAAGTAGCTTAGGTAGTCTTAAGTAGTTTTAAGTAAAGCAAATAATAAAGAGTTCAAGTTTTCTAAAGTTTCTTGAAAATTAAAAAACAAAACAAATCATAGAAATAGATAAATTTAAGGCCGAAAGGCAATAATTTTAAGGATATTGATAAGTTTAGAGCGCTCGCTTGGAGCCAGTAAGCTAGAATAAGATAAATGTTAGTTTTAAATTAGATTTAATCGTTTTTGTCTAGTATGTAAGATTAAAAAAAAGAAAACAATAAAAATGAATTTTAAAGTTAAAAAAGTTAAAGTATTGTGTTGGACTACTAAGCGAGGTGTCCCAGGTTCGAATCCCGCAAAAAAAAAACAAATTCCAACTTAGGGTTATCTTCCACTGCGCCACCTTTTGCGAACGTCTGACAAACATCCGAGTGAATAACTGTCTTTAGAGCTTCTTAATTAGCCGTTTGGAATCGGCATAAAATTGTAGATCCCTTCCATTCGTTCCAAAAATGAAACTCACACAAAACGAATGGTTGTGAGAAGCTAGGCCTTGGGTCCCTACGGACCTGTTGCGCCAACTATTATTATTAAATCTGTGTAGAGGTTTTAAAGTATAACAAAAGACAATGACAAACGAGTACAAATATTTGTAAGTGTACTTTGACAGCGTGGCCGTTGTGCGAATTAAGTTGCAAACAAAATCCTTGTTTACAGAAAGCATCAGAAAAGAAACTTCTTTTTCTCACTGGCCCAATTTCTTGTAACTTTCTAGAACTCTATACCTCTTAACCTGCTCTTAATGGCTTTGGTTAGATGGTTTGAAGTGGTCCTCAACTAAGCCAAGATTGTGTCCATTTTACTGTCGCTTGATGTGGTTGCGAGTGTCGGTTTCCGCTACCAAAAATAAAACTAAGTATATGTACAATATTGTAGGAAAGGTAGTAAACTGGTATAGCCGCCCGGGTGCTGGGGTTTCCCGTAGAAGAAGAGGAAGCGCAAGGAATTGCTTCCTGGCTTCATCATGCCTGCAGCTTCTGCGGAAAATATTACTTTCTAATCGAACAGTACACGCAGAAAAATGGCTCATTTAAAATCAACCAACATTCGGTTGAAAACTACCAAGTGATACTGTTAAAATAGCTCCTAAAGTTAGTGGATTAAAAATAAACAAGTTGTTTAACGAAACTCGGTTAAAAATAACCTTTTATTAATTTTTCTCGGTTGTAAATAACAAACCAACTCTGTTGAATTTAACCAGCTGGTTGATATTTATCTAGAAACTTGGTTCTTAACGACTGATAAAGTGTGTTAGTTTTAACAGTATGCAACAGAGACTTGGTTAATTTTAACCCATTTTTTTCAACCGAGCAAAAATCGCACTCTGTTAGAGCCAATTTTTGAGCGTGTACGACTGGAATGTTGCTAAGACGGGAGCCTCTTTTGTATCTTAAAAGTCCGGTAAATAATTTCTCGTGGTACATTGATCCAGGCGGACCCAATTGATCTCCGTTTCCATTATAATGTCCCCACCTACCTAAGGCACTTAGCAAACGGCAGTGGCGCTGCAATATTGTCTACGTTTACAATTTTTTTTTTTGTGGATCTCGTCAATGAAGGCCTGGGTTCAAATTCATTCCGTATAACGATATCGTTTTAGAAATTTTGATGATCATAATAAGTTATATTCTGGCCGAATTTATTTTTTACTGTCGTCAACTTTCATTCCATTTGTGGAAAATGAACCTGATTGAGCTCTAAAACTCATACTTTTTGTACTGAGTCGTTTGTTGTCGTATTCTATCGTTTCAATGATATTCGTATAAAAAGATAACGCATGAGCGGTACCCAGCAGAAGGTGGAAACTCTTTGGCTATCGCGCTAAGAAATATGCAGTCTTTCGCAGCCTTAAAGCTTACTATGCTGCGTGTTGCAAAGGAAATTCTTATTCGGAACCATGTTTGGTTATGAAGACTAGAACGTCAGTTGCAGTAGTCCGTCTCTCGAATTTGATGACATTTTTACGCGATACAACATTTATCACCAACAGCTTGTCAAATAGCCGCGACCTTGGGCTGTAAGACGCAGCTGTAGTCCGACAGATCGAATGTGAGGTTGATGGAGACCTTCTGAAACGCCATCGGCTCCGGCTCCGTCTTGTGTTTCTGCATCGGATATTGACAGTCCTCCACAATAGTCTGTAACTATTTATACCAATTTTCCTTCACATTTTTAAAGACCATCCATTCTAAAGTGGGACTACTGCAACTCACGTCACGTTCTAGTCTTCATAACCAAACACTGCACATGGTTCCGAATAAGAGTTTCCTTTACAACCACAAAGTATTCACGCAATTGCTTATGAAACTCTGGGAAAATCCCATAAAATCTAGCATCGCATTACGCTGGCGGAAATTTTACGGCTCAGTCGTAAATTACACCTCCGTCAACACTAAACGCTCAATCAAAGCTCATTTCTCCTATTTCACTTTGATGTTCAGCCATTTTACCATGCAGCCAAACTCATCACTCACTCCCCAATCGCTGCGGGAGTTGTTTCGCTCCACACACACATGGAGTTCAAGCATAAGGTCAATTTATTGCCCAGCCATAAATCGCAATACTGTGCACTATCCGAAGATCCGTGGGACTACGGTATATCCTGCTTGGATTGAATCCATATGGTACACTCCCGCCGCATCGCGCAGCGGCCGCTAATGAAGAATCAGAAGCGTTGCCGCTGTCTGGACTCGGCGAAATCGGTTTAAATGGATTTTGCGTGTTTTATCCTCGTAACCACCAGATAGGAAGTACTACACCCCATGCTGTTTCATAAGGTACATGGATCGAGTGAATTAATTTCCACGTTGTGTTTCTACAAATGCGCGCTCGCATAAACATTGGACACGCGCACATTTCTACAATCTCTCTCTCTTTCTTATCCTTGTTTCTGTATTTATATCTGCCAAAACAAGTAGAGCTGCAACGATAAAGAGGATATAATTCGATTCGTTGCGGTGCTGCGTAGGTGGCGCAGCCTCATCATGCGACCACAAGGAGATTGAACGTGCGCCACAAATTAATATATGGAAATGGGCAATCTTCCCCGCCATCGTGGGGATATAAATCTATTTCCACATTACCATGTCAACGGTGTCTAGTCACCTCGTCAGAGAAGACATCCGCGCAGTTGATTTATGTTAAACGACTGTCATCGCGTGCATACACATTTTAAAAACAGAAAAAAAAACTTGGAAAATCAATTTATAAATGACAATTTTCTTCTTCTTCTTGTTACAGGTGCTCACAGTGGAACTAGTGAGGGCCAATCTGAAGCCACAAAGTAGCAACAACCGACGGTACATCTTTAACGGATGGGAGGTTCCAGAATGGTTGATAGAATGCTACAAGAAACTTGGAGTCTTTGCATTTGGCGCCGCCATGAGCCAACTGGCAACGGACATTGCCAAGTACTCCATTGGCCGGCTGAGACCGCATTTCTTCGACGTAAGTATATATAGGCAGTAGAATAGGTCTTGCAGCGCAACTGTTGACAGGAATTTAAATTAAGTTGTTCGTTGAGTTTGATTTATAGGCAAGGAGTCGGTAGGTATATGTTATTATTGTGACAGCTGAATTGTTTTTGAAATCAATTCAGTAATCAATCGATTTTTTAATGAGATTCAACAGGCATTAAGTGCAAGTTATGGTATAGCGTGGGCTTAGGTGCGGTCGTATAGCAGGAAGGGTGTTTTGGAGGGAAAGTCTGAAACAAAAATCGCCAGGAGCTGTTTTTGGTAGGTACTATGAAAACTGAGCCCTGCCGTGGCATCAATGGAAATACTTGGAAAGTTGTCGCTTGCCAGAAATAAGCTGGGATAAGGTGGGATTCAATGAAAATGCATAAGCTTTCTGATATCATCCCTCTTAGGTTTGGGGATTTTTTGTTTGTATGTTCTGCAAAGTTTTTCGATGTCCAAGTTCGTCAAAGACACTTTCATAAAATTCAAATAGAATAAATACGGTTTTCATCAGTAAAAGCCCCATAAACCGATTTCTTGTCAGTTTTTCAGCCTTTTTGTTTCCTTCAACTGTCTTATGACCGGCTCCTGTCAAAGTTTAACTTTATTTATTTTGGGTACGGGGCTAGAAAAAGGAGCTGACTTTGTATGAAAATCTTGCACAACTTGTCAGTTGTCGCACTAAGCCAACGTTTTCCTTCATTCTGATACCGAGAGGGTTGTGGCTTCCATATACCGTGAAACCTACACTCGGAAAAGAGGAGATTGCTGAGCGAAGAATTTTGGGATTCTTAAAAAGTGCTAGCCTAAAAGTTTTTGCATTAGATATTTTTGTTGATCTTCTCCATAACATAGTGACTCCCGGAAAAAATAGGCAACTTAGTCAACAGTCAGGCCGCTAAGTCAACGTCCAAGCTTGTTGCGGAATGCAGGGAGACACTGACCAGGGCTTGTCATCGGTTTGAAATCACTCTCGTCTGGGTTCCCGGCCATAGAATATTGAATGTAGAAACACAACGCATCATCGTGACGCAACACTTGCGGGAGGGAGATCTTTTTTATTTTGTTTCCTTCAGACGAAAAATTCAACTTAGAGGAATATTGTAATAGGTCAAGAATCAAAAGAACATGTTCCAGTTAGAGGGATTTTAGAGTTAAAGGAGGTTAAACTTAGAGGGATTCGACTGTATACAGCAACTTGGATACAAGGAACATTTTTTTTTTGATTCTAAACGATTCATCCTTCGCGGACTACTACCATTTGTTCAAAATCTTCATTTCTACCATGATCTTTACTTCGCGGCGGGATATCAACAGAGTTTTTTTGTTTTTAATTTTGCCTTACTCTCCGCCGGCAGTCCTTTTCTTTTCTTTTTTAATGGTGTTTTGTTTTATATTGTTACACGTGGATTCGCAGAAGAACTTGCCCGCAAACGAAATATTTTTCAAGGTAACTGAAGGCAAATAAAATGCGAATCGCCTAGTTAGTTGATGAGCTGAATGATTATTTTATTTCAATCATTGAAGAGCTTTTTACACGTAGTGAATCAACTCGTGTTCTAGCCTTGGGCTTGATAGCCCAGTTAAAACCATCGTTCACTTGACCAAATATTCAATTTAAAACCACGCATTAAACGCACTGATAAATGATTTGCCATTTTGAAATCGGCCTTCCAGACAGATTTGACTGAAAAAAAGAGTCAAAAAACTAAAATCCAGTCAGGAAAACGGTCACCGAAATGCATTCAAAAATTCCAGCTAAAAATCAAGCCAAAATAAAACAACGAATAGAAAAATTAGGAAAGTTATAAATAAATATTTTTCAAAACAAAAAAAAAAAAAATTCATTTGCTCTCACGTATTAAAGTAAGGTATATTTTAAAAACTAAATATAAAAACATAAATTATTAAGAATAAGAGTAAATTCCTTCAATTACATAGCAATTTCTTTGAGCGCTTCAATTTTCTCCTCATCATCTTCATCACTTTTGTAAGTAATAGTTGTACCAACTTTTTTTGTAACTTCAGACGGTATATCAAAGTTGAAGCAGCCTTTCTAAGTTTACAAAGGGAACGAACTTGTATCAAAGCAAACGCATAAATGGAATGATTGTATTAGTGGGATATGTTTGAAATTAATTTTAATTTTTTTCTCACATTGAATTTTAAAATTGAAAACAAAATGACACGAAACATTTTAAAACAGTCAAAAAAAAAAAATCGTGTCCAGCCGGCTGGTTTGTAGAATATCTTCCAGCTAAATGCGTACCAATCCAATTAGATCTGACTAGAAAGCAGTCAAAAGGCAACGCTGCTTAAACGTGTGTCATTGAGGTATCAGCAGAAGCTATAACAACAGCAGCACCGACTGAACGATCAGTGACAACTTCAGCTGCACTGGCTCTTCTCAGTCGAATCTGTCAAGACAACCTACGACAGAGACAAATTCAAAAAGTTCGACAACCACGGTTGCCACATGAGTCATTAGTTACCAAATTTGGTCATTTTTTTTTTCTCTTGGCCACATTGTCATTTTTTATTCCATTTGGTAATTTTTTTTACAAAATGAAAAAAGACACTCGACTTTAATTTGTATGCAGCCTAAAGCGTATTTCTTTTCGTCTGATTGGTCTGTGTTTACAAATATTTCGGACTAAAATTACTTTGATCATTTATAGCTACAGTTGGTCATTTTTATTTCTAATTTTGGGCACAAACTTTATTTTCAAGTGGCAACCGGGTCGACAACGTGTTGAAAAAAATATAAAGGGCGGTAAAATATTTTGAAATCGTTGCTTAACCACGCGAAGCACAACATGTCCATCGAGTCCACAGCGTTCGAAGCCAAGTGCCTCATTTATTATAGTGAAATATGTTGCATTGGAAAGTGATGCACAAAGTGTGCGACCTGCATAATGTCAACCTAAATTGCCATTACATTGATTCATCGTTGAAAACATCACGGGCTTCGGTAACTGAATAGGGGAAGGAAGACAAACTGTAAGGTCAAGTACCTCCTCTCTACCAAATGGGATTCGTGCTCTTTTTCAATAGAACTAGATTGCTTCTAGTAATAAATTCAAATAAAGCATTTGGCCTTTTTTCTTGGAGTCGCTATTGCTACTGATAATGTTTTGAGCATTCCCAAATCACATCCCATTCAATGAGAAGGGAGGCTGTGGCAGAGTTCAATCATAGCAGCTCCACACAAACCAGTGGCACCAACATTTGCATCACCAGGAAAGTTGGCGGGCACACACGAGACAAGACTCTCTGTAAACTGCTGGCATGGTCACCGAACATTTTCGCTGATAGTTACATATTGGAACGCCGGCCCTATTTAGTAAAGTCGCCGTTTTGTTGTCAATCGGTCTTACTAATAATCAGTAAAAATCAAACAAGTTGGCTGCCAGCTTTAGTAAAAATGTACAGCATAAGTGAAACTGTACCACATTTCCAGGTGCGACAACTTTCTTAGCATCTATTACATTTGTTGTCATCGCATAATTAAATTCCATAATTTGTATTCGTGAAAAACAAGGTCAATGGTTTCTTTCGCAGCGAGAATTTTATTTAAAAAAAAAGGAATTTATAAGTGTCAGTTAAATTTTGCCCAACAGATATCTATCAAAGACTTTTTGGAGGTTAATTTAAACAAAACACAATCACACAGAATAGGAAATGCACAAAATGTCCACTGATCTGTCAAATATCATATGCAAATCAGTAATGCCCTATGGTTCGATCGGACACAATTTTCGGTACTTTTATAGTACGCATTTCTTTCTTTCGTTATACTTCACGATTGATTTATGAGGAAATTTTATCGTTATTTATTAGAATGCCTTGATATATTTGTAGGCCGATGATGGAAATCAAAACTGTTTTGTTCTAAAAACCCGAATTTCTGAAAATAGAAATGTTACACTGCCAATTCATATCAAAATAAATAACTTAAAACCGCACTTAGAAAGCCATAAGCGTTTTAAAAACCTATCGTAGCCGTTTTTAAATTTCAATTTACCAAGTGCTTGCCAAAGTTTGGTTGCAGCCAAAATATCAACCTGAGTCGCCTAAGTTACTGAGAATTATAGGAAAGGTAGGTATTCAGGTATGATATACTTTTTTTCTATTTGCGATGACTCTCAAGGAAGTCTTGGAAATAAAAATATTAATTTTAAAATTAATGTTCTACCAAGCATCCATTTGTTGCTTCCAAACTATTGGAAAAGGTATATCTATCAATCAAAAAGCAAGCACAAGCTGTTAAACAGAAAGAAGCATTAACCATTTCATTTAATCAAAAATGTGTTGTGAGAAATATATATTTTAAACAAAAATGCAATATTTCTCAATTTTGTCCATACATATGTACAATTTGTGTTTTTGACAGACTTAAAAATCACTTGCATTGTTGTGTTCCAACGAATAAAATCAGAAAACAATCGCAGTTTATTAAAATTAACTTAAACGCTCAGGCTGAACAAAAGCGTATTAAATTCGCTCCTATTATCAAATTCAATGCCGTCATTTGGGATGGTTGGGTAACACTCCTCTTGAAAATGACAAAGGGAGGATTTATTAAGCTAATTCCTGAGATAAACATGGCTTTCACAACATAAACATTAAACCCTACAGTTAGGGATATTCTTATTTATTGTTTATTTGATTTTGGAAAGTGTGAAGTCTTTGCGCAAGCTGCCAGACTAGAGTTAAGGCCGAATGTCAATAACGTATATTTCTAGTACAAATGAATGGTTTTGAAATGGATATGGTGTACTCCGTTTACACCAAAATCCACATTGCTTAAATCGCTTTCTTCTACAATATCCAAACTGGCACGTATGTGCCTAACGACTTCCTTCCAGCAAACGTCAGTAAAATCTCCCTGCACAAAAAAAAAAAAACAAGAATTTCATTGTGTCAGACGAAAACTCTCTGTCCTCGTCCTCGTATCCACATTTAAATGTCACAACATAATTTATTAATCAGAAGATGAAGCACCCCGCCAAAGTGTCCCTTATTTAGGACGTATAAGGAATGTTTCTTCAATTAACAGTCGCACGTGCTTCAAAAGAAAACTCCTCCAAAGGCATGGCATTGCATTTCATTCGAAACCAACTTCAATTCAAGACCAAATGTCAATGTGCAGCGATTTCATGGCAATATCTCATTTTTAGTTATTTGGAATTTTTCGACTCCTCCCTTGTGATCGTCTGTTTCGAATATTTGCGCTGCTTGTGCTGGTTTCACATGTGGTTCATAAACACACGAAACCACGCATTATTTCCTGCATCCGTTGTGAATGAAAACATATTTTTTAAATTGCTGGCATTTTTTTTTTTTTTATTAAAATTGATGCCCTAGAACAGATGCAGGAAGGGAGCCACAGACGAGTGCGTTGTGTTGTTACTAAAAGACGCACTTAAGGCTTGCTTGTCAATGTAGGGATTTTAAATAGTTCCAGACTTTTGTATGCTTATAGAAATCCAACGGAGAAGTTGTTACGAAACAAGATGCACTCACAACCGGTCAGGGAAATCCAACACTCTTTTCCGATTCAGTGGTTGGCGTTCATTCATCGTGTCTCTGGTCGCAGAAAATAATAGAAAAAATGTGCCCATTGCAGCGAATCAATTTGTTCATCTGTCAAAAGTATCTGTGCATATGCGAATTGAATTCAACAGATAGGTACCCCGTCAACAGAATGCAAAGTGTCAATTTGTCATATGATGCCGTTGTGGAAATATACTCGTCTGAATATTTCAATTGACTTGTTGGGGGAGGAATATAAGTGGACCGTTGGATTAGCCACCAACCAGATATAAGTGTTGCTGCTTGTGAGATAATTTATCCATACTCCACCAGTTGTTTGTGATGTGATTTGCGATAGCACCAATTGATTGCGGTGGAGAAGATTTATAATACAAAACGAGTTGCGCGAACAGACAGCCACAGGTGGCCTTAAGCGCTTCTCTACAATGTGATGGGAACTGTGCCTGTGCGATGAAATTCGATCCATTTTGCGGTAGAATCAAAGCCTATGCTTATTTGCACATCTTCTTTGTTGCCCCTCAAGCAATCTTCGTTGATCTTTTGAATAAACTCGGACGGTAAACAATTTGAGTGTGTGGCAATCGGGCACAGTCTGTGGGGAAAGAAATACCGGATTTGCCGCGTACTGTCAATTTGTAATTTGTATAGAGATTAGATTAGATTAGATTAAGAGTCGGGAGAGCCTTCAAAGGGCTCTGGCACTGCGGCTACAAGAGTAGCCTATTGTGCCTTCCCAGGTAGGTTCCTAGAGCCATCTTTTCACTCCAGAGGCATTCAGGAAGACAAGAATCTCCTGAATAGAGATGTTGAATGCAGTGGCTAGTGTGCTGGATTACAGATCGAGGGGTCTCAAGTTCGATCCTCAGATGCTGAACACAAGTTATGAAGTTATTTTTCTACTGCGGCACCTCTCGCGAACGTCTGGCAGACATCCAAGGGTAGAACTGTCCTGAAAGAGCTTCTTAATTAGCCATTCGGTCTCGGTATACAATTGTAAGTCCCTTCCATTCGACCCAACCATTAAAACTCATACAAAAACGAATGGTTGTGAGAAACTATGCTGAGAGTAAACGGACATGTTGTCTCAGCTATTTAATTTCATTTTATTTAGAGAGACGAATTTCGAAAAAAAATAATACTTGACAGGCGTGGCCCGAAGCGTGAGAGTAGCAATGTTTGATGTTCAGGCTTTACTGCTTTATTTTATGATGCAGTCGGGTATAAGAAAAAAAAAGTATAACAATAAGCTTTCGGTCTTACATGGCCGAACCGTTTGATTATAACTGAATAGACTTCAAATAACTATACTTAAAATTACAGCGAAGCCTTTTATAAGCGTTTTGATTAAGACCAAAACTTGCTTACCTACTTAGCTACGGTCTAGGATATACGCGCGCTTCAACCAATATGCCTCTCCACTAAGCAAAGTCTTTGGCTTAAGCCACATGAATTTGAGTCGAAGACTCTTACATATCCAAGCCATCTTGGAACTGGTTCGAACTTTTCTGACTAGATAGATGTCGCTGTACAGTTCATGCATGTTTCTTTTAAATCTCCTCCACTATTTCCGTCAACGCGAACTGCACCAAAAGTTGCTCGAAGATTTTGATGGACTAGCAAGACATCCTTATTATCAAAACAAGACAAAGCTCTGTAAAGCTCGTGTCTTTCTATGAAAATACTTTGATAAAACAATTTAAACGCAATAATTAAGTTAGCTGCAAATGATCTGACAGTAGCAAAGTACCTTACAATACCAAATAGCCAGTTCACACGGTTGCCAGGTTTTATCCCAAACTCTGACAATTTCATTTGCAGATGGAATGCCTACAAATAATTTGTCTGGCAACGTTTTCAGGTAGAAAATTGACAGTTCACACGGTTGGCAGATGTTTGCTCACAAAATATTTGGAAATCCATTTGCAGGCATTGTCAGACAAATTAAAAATAGTTTTTTTTTCTTTTATTCGGAGGTGAAGTCTTGATTGAGAAGCATGTACCTAATAATAGAACAAGACAAATTGAAATGGAACAAAAAGATGCAATTGCGATTGTTTTGGCCGTGTACGTATTTGAGAGCAGCGAGGGTGAGTTGCCACATAAGGGTCGGCGTGTTTGCTCGAAGGATAAGGTGGCCCGACCAAAAGAACTGAGGAGCAATTGTACCGCAATTGTTTGAGTATGTATTCCAAACAATTCGATGAACGTCTTGCTTTAGTGACTCCGTATATCCAAAAGCAAGAAACAAATATGTGAGCATTTCAGCGGCTGAGCGGCTTATGTGTTGACTGTACGATACCTTTTCGGTCACTGCAATATCTGTTCCGCATTCCTGCGTCAACGATCTGGGCCATCATTCCAGATGTTCTGGATGCTCGTGGATAGATATCTTCAGGAAAATTATTTCATTACCTTATTCAATGTACACAAAGCACAATTCGAGTTCTAGACGCCGAGAACACCAGAGGCCTCGGATTCTGTTGCTACTAAATTTACGAACTTTGGCAATTTCCAAACTGCATTAGAGAAAGGATCATACATAAATATTTCTAAATCCTTTTCCTAGGGTCATAAAAGGAAGAATAAAAATGACAAAACAAAAAGTAATTGAGAAGGATAATAAACATTTCCAGATACTTTAACAAGCATCATAAAACGGAAAATACAAAATATACCTAAAACAAAATGTTATTAGAAAGAATTATACAAATTTCTAGATCCTTTTAGTAGTACCTATCATTAAAAACAGGGGTGGCATCGGCTAAGGTGATAGTTGACTGTCGTTTTTGATTATCTATCAACTATTCTTTCCTCTGTGTAAAGCGATCACTAAAAGTGTTTGGCTTCTTGGCAGCGCTTACAATTCTAAAAAAAAAGAAACGTCATTTCGGTCAGCTGTTGGTTGGTTTCGTTTATGAAAATTGTTTTCAATTGTTTGTGTCCCAAGTTTTGTTTGTCCTGTAAGGAATGTACGTTTATGGAGAAGTAATGAAATTTTTGTACAAATATTTAAATTAATGTTTTCTTAAAGGTCACACGCGACAAAAGAACAAATTAACAAAGTCAAGAACATTTGCTTTATTTCTTAAGTGAATTCTGCGCAAACGGACTTCTTTTTAATTATATTCTTCATTTCTCGCTGCGGCATAGAATGATTTCATTGAAGTAAATATTGCGCTCCAATTGTTTTTATTTTTATAACCTTGAAACAGTTTTTTTCGCAAACATTTTGGTGGAGTTGAAGCCGAGTCAACCTACATTGCTCACGAAAACGACACAAAATGGATGGAAACGACACCTGAATAGCCGTCGCAAGCAAGTGGTGGTAAAAATGCGATAGTCGATATGAAATCGCCGATTCTACCCCAGGATAAGGTTATACAATTTCATAGATCCTTTTCGTTCCTATATCAACTTCTTTGTCCACGAACATTTTTGAAATTATATAATTCACAAATTTTGCCCCAATCTACAGAAAAATGCAACGAAAATAACACCAAAACTTCGTTTTGTTCGTTCAAATATGAAAAATGTTTGTGTACAAATGAAATATTTGCAGATGTCGTAACCACTGCACATAGCAAATGGGTCTGCAAATGTCCTAAGCGTCTGGCAGTGGTCTGACAATGCTAAAATTGGGTGTTCAGACGATTGGCAGATACCTGACAGCTTCATTGTCAGATGGCGGTCTGGCAATTATCTGTCAATGACTTTTCTGCAAATATTGGTAGACAAAACTGCCAGTTCACACGGTTGGCAGACATTTGGGACAATTTTTTTCATTTGTAGACCTGACAATATTGTCAGAAATGGCAAACGTCTGAACAGAGCTTTAACCTACCAAAATCCATCTTTGATTTGTTTCATATGACATAAAAATCGGTTTTGAAATAACGCCGTAATCGGAACGACAAAAAAGCGTTATAATGATTGTATTAAAAGTAAACGTAAAGTAAATAAAATCGAACTACTGCTGTTTAAATGGCCGGTTAGTAATTAACTCTAAATTGTCAAACTCGATGTCTTGTCGGAAATTTCTGTTGCTGTTTTTCTCACTTGTAACTCCTGCTTGGACGTTTTTTGCGAACGTGCGTCCCTGCACTGCAGGCGATATAAGTCTTGAACTAACAGTTGATAAACGTTCAATCATACAAAACGTACCTTTGAAGTTTCTCAATCAGATTTATACAAGAGAAATATGTCAACTCTCAGCTGTCCACCAGACTGTAAAACCAATAAAGCAAAAGGAAAACGTCAACCCTGTTTGTTTTGCAGATCAAGTGCTTGCGATAGACAAACGAAATTCTGAAATTAAGACCCCCAGCTTCGGCTTAGGTAGGCATATATCTATCGCCAGCCGGCAACATTTCCTTCCCGCGATAAGAGGTTATAGTTATACCCTCTCAAAATCTATATCTACATCCTATAATCCAAACCCATAATATGCGTGGGAACGCCGCCGATGCAAATTGAGATCTCAGCTTCGTATCTATCTCCCTGCCGATTTCTATGCGCAAAAACAAGAAAATATTTTCTGTTAAATCCACCTCCGACCGTACACTCGAAACTAATTTATTCTATTTTACACAGGTATGCCAGCCGATTATGGCCGACGGTACTGATTGCTCGAATCCAATCAACCACGGACGTTACATAGAAGATTTCACATGCAGCAGCATCACGTCCTCCGCACGTATGCTGACTGAGGTTCGCCTCTCGTTCCCCAGCGGTCATTCGAATTTTGCCTTCTTCACGATGCTATACATGGCTGTAAGTATGTTGAATGCAATCCACTTGACACTGCTGCAGTGCTGTCGCCAGGGTGTCTACGAGTTGATGGATACCATTGCACTCCTCCAACACCGAATGTCAATTGGATTGTGGTTTTGTTTTGATATAATACTCATCGTCATCGTGTTTTGTGTTTGTGTATCTTTTTACAGTTGTACTTGCAAGCTCGCATGAACTGGAAGGGATCCAAATTGCTGAAGCATTTCCTGCAATTCCTGTTGATTATGACTGCCTGGTTCACCGCTTTGAGTCGTGTTTCCGATTACAAGCACCATTGGTCGGATGTTTTGAGTGGCAGTGCAATTGGGTCTATTGCAGCTATAGTTGTGGTAAGTTGCGAAATTTTCTTCACTTGTTTGCCGCTATGGGTGCAAATTGTTTTTGTTCGTTGTGTATAAATCTAGTTTAAACTTTCGTATTCGGTTATGAGTTTTGTTTAGTCATAAGTCGCTCTAAAATGCTTTGCTGAAACTTTCACGTTGCAATTGTTGTAAACCATCTGAGTACCGGAATTGTCATTCGAAAACAGAACCAGTCCGGATAAGTTTCCTTATTGTGTATCGTAGATCTAAACCTTTTAATTCATAAATATCGTGGAAACGCACAATTTTGTGTGCGAAAGTATTTTTGTTTTAGTGCTTTAGGGCTTGAAATTAGATTTCTGAGATCTATAGCTCCAAGTTTGAATTTTGGGAAACATTCTTACATGCGGGGAGTATGAAAACGCACAATTTTATCCGCAGACATACCTAATTGTATTCTACAGCAGTAGTGGTTTAAACATAAAACACTATCTATTTGTAGAATATTTGAATCTTCAATTTAAGAAGCTTTTTAAGATTCCCATGGAAAAGAAAACGATCGCACAAAATTGCAAACGAGTGCGCTTCTTCAGTTTTGTCTTTATAAAAAGAAATTTATGAAACTACCTACTGCGTTTGTTTAAATATGTTTCTGAAGAAAAATATAGGGAATTAAAGCACGGGTATCATACGTTGGGTAAATTCTACAGTCTACAAAGCTCCAACCTGTAGGGACTCCTCGTTTGCGCTATGTAACCAGTGTGACCGTTGAGCTACAATTTGGCACTTTTTTCGACGACCCTGATACAATTTATTGCTAGTTTGTCCCTTTTTTTAGTTCGAAAAGGCACTTCGAAAATTTTTCAAAAGCAGTTATTTCTAAATAAATAACTTGAAAATGTGACGCGGTGTGTTAAGAGAGCCAATACATGTTAAATATCGAGAGAAAATTATAAATTTCCGGATTAGCATTAGAAATGACATTTTTTTCTTTCACCGCTCTTTATTTGCTGCTTCTTTAAAGAATTCTGCAGCAATCCCCCTGAGTGTTAGAGAAAGTTTATTAATTTTAGTTTTTGTTTTACGCTCGTAACACAATAGGCCTGTTTTTTTTAGCTTCGATCTCAGCAATTACTGCAACTACGCTCTACTTGACACTTCGATGACTGACAGTAGTTTTGCTTTGCTGAGATCGAAGCTCAAAAAAACACGCCTAATTTAGCGTGACAGTAAATTGATCATTCTGACACAAATCTTGTTTTATAAACAAACCCAAAACAACCAAACCACACAAGATGTCCTTAAGATTCTTCTGCGGGCTCGATACTACTACGAAACAGTAGATGACTAATTTTAAAATGAAACCTTAAAACCTTGATTTTCATTTATTAGTTCAACATTGGCTATAAATATATATGAACTCATATTTATGTTAACATTTTAAGATTTCGTTCAATTTAGTTTTAAAAAGTCGCGGTGATAGAAAAAAGTGCCTTTTCTGAGGCTCTTCTGCAAATTTAGAATTTTCTCAAAATGTTTAGCAAGTATTGGGTCGCTTTAACAGAAAATAGTGTTGTGATAGGGACCGCGTTATATTTTAAACATATTGATTTTGAAATCACAGTTTTTCTAAATATTGCGAAGTGGCTTTACCAACTAACAAAAAATAACAAAGTAGCAACAAATTGTATCAGGGTCCTCGAAAAAAGTACCAAGTTGTCGCACAACGGTCACGCTGTTGTCAATTGTTATCATCCGACATCGTTATCGCTACCTAAATAGGTTGCGAAAGGGAAAGCTCGCCTGGAATTTCCAGGAACAAGGCCACATTAGAACAGGAAATATTGGAAGCTGTCAGTTCTCGATATCACTCACACATTTATAATATTCGCCTATACGTTAACCCTTTCCGAACCGACATTGCCGAAAAACCCGCACAAAATCAACGCACAGATGTTTTAACGTCGATTTCCGAAAGAAATATTTAAAAAACCTTCTAATAAGTTTGAGGAACTGCATTTTTCGCTTGACAATATTTTGAAAGCTACTGATGTGTTTCTCTATGGTACTCGTCTAAAGTCGGACAATTATTCGCCGTACTAATAACCTGGTTGAATTCTCCTCCCGTTTTTCGACCTTACGAGGTCGTAGGATTATTGCAGAAAAGTACGAACTGTATCGTTGTTTAGCTTACAAATTATTTATAATTATTTGAGGAGGATTAAAATGCTGCTTAATATTCAACAGTTATTGAAGAAACATTAGATTTTTATTTTTTACTACTGCTGGCTAGCGACCTATAACCGTCTTTATACTATCCCGAACGTCTGTCTGAATAATATGCTGTCATAAGTTTCTAGATTCCACATAAAAGGGTTTTTCAATAAGGACAGGTCAAAACGAAACGTTTTTTTTATTTACTTTTATTTGAGAGGCCCATGCATGCAATTTAATATAATATAGTTCGAATGGCTTCTCACGGTAGCAAAAATCGAAGTGGCCCAATTTCTAATGATTTCTGACGGCAGGAAACCCCACAAGGAAAGGTCTAGCTGGGTCAAATCGCATGAAAATTAAAAGAAAATGCTTGCTTTGCTTGAGTTCTGACAGATGATTGATATAAAATACCCCTCACTGACAAAAATATTCCCCTTTTTTCCCCACTCACTGTTACCAAACATATACCTTACATTTTACCATTTACTTCATCAGCCATAATTATTGAAATACAATTTTAGCCAAGACATTTATTTCAAAAGGACCACTACTAGAGTGTGTCATATATTATTCCAGTGCGATGAAAATCGTAATTCATGTTGATCAAAAGTGCGGGTAAACATGTTTGAAAATATTTTCTATTTTGCTTTTCCACATGCAAAAGCCTGCGGCTGTTTTGAAACTGTCTAAAGTGTTTAGTGACCACCTACTTAAGTATACTTTTTAAATTTCTTTTCCGAGTCTTCTTTCATTTCGTTTAAAAACAAAAATGTTGTGAGGTCTTTCAGGTAAAAAGTATCCCCTTCAAAATATGTGTGAATAACTCAGCATTAAAGATGATTTTAATGTCCCGGTTTAGTACCCTTTTCAAACAACCGTGAGGACTCGCTATAAGTTGTTATAACCCGGAAAGTCTTACTGCAACTTTTTCTTTAACACCATTGATGTACTTTTACGTACTTAACATTCCTTCAAGTTCCTTTAAATACTGTTCTTAGAAAACTTTTGTACTAGTGGAGCCTTACTTAAATTACTTTTAATGTGAATATACTAAACACAAATTTTGATACAAAGCCTAAGCGAATCAGAGACGCAATATTTCCATTCTCCAGCAGTTTAAAGTTAAAGTGAACACCAAAATAGTTTATTAATAAAAAGCTCTATTTTTGTTTTTAAATGCATGCATAAGTTCCCCTTTAAATTTAAATTTGCTTTTCCTATAGTTTCTTTGTGTTTTTGCAATGGAGACCGTCAGCAACTCTTGACACAATTCAATTGCAAGTTTTGCTTGGTCTTCGCGCTCATCTATCTAATCTACACTCTGCATTTTTCTAATCTATCATTATTGTATATTCTAGACGCGTACTCTGCCATCGAGTTGGTTTAATTGGTTCACTGTATGGCCGCAATCAAAACAAATTAAATCGAACTGATCGTGTTTTGAATACAAAATTTTTAGATCTTTTTCCTTTTAAGTGTTTTCTTTATATATATTTTTTTCGTCTTTAACAAAGTGTAAAGTAAAATGTTTTCCATATAACTCATGTTAAATAAACGAACTGAATAGCATAACCAATGACTTTTTTTTGCCGTCTAAATTATGAGCTAAAATGAAGTCAAAGTAAAATAAATCACTTTGCTGTCAAAAATGTTGTGTGCTCTGATAATATTTGCATCGTATCGTATAGCCTTCAGTATACAGGGTGTCTATTACAATTTTGAAGCAAAATTCGCTTACCCTTTTTAAAGATTTTTGTGAATGTCATCGAAGATGTGGCCGATTTTTATTCCATTGCCATAGCCTTTGCTCGAAAACTTATGAGAAAGGTCCTACCAATACCATAAATCGTTCTTCCACACATTTCATATATTATAGTCAAGCCCGTACTAAGTTTTCGGCCCCTAGCCTTACTAAGAATATTTATGAGAACCTTGGCCTTTCGCTTCTAAGAATTCAAATACCTGTCCCCCTCGCTAATTCAAGCAAATCAATAAAGAAAAGGTTAATCCATTTCTCATTTAGAGAAGCAGCTGCTTGTGCAATTGAAATATCTTGGGTTGCATTCAAAAATATATAATTCAAGCTGCAACGTAGTCTTCGCCTTTCATTGAAAAGGGTAAACTATTTTGTTTTTATTTAAAAAATTGCAGTTGAGTTTTTCAATATTATTTCGAACGATTTGTTACTTTCAAGTCTTTCAGTCCACTATTTAAGTTGTTGAGCGACAATTTAGATACTCACAGTTTTATGCCATGCCCAACAATGTCACTTTCGGTCGGTTTCTCTGCATTCCCAGACAAACCAGGGGGAATGAATGGCTTTGACTCTTCGTAAACCTATACATAGGTACTCATGGCGAAATCGCCAACCTAAATGGTCACAAATCGGCTGTCCGGTTGCAATTTATTTTTCAAAGAGGAAGTTCTTCCCAATTAAAAACCAAACCTCTAAAAGGAATACCCTTTAGTATACCTTGCCACGTCCCTAAACATTACTTGCGTGTTTCAACAACAACCTATTCCGCATAATTAAACTTTACTTACCACACATCTACAAAAATTTGCGGTTGTCCGGCCTTGTTCCCGTCCAACCTTGTACTTGCATTCGTAACCACGAAACTTATGTCAACATGGATGTACAACATTAACCCAGTAAGCTTCTCTTTTCCGCTGCACCTATGCCCTGAGCTTGACAGAAATTCAATTAAAATCGAAAACATCTCGTGTATAAATTCTCCAATGTCCTCGATCCAGATCCTCCGACTCTCCGAGGTGTGTTTGTTTTGCCTTTCTGTAATCCAATTACCAGTAGACTCACATTCGACAACCACAAATGGATGTTCGATTCGAATAATTCCATTGGCAGAACATGGTCTTTCCTTGATTTGCAATGCGTGTCAACACGCAAACGATCTTGTGGTTTTGGCGCAATTCCATTGGGCAAACGCGCCAAGAAGTTGGAATTCAATTATTTTCATTTATTTTTGCATCTAGATCGGTGCTGTTTTCATGCTCCGGAGGTGTTGCATTTATTTTTCGTTTCCTCTCGATACTCGGCACGTTATCTAATGACAAATGAGGAATTTTCGATCCAATTTTATTTGATATAACTTCGTGTAGGTACGCATGCGATATCGAAATGTAATAGTGGATGGTATCACGAAAATGTATGAAGCTGGTTGGTGTCAATGACAGCAATTAAGTAATCGATTTTTCATAATGCTATCGAGTCGGAACAAATTCTTTGTTAATGATCACGTGATGGTCACCTATTCTAAAAATAATAATGTCATAGATCATGTGCTGAAAATACTAATGACTTCTTAGGATGACGTTTTTTAATTATCCTAAAATTATGCAATTTCAAATGGAAAATTTCGCTGCGGTAATTTTCTGAAGGAAGTGTCAGCGTCCTCTAACTACTAGACAGGTAAACTCGATTGAATGTGTTCAATGGTTTTGTTATCATTTCACGAATGACATTGACATAATTTATGTAGATATCTTGGGACTTTAAATTGTGTTCGAAGAAATGCCGAATTGTACATTCTATTTACTACTGCGGTGGAAAATCGATAAACGAAATCAAATAAAAATTGAATACACACACACACCTCTTAGTACACTTTTATATTGTAATAGAAAATGATGAGTGATGGGAGGCTTTGGGATTATTCTAGTCCATTTGCCGGAATACTGGCTGCCCCACTAAAGACTAGTACATTGCCATAACATTAAACAACTTTTTAACTGCTATTGGATGATCTACTAATGTGTTGAACAACTATTTCCTCTTTGGCGAGGTGATTCCTCAATGTTCATAAACTCAACAGCTTAGTTTCGTAAATGATGCTACTTTGCTGAATATTATTTGTTATTCTGCAAGGAAAAGTAGGTCAGTAGTAAATTCTGTCATGAGCCAGTTATCGCTTATTTTTGTCCTTGCACTTTTTATTGTTTCACTCACGAAACCCTTTCAAAAAGCTTATTTAAATCATGCCAGCCGACAGCATGTGATATTCATTTTAAGTTCCTACTGAAACTGAAAGGTATTTTTGACAACAAAAAACATCTCACAAAACATTTAGATAGCATTTACGGTCTTGATCCTCGGACGTTCATGTATCTAGTTTAGCAATTCTTACAGCTATCTGAGTTGATGTATCTCAGTTTTCATTGGCTTAAATCGGTCATATGAACAGTTGTTTGAGTTGACGTTTAAGGAGGAATAAACGACAAATCTCGTCATGAAATTCGTGATTGAGTTCTAAGTTGACAGTTCGCATATGTGGATGACGCAGAAAAAGTGACGTTTCGACCAATTTAGTTTTTGAGTTCGGGTTACCTCCTATCCTGATTAACCTAATTGACTTAAGATAGTTAACTAATTTTACACTAAATTATTATATGTGACAGATTTATTTATTTTTCTTGCCTGTTACATTCAATTTGATTGCTAGGTACAAAATAGATTAGAAAGTTTTATGGAACAAATCAAAATAATTTGAATTAATTTTTGAAGAACTGCTATTTTCTTCTATCGAAAACGGCAAAAGAACACTAACAAAAGCTATCAAAGACTCTTACGTCTACATTCACAATGTGCTTATTGTGAACTAACATTAAAACTTTATGTAGTTGAAAGGTCTGTAATTACTCAGAGTTACACGCAAAAGTACTAGTTTTTGTGTTTTATGAGTACAAATTCGGATACTTTTCTTAGTTTGGTTTTATGTACTACTGGATCTGTACTACTGGACCTACCTCTAGTCTGTTTCACGACCTCATGAGAAAAGTCAAACTCAGCCACTTTTTGCTGCTAATTTCATTTGCTTTTCAAAATTAGTTAAAGCTGAAATTATTTTGACGTATTATTGTTTTCATTTGAATACCATACCTCTGAAATAAAAGCAATCTCTAGTCATATTTCTGGCAATGAAAGCCTTTGTTTTATTTGTAATGTTTTTTCTTTCATTCAATTTAAAAAATGTCATTGTAAAAATTATTCCATTACCGAAGAATGCGTAGGAATCTGTTGCCACATGGAATTATAAGCTGGGGTTCTGTTCTGACAGTTTTCACTAGAGTGTGTTATTTCTTCTCTGTTTCTGTTCATAAAATAGGTCTAGGAACTTAATTGTACAAAAAAAACACGTTGAAACAGTCAAAAAGCTGGCATAGAGGTACTTTATAATTTTTGGAGAGCTATCTTCAAGATTGGAACGCTTCGTTGCTTGCTATTGGTTTCACTTTTCAGTGAGATGAATAATTACAAAAAATACCATAGGAGCGCCTTTGGTCATTTGTGACCAAATTTGGTCATTATTTTTTTCTCTTGCTCACATTGGAATTTTTTATTCCATTTTTACGATATGAAAAAAGTAACTCGACTTTAATTTTTATGCAACCTAAAACGCTTTTCTTTTCTCCTGATTGTTTTGTGTTAACAAATATTTCGGAATTAAATTATTTTGGTAATATTTAGGTACAGTTGGTAATTTTTATTTCCAAATTTGGACACAAACTTTATTTTTATCTTGCAAACAATTTGATCTTGACTTTTAACCGCATTTTGTGTGTTTGAAACGATTCTTGGCCCCGTACAGTAAACATCTGTTTCAATTATTTTACTGAAATTATTTAATTATCATTCAAATTGTACTTAGAAAAAATTTGTACTTCCAAATACTTTAATTTCTCGTTTCTCTCTTTTGCAGGCAAACTTCGTCTCGGATTTATTCAACAGATCCCCTGAAAAGGCATACTTGCCAACTACACGACCAGACAGTCATAATATGCCGCCCCAGACGATCACAAATGGGCATTCCTAGACCAGGACCAGTGCACTATAAACAACAACCCAAACAAGGAATATAAATTGCAAGCACCTCAAGTGTCTTCCAAGCTAAACAAAAAAAAAATATACACAAAACGCCCACAGTAATTTTATTTTCCCTTTCCGTAGTCTGCTGTTCAAAATATAATTTTAAAGAAATCTATATACTTATTGTTATTGTGTTAATTCAAAATTATTGTTTCTATGTAATGGAAGAAAAAAACAAAAAAACAAAAAAACCAAACCAACATGTTTGTTTTACAACACATGCGTCACTATAACCGAGTCAAGACAAGAACCTTTAAATTTTAATCCATACAAGCTATTTCTACAACGGGCTGCTCCTTTAGCTTATATTTAATTTAAATTATTATGTTTAGTTCACCTCTATAACGATATTTGTTTAATATATTTATATAGGACTACTTAAAGCATACCTCTTAGATAAGATAATTTATACTGAGTAAAATAAAATATTTAACACAAACTCACACACGTGCTGAAAGCACACCAACCCACAAGTATTTATTGAAAGTTCAAAGGAATTACTTATTAGCAAGAAAGTCTGCGTGCGCAAGCGGCCCAGGCGAATATTGGACTACAGTGATTATATAATGCGCCTTGTTCGTTAGCCTTATATTAGCATTATTTTACTAAGCAATAGATTATAACAAAAAAAAAGTATCGAGTTGTACATAATTGATTGTGATCAGAAATGATTTATTTTATTATACGTCTTACGTGTGGTGGCGGTAGAGGGGGCAGGCAAATTTCAAAGAAATCGATTTGACGAATAATATTTGTTGAAGAAATGTAAATCTTGTTATTTAGCTTAGCCTGCATTTAGTTGATAAGATGTTTTTCGATTCGATTGACAAACACTAGAGTAAGAGAGTCTTTTTTAGATTTTAAGTTTGATTTTGAGCAATTATTTTGTTAGGTATTACCTAACGTTAATAAATAATAAATTTATTTTTTAATTTAGTAATGGTTTTTTTTATTCAATTTGAATTTATTTGACGGAAACGATTACATCGTTTGTACATGGTTTCATTGGGGCCTCCTTGGCTTACTGCAACTGCATATACAGGGTCCGCCAAATATTTTTAAAAATGCTATAAAAAAAACAACTACTGAATATTTTCTCAAATTTCTTTTTTTATTTGAAAGTACAATCCTTCCGGTTAATAATGGAAAATAATTTCATTCAAATAGCTGCCTCGGCTGGCCATGCAGTAGCCTACACGATCGGTCCAATTTGTAAGCACATTATCGATTGTGTGCAGCTGTATTTCACTAATGGCTTCACGAATATTGTCCTTTAAAGCGCCAATTGTCTCTGGCTTGTCGGCGTAACGCTTATCTTTTAAGGCACCCCACAAATAATAGTCCAACGGTGTCAAATCGCAGCTCCGAGGTGGCCAAACGACATCATCTCTGCGGCTGATAATGTGATCTTCAAAAACAAGGCGCAAAAACTCGAGTGTAGCTTCCTTTTTTTTTTTTATAGCATTTTCAAAATAAAAAAAGTTATTTGAAGGACCCTTTAGTTAGGTGCGCATGCCTAGCAATAGGCTAAATCCCGATTACATGGATGGAGACAAATGTGGTATTTCTTCGAAAGCCGGGAAAAGGAGATTAGGTACACCGAGGCAAAGTCCTTCATCCGTTATGTTAAAAACAATGGAAAGGATGGCGGTGGACTATATGAGCCGTCTTTCTTGTTTAGTTCAGAGCAGAACCTGAACTGTTATAAAAAAAGTTCGTGTTTCTTTTTTAACTCAGGCACAACAAGCTCAAATTTGTGTTTATTTTTTCGTTCAGAGCATGATCAGAGCGCGCTCTATGAGCTCAGACAAAATTGACTGAGCAGCCTGAGGAAATAGCTGATTACACATATACAATCATACTTCCAGTCAAATTTGACAGAAAAAAAAAAAAAAAAAAAAAACAGGAAAAACAAAAAAGCATCAGAACACTCTGACCTCGCTCGGTTCAGAGCGCGCTCATAATGCTCGAGCTCGGTTCAGTGCTAAGCTCTGAACTAAAAAGAAAAACGCCTATGGAGAGTTTTGCGCTTAAGATGTACCCTTTAAATATAGTAAACAGCATGCCTACAGGGCAGGCATGTCTACAGAAACAACGCTACATCAAGTAGTACACGTTGCGGTGGAAGAGCCAAATACTAGGGGCATTGGTATGACCACCATAATGGACATTGAAGGTGCCTTCGATAAGATATGCTTTCAAAGTCTGAAACAAGCCTTGGAAAAACTGTGTTAAGCCATTGGTGGTAAATACTCAGACCGGAACCTCAAAACTCAGAGGAAGGGTTGGCAGATGTTGCCCTCAAGGAGGTGTTTTCTCACCTACACTGTCGAATATCACCGTTGACTCTCTTCTCGACAGACTTGAGGCGACTGGCATTCACACAGTGGGATATGCCGACGACATAGCAATAATGGCCAGAGGTAAATTCATAGACGTCACCGCAGATATCATGAGGAATGCACTCAGTGGTTGAACAGTGATGTCTGGTACAAGGGCTCTCCATTAATGCGGGGACAACAGATCTAATAGTCTTCACTAGGTAGAGGAATTTCGGCCCTTAACACTTTTCGGATGGGAACTAACAGCGACCATGAAGGCTAAGTATCGGGGAGTCTATCTAGATACTAGACTTACTTAATACTACCATGTTGAGGAGAAGGTGAGGAAGACTTTCACTACATCAGTGCAAACGTATGCGTGGACAGAGTCAGCATACTGGATGTATACGAGGTATGGTGGGCGAAAGCCTCCCAGAAAACTGTGAGGAAGCACTTGGACAGGGTCCAATGCTTGGCATGTATAGGAGTTACAGGTGCAATACGGACAACACCAACATGCGCGTTGGACTTGATCCTGGGGATATTACCGCTAGACTTATTTATTAAGAAAACAGCGGCCCTAAAGGCACTTCTTTTGCATCGAGATGCTAAATGGCATAATCGTGGTACCATCTATGGACATAGGAAGATCCTGGGACTTGTCAAAAACGAGATTAGGGAGCTGAACATGCCTTTATGGATAGGACAACAAGAGTGAGTATTATGGAAAGGTATCACAAGACTCTGATTGAGAACGGATTACTTCCGGAAAAAAAGAGTGGTGAAATAGTGATTTTCACAGATGGATCCATGATGTATGGCGGAGCGGTTGCCGGTATCTATACTGAAGAGCTGGAACTAGCCCGTCACGTTAGCTTCGGGAAAAACACTTCCGTGTGAGGCTGATATGATTGCATTGCTGCATGCGTTGGACTACTTGCTTGAGAGTCAGGTGGAGGAAAGAAATATCCTTATAGCACTGGACAAGCAGGCCGTGATCAGACGCATGGAACAAGCAAACATTACAGCATCATTGGCACTGAAATGTGCCATCTAAATGAAGTAACACTAACTTGGGTACGAGGGCACATAGGGATCGAAGGCAATGAAAAGGCGGACTCAAAACAGGGGTCATCTGAAAAGTTGCTGGGATCAGGACCATTCTCTTCAATTGGCAGAGGAATTGTTGAACAGCTGATTCATAAATGGATCACGGCAGAGCACCTGAGAATGTGGTCAACAGTGGAACAATTTATACAGGCTAAAATGGCAATTAAGTGGCCGACCTGCTCAACTCAAAGGAGCATGAGTCGAGGAACATTGAAATGGGTGGTGGCTTTGTGTACAGGACATGGTAATTTCGGGTATGACTTAAGGAAGATGGACCTTAGAGAGGTTGATACCTGCAAACTACGCCTGGAGGAATCTGAGATAGCGGCACATATACTGTGTCAATGTCCGGCATTGGCTGGCAGAAGAATGAGGATCTTTAGACATCATTGGGTGGATACTCAGTCGATGAAACAGATCCCACATCAACAGGTGCTAGCATTAACACTAGGAAACGAACCCAGGGAAGAACTCTGGAGAAATCCAGAGAGTGTATCTGGGTAAGATTTATATTGGTATAGAGACGAAAAGAGGCCCGTCAATGGTGGTCTGATTCGAATATCTCTCAAAATATATATATCCCCTCCAAGGAGAACACATCAAGAAGTGTGTCATGTGTGTCGTCCCCTAATAAAATCGAATCATTTCCACGACTGTATTTGACTTGAATTAGTAACGTGAGGCATTAAATTGAAGATGATCCTTCAATTGTTGCGACGATTATCATTTTTTGTTGTTACATGAAGAAGAAGAAGCATTGTCGAGGGCGAAACGATATTGGTCGACCATTTTGTTCTTACGGGATGAGAACCCTGTTTATATTGTATGTATATCTATAAGCATACACATAAATTTAACAATCTCCAATCCATATAATTCAACACCTTCAAACCCTAAGACTATACTTCGTTCAAGCGCTTAATGTTCATCCAAAATGTATGCAAGTATTTTAATTTGATTATTGTCCCACAGTCAGCTCCAAAAAAGTTGAACCAAAAATGTACACATTAATAAAATAGATACATAACAGATACCTACGGACTGAAGAACATCATTTACAACTAGTTTCAGTTACGGTTATAGCATACAAAATAGAAAATCCCCCTTAAGAATTATATGGCTAGACGAACAACAACCTACTGCATCTATGCGTTTGTCACAAGTTGGCCATTTTACTGCACAAAGTTATATTTGAATATATATTGAAGGCGTGTTTTTCAGCACAGAATTACAATAATTTCATTCTGTTTGACGTTCTATAAATTCACCCTACATATTTATCCCACGTGGAAGTAACTTGAAAGCAGCAGCTTATGTTCGGCAATTACTTACGCGGTAAACGCGAAACTAAAAACCGAGACACGTAACATTTTATACGAGTATATGCCACTCAAGCACAAATGTCAGTTTTTTTTACGTATTCGTCTACTTAACTTTACTTTGCTGAGATAGGTGTTCAAATTTGAGAAAAAAACCTATTGTTTGGTCACAAGAGAGCAGAGAGTAGTTTTGTGTGCACGCGTACGCAAAAAATTGAAACATTTATTTTTGAAGCAAACTTTTTGTTTAACGTTCCTTGTTTCAGTGAGATTGGACTGATTTAATTGTAGAATGTAAAGGGTGGTTAAGTTTTATGTGAACCACGCCTAAACATAGTGAAAATGGGCATTTCATTTCACATTTCTCAATTTCAGACTAACTCAATTTGAACCATGGAAAGATACACAATCGAGCAAGGCTTTAAAGTTATTCAGGCTTATTATGAAAATGGGCGTTCAAATCAAAATGCATATCGTGCACTTCGTGATTTTTTCGGTCAATCTAATCGGCACATTTTCACCTCAGTGGATTCGTCAATAAGCAGAATTGCCGCATTTGGGCGAATGATAATCCAAGAGTGATTGTCGAAAAACCAATGCACCCACAAAGAGTGACTGTTTGGTGCGGT
This sequence comes from Cheilosia grossa, assembly GCA_963082955.1. Lineage (NCBI taxonomy): Eukaryota > Metazoa > Arthropoda > Insecta > Diptera > Syrphidae > Cheilosia > Cheilosia grossa. Next base: position 30,758,401 of record OY720148.1, read on the forward strand.
TTATGGGCTGGCGGCATCATCGGGCGTATTCTTTCCAAAATGAGGCCGGTCCGGCAGTTACTGTGAATGGTGTTCTCTATCGTGAGATGATAACGATTTTTTTGTGGCCCAAATTGGAAGATATGGATGTGGACGATATGTGGTTTCAACAGGACGGTGCCACTTGCCACATTGCTAACTAAACAATGGCTCTTTTGCGGGAGAAATTCAAGAGCCGTGTTATCTCACGTCGTGGCGATGTTAATTGGCCGCCACGATCATGCGATTTGACACCGTTGGACTTCTTTCTTTGGGGTATTTGAAAGAAAAGGTGTACGTCGATAAGCCAGCAACAATTCAAGAGCTAAAGGATGAGATAATTCGGCACATTAACGGCATAGAACCTCAATTATACCTCAGCGTCATCGAGACTTTGGACCATCGGATGGAGGTGTGCCGCCGAGGTCGCGGCGGCCATTTGGCCGATATTTTGTTCCATACATAATTGAACCATACCAATTTTATCATAATAAAAAGAAATGACAGTAATTTCCTAAATAATTTTATTCAAAATCAACATCGGCCCTTAAAACTTAACCACCCTTTAGATAAATTTAATAGAAAAAAGTTTATGCCGCATCGTAGAGTAGAAAGAAGTTGTGATTGTAATTTTAGAACTAATTTCAGAGCCGCAAATACGCCTCGAATAGAATGAAAGCTTGGGGCCGGTTAATGTACTCGGATAGTTTCGGGTTTCGGGGGTCCGGTTGACTCAGATAGCTTATAGAAGGTATGTAAATAACAGTGCGTATGTCAGTAAAAGTCGGTTAAACTCTGCGATGCATGCAAAGAACATATACATCTTAGGGAACGTATAGACGTCATTCTTGAAAAATGGTACAAAGCAGATGCTGAATTGAATCAAACTCTTCCTCGCTTCTGCATAAATCGTTATGGACTCAATCCGTCATTTATGGAGAACGACCTGAATGGTACAGAGTCCCGCTATGATGCGGATAGAAGATGTATACATATTTGGTACCAGAATGCTCTTCCACGTTTGCCTAGTTTTATTACGTTCGAGAAGTGGCGCAGTCCTTCCTAGATAAATATGATTAATGGAAGTTGATCGCCTAATCGATTATGCTCTAAAATTTCCACATTGACGTTCATTTGCGACAAAAATCTCTCTAAAGTATATATTTGTTCGTTACCTCTTTGACTAAAAAATACTTTTATACATATTTAATAGAGCTACTTTAAGCGGTTTGGACTTACTTGCTGAGCAGTTAAAGAGGTGGGTACCTTCGAAACGTGTAAAACGCTTGTAGTTCGGTCAATCACAACTATTTTAGTTTCTATGTAAGAAGAAATGAGGGGAATAGATTCCAACGCAAAAATCTACCTGAGGTAAAATCGTCTCATTCCTGAACAGTATAAACCAAAGAGGATCTAAACTAGAGGGCCAACTGAGAGCAGAAACGGTACATTTGCCTACAAGCTGCTTTTCCTGCATAGGAATTCCTAAGTATTAGTGCCTGTACAAATCAAAGGAGCGCCATTGCTGACGCACGCATACTTAGGAAATCCTATGCAGGCAATTAATGTCAATCACGAGGCCATTTTGTAAGTGGGGGCGACTGTGTTCAACATTTTTTGTACCCTTTAGTTACACGGCGTTCACATCGCAGCTCAGTTTAAAAGTTCTTATAGTTTATGAAATTGTTGGAAAAAGGAATTGCTGATATAATTTGTTCAAAATGCCAAATACCATAATATAATCATAGTTTTTTTTTTCAGTATCTAGCAGAAATCTATGTCATGATATTAATCAGAGAAAAATCAACTTATACGGTTCTTCCACTTTTCTTAAAAAGAGATTTTGTAACTTCAAGCTTTTATTGCAGGTATACTTTAAAGAAAAAAATGTTTTTCGTCGATTTTCATTTCGAAGCCATATTGAAACAAAGTAGATATTTTATCAGAGTTTGGGGAAAGCGTTTTTTTACTGTGGGAAAAAAGATATTTTAGTTTTAGCATTATTTTTAATCTGTAAATGGTACGTAAAATGCATATTTGCACATTAACGTATTCAAGTATATTTGTTAAATTGGAAATTTTTTTCCGTTTTCTGGTAAATCCCATGCTAAAAAAAAATCGGTATAGATTTTTAGAAAGTATTGATAATACAACACGCACTTCAATTCAATTCTTTAGGGACTTTCTTATGTGGTATTTGTTTGGGCTTCTTCAGATTTGCCCTCAGATTTCAGATTTCGTGTGCCTAATCAAACATAAAAACGCTCTTGCTCTTTTTTGTGTTGATATTCGTGCGACTTGTAGTCTTCGACACTTTTCTATGCGCTTAACATTCACTGGTTAGATTTTATATTAAAACATTCGAAATTTCCGTCTCAGTTGATTTCTTAATATTTGCACACATCATATAAATTTACGAAAATAGATCCACCCGATGCAATGCCTTTCTTAGCTGTAGAAAAAATGCACGCAAATGTAAACAACCTCCACCAGATGTCAAACTCAAATGCACTTGTATTGGTAAATCTGAAACAAATCTAAGAAAATATATAGATTCGCAAAAGTGCTCTGAAATCTGAAATCTGCTTTTTTTTTGTGCTCTGAAATATCACTTCTTGCACTTGTTTTTGTTAATTAATAATTTAGAGAGGCTTATAAAAATATCAGCGAACATTTCAAAATGCAAAAGCACATTACCTATAGAAATACGGGATCTGAAAATTAACAAAACAATTTAGATTCTTACGTTCGATTGAATACGCAAAATCTGAAATCGGATCAAATTAAACACCACATTATATTATCTATTTGTTAGGAGTTTAATCATATGTACTCGTTTTTACGAATTTACATTCCGAGAATAATATATTTTTTTTTTTTAAAATATGAATAAAGTTTCCATTTTTTCTGTTCCTTAGTAACATCAACACTGTTCACTCTTATTAAACCACCGAATTCCTAATAATATTTTCATTTTGTACAAATACGGTGCTAAAAAACCAAGTTGAAAACACCCACCAAGCGTAATAGAAATTTATGCAATGTTTGCGAATATTTTAAGGAATTCACTTTTGCCCTAGTGAAAACTTGGGTTTAAATTGCATGGAATTAACCTATTTTTGGAACAACTCCCCAAGGTAGCTTCATGAATTTTGTTGTCAAAAATAATGTTCATGTAAAAAAAATTAAAATAACCTGAAATGTGAATGGATGAACATTTTTTGGCGCATAAGATGGATAGAAAACAAGTAAAGCTATCTAAAAAACCTTACTCAACAATTATTCCTTTTACATTTATTGTTATAAATTTATTTACAAATTGTTTGTTATTGTATTTCTCCGACAGGAGAAAAAAGAGCGCGCGAGAGAGGGCTGTCATTCAAAATTTGCGGGGAAAATCGGGTAGGTGTACGGGAGTTGGCCCTCTAGTTTAGATCCTCTTTGGTATAAACAACGTTAGGATGAAGTTTGAACTCCCCCTCCCAATTCTCATTAAACTAAGGTAACACAAACTTGTATGAACTAGCTTGGAAAACGGCTCAGCTTCAAAATATACGAAATTTATTCGATTTTGTGGAGCTTAGGTTATTGGCTGTCAAAAATGTAACTCAACACCAGATCCAACAACAACAGAGGGCGCTGCCAACTTCCCGTAAACGTCAAAATGTAGCGGGGGGATCCATTTTTAATTAGACACTACTTCCAGCGTTATTATGAGATCGTATTTATCGTAAATCTTACGATTTCCGAAGGTTAATACGACGCTCCGATATTTGCCCTTTTCGCCCCAATTTCTACGATTTCGTAAAAAAAATTACGATTTTATCCGATATTTTACAAACATAAATACGATGGGTAAACCGAAAATACGACTCGATAATTAAATTCATGAGGCGAAACCCATTCTTTCACAGATGGGCTGTCTTTTTTGTTCAAAAGTTAAAAAAAAAACAGCGGCACTCCGGGAGTGCCGACAGAAGTGAAAATTTGAACAATTACGTGCGTAATTTTCGAACCGTCAGGAAATAATTTACTGTACAGGAAATACTTTTAAATTTAGTATTTTTTTTCTTCATTATTATAAACTACTACTAAAAAATTATACAACAACTTTCATTTTCCTGTACCTACAGGAAAAATAATGCATATTATTTTACATAAAAAAATTTGCAATATTAAATTTAATTAATTAGTATTCTTTGAAATGAATACCAATGAAACTAAAGAATTTTCATCCACAATTTGTACAACTCTTCCATTGTCATCATTATCATCATCATTTTTATCGTTATATTCCAAAACTGATACTATGGGCTCATGGTTACTTAAATAGGAAACAAACACTTTTGATTCGAATCTATTTAAATATCTTCTAAAGACTGCATCAATTGTAGTGTCATATCTCATTGTTCTAAGATTGCGATCATTGGTCATCATTAAATTAAATTCGTTATTTAAAAATTCAATTAATGGTAGATTTGTTTAAATTTAATTTCTTTTTGTTTTCAAAAATGTTACCCACTCAGAAATGTTAATATCTCACCCCTAAACCCCAACATATTCTAAATTTGAATGTTCCTTATCAATTCTTCCCTTTGAATTCGTTGACTTTTTTCTGTCCACGTTCGCCAGCGAAATAATTTTTCGCCAAAAACAACAAACGAAAACAGACACAATAATCAAGGGAACTAAAATGTCATATTTTATTTCTAAGAATGAATATTTCTCAGTTTATTCCTCTATTTATATGTTGATTACATTAGTTCTTAACCATTTTGCAAAATACATGTTTTCGTGGTGAAATAAAACAACAAATTTAAACCTTCAAAAATTTAGAACTGCATTTATTATGACTTTGCCTTACCAACACATCCCTTTGCAATTAGCCAGCGTCAATTAACGAACATAGGTACTCTTTTTTTTTGCGTTATGTTAACTTGTATTATGTTATTTAATTGTTTATTAATTAAAGCTGAAATATTGATTTAAAACGAATAGGTAATCACGTTTATTTATTTTCTGTTTTTATAGTATTTTCATGATTTTTAAAAACCAGGTACGCTTTGGTTGCTTTAAATTGAAACATTGCAGATTGGTTGATAAATAAAAATGGCTAGGGGATATAAGTTCTCAACTATTTATCATAGGGATGTGCAGTCTAAAATGGTAATAGTATTACATTATTTATAAAAAAAGCCATATTTCAATAGATTTCCAGTTAAGTCAAATAACTTGTTTAAGGTTGGAAACCCCTAAGAGGGCAAAAATATTATTGGAATGAAGGTAAATACTTCTCTTTGCCAGTTTGACCGGTTGGATCTGACAACGGTAACTACATTTTGACAGTTAGCGCTACGTTTATCTATTTCATTTTGTATGAAAATCAAAACCAGCCTGAGAAGTAGCGCAATTTAATGATGTTGTTGAAATGGAGTCCTTAGATAGACGGTCCAGAGGCCATACAGGCACGGTTGCCACTTGAAAATAAAGTTTGTGTCAAAAATTGGAAATAAAAATGACCAACTCTAGCTAAAAATGACCAAAGTAATCTAAGTCCAAAATATTTGTAAGCACAGAACAATCAGACGAAAAGAAATACGCTTTAGGTTGCATAAAAATTGAAGTTCATTTCGTAAAAAATTACCAAATGGAATAAAAAAGGCCCATGTGACCAAGAGAAAAAATAATGACCAAATTTGGTCACAAATGACCAATGTGGCAACCGTGCATGTAGGTACTATGGTTGGGATTTTTCCTGCAATTTAAGGAAAGCAACACACAACTTCATCAATTCCCTTGGCAACCCTATTACACCTGTTTTCATTGCGATCGTCATCGTAGTCGTAATCACCGTACAGTGGGAACAGCAACAAAACCATACATAAAACAACTCCATCTCCGTCCAACTCACTACCAGTGTCAGGCCTAAAACTATCCAGATCCACCTCACACAGCAGCATTGTTCACCTGAGAAGCACTTCACGAATTTCAGTTTTGAGCCAACCGTCGAATACGTCAAACGTGCGCGCTCGCGATCGGAACTTTTCTCTGGTGTTTTGTGTTCTTGTGTCCAACGTTACTCCTTATACTCTCAAAACAATTCGCGTGTGTGTTCTCTCTGCATGTGTTAGTTTTGTGCATTCACTCGTTCCAGGTTCCACGGCCCCCCGCTTACCATCGCTAGCAAAATATTTGTACTATTTATTTACTATACAGCCCACACACACATACACCTCAAAACAAGTGTATAATCATCTCAGATACACACCTTGAAAGGTAAAATAGTAAAAAGATAAATAAAAAATAAAAGAAAAATTGTTAAAAAAAAATAAATATTCTTTACGACGACGTCGACGATGTTTGTGTGAAATTTCTCAAGAAGAAAGTTTGATGTGATCATTTTTCACTCGCCTTGTGTTGTATATATATCAGTTTTGCGTTTTACATAAGAGAAATAAAACCGAATTAACATAAATTTCAACGAAATTCGATTGGGAAAATTTCATTCTTGTGGTGTTAGTGAATGTTGCAGTGAATGCAACACGGATCAAGTGGCACAACAAGTGAACGAAATTCATTAAGGGATTATCCACCATCGAAACCAAATCAAACTCAAAGTGAGTAAACAAATCCAATTTAATGGACAAAAATCGAATTAGATTCGAAAATTATACCAAAACAAGTTCGCTGTACAGCTCTTTCGTTTTGAAGCTCACCACAGCATCCGTATGAGAAGCGACGAAGGAAAAAAAAACACATCAGTGTGCAGCCATATTTGTTTTGTTTTTTTCTTTTTTTTCCACACATTTCTTTTCATGGATTTTCTATAAAATTCCATCGAAATGGAGATTGAGTGTCTGGTTGGCAGTGGTGGAGGCCGCGGCGGCGGCGCTGCGCAAAAAGGCTCCTACTCTAAGTCGGTTCTAAACCTCCGCCGCGATGTAGGTGTAAATAATGGCGCAGATGAGTTTGATACGTTTGCTGCTGGTTTATTTTTATTTTCTGAATAATTCATGTTGTCTGATAGTTATTGGTTTTTTGTGTATTTTTTTTTATTTGGGTAGGTCATAATATACGTATGCGTAAGTGCGTCCTAGTTTTCCGGAAACTGGCCGGTTGATGGTGCGTTTTTTTTATTTTGTTTGTATGCTCTGTCGTTTTTGGGTAGAAAGTTTAAATTCTCGTTTTTCGAGCTATGGAATGTCTTGGTGAGTTATTTTGTTTCTTGCTGGGAGTCGGGAGATCGCATTGAGGGGTGGAGAGAGGGCAAATGTGATAAAACGAAGTATACGACACGAGGATGATCTCGCCATTAAGTTAAAGTCGTTTGTTGGACCACCTTAAGGAAGGTGTATTTTATTTATGTGTCAGGATAGCGTGTGAATGAGGCCTTGGATTTGACCTAAACAGGAAACAGGGTTGGCAATGTCTTTTGATGCGAAGCACTATTTGGACCGCACAAATTGTGTGTCGTGATTTGCGTGTTAGCGGAACTCATTTGTGGATGGCGCACTTTTCTCATTGACAAATAAAAATAAAATGAAATTGGTGCAACAGGGTCTGATAGATACCCTAGGGTTATTTTGTCACAACCATTCGTTTTGTGCGAGTTTTAATTATAGAGCCAAATGGAAGGGACCTTCAATTTTAAGCCGAATCCGAACGGCTGAACTGAGATCTCTTGTAGGTTTTTACCGAGCTCCAGGCTTAACTATATTCAAGGCGGAATATTCACAGAACTATCGACTTGGTTTGAAACAGCTGCCAAATCGTGTCTTGCTGATAAGCCCGCTTTCTCACTGTCTGGGAATGTCATCATATTCAGGGCCTAAGCAGAGCGATATCTTGTGCTGAGCTCCAAAAGTCTTGAACTCCTCACGATAGCATTTCACAAGCTTTGATTTTATTTCTGTGATAGCTTTTCTTTTTTAGATGGTACGGTGTATATAAAGAAACTAGTTCCTTGCGATGGTGTTGCCTCAACCGCAGACTCGCGGCCTGCTCTCATCACGCTCGGGGAAGCTGACTTGGGGACTACGTGGTTAGGGTCTGAAAGTACCTCAATATCTGGTTTTTTATGCGTCAATGGGTTGCGTGTTATGTATAAAATAACATCTCCATTGTCTACTATTCCCCCCTATAGAATTGGCGTTCCAAAAAGGTCTTATAAATTCTAGATTTTGCTGATGCGTCCCCAAAATAAATATATTCTGAACTCTAATTGCTATAAGTCCTACGGTTCGAGTTGTTGTATTTGGCAACATTACTCGCCCTCATTATTCTTTTGGGGTCGATGCGCACGGTAGTCTTTTTGAACTTTTGTAATTTCCCGCTAGCTAAGTGACCATTTTGGTGACCAACCACCACAGGAAATTGACATAGGTCAGTATAGACCCTTCTTTAACAACGTACTTCCAGAGTTTAATTTTTGAAATAGCTTCACAGTGTTTTTCAAAGTTCCTACTGCTATAGCCCTCGCCTAAGCATCTGTCTGAGCATCGATAACACGTGTAACGAGTATTCCAGTCGAAAACCCTTTCCTTTTCAAGGAATTTTAATGAAACAAATGCATTATGGACGAAATCTGAAAGAGAAAAGTGTGTATATAATGATGGGTATTCAGTTTTGAGCTACGATTCAGTTCATATTCTGCAGTTTGTCATGAAAAGAGTGTATCTTAAGCAGAGCTGGGTCCTTATAACGCAAAAAGCTGCGCGGTTCCACGGTCTTGTGATCTTTGTTGAAGACTGAGTCAACTGAGTTAAACTTTGCATACGACTTGTTCCACAAAACAGGAGGACAGAAAGCGATTCAAAGACAAATGCGGTCCCAACCGGACCTAACAGGAAAGCGTATGGTTTCTGGCTCAGGGTGTAAGAAAGCGGACCAACGACGAACGTGGTTTCTATCAGGTCCAACCGTTTGCTTCTAAATGGATCCAAAGGGTAAGCGTGCGGAGTCTGGGATGGGGTACAAACTAGGAGACAGTCGAACGACGTTAATGGCTTCCAAAAAACCAGACAGTCTTTGTTTTGAGAACTTTTAATTTACGCTTTTACTGCTGGGTTTAGTGGTTACAGCAGAAAGTTGATAGGTCAGTTAAACTCTGCATTTAAAACCTTTTTTGGTAACTTATGCGTGCCCTGGCCTACCAAAGAGGTTTATACATCATTCTATTTAGGGACATGTTTGGGGAGCCTCATTTAAAATGATCAGGTTGACGATTAAAGCCCTATCCTCGGATACACCGCCTAATAACACACAGTTCCATTGTAAGAATCCGCAAAGCACGAGAGCCATGTCATCAAATCCACGTTCTGGGGCCGAATTACCGCATTCGTGAGCGAGCCACGCGTCACTGAATTTTGTGGATTTTACAAGCAAAACAATAACAAATTCATCCACGTTTTACTCGATCAAGGAAGCGGTAGTTCAAACCTGGTATTGGACAGAAATTTTTCCTCATTAAGTACGTCTGGATTATCCTGCTGTTATAACCCATGCCAATCATAGGAGACCCTAGCTTAGCGTAAAAGCTGTTCCCACAAACGGTTGGTAAGATTTTCTTTTCATTTTTGTAGGTTAGCTAAAAGTTAAATGCTTTCGCGCCATAATTGAATATAGCTCCCCCGTCCATAAAAATAACTCCCCTGATGCTGTGATGCTCCACCAAAAGTCGCACATCCTTTCGCACGCCATGCGAAACAATGAATGAAAACAAAATGTAACTACGTAAATAACTAAGAAAAACATTTGAAACAAGTTCTCGAAACCATATACAGAAGAGCGCTGAACTTGTTCACCAAATTGCTGAAAGTGTCGGAAGAAATGAAACAGAAGGCTGAAAGCCTATCGAGTTACTTTGCTGTAGGTGTCGATACATTTAACGTTACAAGATACCGCCCAATGAATAATATTATAGCGCCAATATGGCACTCTTGGCATTCAACAAAAGATAATTATTAAATTCAAATCTTCGAAGTGGGTGGTGAATTGTACCATAAATGCGGATGTTGTTAATGTGTAACGCATGCGAATAAAGTGTAAATACAATCGCAACATAACAGAAGCAGCACCTCCCACCGACTCACATTCGACTGTTGTTGCTATTCGGAAATGAATCGCATGGTTCTTCATAAGTACACATAGTCGCGGCCGCAAATTATCCTCTTGAATATTCAAGGAGCATAAAAACGAAAGTTCATTTCTACTTGTTTTGCTATTTGAATACGAATACATTTGCGGCACCACTTTGAAAGAGACGAATTAGAGCTTCACACGCTGAGAAATGAGAGATGTTCGGAAAGAGATTTATTCTGATGCCATCAAGTATATGTTAATCGGAGGTGGCCTACATTTGCATCATTTCATTATAGAAATTGATATTGAATAGGTATGCGGGGAACAATAACAACAACACCAAGAACAAGTATATGTATGCAGATGAGTTGGCTTGAAAGAGGAAATAAATATACAGTGGGAGCAACAAGTTCATATGGAACCGGGTGTTGAACCTGATGCACCTCGCTCAGTAGTCATGCCTACTTACCAGTGAGCGTTGTATTGACACTTACAACTATCACCAGAACTGCTCAAGTGCTCACAACTAAAGTTTAACTTAGCCAACAATAATCCGATGGCTATTCAGTCGGCGCAGCGGACAACTAAACGAGGGGTCCCAGGTTCGGTTCCCGAAACAAACTTAAATTACATCTTAAGGTTTTTTCCACTGCATCACTTCTCGCTAAAGTCTGAAATTGAATAGGTATGCGTGAGTACAACTTCCCAATTCAGCCGTTCGGATCCGGCTTCAAATTTAAGGTACCTTCTTCCATTCGAACCAAAAATTAAAAATTCACACAATACGAATGGTTGTGAGAAGCTAGGATTAGGGTTCCTACGGACGTGTTTTAAAAAAAAAATGTTTCCATCAATGGTTTCGTGAAATATGTTTTGAATTGGCAAGCCGAATGGAAAAAAAAAATCTTGAACGCTTTTCGCTTATTTAAAATCAACCAACTTTCTATTAAAAATTACCAAGTGATACCTTTAATATATAGCTCCTACAAAGTTAGTGGATTAAAAATAGCCGAGTCAGGTTGTTTAAGGAAACTCGGTTAAAAATAACCTTTTATCAATTTTTATCGGTTGTAAATAACAAACTGACTCTTTTGAATTTCACCAGCTGGTTGATATTTATCTAGATACTTGGTTCTTAACAATTGATTTTTAACTGTATGTATTTTACCTATTTATATCGGAACATTTTGTACTGTGCCTGTGGATTCAAAGTTTTCCACTAGACGCTCAATTGTTGATCTGCTAGGACGATTATGACGACCATAAATTGGACGTAGCGCTCTTAACGTTGAGGGCACTGACTCCGAATTTCGGTAGTAAATTTTAATAATTTCGACTCGTTGTTGGCTCGTATAGCTTTCCATCATGAAATGGCAAACCTTACTCAAAAGAAATGTCAAATTCGGCGTCGTTTGCTGTCCCTGTCGCTCTACTTTTGTAGCGTCCCTGTTGAAAAACCCTTTATTTAGCAACGAATACTCGGTGTTTTTCTTAGGAAACTTGGTTTATTTTAGCCCATTTTTTTTACCGAGCAAAAATCGTACTGTTTTAGAGCCAATTTTTGAGCGTGTGGAGTGAAACACTTGCGGTCTAGAGTGGGTGTAGCTTGTCTGGCCTTAGCGGGACTACGGGGCATCCATTTCAAGGCACGTTGGGCTGCCTGGGGTATATGTATTTTCGTTGTTGTTATTGTTGATGCTGTTGTTTTTGTTTGGGTTGTGTTTAGAGCAACTTTTGCTGTGGTTGTAGTTGTAGGTATCATTTATGTTGTTATTGACGTGATTGTTGTTATTTTGTCGATGTTGTTGTAATTGTTGGTGTTGTGAAATAGTGTGGGACAACAACCACACCGGTTGCTATCACTGACCACTGAGTGTGGTGGTGGTGGATATAAGATAAAGATATTTCTTCTTTATTGAAACCACCATCTTTTATTTCAGCCAAATGAGTTTGTTTCTAGTTGTTAAAAGGCCTTCGAAAGACATCCTCTGGTGATGGGTAGGCAAGGTGGCTGGTTGCCGACTTCCTACAAGAAAACGAAGTTCAAACTAAGCGCGATTTTTAGACCACTTCCCAAGAGACCTTAAACAAATGAAGAGACCGAAGTCTTAATCTTCTTGAGACGTTGTTAAATTGTATTTATGAAATCCGAGAGGTCACCCAAGAACGACTTGCCTAATAGGCGGTGTGTAATTTTAGCTACATTCGGCCATCAACAAAGAATGTCAAAAAATTTCCAACACTGATTTGCATTTTCGCAGCTTTTGCAGCAGGTTTAAGGGTAAAAAATGAACGGTCTTTGGTACTCATGTCCACCAGTCTTGCGATGGTTGCAAGTGTTTTGTAAATGGTCTTTCATTAAGGACTTGATAACTTTAAGATTCCGTACCTAGAGGAAAAAACGGAACCTTATTACTTTCGCATTTGTCCGTCTTTCCGACTACTAGACCAATTTTGTACCTAGGTCTATCTCAGAAACTAATTGACGTAGAAGGCAGAAATTTGCACACAACGTCCGGTATAACCTATAGTTAAACGACAAATAGCGACAATGGTAGCGATACATCGCCTGGTTTTAGAGTTATAAGTGATTTGGTAAAAAAAATATTTTCATTCGCATAAAAAGCTGTTTATTTCTTGATTTACAGAAAAATGGATGTATACCTTTTTTGCAGATCATACTCATAGCCATATATGAACCTAAGACTGTTTTGTGCAAAAGTTAATATTTTAAAATATATTTACAAAAAACTGTCGATTACTATATAAAGTACGCTCCTTTTAACCATTTTTCATTCGTTATTGGTGTGTTCTCTTAATCGAATCCAATTGGAATTTTCAATGGCTACGCAACACTAGTCATTCTTATTGGATCTTTTCCAATCGATACTCATTCCCATCCACACATATTGTTGTTTGTTGTGTACTCACAATTTCGAACTCTAAAGAAGTGCGGAACCTTTGGTGCGCGAGTGACACTCGCACTTGGCCGTTTTTTTTTAAATAAAATGTAAAGTTAAAGTTGCGACCACCGACTTGGAATTTCGTTAGTAAATTTTAACTATTTGTAATCGTTGTTTAAATGATATTCGTGTACTTCACCATGACGAAAATGGTGATTTTACTGAATATTTTGACATTGACAGTTCGGAAATCGGCTTAAGGGTGCGTTCACTTTGAAAGTTTGAAGTTTTCAAGTCGCTAATGAAAGACCCCTTACATACTCGTGTGTAAGTCTCATGTTCTAGATTGGTCGCAAAATTTTAAATGCTATTCAACAGATTTCAACCACCTGGTCCTTACCTCTGATGATAGCTACCTTAAAGAGGCATAAAGCAGAAATCTGCTATTTGAATGCCGGTGTCAAGGGTATAGGGGTATAGGAGGCTTACTTTTCGGACAAGTCCACCCAAAAATATTTCCCCTAAAACGGTGCCATTGAAGACTAATGATATTGGAATCCATAAGCCCCGACAAGCAGGGAGTCGCAAATTTCCTTCTTGGCATAACCTGAAGCCACGCATTTCAGCCCTGCGCACATTGTCGACTGTCGTTATAGAAAGTGATGCGGATTTGGCCATTTCCTAAAACACTTAAAACACTAATTAAACTGCTCTCATACTCGTAAATATACGTTAAACGCCTTTTACTTTTGTTTAGCCTAAGATACCTTCAAGCAGTGTCAAATTATGTACAAACGCATTCAAAATGACTTGCACTACGCTTATTTCATCAACAAGTTCTCTGTAGCGGAAAAACAATACGCCAACTTTGTATGTGCATATTTTGCCTGTAGAATTATTACAAACACACATAGGTACCGGGTACCTCTATACCTACTCCAATATGCTCGGCTTTTAGCTCATGTACTTACTTTTGTAATTTATCTCTTGGCTGTCTCTTCGTTGTCATATTTATTTACATTTTTTACTTGTTTGCCTCCCTTTCTGACATCATCGCTTTGACAAACTTGGTAAATAAATACAGAAAGAAAGACAGAAAATGAGCAAAATCAGACAGATGTCGTATTAAACGCCAGCAATTGAAGGTAAATTGTTAACGAAAACGCGCATGCATACAGGTGAAAGGTGTCAAAAATAGTCGTAATGAATTAGACAAAAATTAGTTGCTTTAAAATAATTCAATTAACAAAGCGATTAAGTCTGCCAACACGAAGCCATGTGGTCAACTTATTGTCAGCTTGACTGATGATTGATTGCGTGCAATAAATGACGGATAGCCGCTAGATCGTCGATATGCTCGCTTTTATAACTTCTCAGTGTCAATGTCAAAATTAAAATGTCAACAAATTAAGTGGTTGACTAACAACTAGCAGCTGATGGAGATTTTTTTTTCTCTATCCATCGTGTTTGTATTCTGTCGTTACTTTCATTGATTTCATTTTGTGTTCTAATTAAATTCGTAATTGGCTTGGCTTGGTGTTCGCCACTGTACACTGCGTACTGGTTTTACTAGGTGCACGCTTATATTTTGTTTACGCTTTTCAGTTTTTACTGTGCCAACCTTCCAGCCTCAACAAATTGGCGTTCCGGTCGTTATGCGACTTATTTGAAATTATATTTGCTTATTAAAGTCTATAGTATAATTATTTTGGTATAACGTTACACTAATTTTAGGTACCTACTGGTATTAAAGATATTCCGCGATACTAATAATCATATTTATTGTCCAGGCAACATTTTTCGGACTCACAATGGCGATCATTTCCATTCGAAATTGCATATTGTGACCTACAAAATATTGAGTGTGGTGAAAGAAAAAGAGATCATTAGTAAGGTCCATTGTTTACGAGATGTTGTTATATGTAAAGTCCTAGATTGTAAACTCTTGATATTAAAACTAACTTGTTGCAATCATATTTTTAATTAATAAATTTTTTTGCTATTTAATTCCTACAATTCTCATATGTACACTCAATATTTGACTACACTTATGCAGTTGTCAGCAAAGAGGAGGAACTTAAGCAAAAGTCTCATACAAAAAAAGTATAAGAACCTATAACTTTAGTGGCATAATCCGTGAAACCCTTTCAGCTTTGATACAGCAATACGCAGTGGATATTTAATAAGGCGGTCACCACCAAAAGCAATGCGAAGCTGCAAGGCAACTTAAAGGTCGAAAAGCCAAGCCACAGGGCTCATTGTGAGTCATTGTAAGATGCACAAACGAGAGGATGCTGGAACGTGGCGACTAGTACGGATTTGACTGTATTAAAGTAGATTCGGACGGGGAAGGCATCATGATCGTTTAGAAACGAAGACTTTTGATCGTTTCGCTTTTCAGAATCCGGCCGACTATATTTTGAAAGCAAATGCTTCCTTTAGCTGCAAAATAATACGCAGTGGTTTTATTTAGAACTTACCTTTAAATAACCCCATAGAAAAAAATATGCTTCAGTCAAATTCGGAGCACGTGGAACCCAGACGAATTTAGTTTGGAAAACCCTACTATTGCGGAAAATGCGTTCCTTAGTAGTGGCCGTGGCCTTATGGGACAGTACCTATGCGCAGAATCATTCACCTGTCTTCTCAGTTCTTTAGCTCTTGCCAAATTGCATTTTTACTTTCGAGTGGACTAAAGTATAGTCTTAAATGTTACGATACCATTCCTGAAGGCTATTTGAAGGTTCCGTACTCTTATATAACTGTAGTCGGGTATTTTGTTGAATCACATAACCCTTTTATATAAAGAGGTAATGTTTGTTTATAAGAGGTAATCTCCGGAACAACTGAACCGATTTAAAAAATTCTTTCACTAATAGAAAGATAGAGTATTGCGATAGGCTGCTTAATTTTTTTGATTTTCCATTTTTAATATCTTAATTTCTTGCACTACGTGAATGAGACACGGCGAAGCTGCTTAGGTCCCATACGTAAAATGCAACCGAAAAAGATGGAACAGTGTGAAAATAATTTTGTTTTGCGTCTAGGCGCAAACAAATCAACCACCGCTGATTAGACTCCATCAGAAAAAATATTCCTGACAGATGGAACAGTATAGAAATGAAATATTTAAGTGGAATGATTTGGTTTTTCGTTGTGGAATTGACTGCCTGACTTGATCGGAAAAAGTTTTTCGTATGGAAAATTTAAAAAAAATATTTTTTTCTAGAAAATTCAAAGATTATTTATTTATTTTTTTCTTGATAAACTAACTTTATAATTCATCAACATTTAAGGACCAAGATTGAGTTCAACCATTAGGTTAAAGTCGTCAAAAAAAACAAAAGAAACATTTTGACGGTTTCGTTTTACGCATGACTATAACTAGGGCCCCACGTGATAAAAGCTATTCCTATCCATCCACTTTCATCCACCCTATATAATTTATGTAGTTTCAGTAATAAATATTTAACCCATTGCGGTTCACACGCTCAACCAATCTTAACAAGTGATCAAGTGTCAATAAAAAGAGTTTTCAGGGTAGCTAATTTTTGCATTAAAAATTGAAAAACTTTAATTTTTCTGCATTAAATTTCAACTAAGTAGCTATAGCGGCCGAAGAGTTACAGTCATAAGAGTAGTGAATACATGACTCTTCAGTCTTTAGGGCTGACGGTCTATCCAATAGCTGGCGCTGTTGTCGATCGCCAAAACTACACAACCGATTTCAATGAAATTATGTAAATGGGTAATGTTGGTTCCAGTTTTAAGGATAAGATAGTTTTATGCCCGATAGGTCCAAACGAATGGCTTGGGCAAAACCGGGTTGGTACATCTATAAAATAAAAGAGACAGACGTCCGTGTGTGCACTCATAACTCGAGAGTGGAGATCGTTCGATAATTAGGATTTTGGGCTGGGTAGATTCGTATTGGACCAAGGAAGGTACTTTTTGGTCGTGAAAATAAAAGGGATGAGATTGGGGATAGAACTTTGTATCTTTGTAAAGAAAAAAATATGGCCTAGCATTACTTATTCTGATCATCAAAACTGAAAAACGGATATCATCTAAACCTAGACCCCAGGTTTTCCAAGGTTTTTTTCTGCAAAATATTTCTGACAATCTCAATAAAGAACATAGATTATATTTTTACTCGTACTTTAAATCAACAGCCGTTGGTAATGCACTTAGGGCCATTTTATTCACTATCGTTCAACTTGCCGATAACTCCGAAGAGAGAGTTGAGCGGCAAGTTGAAAATTTCTTTTATTCACTACTTAAATTCTCAACTCCTCAGTTGAAATTGAAAAGTTGGACTACTGGCTGTTTCATAAATATCCCTGGGATATTTGTGACAGATGACACCAAATATGTCAGTTTTTGGATTTGAATTTCGACCGTCACTTTTGTCATAGACAGAGCATAATTTATGATTTTCGCTCTTGCGAAAAAGTCACTAGCGGTTTGCAGAAGTTCCCGCAAGATTTGCAACTGCTTTGGACACTCGTTTCAACAAAAAATGTACTCCAATTGAACTGATCCAAGTCCATAGCAGCGTAGCATCGATTAATAACTGGGTTATTGGTCGGAATTCACTTGATCTTTGTTATTGGTCGTAATTTACGCGATCTTATAAAGAAGAAGACATCGAAACTCAAAAACTATATGCAATAAATTCCAGCTCTTTCACGGTATACAATATCTTTTCCAGACGCACGGCAACTAATTCATTATAAGATGAAGCTCCATCATTATCTTCCGAAAATGAGAGATGAAGTCGCGGCCGTCCCATTTTTCGAGTCCAACACGTTGTAGCATCTTGTATTGTCGTCTTTCACAGGCCAAATTGCGCTCGTCTTCTTCGCTGCCCGAATCAGACGATGGCCAATCTTCCCAGAAATTATATCAACGATACATCGTTTAAGTTTTAAAGATTAATATTTGATTATTTTCGCCACTTGATTTGAAGTTTGGACAGTCAAAAACAGAAATGAGAAAAAAAAAAGATCTGACATTTGACGTAAAAGTGCCAAGTTTAATCTACAACTTCAGTATATCCAAAGTTGAGCGAGTCAACTTTGAGTAAATAAAAGTAAATTCTCAAGCTGAAAATAAAAATCCGAAAGTTGTGTTCAACTTCGAGTGAATAAAACGGGCCTTAGTGAACTCCACAAAAATCAATAATGAAAAAACACCCAACTAATCAATTTGAATTGTTTACAAATGTATTGCCATAAACACAAGAAATTTTACATGCATTTCGTTATCTTTATATATGTCATCCATTCAAGATGCATTTATGGTTAGCCATTAAAAAAAAATGTCTTGTTTAAAGAGATAAAATGCAGATCGTTTACTGTTCTTTTTCCCACTTTCCAAATTTTTATTAAAGAATTTAGTTTTCTCCTAATTTGTCCGCACTCTTGAATGCACGAAATATGTTAAATTGTACTCAGCCAACAATTCAATTCACATGCTGCGACTGTCGCTGTAAAACATTCACTTTTGGCTCAAATATTTCATTGTCGCTTTCATTTCAGTGCTGCCGTGCATATTTAATCGACTTTCGATTTTTGTTCTCTTCGGGTTGGTTTTTTTTTTTTTTTTTTTTTTTTTCTGTTTAGAAACGATTTATTTCCTAATAAGCTCATTCATAGCTCACCTATGACTGGAATTGATTTAGTCACGTTCTTATCGTTGACAATGGGCTGAGTTGGATGTTGATTGGGAGAATTTCAATCCCAGAAGATAGACATTAAATTGTATATTACTAGGACGTCCGCATATTTAAAGAAGCATACGTATTTAGTATTCAGTTTTAATACCTACAATTCGTCATCTGGAAGATACTAATTAACATATTGTTGACCCAGTTTTAAATCAAAAGAGATGTCAAATTAATTTCGAATTAGTCTTCACAGAGTTTTAGAAATGACGTGGATGACTGAAACAACTTTATGGAATAAATGTATGACATTTATGTGAATTGTGCAGACTTTAATATCTGAACCAATACTTGTTTATATAAATCTTTTGATATGCTACATCAAATGGTTAAGTTGAGTGTTTTTTAAATGAAAAGAGCCGAGATGGAATAGAACGGTAAGCCCTCTATAGATCTTCTGGTTGTAAATACATCCGTCATAGCTCGGGAAGAATTTTTATGGTGAAACTTAAAGCCTTTGCATGATACTCTTGGTTATGAAGTTAAGAGCTCAGTTGTCCCTGTTTTTGTATAAGATCTACCCCTATGATTCAATTTCTGATTTCAAGTTATTTTTTATCTGACAGAGGAGAAGACAGGACAAACTGGTATTTATTATAGGGGGATTAGTGGTATTTTAAAGTATCTGATGCTAGTGCTATAGGTTAAACAAAAACCAAACGAAAAAAGCTCTTGCTATCATTTTGGCTCTGAATGGCCCAGGCTTTTGTTGACAGCAACAGAAAATTTGGACAATTTAGTCACACCTTTTGCGTATGAAAACAAAAGAGTTGCACTGCGAACTGGGTTTTTTATCATTATAATAGTGATAGAGAGGATTTAGTAAACCCCAAGTAGAAATTTGTGACTATTGTCCAAATTCACATTGAATTATTACATTCACAACACGGTATATTTGACTCAGTCTTATGTCGATAAGCTCCATTCCAATAAGAGGGTAACTATTTGACAGTTTTGTTACCAGTACGTGTCTCAAAGATACAAAAATGTCCTTTACTGT
The DNA here is from genome assembly GCA_963082955.1 of Cheilosia grossa. Classification (NCBI taxonomy): domain Eukaryota; kingdom Metazoa; phylum Arthropoda; class Insecta; order Diptera; family Syrphidae; genus Cheilosia; species Cheilosia grossa. The sequence goes on from OY720148.1 coordinate 30,778,127, forward strand.
AACATTTGAAAGCACACAAAAACTGTGAGGTTGCAGTTGAATGTTACTACTGAACAGCTACGCGAATCGACTGCGCCACAGTCTAAATTGTGACCACCGAATGCGGACCATAATATATTGGCGCTTTTTTTCTGCAAACAATCTTCACACATTCCACAAACTAATGTCTGCTGTAGGTGTACACAGAAGAAGAAATGACAGCATTTATACTCACTACGCATGCCCCGTTTAATGCAGGCGTGCAGCGTGCACAAATAATTTACGGGCACTATCTAACTTGTTTCCTCTTTCTTTCTCCTTTTTTTTGTAGTTTCCGTAAATGTTTCTTACATATTTCATATAATGTTTTAAAATAGTGATTATGTTTGTTCTTTTTTCACCGTTTGTTGTTTATTAAAGAAAACACAACTATTATTTATCATACATTCGTTATATTTATTTGTTAAATCTTTTGTATTATATAAACACTTAAATTAAACAAAAAAATACCCCACAGCAATTGTACATCAACTTGTCTAATGGTCCATTCACCTCTAGTCCTTATAAGGCTACATAACTATACCTCCTTATTTTATTCCTAACCTTTGTTTCTATAATTGTATTAAAGCATCATCCCTGGAATAAAATATAATAAACAATAAAAAATACAACAAAAAGGTAGCGAACTAAGCGTAAAAGGGCATATAGGGTGGCATAAAAAAAAAACATCGTGAATAGTTAAATGATGAACAATGAAATTATCTAAAAAGAATCGACTTCATTATCTTAAAATAAGTATGGGTATACACATGTATTAATTTCCATTTTAAGAAGTGTATTGAAAATTGTTTGCCGTTGTAGTGCAACATCGAACAAACTTTTAATTGTACTTGTACTATGTGCGCTGCGCTGCTTTCCGACTATCCGACCTTTCAATATTTTAGTAGGACAAAAATGAGAATCCTTTTTGATTTTGCTACATAGAACTGCAGCAGATAAAATTGGAAAGAATTAGTCAAGTGCGAAATAATTAAATTTGATTGCTACTATATCGAACGCAAAGTATGTCGCCCTGAAGTCTGTCAGTTCTTCTCATTGAAAATTATATATCTTTTGGTGAACGAAGTGTGAAAATATAAAACTATTTTTTGTTTATTGTTAAAAATGAGTGAACTCAATTCTTTTGAATACCAAATTCATTTGTGTTTACCTATATCACTATGAGCAAGTGAATGACAGCAAGTGAAATGACAGCGCAACTCAGCACTGAATTCTTGCCCCGACAAATTAACTGGGGCCAGTTCGCGGCACAACTAGGGCGCCCTAGAAGTCATGTCAAACATAGGTTTTCAGTACCAGGGCGAGTTCACTGCTATATCGAACACATTAGGGTTAAGCCAGTGCACACATGTGCACACTAGGGCCCACGTCAAACAAACCTTATAGTTCCTGGGAAAATAAAAGAAGCTTCGAAATAAAACTGAATATTATAAATACTGAATATTTCTTGAGCGCGTGAGTTTTTGCCACTACAACTTTTTGATATTTGTGGTAAAACTGATTTTCGTTTGAATATTTTTCACTCGGTTACGAAGATATCCAATCATTAAAATCGCATAAGAATGCTGGATTTCCATTTTCATGACAATTTGTTCGTTTAGGTCAAAGTTCCATCCTGCACTGGCAACAGTACGCACTTTGATAGATTATGCACACTGTTATTGTTACGGAAACATATCTGAAGTGTAGGAATAGCGCTTGAACTATAACCAACAATTTCTACTTGGTACTGCCCTCCATTGTGCCAGTTTACACACTAGAACCATTTTATTTCACTGATAAGCAGACCTTGACGCACCGCTATTGCCGATCAAAAAAAAAATTGTTTTCTTCATTTCTGTGTTTATGGAAACATAAAGAGTTTTCCAACCTAACTGACATTCTAGTAACAAGCAACATTAAAACAGCATCAAACGCGTTGAAGAAGATTGCAATCGACATCCAACATTGACACCACTGCAGCTTATTATTATTATTATTATTTATTCGTACATAGAATCTTTTACTTTGGACTTAAATGAAGTTAAAGTCTATATAATTAAAATTTAAATAGTTTAAGTTTAAACAATAATTTATTTAATGGCTGTGCTAGTTATAATTAAAAATTAAATTAAAGAAAACTATGCAAGTTAAAAATGAAGCATGTTTTAGAAAAAGAAATAGAGAACATAAAAAGAATATAAACACGAAAAGAAAGATAATAGAAAAGGAAAAGATACAAACAAAAATGCATTTAGGTGGCTAATGTCAGATATCTAAATAAAACTCAATTGACTTATTTCCGCGAAGTTTTCTGACATCCAAGGGAGGAGTGTTCCATTCTCTGACAACATAAACAAGATATTGGTTCTCAGAGTTTCTGCATGTAAACTTTGGTTGAATAAAAAAAAAGAACGAGTTGAAGTTGGGAACCGAAGTTTTTCGAACTGATAATGAGGTTCCTTACAAATCAAAATGTGGTTTAGTGTTTTTAGGGCACAAAACTTGAAATAGGTGTGCAGGCAAATCGCGTAATGTCGTTGAAGGCTACTGTGAGATTTCTGCGTGATTCTGAGTTATGACAGCAGAATATCGGACATCCATAGGTAGCGATTGGCAATATTAAGCTTTTTGCTAACCTAAGCCTTATTTGCTGAGGAACAAAGTGCTTTGTTAATGACAGAGTTCGGAAACATCCGTATATTTTGCCAATAACTATTTGAATATGTTGGCCTATGTTTTTCTCGCTTTTTCAACATATTCTAAAACAGTGTCACCTAAATATAAAGCTTACTTTTTCTTAGTCTTGTAGAGTAGCCATTAAAGTCAGGTCCTCGTAGAAGATTAAGATAGATTTAAATTGTGCTAAATGCACCAAGGAATAAAGGAAAACATTAAAAAAAGAACTGTTGCAGAGGGCAACTGCGTACAGCCTTTGAAAATTCTCTCTTTGGGAGCTCCTCGCATCGGGGAACTATAATTAAGGGTCCTTTGTACTCTCTCAGCCCTGGCAAGACTATCTAACTTCGAGCACTTCTTTCAGTCCAGTTCCGGTTATCAATTTGAGACGAAATAGTCGCTTTATTCTTTGCTAACCTCACATTAACGATTCGTTGGGGAAAGTTTCGCATAGGGTCGTATATGAACCTGTTGTAAATGCTTTGAATCTTTTCAGATTGGAATTTAAAAGCAGTTTCTTCGCCTGTTTTAGAACCTGCTATCGTTCCGAAACATTGCAACTCCTCCAGTTTTCTGATGTATTTTTGTTGTGCGTGCAACGACTCAAACCCTTGTCGATCGAACTAGAAAGGCACCTCTGTTCCGGGCAATACTACAAAGTGGATTTAACAATTCGTTCCCAAAGTGATCGACGGCAACCTCTCTTCCTTTTGTGGATTAGGTCTACACAGCTCAGGTCCAAGTCTGCTGAGTGCGTACTACTAAGCGTTAAGGCAATCTGATTGTCAGCCGTCCTTTTATGCTGTCATTTGTTGTATTATGTTTGTCGCCGTTTACCCTTGTCGGAAATATGCCCAGTAGGTAAAACATTGAAGCACATTCCATTTGGCAATATTTCGGAACAGAAGCTGCTTTGAAAAGATGCAACGAACTCTTCGTGTTAACACACGCTCTTATTTAAACCGAATGCATCTGGCATTCCGATATCCCCCGTACCTTCGCAGTCAAGGACGCTCCTTAATTCGGTTACGATCGCAACATGAGATCATTTTTGGAGCAGTGTGCCTGAATTTGAAATGCTTACTCAGTCTTTATACCATTAGGCTGCGCTTGCAATGTTAAAAAGTCAACACCCGCTGACCTTGGTTAAGAACTTGTCTGCCTCGCTACTTGATCAATCAGTGTTTGTTTTGAGTGGTCAGTGACCAGTGAGTGATTTTTACACTTCGCAGTCCAAATGCACAAACTGTGCCACATGACTCAGACTTGCTGTTCCTAGTACCGAATTCAAGGTGTGGATTTTCTAGAACTCGTGCATATGACGTAACAATGCCACTTCGAACTGTATATTAGCTAATTTTAATTTCCGACATTCACTCTCGTCGACATGATTACTACACCGCCCAACCTCCAGCTAAATGACTCATTTCCCCTATCTGGACAGTTTTGTTGAACAAACCTTTCGAGCAACTTCTCGCCTTAAACTACACCTACTTCCGTTGCTCACCGTCTCAAACTGATGGTGTCATCATACGTCATGTCCATCTTTATCTGCCGACCCATCTACAGATGCATAGATACGACTATACGCACTATCCGCCGTGCCGTTGGTGTTTTGTGTTTTCCATTTTTCACCATTTTCAGCTGAGTAGCACAACACTTAAGGTTGTACCCCATGCCAAAGTGACAGACATTGATCAAGTGCTAAAAATCACTTTCTTCGCTCGCTGTCTCGGCGCGCCGAAGCGGTAGCGCGAAGTTAACAAATGAAATTGTTGAGGAAAACAATTTAGAAAAACAAAAATTTTCCTGCACATGGATTTTCTTTTTGTTTGCCGCTTCTCTTCGTTGCAAGTGCATCGACCGTAACCACTTTCTTGCATGTGTCACTGGCTGCAGCTATAAGTACAGTGTACAGGTACAGGTAGCCAACCAAGCGGCGACGACGCGGACGCAGTGCAACCAACTTCAGTCATAATATGGCCAAAACGTATAATTTCACGTGCAACTCGAAAACAAATTGCAAATTATATTCCATTTGACATATATGCGTTGGTTGGTCAAGAAGCCGAAAGACTTTCTACGGTTTTTCTTTTTTGTTTTTGTTGTCTATTGTGTTTGGCTGCGATATCATTAAGGATTTCCAAGGAGATGGGTGCTCGCGGTGTGAAGAAATTCATCTGCCCGTGTGGTTGTGCGGTACACGCGAGTCAAAATCGAGCCCGTAGAGGTTTCTTTTATTGAGGATGGGATGACGTTTGGAATTTCCCCAGATGTGGACTGCTTTTGGTGGATTTATGAGCAGAGACATTCACCCGTGTTTCGAGAAAGTCAACGAGTTGAGGTTAGGATTTTTTGAATCAGACTTTTTAATAGTGTGGCTGTGTTTATTGAGGGCTATAAGAAAATCCCAAGGTTGCAACTGTTTGTGATTTGATTTTGGAAATAGCTTAAGGAAAGTCTGCGATTCGGGAGCTCAGACTTTGACAGAAGCAGAGGCTGGAAAACTCAAATGGACCAAGTTTGGAAGAAAAAAACTATGGGGAGTCTACGACTCGGAAATAAAAATAACTTCTCACGCTTGGATCCCTATTCCGCAATTGAAAACAGAGATCTAAGGGCGCATAGTTGCAGGATTGTATTGGAGTAATCTAGCTCAAGTCATGTGCAGTTAACGTTCAAATTACATTGCCTGGCGGGAATAGGACTGACGTTCCATATCAAGTTTTGGCTTAGGTTCACTTGAGATATCATCGTGTGGTTGGCTCTTAAGGCCCTCTCTGAGATGTATATTTATTGAAGTATGTAAAGGGTTTTCCAATAAGAGGCATTATTTTGGTATTCAAAGAAAAATGCCATTTTTTGAGATAAATGATCGGATGTTTATTTCATAATAAAGAGGAAGGTATGCCGTTAATAATGAAAAACAACATCAGCCAAATGCCCACCACGAGCACGCATACAGGACCATATCCTTTTCATTAAATTTTCCAAAACCAAATCGCAAAGTGGCTGCCCTTTGTCCTCGATAGCCTCACGAATTTTATCTTTGAGGTCTTGAATCGACGCTGGGCTGTTAGCGTAGACCTTACCTTTCACGTGGCCCCAAAGGAAGAAGTCGCAAGGTGTTAAATCCCAGAATTCGGTGGCCAATTGTGATCACCTCTTCGAAAGAAGAGAAGAGTCCGGAAACTTTTCCCGTAAAAGATCAATGCTTTCGTTGCTTGTGTGGCACGTAGCGCCGTCTTGTTGCGAGTAAACGTTGTCCAGATCAATACCATCCAACTCCGACCATAAAATACGGTGTAATGACGTCTGTGGAATGCCCAATTCCAAAGAACGACGAGGAATGGACAAACCTGGGTTTTCTTCAACACTTTGGGCTACAGCAGCAATATTCTCAGTTGTTCTTGAGCGACGTGCACGGGTTTTATTCTTCACTCACTAACTTGTCCCAACAGCTCGAATTTCAATTTCTGTATTGCGGTCCAACAAGGTGCTTCACGACGACCAAAAAATGCTTTAGTGTTGCGAACTGTGACTGCAAGATTTTCACCATTTTTTTAGTGAATTTTAATAATTTCAATGCGTTGTTGAAGCGTGCATCGTTCCATTTTTAGTAATGGCGTAGTCAAATGTCAAAGAATAAAAGCTTTATAAATGACAGCTACCGAAATAGCGGGTCATTCACAATAACACCTCTTATTGGAAAACCCTGTATATATGGGCGAAGTAAAGGGGAATTTTTGGTAGAGGTACAGACCTTTAAAACGAAATTAGTTACATACAATTTGAAAATATGATTTGATGCAATTACCAGCTATTTATGCACAATTTAAGGAATAGAAGCGACGCAGCTGGATTGCATGAAGAGCTATCTGGAAGTCTAATGGTGGACTATTTTTTATGGTAGCTCGAAAGGGTATCTTAAGTCGATAAGAGACGTAAGTCTACTCATGATGAAATGAAAAACTAAGACAAAAACAAATCAGCTGTCGAAGTGGTTCTTTTTAAAAGAAGTATTTGGAATTAAAAACCTTTCAATAAACACAAAAATTGTGCTGCTCGGCAAATGCAATTAGGCGCAAAATATGCAAAAGCTTGTGACAGTAGTGGAAAAAGTAGATAAACTGGCCGATTAGGAATGTCTTCAAAAAGTACGCGCACCAGCGGTTGCTATCTAAAGACGATAGTAGACTCAAACAAAATACTGCGCGTCTATAACTATGATGCTATATAGAGCCAAGATAGAACCACTACTTTTGAATGATGTATTCCGCCTTACGCATACCCCACTACGACTGAGAGCTAAGTTATTGGGCTTGCAAATGACATCGAAATAGAAAAAAAAAACAACAGCTGTCGTTTTTAATTGGATGTATGGGAGAGTTCAAGGAATCACCTACCGACACCGATTGCTGCGTTTGGATCAATCTTGAGAAAACGGACTGAACTTGCATATGGGAATAATGTCAAATATTTCTTACCTACTTACTTAGGTGCCGCTACAGTCCGGGGTGGACCTGGGTCTCAACCTATTCACCTCTCCAGTTTGGCTAACTGCATCCAGATGTAATGTTGTTGTTGGAGCTGTGTATTTTCACAAGCAGTAATCGGGTTCTGTTAAAAATGAGGTTTTCTTGTGTACAGACACGGTCTTCCTCTACTGCGTTGTCCCACCGGGTTGGAATCGAAGACTCTTTGGGGCGTAGCGTTGGTGTGCTTTCGCTCTACATCTTAGGCGACTGATGCGTATTTTTCTGACTAGGTCGATGTCGCTGTAAGGCTCGTAGAGTTTGCTGTTAATTCCCCTCCAGAGCCCGTCAACGCAAACGGAACCAAAAATCAAACGAAGAATTTTGCGTTAGAAACGATCAAGAGATCTTCATCGGATTTTGCCATGCTTTGGCACCATAAAGCAGGACTGGCCTGGATGAGGTTCTTATATAGAGTCTCCTTAGTATTTCTCGACAACGCCTTACCAATCAGTTGCCCTCTTAGGCCGAAGCAACACCGGTCGGCAAGTTTGATTCTCCGCTTGATTTCTGAGGTGGTGCCATTTTCAGAATTAATAGCGGAGCCGACGTAGTAAGAATCCCGAACTTGTCAAAGTTATAGCTGTCTATCGTGATGTTCTATCTGATTCGTCAATGTTGTGTGTCCCTTCGTGTTGACAGCATATATTTTGTTTTGCCCTCATTCACCACCGAGCCCATTTTTGCCGCTTCCGTACTGATACTTGCAAACGCACCAGTGACAGCTCTGCCAATGATGTCGATGTCGTCAGCGTATGCAAGTATAGTTGCACAGACTTCTGGAAAATTGCCTCTGGTGTTGGCTTGAGAGTTTCGCACAGTCTTCTCAGAATGATGTTGAAAAAAGCACATGACAGCGCGTCACCTTGTCTAAATCGTTTTTTGACATAAAAGGTCTCGGTGAGATTGTTCCCGACATTTATGGAGCAGCGAGCGTTCTCCATCGTCATTCTGCACAAACTAGACATGGCTCTGTATAGCTCGTTTCTATAAATGATGTCATATGCGGCCTTAAAATCGATCAACAGGTGGTGTGCATCGACTTGGATTTCTTGGGTTTTTATCGGGGATCGGCCGTAGTGTGAATAGTTGGTCGGTTGTGGACTAACCGGCCTAAAACCGCACTGATAGGATCCAATCAGTTCGTTGACTGTTTCAGGCGTTCACACAGAACGGCAGATAGGATTTTATATGCGATGTTAAGGAGGCAGATGTCTCTTTAGTTGGCGCAGTTTAGAGGGTCTCCTTTCTTGTGGATCGGGCAAACAATGCTGAGGCTCCATTCATCAGGTATGCTTTCCTCTATCCAAATCTTGGAGACGAGTTGGTGTATGCACTCTATCAAGTCATATCCGGCTGTCTTTAAAAGCTCGGCATGTAAGCCGTCTAGTCTGGCAGGGGTTGATGAAACCAAGCACATCAGTTGCGGCGTTTCTGATTACTTCTTGGCATCGATGCCACTGGTCTTCAGCACTTAATGCTGGCCGTACAGGACTTCACGAGAGGTTGACTGATACACGATCGGCAAAATGTCAAATATTGAACACTGAAAATCGGTGACATTGTGTTGGTCACTCAGTCCGAACAGCGAGTGACCTCTGATCACACTGTAATTAAAATTTGTCACTTGATCGTGACATCTAAGCTATGTCACTTGCATCAAGCGCTGTGACAGCTCGCGTGACCGGACTTGTAGTGACAAATTTAGGAAATGTAATTACGTCATTATGACGTAGGCATGTACAAATTTGCCACGAAAAATGACACGTGTAATCGTAGCTTTACAGAACATGGGGAAGGATCGGTCTTGAATGCCTAATATAGTCTTATAGATCTTCCTCTTTCAAGACTTCCAATCTCTTACGGTAATCTACTGTATAATTTCCAGACCAGACAGTCTTCCATAAGTTAGACCATACAAAATGTTGTCTCATAATCGAAAAGGTGAAAGTAGAGCACATCTGGAATGACAACAATTACCCGCTCGAAAAAGATAATTACGCTGAGAGAGATAGAAAGATCTACCTTCCTCGGCTATTACCTAACTTACTCGAAGCTGAAGTCACAAATCTGTATACACAGCAACAGAACATTACTTTGGAGCACTCTTGTTTTATGTGGGTACCTACCGTATTGCAAGTACTGATACTTGCAAACGCACCAGTGACAGCTCTGCCAATGATGTCGATGTCGTCAGCGTATGCAAGTATAGTTGCACAGACTTCTGGAAAATTGCCTCTGGTGTTGGCTTGAGAGTTTCGCACAGTCTTCTCAGAATGATGTTGAAAAAAGCACATGACAGCGCGTCACCTTGTCTAAATCGTTTTTTGACATAAAAGGTCTCGGTGAGATTGTTCCCGACATTTATGGAGCAGCGAGCGTTCTCCATCGTCATTCTGCACAAACTAGACATGGCTCTGTATAGCTCGTTTCTATAAATGATGTCATATGCGGCCTTAAAATCGATCAACAGGTGGTGTGCATCGACTTGGATTTCTTGGGTTTTTATCGGGGATCGGGCGTAGTGTGAATAGTTGGTCGGTTGTGGACTAACCGGCCTAAAACCGCACTGATAGGATCCAATCAGTTCGTTGACTGTTTCAGGCGTTCACACAGAACGGCAGATAGGATTTTATATGCGATGTTAAGGAGGCAGATGTCTCTTTAGTTGGCGCAGTTTAGAGGGTCTCCTTTCTTGTGGATCGGGCAAACAATGCTGAGGCTCCATTCATCAGGTATGCTTTCCTCTATCCAAATCTTGGAGACGAGTTGGTGTATGCACTCTATCAAGTCATATCCGGCTGTCTTTAAAAGCTCGGCATGTAAGCCGTCTAGTCTGGCAGGGGTTGATGAAACCAAGCACATCAGTTGCGGCGTTTCTGATTACTTCTTGGCATCGATGCCACTGGTCTTCAGCACTTAATGCTGGCCGTACAGGACTTCACGAGAGGTTGACTGATACACGATCGGCAAAATGTCAAATATTGAACACTGAAAATCGGTGACATTGTGTTGGTCACTCAGTCCGAACAGCGAGTGACCTCTGATCACACTGTAATTAAAATTTGTCACTTGATCGTGACATCTAAGCTATGTCACTTGCATCAAGCGCTGTGACAGCTCGCGTGACCGGACTTGTAGTGACAAATTTAGGAAATGTAATTACGTCATTATGACGTAGGCATGTACAAATTTGCCACGAAAAATGACACGTGTAATCGTAGCTTTACAGAACATGGGGAAGGATCGGTCTTGAATGCCTAATATAGTCTTATAGATCTTCCTCTTTCAAGACTTCCAATCTCTTACGGTAATCTACTGTATAATTTCCAGACCAGACAGTCTTCCATAAGTTAGACCATACAAAATGTTGTCTCATAATCGAAAAGGTGAAAGTAGAGCACATCTGGAATGACAACAATTACCCGCTCGAAAAAGATAATTACGCTGAGAGAGATAGAAAGATCTACCTTCCTCGGCTATTACCTAACTTACTCGAAGCTGAAGTCCCAAATCTGTATACACAGCAACAGAACATTACTTTGGAGCACTCTTGTTTTATGTGGGTACCTACCGCCTTGTAAGGAAAAACACAATTCAAGCGCAAGAGATACCATCACATCTCTAGTGCAAACACGTGTACTTTTACTTGCTCCGCAACGCTGCTGCGGCATGTTAATATCTTTGTCAACATCATCCACTCTTTGTGCATGCAATTTTCTTTTAAACAAACATCGCGTTTCCCCCGAAAGAAATTATTTTGTCTCACTACAGTTTACTATATGTAGAAAAGTTCACCATCTGATGAGATGAAGTCATCTGGTCGCGTGAGATAATGCCAATCGGGAGACAGAGAGCATGTCAAGCCTGGGAAAATACAGGTACTCGACCATATAAAAATCAAACTTGGTCTAATTAGAGTCGGCTGGGAACGGTTGTTGCCTTTTCATTCGCAACAGGCACACACAATGTATACCATCAAATGGTGGTATTGTTTTGGTTCCATATAAATAATGACTGAGAAGGGAGCCTTGTCTACCGCTTAGCCAAGCGTCATTTATTCGCACAGTCTCGTATGGCTCGACAATACGTCGCTCGTTCACTAAATTGGCCTATTCATTTCATCTCGGCTAATTTCATTCTAGTACAATATGGATTGCGAGAAGCTATTTTTAGTGGTCAATAATCGGACCACGCAGTGGATCGAAAATATTTCCCTTTATGGTGATTCCCGATGGACCGTAATGACGACAGAGTCACCCACAACTTGATGTCGAATTTTTGCATTATTCACTGCCCTACATGTAGAGACGTCTAGCGATCGAATTATGACCAAAACGATCGGAAGATGAAAATGTCACCCACATGTATCAAGAGTGAAATGATCGGCCATTCCGAGCATTTGTGGTGGGGAGGGAGAGTAACGTTGACACAAAATATTGATTGCCTTGCGGAAACAATAGCTAACTGCCTACCATGCCCTCAACTAAGTAGCCTGCGCCAAGCCTTGGCATAAACAAATTGCCTTTCTAAAAAGGTATTTATTTGGGCTTTTACAAGTCTAAGTCTATGTTTAAGACGAAATGCCATAAAAGAGAGACTTTGTGTGGCCAGTTTTGTTCTATTAAATCTGTCATCAGAAGAAGAAAGGCAGAGATTGATGTCATCACTGACCATACTGGTATCAAATATGCAACCGCTGGCGCTTGGAAGACAAGCCGCTAACGAATGCATATTCTTCAGGTACTTTTATAGCGCGGATATTTCGAGGAAGGTTATAGGGTTTTTCGTTTTCTTTTGTAGTAAGAATGGAGAATACTGTCAAACTGGCATTGTTGGGGATAGATTCTCTAGCAGCGAGAGACACTTACGAAAAAGTAAGGGAACGATTTTGCAGTAACCTATGAAAAATGCCAGATACGCAATTTAAAAGCTCAAAAAAGTGATACGAAAAGTCTGATAATCTCGACGAGTTGGTGAATTTTAATTTATTAAAAATTAGTTGATTCATCTAGCGATGAAAGTGAATCGGAATTAATCGGACCTTTTTTTTTAATGAATCCGAGAGTTACTACTGATAGAACTACAAGCATTCGAAAAGACGGAAAGGCGACATGACATTAAGAATAACGTGGGGTAGGTTGTCCCTTCTTACAGCCATTTCGAAAAGAATCTTGACGCAGTTTCATTTTACCGCCAGTTGATACAATTTTAATACGCAACAAATCAAAACAAAAACCAGACATATGCCAAAAAGGACAACAATTTTAAAATCATCTGTTAATAGTCAGGTGACGGACAGCTTTTCCAATTCTTACGCCAAAAAATGTATTGAGTAGAAATTCGTAGGAACTCGTAAAAGTTATAAAAAATTCGTAAAATTTAAAAAATTTACTTCGTTCACGAACTTTTGCGTAAGGCAACGAAATTTGACTAATGTCTTCGAATGCATTATCGTAAGGGAACAGACCTTGTTGCCTTTTCATTCGTTATGCCTCGATTCGTGACATTCTGGGACGCCTTACAAAATGGAAGAGAAATGCTCGCTTCATCACTTTTCCTAACTTCTTTTGCTACAGCAAGTGCTCCCAGACTTTGAAGACTGTTTTCCCCATTTTTTACCTTTTTTATGAACAAAAGCATTCGTTTTCCCCTTAATATTAAAAAAGTTTCCCTTTTTCCCCCCTCCTGAGTGATATCTGCATGTATTTTCAATTAAAAAAAAATGTGGGTAAGCCTTTGTTTATTTAAAAGCCTTAACTAAGCATAAACATAAAAATATAAATATATTACCCATAATTTTCTTTTCGATTAGACAAGTATACACAAAAATTCTTACGTAGACGTTCGATGGGCGGAATTTTTTTTTTTTAAATATTAAGTATGAATATTTCAATTTAAGTAAACTTGAAAATTTGTTTATAATGAAAATGGGTTTTAATTTAATTTTTAGCAATTATTTCCCCTTTTTTTAAGCTTGTCCATCGTTGTTAACTCTTTCCTTATAAAAGCGCCAAGACTGGCGCTTGAATCACTGGCTAAAGCAACTCGCTTACTGGAGATATATTTCCAAAAGACACGAGCTTACAATTTGAGTGCAGAAGCAACTCCTATAACTGTTTTCATCTCAGGGCACTGCTGATGTGATACGCCATCCTCAAGGGAAGTATTTCAAAAAAAAGTAAGAAGCGTTAATATTTTTGGGAGCCTTTAACCAAACATTCAGGTAGAAAAATCATACATTTAAAGTACACCAAATATCGGTTGAAAACTACTTAGTAAAACTGTTAATGAAGTTAATAGTGATTACAAAACCCCGAGTCTTTTTTTAACCAAACTGAGTTAACAAAAAAATAGATTTACGAATTTTCCCTCCATAAAGGAAGTTTTTAGCAACGAATAGCTAGCTAGTCGTTATTTTTTTCAACAGAGACTTAGTTTATTTTAAAAAATCTTTTTTTAAACCGAGCCACCACTCCCACGAAACGAGATTCTATATCCTTGCCAAGAAAGTATAGACAAGAGCGTATACCAACATATATGTAGTGTTCCCAGACTTTGAAGACAGTTTTTCCTTTTTTTAAAAGAAAATGCCTTTCTTTTCCTCCAAATTTGAAAAAAAGACATTTTATAAATAAGCTTAAAATAAGCCTTAAACATTATAATGGCATTGATCTCCTTTTCTATTGGACATAATACCAAAAAGAGTGAATACATTACGTAGACGTTCGATGGGTTGTCTCCTTTTACAATAATTAGAGTGAACAGTTCATTCTGAGTAAACTTTGACATTTGTTTGTAATGGAAATGCGGTTTAATTTAACTGTCAAGCAATTGAAGTTTTATAGAGATTTTCGATTTTTCCCCTTTTTTAAGCATGTCCCTGGTTTTCCCCCTTTTCAGTCTAAAAATTATAAAAGCGCCAAAATTGGAGCTTTTCCCCTCAATCTGGGATCACTACCTATACCCATCACAACACGTAGAATAATTCGAAGCATGTGATAGGGTGGGGTGCAACGACTCATTGGTTGGTATAGGGCTCTCAGGTTCGATCTCCGGAAAAGACACAAATCACATCTTAGGGTTTCTTCTACTCCGAGAACGTTTGGCGAACATCGGAATGTATACTGTCCTTAGAAAAATTCTGAATTCAGCCGATCATTATTTAAATTCTAACAAATTATAAAGAGGCTAGACCCAGGGTACTTATTCGGAGCAACTATTTCTTTACCTATGTGTAGACAGAGCCTTGATAGTCCTAAAGAACCAAGCGAGAACCGAGTTATTTGCCGAAATGTGTGATTCGTGTGCTCAGGGGAACAAATATTTAGAAGTAATACTGTTGAAGTACAACTCGACAGAAAACCGTCGTCCTTACCCTCCAATTTGTTTATTTTATTGCGATACCTTCGCTCACTCCTATAGGTAAAGCCAGTGTTGAAAAAAGGCTTACTATTGTACTGATTTCAGAACATATCAACTTTTTCCTTTTTCCTAATACGTAAGTACCACTTCGCAATTTTGAGTACGATTTTTACCATTTTTAATTTTGGAACTAAGCCGAACATAATTTACCCTTATGTTTCCAAATTTACATCTTGTATCTTCCGTATACAGAGTACCCGGATACTCATGCAAAAAATTGAAGTTTTCCTCACTCCGTTTCATTAGTTACTTTAGTTTAGGATGGATATGTCATAAATTATTTAGGAATTATGTGGGCAAATAAAAACAATGAAGTTGGAAAAAAATTCCAAAAACCAATAATGTTCGTATATTTCACACGAATACCCGGTTAGTCTCAATGGCAGACGGAGGGGGGCCTTTTTAAAAATTTAAACAAAGTGGTCATCCTCCTTAAATTTTGTTTGTTAAATAATTTGTTATTGCTTGAAACATCTTTTTGTAAGATGTCAAGAGAACATAATGAAAATATTCAATATTACCAAAACTATGACACTTTAAGAACGAATTAGTACCGAGTTACTCGGTACGGTAACTTGAGGGTTTATGTGGTTTTCGATTTGGCATTTCAGATTTCTGCTGACTAATCGAACTCGAATCCAATTCGAATTTTATTGGTTCTTGTGGGTATTGAGTTGCCCGCAAAGGTAAAAAACACTTTTTCTTCAATTGCACTGCGGTAATTTATTGTAAATGGTTTTCACACATTTCTACGAACGCACTTGGAAGCAATTTAATATAAAATATTTCTGTTTGGCTTATGGCTTGAAAAAAAAAAAGATGTACTATTTTGTACATTTCAGTACTATTTCTTTTCAGTACTCAGTACAAATGAGAAAAGGTGATTACACTGTTTCGATATCGAACTGTATTTTCTCATACATCCAACAACCAAAAACGCAATACTGTTTATTCCAAATTTTGTTTTAATTTCATATCCACGACATTGGCCTGATTCCTTAATTTAGTTGTAAAATCTGACAGCCTGTCGACACTAAGAGCTTTTTCTAAAATTGTGACGTTTCTGCGCAGGGGGTAAAAGAAAACGCAAAAGCACTGGTGGCGGAGTGTAAACTCAGCAACGCATCGCAGGCACCATCATGATGCTTTGCAAAATGTTCATTAATGCAACTATTGGCATCACTTGACGTTGAAAGTGTTCACACTATTGCAAAGTTGATCAAACTGATGCGCAAACATAACGACTGTTCAGAAATATGTTCCACATTAACCAAACTTTGCAATTGTACCTTACTTTGCTAACAGTATTGTAATTCGCTTTGTAATCATTCGCCTTATATTAATATGTATGTACGCATGCTCATTTACACTGTACAACTTCGCCGTGGCTTTCTCGCTTGCCTTCGGTTTCGCGGCATTCGTGATTCAGCTAGCAACGAGTAACGACCAAACGCAATACACAAAACACAACACATAATTTACATATTATCACATTGTACTCCAAATATTATACACAGTAAAATTAACACAAAGAACACAAAATACATTTTTCGTCTTTAATTTTCTTTAACCCCAAACACATACATAAACTGGTCCTTCTTAGAGCCGAATTATAACAATCACGCAAATCCAAACCGTTTTTGCATGCCGTTTGATGGATGATCTGCATAGAAAACAATTTGGGAAAAAACTTTTTTTTGGTTGATCGAACTATATATCACCGTTACCGTAAGTACGGATCGATTATATATATTGCATGTGATACTATTTAATACAAACTGTACAATATCGGGCGTCGAGTCGAATGATCTACAACCGCTATAACGGAAGTGCTAGTATATACCTAACATACAATATTGAATAATTATACTACATGAATAATTTTTCACATTGAAATTAGTGATTTCATACGAACTTATATTACGTTTATCCGCCCTTTCCTTAACGCTATAAAATGAATGTCATTGTGGCAAAGCGAGGTCGCGCCAAGGGTTGTCTTACACGTGCGCTAGAATTTGCAGCGGGCATTAATTCCGACACGCCGCTCTCGTCATTAGAAATTCGGTTAGCCAAATTAGATGAAACGTGGTCCGAGTTTGTGTCTTTAGAAGACAAATATTATGAATTTGCCGACGATAACGATTATGAGGATTCCGAGCCTCAATTTGCCGAGTATGAGACTAAATATTTCAAAGCTCACTCCATAATTTCGAACGCAATTCGCGAGAGACAATCGACAAGCATAGCGGTTGGTGAGGAACCTGCTAGTAGTGCTGCATCAGTGGCACAATCTGAGTGTCGTAACCAATCTGTCCATCTTCCGAAAATCTCCATTCCAACCTTTTCGGGAGACTATAAAGATTGGCCGGCGTTTCGAGATCTATTCATGGGAACAGTAGACTCAAATAATTCACTTACGTGTACGCAGAAATTCCATTATCTGAAATCTTTTCTTCGTGGAGACGCGGCGAACTTAGTCAAACATATAAGCTGTTCGGAAACCAATTACACCGAGGCATGGGATAAATTGGAAAAGCGTTACGATCAAAAGCAGCTAATAGTGCAATCATTTGTCCAATCATTTTTGTCGCTTCCTGTAAGCACAACTTTAAATCTTCAACTTCTTAGGAAGATCTCGAATGGAGCGGATGAAGCAATAAGGGGACTTAATGCCTTAGGATCTAATGATAGAGACCCCTGGCTTATTCACATTCTCATCCAAAAACTAGATCACGAGACTCGACAAGCATGGGCAGAAGAAGTAGGTACAAGGGATGATTGTACCATTCTCGAGTTTATTGACTTTTTGCAAACCCGTTGTAGCTGTTTAGAGTCTTGTTTTTCGTATTCTCGACCAAACCAAGTTCGCAACAAACCTTCAAACCCAGTTCGGTCCCATTTAGTAGAGTCTCGCCAAGAATGCGCTAAGTGCAAAGGTGATCACAAACTACCACAATGCAAGGAGTTTCTAGACCTCACTGTGGACGCTCGTCGTGATTTTGTCAAGAAAGGTTCACTCTGTTTTAACTGCCTTCGGCATGGCCATGCCTCCAGCAAGTGTCGGTCACACTTTCATTGCCGAGTATGTAACTCTCGGCATCACTCACTGGTGCATCCTATGCAAAACCAACAAACTACACTTGTAACTGAAAATACTTCGAATCCAAACTCGATTGCCAGTTCTTCACCGCTGTTGCAAAATACTGAACATGTTATAGCCAATCATTCGCTTGAATCCAATCGTCGTACATCGTCTATTCTCCCCACTGCTGTTGCTCGGATTCAGGATCATCAAGGAAACTTACATGACATTCGCGTATTGCTCGATTCGGGATCACAAGTCTCATTTATAACCGAAAGGTTCGTTCAGCGATTGGGAATAACTCGCAAGCGGTCTCGGATTCCGATTGTCGGAATCGCTTCATCATCTGCAGGCGTTACTAACGGATTAGTAAACACAAGTCTGCTTTCTCGCTATAACTCGGAATCTATTAATCTCGACTGCTTTGTTTTGCCAAACATCACATCCTTGTTGCCGCCATTCTCTATAAAACAATTCCCAACTAGTTTTATTACGCTCGAACTTGCTGATCCGTGCTATAATGTCCCAGGACCAATCGATATTTTGATAGGCGCTGATAGGTTCTTTAGCATTATCAAAGGAGCATCGACCGTAGATCCGACCAACAATTTATTTTCAATTCCCACCATCTTTGGGTGGGTAATTGCTGGAGGAAACTCGCAAATATCAATTAAAAATGCAGAAGTAAGCACCTTCTGTACTTCCCTCGATTACAGCCAACAATTTGATCTTGAACGATTTTGGAAACTTGAGGAGGTTTCAAGGGAATTGCCGTTATCACTTGAAGAGCAATTAGCAGAAGAAACATTTGCTAAAACATATTCCCGACGTTCAGATGGCAGGTATGAAGTTGAATTACCTTTTAAACCATCGCATAACATTGATTTCGGGGATTCATTTAATACAGCATTGCATCGCTTTTATTCAATTGAACGAAGGCTCAAAGTAAACAATGACCTGAAGGCCCAGTACACTGCATTTATCGATGAATATCTGTCTCTAGGTCATATGGAAGAAATTCGACGTGATGACATTTTAAATCATAGACCTGTGTACTACCTGCCTCACCACGCAGTGTTTAAAAATGACAGCAGCACAACGAAAATAAGAGTGGTTTTCGATGCATCTGCTAAATCGAATCAATCTTCGTCCTTAAATGAAGCTCTTCTTGTTGGACCCACCATACAACGGGATATCTTTTCCATTTGCCTTCGATATCGCCGGCATTTATATGTTATGTCAGGGGATATAGAAAAAATGTATAGACAGGTTTGGATTGCACGCAAACATATCGATTTTCAACGAATCGTTTGGCGCCGGAACCCAGAAGACACTTTAAAACACTATCGTCTATTGACCGTAACATATGGCACCTCGGCAGCACCATTTCTTGCAATTCGCGTTCTTAAACAACTAGCTCTGGACACTGCTAAAACCCATCCACTTGCTTCCACAACCTTGTTGAACGATTTTTATGTAGACGATGTCGTAACGGGCGCGGACAGTATCGAAGAACTTATCAACATTCGGACGGAATTAGTTGAGGTATTAAGTTCTGCAGGCCTTAATTTACGTAAATGGACCACTAACTGTTGGCCCCTCTTAATATCATTACCAGAAGATCAGCGAGAAGTTTCACCGGTTGACTTTGAGGAATCTCACTCGGTTAAGATTTTAGGTCTACAGTGGTGCCCATCAAAGGATTGTTTCTCCTATAAAGTCAACTTTAATGGTTCAAATACCTTTACAAAACGTCGAATATTATCGGACGCATCGCGCATATTTGACCCTCTAGGATTTCTTTCTCCAGTCATCATTGCAGTCAAGATTATGTTTCAGGAGCTGTGGAGAAGAAAACTGAAGTGGGATGAGGACATCCCTGAAGAATTAGCTTACCAATGGGCTGTTATTAGAGAAGAGTTGTATACCGTGGAATCGGTCTCAGTCCCAAGGCTAATGGTGACAAGTAAATTCAATTGTGAGTTTCACGCGTTTTGTGACGCATCGTTGGATGCATATGCTGCGGTAGTATACAGTCGTAGTATTAACCCCGATGGAAGTATATCAGTTAGGCTAGTTGCGGCGAAAACAAGAGTCTCTCCAATTAAGGTTCTGTCCCTTCCACGGCTTGAGTTGTGTGGGGCCGTCTTATTAACACGTTTAGTTAACAAGATAAAGCTTTCTTTGCAGGAATCAAATATCAACATATTTGCATGGACGGACTCCGCTATAGTTCTGCATTGGCTTTCGGCGCCTCCTAAAAAATGGTCGGTGTTCATTGCTAACCGAACATCTGAAATCCTGACAGCTATTCCGCTCAAGTCCTGGAATCACGTTCGCTCTGCTTCAAATCCAGCTGATGTCGCCACGCGCGGCACTTCGCCGTCTAAATTATGTTCAATGGACCTGTGGTGGAAGGGGCCTCAATGGCTTAGCATGGATCGAAGTCAATGGCCTTTATCGTCATACAATAAGGAGGACATTCATCAGGACCACTTGGAAGAACGAAAAGTAGTCTCGACTCAGGTACTTATATCTAACGTTTGTCAGCCTGGTGTGATCGAGACAGTTTTACAAAATTCATCCAGTTGGCTTAAATCGGTTCGCGTACTAGCATATATGTTAAGGTTTATATTGAAGTGTCGTTCGCCCTCAACCTCTCGCTTTAATCGGACTTTATCATCTGAAGAAATAAAAACTTCAAAGATGAAATTCATAAAATGTGCTCAACTCTCAACATTTTATAATGAAATCAATCAATTAAATAGAGGATTAAGTTTAAACTCAAAAAACAGACTTTTATCTTTAAATCCATTTATTGACTCAGTGGGCGTGCTTCGTGTCGGCGGTCGGCTAGAACATTCGGATTTATCATATGCTGAAAAACACCCTATAATATTGTGCAAGTCGCATCCGATTTCTAAGCTTATTGCTCAACATGTACATAAACAGCATTTGCACCCCGGGGTATCGCTTACATTCGCGTTAATTAGACAACAATACTATATAATCGGATGTAGGAATCTGCTGCGTAAGGTTATACATGACTGCGTGTTATGTTTTCGGCAACGCCCTGCAGCCACAAAACAACTAATGGCCAATCTGCCCGCCGAACGGATAAGATACTCGCGGCCATTCAGCAAGGTTGGCTGTGACTACGCAGGACCCTTTACATTGCGTTTGAATCGCGGAAGAAATCCGAGATTTGTCAAATCTTACATCGCGTTGTTCGTGTGTTTTGTGACCAAGGCAATTCACGTTGAACTCGTTGGAGACTTATCATCTGTGGCCTTTTTAAACGCACTCGATCGGTTCGTCGCGCGTCGCGGTAAACCAAGCGAAATATGGAGCGATAACGGAACAAATTTCCACGGTGCTAAACGTCTTCTCAACGAAATGCACGATCTCTTATGTAATCAACAACACCAGTCAATAATAATCGAACATCTTGCCAAGGACAACATAAGTTGGAGATTTATACCACCCTCCGCACCTCACTTTGGAGGCTTGTGGGAGGCTGGCATTAAGTCGGTAAAGCTACACTTGAAGCGGGTAATAGGCGAAACAAAACTCACCTATGAAGAGTTGTACACTCTATTGGTTAAAATAGAGGCACTACTTAACTCTCGGCCGATGTGGCAAACCTCAGACTCAGATCAAATTGCTCTTAGTCCCTCGCATTTTTTGATAGGAGAACCGTATACAGCAGTTCCACAACCTTCTGTTCAAAATACTTCTATTTCGATTAGCACTAACTGGTCTCTCTTACAGGCAATGTTACAAGGCTTTTGGAGTCGTTGGCACAACGAATATTTAACGTCATTGCAGCAAAGACCAAAGTGGAAAATAGCGCATCCTAATCTCAAAATCGATGATGTCGTACTACTGAAAGAGCCAAACCTGCCTCCGTCTAAATGGGTGTTAGGACGTATTACAAAACTACATCTCGGAGGCGATAATAAGTGCAGAGTTGTTACCGTTCGCACAGAATTTGGAGAATTTACTCGGCCAGCGATTAAGGTGGCTCCGTTGCCTATTTCTGAAAGACCTTAGTAGCCACAGTCTTTCAGGGGGGGCTGTATGTTCAGAAATATGTTCCACATTAACCAAACTTTGCAATTGTACCTTACTTTGCTAACAGTATTGTAATTCGCTTTGTAATCATTCGCCTTATATTAATATGTATGTACGCATGCTCATTTACACTGTACAACTTCGCCGTGGCTTTCTCGCTTGCCTTCGGTTTCGCGGCATTCGTGATTCAGCTAGCAACGAGTAACGACCAAACGCAATACACAAAACACAACACATAATTTACATATTATCACATTGTACTCCAAATATTATACACAGTAAAATTAACACAAAGAACACAAAATACATTTTTCGTCTTTAATTTTCATTAACCCCAAACACATACAACGACAAAAAAGCTTCACAGAAATACCTACCTGACGCGTTGTTTATTCGGAGGCATAGAACTAAGAAAAATGTCGGAAGAGAAAGAAAAGTTAGCACATAAACACTTTTATCAATAGATACATCTGCCTTTGACAGAAAAATTTATAAATTTTGGTTGAATTCTTTATTTTAATTTTTCTTACAGACATTTAATTTTTCTGACTGGGCTTCGGATGTAAATACTAAAACTTTTATCAGCAAAACTTCCATCTTGACTTTAAAATGTTTGTTGTTAACAATGCGTTCTAAAAGTCAAACGTCGTATTCAATCAGCAACGCATCAGCCTATACTGTGCAATGTCCATCGTATCAGCATCGCAAATAAGCAGTGATGCCGCATCACTGCGCAAATGTTTGACGTTTCTGAATTTACTAGGAATCTTTAACACAAGAAAACGTCTTGCTTATTTTTTTTCCTCTCAACTATGTCTCTTGCTACCCATGAACAAAGGGAATGAATTGAATCCATTTTTTTTTTCATTCATGCGCATGAGGTACAAAAAAAAATCAGCCATCTTGTTTTCACAAACTATTATTCCCAGCAAAACTGTTAATAAAGAACTATTGACGTTGCTTGGCAGGTTTCAGTTTGAGTTTCCCTCTTTGGGAATACCTACGCACCTAAGGCCAATTAACTGTTATTCTCTTCGAAGGTTCAGTTTTGTTCCTATTTTTAAACCTATCAGACATATCCACGTAAGTAAATCTATTTGTGAACATTAAGGCCTGTTGCGGTACCTGCTTTTCTTACTGCGCGATTGCGATAGTCTTTTTCAAAGGTGGTGCGATCATGGAAGACTCGAGCTGGTAGAAAAACTGCGCAGTAAGCAAAATGTCTTTAACGAACTGATAGCTGCAATATTATCAAAATCAAGTGTTTCGTCAACTACCCAGAAGGGGTTGACAAACTCATCCCCCGATCGCTGAGCTTATCATGATCCTTTCAGGTCACATCGGCAAGGTCTCTTTAGGGGCTTCACATATAATTATCCTATTCGAAATCGTATGTTTAGCTAGACGAAAAACAAAAACAAATCATTTGTCTAACTCCACTCCCCCTAGAGCTAAATCAAAAGATCTGCATTTTTAGCCGTTCACAGTTAAAACTAGTCCCAGCTTGTAATGCATAAAATAAAGTTAAAATTTCTTCTCCTTTCAGGAAAAAAAAAAAACACAAAAAACACTTGTGCCAGCGCAACCAGCGACCTGTTGCGGCTTCGTCTTTGGCCCGGAGCACAAAATTTATTTCATCACTCTCAGCTACCATAAAGTGATGTTGTACGGTGCGCAGTAAAAATGTCGATAAATTGTAAATTTTATGAATCTGGCTGAGCTGAACGAAAGTGCATCCACCACACTTAAACGAATTAAGTGCAACTATTGCACCGCATCGAGAGCAACTTCAAAATCGGATCCCAAGGCATCGCGGCCGCTAATGCAATAAACGCCATCCACACATAGAGACGCAGTGTTCGCTCGACTTAGCGAATAATTAAAAATACCAAACATGTATCGGCCGAATTTCTACGAATCCACATGCCTGCGTTGCAACGAAATCGTCTACCAGGTGGACCGCGTTGGACCGCTGAAAGACTTTACGTTCTTCCATTCGGGTTGCTTCAAATGCGTCCACTGTGGGACGAAATTAACACTTAAGACGTACTTCAACAGTCAGCATAAGCATGATGACAAGGAGGTGAGTTGAATGTTAAAACTAATCTAACTTATTCGAGTGAGTGAGTGAGTGTATGGAGCGACATTAACTATGTCAAATTGCCTGGCGTTGATCTTTGTGTTCTCTGTTTGCGACTTGTATAGTCGCGGTCCATGCTATGTATGCGTCCGTGCGGGGGGGATGCTATACATTTCATTGATGAATTAAAATCGTTTTAGGCCAACCTCGGTTGGGAAAAGAAGGCTGTGAAGGTGGCGAATTTGGTCCATGGGCGTTCCTCTGCAAACATGATTCCAATCTAGGAGCGAAAGTGGCGCCTGGCCGTTGATTGCTTGGGGGGTAATTAACTTTGCGATGAACAGGGGTCCATTATAGGCGAGAAATGGGTTCACCGACTCGCGAATACGATTCGGAATACTTTCGCTTTTTGATGAAACTTTTAAACAACAAACTGGGGTCGGTTACATTTTTGTTTTTATTTGATCGGGCAATGAATTAATTGACACTGGGTGGTAGAAGCTGAGTTGTCGTAACTGTTCAATAGTGAGAATATATGAGACCCAAAATACGTGAGGTACTTGCGATCCATACTTCGGTGGTTTGGTCAAGAGAAGACGCGAGTCCAAGCTTCCAAGACATGCCGTCAGGTCCACTAAGAAGGCGCTCGTGTTAAGTTGATTGAAGTTTGACATCTTCCTTTAACCTTGTGCGGACTGTCCCTGAGGACCCAAGACTGCCGTCCATAGATACAAAGTGAAGCGAGGATAGTAATACATAAACTCAAGTCCAACAAAACCGCTGGCCCAGACGGGGAATCGACGCCTGCACTTCCCCACGTGACAATGCAGAGCTCAAAGACTTGATGGAGAGCATAAACAAACACATGTCCAAGATTAGGTCGAAAAAACGTAGGTCTTATGACTGAAACTTCAGCATAGTTTGACTGGTCTCCTTAACATCGCACAAGATTCTTACTGTCTGAATGTCTGGTCCATTTGTCAGCTACCTAGGTGGCATTTAGGCCTACCAAGCTCACATTAGACCAAACATTCCCACTACGACAGATCTGGGGAAAAGAACCCAAGGTCGATTATAGAGCCGCATGTGACAGCATTTAAAGAGACGAGCTATGCAGAGACTTGTCTATTTGGGGCACCCCTGCCAAACACGCCAGTTTGTGGAGAATATAAAGACTGCGAGCACTAGCTGCTCCATTAAGGTCGGAAACAATCTCCCTTAGATTTTTGATTTCAAAAAAAGGATAGAACTCACATCTATAACATTGAGGTAGTTTATTTTTCTATCGAAGTCGGGACTTTGCGAATGACATCATATTAGAGATAACGCCAATCGCCGTTTGTTTTAAGGCTTTATTGTTAAGACACACTTAGAGGACTCTATATACCGGGAGTCATGCCGTTTAAGTGCTGTTCTATGGCACAGAAGTATGGACCTTTACAAAAGCGGGTTAATATCTCCTTGGCCGGTTGTTTTCAACTTGGAGTGATCTTAGGCCCTGTTTAAGTTGACAGGGGACATACCTTATGAGGAAACATGAGGAACTACATTGAGGATATAGTTTTTCAAATCGGACGTGTCGATGTTGGCAGACTGTGGCGGCCATGTTGTTTTGGAGTCGTCAGGGTGATGCAATCAATATGCCAAGTTGCACTTCTAAATGATAAAAAATTATTATGAAAATGAGTGTCAGTGCGACAGAAACAATTCCAACTTTGAGTTCGTTTCAAACTCAACCAACACCCGCAAAGGATCGCCAGATTAAGACAACCCGAGGCAGTCAATTCCCCGCTGTGCGCAAGAAGTCGGCCTTTTACAGACTTTAACTTTGTGAAATTGGTGTCGGAGACTTGGGCCTACACCCGTACAAGATCCAACTGACCCAGGGGCTCAAAATGGATGACCATAGGCAACGCCGTTTGTTCGCTAACTTGACTTCGAAGCGTTTGGAAGAGGACCCCAATTATGGACGAAAAATGTACAAAATCATCTTTAGCAACAAGGTGCATTTATTGATCAATGATTATGAAAGCAAAATGGCCGTACATGCGGGACGACACGTGTTTCACCAGGTAGCATTGCATGCACAAACAGTTACTGCTGTGTTCGGATTTTGAGACGGCGCGACGTCATTGGTTCGCACTTTTTTGAAAATGTCTTCGTTGAGGCCATCACTATAAATGGTGAGCGTTACAGGACGATGCAAAGGGATTTATTTTCAGACGTTTTTTTTTTAAATATTTATTGCTTTTTATCTACAACAATCTTTGTAACCTACATTTGCAGTTTTTAACCCGCAAAGAAAAGTGAAAGGTGGTTGTTTAGAAAATTTAGTTCCAATTTACTTATAATACTTCTTTAGAGCCAAATTAAACGAAATGAAGATAGACATGTGTTGAAAGAAGGACAGGGCTACGTGTCACACAACAGATGCCACAATGAACATGCTGCATGATCGATTTGACTTAAAGTAACCAGATCCAAAAAGTCAAAATGTGGGACAAAGTAAAGAAGTTCACCTGAAAATTATATATACACATTTTTATTTATTTTTTTTTTTATTAAAAGAGTTTGCATAATTTAAAGGAAAATACTTATTTAAAAAAAAAGAGGAACAAAATCTTAATGACTATTCAAATACAAAATTATTCAATAAATTCTCACAAACATTTAAGAGAAAGCGTAACTTAACAAAAAATATTACTAGATTTCACTGTAATCCGTTTACCTACTCCAAGTATCCTGTTTTCAAATCCACTTGATTTTATTGCGCTAGGCTTAAATCTGTCTACGTGTGTGTGCCTTCTCTTCTCTTTTTAGGGTGGTACGCCCATAAAGTTTCAAAATTAGCCTAATGATATGATAAATTCAGCAATGGAGTATAAAGTTATTACCTGCATATTCAAATATATTTTGAAAAAAATGTTCCACTCCATTAGTTACATTTTTGCTGATTCAAGTCTAGCGCAATAAAATCATGCCAATTTTTAAAATGCGCATTAAAGTAAAATATCTGCAAAAATCAAAAGAAAAATATATTTTATATATATAATACATATTAATAAATATTTCATTGAAGAATGCATTTTTTCAGTAAGTTATTATTTTGTGACACTTCTTCCAATAAATCAATAAATGTTGGCAGCTTAAATAGCTCGATCTCACAGTCTATATTGATTTATTTGTCTCGATATAGAGTTTTGACTTCTTCACTGTCCACAATTTATTCACAAATCACAACTGAAAATACTCTTTCCGTCGACACATTGGCAAACAGAGCCAACAGAGGGTATACTCAATTAATCAACAAACTATTTGCAGTTTTGGTAAGGAATATTTCAGATTTTGAAGTGCGAGAAAAGTTCCACCCATCTTATATCGGCTGATAATTTTTTATCATTCCAGTTTTGTAATTTATTAGCTGTTGCATATTTCTTTATCCATGATATTTCATGAAACAAATCATTTTCATGAATATTATGATTTGGAAAATGTGTATTTAAATACCTAAATAAAACCAACTAAACTGACTTACACGACTGAACTGTTCAGTCCAAAGATTTTTATATATATTTGTAAAGTTGAAATTAAATACATGCGCTAGGAACCATCTTTTTTTTACCTAACTCGCATCTTAAAATTTACTTAAATCATATTTAAGCATTAGTGGCAAATATACAGAAGCGATTCATTCTTGAAGCTTATTTTTTAAGTTTATTCTTAAAATTTCGGCAACTTCCCTCACATTTAGGGTTTCCTGCTCTATCTATCGTTATGTTACTGTATCTAATTTTTTTAAATGTTCAATAATAAATTATACAAATAAACAATCGAAAAATTCAAGTTTGATTTTGTGGGACAGTATGGGTCATCTTCTAATTTTTTGGGACATTTGTGGAACAATTTTCGATGTGGGACAGTTCATGTAAATGTGGGACGAATGGTCACTTAAATTTGAGGGTATGACTATCTCTCGCAGAGGTGCGATAGAGTCATTATTTATAGCACCCAGCGATTTTTCACTTATTGGGGAAGGGGAAAAGTGCTCTTAAAATGGGGAACAAATAAAATGCACGCATGTTTATCAATTTTGTACCTATATTTTAAGAATAAAATTCGTGTAGTTAACTTTCAAATAAATCCCGAACATAAGAACATCACCGCGTTTAAAGAACCTAAGCGATTTAGCTATAAGCGCATTTCCTCACATGTGTCATTTTCACATTCAGTGATTCAGTGCACGAATGTAGTATTCGATTGGGGGCTCTCAGAGCACTTTTTTTGCTCTCAGCGCAATTTGTATGTTCGTTTGGTGCAAAAAAAAAAAAAAAACAATCTTTTTCAGATAGTTTTGCGAATCTAGATATTTTCTCAGATTTGCTTCAGATTTACCAATACAAGTGTATTTGAGTTTGACAACTGGTCGAGTTTGTTTACATTTTCGTGAATTTTTTTCTATAGCAAAGAAAGGCATTGCATCGGGTGAATCTAATTTTGTAGATTATTTAAATGTTTAGAAATCAATCGGGACAGAAATTTCGAATATTGTAATATAAAATTTAACCAGTGAATGGAAAGCGCGTAGAAAAGTTTCGAAGACTACACATATTCAAGTCGCACGAATATCAACACAAAAAAAGAGCAAAAGACGTTTTTATGTTCGATTAGGCACACGAAATCTGATATCTGAGAGCAAATCTGAAGAAGCCCAATCGAATACCACATAACTGCAACATTTTTGCAAATTCAATATCAGCTGTCAAGTTCAGCCATATAATGACGCTGTGTTTTATGGATTACCTATATTGTTTTTCTAATGCATTTTGAATAAATGTACCAGTAATATTAGATTTTAATAGCTGTGTCTGTAATTCTATATTTAATTACTCTCACTATCGCCTGTTATTAAAGAGTAAAGACTTGTTTTTGTTTTACCTGCAAATCCGAAATGAGTAAATACTTTAAGGCCAACGTATAGTGAATTAATTATTTATGTTTTAAATTTACATGAATGTTGTATAGCCTTCTTAAAAAAAGATGTCTCCTAATAAAAGAAAACAAATTTGCATTAAATTATTAAAAATTCATCTTTAGTTACATTTTTACTTTTCTTCAATTAATCGAAATGGGGAAAATTTCCCCAAAATGGGTGATTTTGACAAAAAAATCTGGTATCACTGATTGTACTCCTCGTATTCGTGCCATCGTGAGAAACCGTATCCAATCGAACGATGTTATATTTCATGCTTGTGGATTTTAAAAAAAGAAGAAATTTCGTTATAATCTCACACACAACTTGATTTAATCTATTTCAACAGTGGCCCTTTTTGAAAAATTCTTTGGATTTACTGAACTCCTACTGAGGGGCCAAATGACCCCTTTTTGAGCCTCAGGCCCCCACTTATTGAAGATTTTAGATTAAGTAAGATTTTATTATTTATTGAACCAAAAAGAATGCAAACATATGAAAAGAATTGTTTCGTATGAATAAATTTGTTTTTTGTTAACAATAAATGTCTAAATTGTGATGTGAAGACCCCTTTTTTAGGCTCGGGCCCCTTTTTAATCCCCTTTTTGAACATTTTCAGCGGTTACGCTGCGTGGAAGTTAGATAATTCCGATTTGTCCTCTGCAACAGGATATTGCCCAGGATAATTCTGGCCGGGGTTTTCCGAGTGGCAGCTAGTTTTTTATTTGTCCTGGTTCAGGTAAGATCCCGGCCTCATTTCGGCATCTATTCTTAAAAAAATCCAATCTCACTTGAAAGACCTTGTTCGGGATGCAAGTTACACTATTTTTTGTTGTGAGTTATTTATAAAAAAACTATATAGTTGACCCCTTACCGGTGGTGGGGGAAATCAACCATTCGAGCGTTCTGGGCTCTAAAACTAGGTTAGGTTGAGTACAGGCGCTTGTGAGATCGACACCAGTCACCCTAACCCACTGTTCTTTATTCATAAATTTGTTTTGAATTTTTCCAATCATTGTTTATAACTTTTAGCGTTGCAAACAAACAGAAACAACAATTTAACATGCGTGCGAAACAACATTTTAAAAGAAAGACCATATTTCAATGACATCTGCTGCGTCTGTGTTGCACGGGCCATTCCAGTAGCATTCCCACAACTTGCAACTGCCTGTTTTTATAATAATTTCTCAAACCAAATCCATTCATAAACATAAAGGAAGAAAACTACATTCAACCCGATTACCGATATTTTTCACAAACGGCCTTCTCAAAAAGGCCACGCCACTCAATTCTGAATATCCACCGCTTGTGGCAAGTATAGTCTCTGTCTCAGTCTCAGTGCTCGCAGTCTCACCTCCCACCTCCCTATTTTAAGACAATTCGTCGACGCTGGCAAACATTACGTCACAATCAGGCCCAAATTGGCGTTACAGGAAAGGATAAGTTATAAAACAAGCAGTAACTCCAACAGCAGCACTAAATCCGAAGACGCTATATACCCACTTGGGAGTACTGGCGGCGGACGGTCGGACAGTTGATCCGAAACAGATGTATTACATGGTATCCGTTGGTTAGCTAAACACCTTCTAGTTGAACACTATTTCTGCGTTTGAAAAAGAGAGATCAGCAGTTGTACTTGTAATTACGAGTAATTTAGTTTTTCTTTTCAGTTTTCTGTTGTTTCTACCTTATTGTGCTAACAAGGGGCGGCTGTGTTTTTGTTTTTTTTTCCCTGTCGTCATAGCTCAACTGTTTTTGCATTGGGAACGTGCGGTGTTGACTCGATAGAGGGAAACACATAATAGCTGCATGCATTCAGAAACATCAACGCAACGTGAGGATTGAATGAAAGTGTGGCTTATATGTGCAGCGAGTGTGGTTTCCAATGCGGGAATGTGGAACAGGAGTGTTTACTGTTTATCTTTATCTAATAGATGTAGTTGACTGAAAACAATTTTTTTGTTCTTTACAATTTCAGGTGTATTGCAGTTCACATGTACCAAAGAGTGGACCTGGTCATCTCGATCAAACGTCAGTTGGCATAAGACAGGCACTGAATGTGCCGCGATCTAATAAATTTGTAAATGAACAGATCCGAGGTTCGCGATTGGATGGCGTCGATGGTAAGTTGTGGATTAAGAGTGTACAGGTTACAAATTTTGCAAGGCACGCTCGAGTGTTTCTTCCGGTTGCGGGTATGGTTTCCGGAATCACTGAACCGGTTGGGAAATGATTTACAGAAGATATGGGATTTTGCGAGCTTAACTTTTACTTTTGATGGGCCATAGCCTTAACCTTCAGCCTTCAGTTGCGATCACCAAGTTGGTTGGTTTGTCCCTCAGGCGACCATTGGAAAATAAAATCTGATGCGGATTCACTAAATATTTCAAGGAACGATTCTAAAGTGCTTCTCTGATAGTGAACTCCGTGAAGAATTTTTCTTTACAAATTAAATTAAATCTTGATGGTAAAGCGGTGAAAGCTATTTTTTTGTTTAGTAAGATCATATTAGTCTGAAAAACGTGGGACTTTTCTGTCCACTATTTTGCTCTTTTTAGTGAGTTTTCCAATACGGCAAGTAATGTTTCTGATGGCTGCAAATGGCAGGCTCCGTGTTTCCTTTCGATTATACTGCTTTCGCTGCCTAATATTCACTGGTTTATTAACATGCACTTTGTCTTTTAAGTCTATATGCACAAAACAAATTTGCATTCGCAAGGTCGCCCATATTTCGAGAAGATCGTCCGATTTGAGCTATATGTTCTTTGTTGTGTGTGTCTCCACCCAAGGAAACAACATGCGGCGAGAAAATTGAAATATTGTACAGGGAAATTTGAAAATTCTAAATAGTTAATTTTGCAATAATTTTGTTCGGGGAAAACAGTTTCGAGCACATGAAAATAAATAAATGAAAATGAAATCGATGAGTGTAAGAAAGTGACATGATTTCTGTTTTTGGCAATTCTGATACCTAGATTGATCACCGTTGTGCTATTAACCGTGATACTAAACGTCAGATCAATGGAGATTTGCAAGAACTTCTTCACGAACACAAAGCTTTGATTAGATTATTCAAGACCGCATTCGAAGATATGCCTTTTGACTTTTTCACCACCAGAACTGATCATTCAATTGGAGATCATTAATCTAAATTTAAAGCCCCAAAATTCCTGAAATTGTTATAGCCATCGTTGGTGGAAATATTGAATCCCGTGGTGTTATCCCCATCGCTCATAATTTGCATTGCAAACACTCAGAAAAAAAAACATTATAGTGCCAAAAATTTCCGTTGGTTAAAATTAAAACATATTAAAATTTTTAATTTAAGAATGAAATTGCTGGCAATCTCTTTTCTTCTGAGTGAAAGCCGCTCATGTTCTGCCATAGGATGGATACCACTAATTTCCCTTACTTTCAGGTTCAATATTGGCAAGTGGCAATATGTCAGATTCGCTCACCCAAATAAAATATAGCCAAAAAAAAAAGTTGAACCACAAATGTGAAAAATGGGAATTTTATCTACGCGGGAATATTATTTAAATATCAGAAGTACAAGCCACAAAGTTATATTTAAGACGAAAATTTGAATAGCTTTTATTGCAGGAATTAATAAGTTGTATTTTTTCTTCTTCTTAGATATTTTTCAATGCTATACAAGCACAAAATATAAATGAAATCAAATAAAAAGTCAGCTACAAATTATTATTATCTATTATTAATATTTTATTACAGATATATGAAATATGCAAAGTAATAAAATACAAATGGCACTTGAGCGATTTGACAACCATCTGGCAGCAATAACCAACCCGCCCAAAGAATTTGTTTGGGCTAATCACCCTTATTCCGAGTGGCGTTTTACTCTGACGACATTTGTCCTTTTTTGAGGCGTTTCATTTTAGAAGACTTATTCCCTAACTTCCACGACAGGGTAAAACGTCGTCGGAAAGAAGTTCACATTCCACATACGATCCACACCAGCTCATATGCGCCAATGACAGATAAATGCGGTATCAGTTTATGTTATTTATGTTTTTGAAAGAAATTGTTGTAAGTTGTATCCTAAAAATGACACAATTAATTTGAAATGCATACGGAAACAGATAAGGACAAAATCCAACCCATTGAATCTTCCGGATACAAAGTTAGCACAAGAACAAACATTCATTTAAGAAAATTAATTCAATCAAGTATTTTCAGACGCAATTCAGTTTCTGGTTGGTTATTTTTACCCTAGAAATTAAACTAGTTTAGTCTAGTCATTTGAATAAATTACCAATTTAAGAATACTTACATATTCAGCCGTCGTTCACTACTTGTCGATATCAGTATCCTGTAAACGCCAAATACCGTCGTTTTTCTTTTCGTTTTGTGGCGCTCAGCGCCTTTCAGAATGGCAGTGAAGTTTCCCACATGAAGTTCGTCGTACGGCAATAGGTTCCACATCACGTTCAGTGACAAATGGCGTTCAACTACTCAAAATCGCCTCTCGTAATTCCAAATTCAAATTGGCGTTTCTTAAACCGTCGTTAACGCCACTCGGAATAAGGGTGAATATTTGCAGGTTATTTTATGGAGGCGAAATGTTTGTTATCTCTTTTTGACTCTCTTCTGACAAACTTTTGAACGAAGTTTGACTAAATTTGGCTAATGTGTTCGAATGCATTATCGACCTGTATGTATAATCAATCAATAGTTTAAATGTTTTTCAAGTTTCAGTAGAAAGTTTCTGTATTGTTTGTCATTCAATCAGTAATTGAAAGTGGCGTCAAAAACTTCTGCCTAATTTTGATGATTTCGAAGATTTTCTGTAATTTGTGCAGAGTTGATTATTTATTTTTGATAATTTTTAATATCTCCAGTATGCAAATATTGTAAGCGGCAACAACAAATTGTTTCAACGTAACCTTGAGTTTAAGAAAACTGAAAAGGAAAACGCTATTTCTCGAAAGTCATTGCAGCTTAATTCTGCACTGTCCAAACAAAGTTCTCTGCGAGATGTGAACAGGACTTTAGACACGATTATATTCAAGCAAACAAGTGCCTTAACATGTGTCAGCTTGTTACTCCTAAAAAAAGTGGGACGCAGTTAAATCTGGTGATGTTGCCAAGGGGAATCTGCATTTTTTGAAATCAAATGTTCGGCAATAATTTCACGCTGCAGGTCCACGCAGTGCTGGATAGTTTTGGAATTTTGTATGGGTAATTTTTAATAGCCTTTTTACACCAAGCCGAAAACCGCTTTTTCGCGAAAATACACGAAAACTTAATCGAAAAACAGAAGTTTTCCCATACATGTTTCAGATGAATCATTTGCAACACTCTGTCGCACAACTTTCACGTTGTCTTCAGTGCGAATATTTCGATGAGCACCTCTTCCAGGTCGGTCGACCACTGATCCCTGTTCCTCCAAATCACGAAGGCTGTGGGAGCTGATTTTGAATTAAAATATAAGCGATATTTTCGCTGCGTCAATCGATCGTTGAGAAGAATAGAAAAAATCGATCCTTTCAGATTTTAACGGCCTTGTATCCATTATAATTTTTTTAGAACTTAATATAACCTTTAAAAGGAAAAAAAATATTGGGAAATAAAATCCCTTATTTGGTCACAAATGTAAAAGTTTGTTTAAAGGTTTTAGAACAAAAACCATTTCTGAAAAATATTTTCCATCGTATAGATGCAGGCTCCTTTATGCTCTCCGATCGCATCACTGCACAATTTAACTTGTCAATTTCTACTTTCATAATCATAATGATCGAATGCATGTGATACCTCGAAAGTGACAAAACAGTAAACTGTATCCCAATAAGAGTCCTCGTCTCTGAGGACCCTGAATACTTCGCCTATTCAGCGCCTCACCATCAACATTACACCCTGCAGACCGTCGACTTCGACTTTCACCCAATAATTGCCTGTCAACTGAACCAGATATAGATACAGCATGTCTAATGAATGTTGTTCAACTAATTAAAAGCATTCCTCGTACATACTCAGAGACTAATTTTAATTTTTCATTACCACCATAGGTGTCAACTCCCGTCAATCAACGCCTAACGGCTATGGCAGTCGCGAAGTTAGTTCGCCCTCACAAAATGACTCCGACTACAAGTATGGACGCTTCGATGCCAGCGCGCTACACATTGCACACGCACTCAAGCAGACCGAAATCCAAAAGGCGTACAACAAGCGTCGCGAAAAACCAATCGATTTCTACTTGGTAAGTTAAGCAATGAAAAACTAGTAACTACGAGTATATTTATTACCAAATCTTTATAATAACCACCATATGCAGCCGAATGTGCAGTTGCTGTTTTTTTTTCTTTTTTTGCCAGTGCTAGAGTTGCGTGATAACTTTCTTTTAGGAAAAAGATTGCATGCTGATCGCAAGCGAAAGAAGAGTAATTGAGTAATTAAAGTATCGCGATAGTATTCAGGGCATAACACTTGCTAGAGCCATCTACAAAGTGGTACCCATCACATTCACTAGGGCGAAATCTGCCAAAAGGTCATTAACCAAGAGATAGCTGTTGTAAAGGCGGCTTGAAGTTAAGCTCAGCTACAAACAGTTCAATTCCAGACCGGCTGAATAAGGCCAGGAAAAGATGAATGGCGAATTGCTAATTTTCTGTTTATAGTCCGTGGGTTGTTGTTTTACTCTATTTTTGTTGCATTTTGAAATTCAAATTTTACTGACTGCGTTCGCATTTAAATGCGACACGATATAGGCGGTGTTTGTGCCTGCGCACACACGGTAGCACAGCACCACGCACAATAATTTAATGCAAAGCAGAGAAGATTTGTCGAATTAAATTGCACGCACTGGCGGGTTGTTTGATAGCAGCACGTTGGGGATTTTTTAAAGTTTCGTTGCACTTTCTCGCAAACGGTTCATGGTCATGAGGTCATATAATTTGGCAACCGTGTGCTGCCGTCGAAAGCCATTTTCTACGGATTAGTAGTGATTGCACGTATATGTGTGATTGACGTCTATACTGTGTCTCCAAAAATGGGTACGGCCTCGGCAGATTGTTTGTTATGGAAAGTCGGGACTGTCACGTGCGTTAGTGAGTGAATGCTTAGCCTGTGAATGCAGTCACAGTCGCAGTGTCGATCGTCAGCTGAATTGACGCACTTGGATCAAATAACTCTTAACTAAGTGACTGAGTAGGCTTGCGTTTGTAACCAGGATACCAAGAAATAGTCTTCCGGCATTTTATTTAAGCAAAAGCTTTCACGATGTACCATATATGTGGCGATGAACTTTACAAGGATATTCCTCGAAACAGGGTATAAGAGCGAAGCGAACTACAACAGAAACAAGAAAGGCTTTCATGACAGCCCTCGAGGATACCAAGAAATTGTTCGACTACCAAAATCTGACTGCATTCTAGAGATTTAAATAGTTTTATAAAGGAGTTTTGATTTATATAAGTAATGGAGGCACATTTACTTTGCCCTTATGGGATGGCAACATAACGCAAATATAGGTATATAAATTATATGAAGTGCCTAAGTAGGTCACTTCTGATTTCCAAAAATTATGGAACCAAAGGCCCCGGATATTCGAAACAAAAAACTTACAGCCTTATTTATAAATTCAACGTGGAGTCTGATTATATTCATGCACCTTCTAAAATGCCCCTACGCAAAAAAATGTGATTTATAAACATTTTTCGAACTTAAGCTTAAGTAACTTTAGGGATGTATTCGCATAAAATGTCATTTGGTCGTGGACGAATTGTAGACAAAACCAAAAAGTGGAACTAATTTTTGTTTGTGAATTCATTTCGCATGTTGTGTAAATTTAAGCCGAACGTTTTTAATTTTGCAAATGCAATTATAAGATATCAGTTATATTTAATAAATAAAAAAATATCAAATAATTGTGTGTTTGTGATATTATTTCTTTTATGTACCTACTTCAGTTTTGTTGCTTGTGGGAAATGTTTTAAATAAAAGGTGGTTAAGTTTTAAGGGCCGATGTTGATTTTGAATAAAACAAAAATTATTTAGGAAATTATTGTCATTTCTTTTTATAATGATAATATTGGTATGGCTCAATTATGTATGGAACAAAATATCGGCCAAATGGCCGCCGCGACCTCGGCGGCACACCTCCAACCGATTGGCCAAATTTTCAATGACGCTGAGGCATAATTGAGGTTCCTTGCCGTTAATGTGCCGAATCATCTCATCCTTTAGCTCTTGAATTGTTGCTGGCTTATCGACGTACACCTTTTCTTCCAAATACCCCAAAGAAAGAAGTCCAACGGTGTCAAATCGCATGATCGTGGCGGCCAATTAACATCGCCACGACGTG
Source organism: Cheilosia grossa (assembly GCA_963082955.1). NCBI lineage: Eukaryota > Metazoa > Arthropoda > Insecta > Diptera > Syrphidae > Cheilosia > Cheilosia grossa. The sequence continues at coordinate 30,815,312 of OY720148.1, forward strand.
AGATAACACGGCCATTGAATTTCTTCAGCAAAAGAGACATTGTTTCGTTAGCTGTGTGGCAAGTGACACCGTCCTGTTGAAACCACATATCGTCTACATCCAAATCTTCCAATTCGGGCCATAAAAAGTTCGTTATCATCTCACGATAGAGAACATCATTCACAGTAACTGCCTGACCGGCCTCATTTGGAAAATGAGCCCATAAACCGCACCAAACAGTCACTCTTTGTGGGTGCATTGGTTTTTCGACAATCACTCTTGGACTATCATTCGCCCAAATGCGGCAATTCTGCTTATTGACGATTCGACTGAGGTGAAAATGTGCCGATTAAATTGACCGAAAATTTCACGAAGTGCACGATATGCATTTTGATTTGAACGCCCATTTTCATAATAAGCCTGAATAACTTTAAAGCCTTGCTCGATTGGTGTATCTTTCCATGGTTCAAATTGAGTTAGTCTGAAATTGACAAATGTCAAAAGAAATGCAAAAAAAAACTTGACGTTTAGGTGTGGTTCACATTCACCATCGGCCCTTAAAATTTAACCACCCTTTATATATGGTGGTTGGTGGAATTGGACAAGGAATATGGATATAGGAAGACACATAGATATATGATTGCATTTTGATATTTCAGCAGTCCCTCCGAAGACAATACGGAATTTTGCCAGATAATTTGACTTTTTGCTGTGGAAAATATCACTTATGAAGCTAATCACAGCTGATGTCGGTTTCGGGCAAAAATGAATAGATTTCTGTGTTTTCTGTAATAGTTTATCGAGATTCGTACCTCTTTAGACACAAACCTCTTTTAGTAAAGTTCCGATGGAAATATGATTATAAATAACAATTTCAGCAAAGCCACGTAGAGGCTGCGTAAATCTTTTTTAACCAAACAACATCGTAGAGGCGTCGTACGTAAGGCAATCTTATAAATACGTACCTATTTTTTTATTTATTGACTTTCTCAATTGCTTAGTAAGAGAAAGATATTGTATTCGTACAAAATCTCGAATTTCAGATGTTAATCAATCTTGGATGATAGAGGATCTCATAAAAGTGGGTCAGAAGCACCATTCTGAGATATGGGGGAAGTATGGTCGCTGAAAATAAGATGCTATAGCTGGTACATTCATGGTCATAGTCATTTTGGGATTGAGTCTCTAATTTTTTACCAGGTAAAATTTGTTAAGATCTTCACTTAGTCTGTGGCCGTAATAAGCTGGAAATTTTATGCAAGTTTTTCAGGAGTTATTGTCTGGCGTTCCTAAGTTTGTCTCATTTGTTTGTCTTAACAAATGCAATTTTTGGTGTTTATGGAAGTGCAATTTCGTATGGTTAATTTTGGTGGTTGCAAACTCTCATTAATCGAAAAAGAGGCGGATCATTGGGCGCAGTTATTTCGAACACCGAAGAAACGAGAAAGCGGCGGAAAACAGAAGAGGGTAGCAAGGGTATATAACTCGTGCAGAATTAAACATCACAGAGAAAGAAAACACAAAAGACTCGGAGTAGGGAAAGAAAAGTGGGCGCACTAACTCGGAATGAGCCTAGAGCTCAATTCCACTCAATTATGTTTAATTGATGTTCGTTTCTTTTTTATACATTGGCTGATTGTATCAAGTCGCTTGAGATGACGTATTCATGTTCAATGTTCATGTACCTATGTATAAAATCGTATGATGCATCTGCAACTATTATTCATATTTATATATATTCATACTTATAACGTTATCAGCAAAAAATAAAGTAAGACAGTGCGTAGTCAAACGTTGAGAGAGCAACGTCTTTATCTCCTACACTTCAGAACTCACCGCCCATTCACAATATACCACCAAGCATCTCTAGAACAGAATAGATTTCTCAATCTAAAAACGGACTCACTATACATACGACTTGGGAACAAAAAAAGAAGAAGAATCCAATAAGTGGCCAACTAATGAAATCATCACCATAAACCGAAAACAACAAATCGAACATTTGCCATACTCGTAAATGTCATCCTGTGCGCTGCTCATACTGCCGGCAATAACCATAAAAATAAAATCAAAGCTCATCTTCAATCAGGTCCAAATGATGACCGCAGCGCAGATGCGAGTACCCCCCCTTCGCGAACCACCCGTGAATGCGCACTTGTGTTCTATCTATCGAAACGGGTTCTACCACATTTAGTGCATAAGTAGAAAAACACACAAAGAACAGGGCATAAACGTATCGCGCGATGATCAGCTAGTAGGTCCGCCAGAACACCAGATAGATGTGTGCGCAAGACCCACTGGCCTGGTCATACATCATTTCCTGTGTAAGTCTTCTCCGAGATGCCACTATATGTAACAAGCTCTTTACACGGGGTGCTATACATTATGTGCAGACCCGGCTTGAAATACTTTCACTCTATGCGTTCGAATTTAGCGATCTATGGTCGCACTGGAATCCCGAAGACGTACTCAATGGGCTCGTAATCACACGTATTTGCTCTCGGCATGAATGGTGACGACGAGCGACATGACAGGCCGTCTATGGATGCACTACCACTCAGTGCTGGACTAGACGAGAATCAATCAGTTCAGGCTGTAGGTATATGTGAGATGGCATTCAATTGGATGCACCCATAAGGAGTAGGTAATAATGATGATCATCGTTCATAGGCTTATGAGAGACGGTGATGCTCGCTAAGCTTGTTTACTTTGTAATTTTCAAAACAAACATCAGATACTGACGGCTTTATTAAAGGCTCGGCTTGAATCTGCAAAAGTCCGACGAAAGTCGGTGAGATTCTTAAGTAATTTTTCACATCCCGCAATATTTCGTGGGATCACTTCAGTTCTACGAACATTCATTTTGCCATTAAAGCCAAATCCCCATCATCATTCGCGCATTGGTAGACATTTTCGGTCAAAATGTAAAATATCAAATTCATTTCTAGCGCCTTCAGATGGATTTTTAATCGAATCAGCGGCATCAACAATAGAAACAAAATCTCATTGTACGAATACAAATGCGATTGTTACCGGTTTAGTGCTTCATCTCTTCCCAGGCCGTCTTAATACAGAATATTGTGTGTAGGTGTGAGAAGTCGACATGTGTGACAAGAAGGAGTTTCTTCACACCAAAACAACACCACCCGCACTCTGGATATTGCCGACGACCGCGACAACTTGAACTTGACAGTGTTTTGGTGTCTGTCTGACCGCTGTAGAGCTTTATCTGATCATAATTTCTGATTTAACTTTTGAAGTGTGTTACCAATAGGATTTTTCGGAAGTAACACTGTCAAGGTTAGATTTTGATGGAGCAAGGAATTGTTTTTCGCTGAGCTAACTATTGTTGAAAAAATAAAAATAAATTCGCAAGCAAGAGGCAAGATTGTCTGTAGGCAAACGGTGCGGTTTATATGGGTGAAATGTTTTTTATAATCTACAATTATGTACTGTAATTGTATGGGTACTTAATTTAAGTTACAATGTGTTTATTAAAAATCAATGCCCAAGTACAATTTTGACTTTGGGAAGGTTCAAATTTGTAATTTCTTTAACCAACAGCTTCGATAAGGCTTCTTTTATATTTTTAGAAGCAGTTGAATATTCCAAGCTGTTCAGAAAGTCGTATACAAGAAAATACATACATAAAAGTGCGTCAGATGTGTTTCCATTAGTCGTTATGCAGTCAATACTAGCCCCTTACCGAAGTCAAATTGTTATACTTGAGTGGCCGTCTCCCTAAATGATATAGACCGAGAACCTTCCTTCCTTTCTTCCTTCCTTCCTTAAAGCGACCTTGCAGATATAGCTATAGATCTTCGCCGGTAAGCCATTGCTTTCAATCATATCCTTCCTTATTTATTTTAAGACCGGCCTCCTCCCACACAATCAGAGATATCTCTCCTGGCACGAGAATGTTTCTTGAATCTATATAATGTTTCATTCGTTTCTAACTTGACAACTGCCAACTTTCAATGTGAACGCACCCTTAAACCGATTACCGTTAAAATTTACTACCGAAGTTCCGAGTTGGTGGTTGCAACTTTAAAAGCTTTAACGTCAGTTTTTAATTTTCAGCAATGAAACGCATTTTTGGTTAAACGGCAAAGTATGCGTTACTGGACAGAACTACTGAAAATCGAACAAAATTGATCGAAATTTTTGCGAGGATCAAGACTGATTGAAGTTACCATTCATTTTGCCAAGGTAGTCTTCAGTAGTCAGTCGGGGGAGCTGAGCTTAGGATCTTCATACAAATAATGTCTCATAAGGTCCGCCCCCCTCTTTATAATCTAACAAAAAACATTTTTATCATTTTAAAATAGGAAACAAGATAAATAAAATGTCAATATCGTAATAATAATCATAAAATACAAATGCCTTAAGTAAATTCGTAATTATTTCACTTTTACAAATTCACTTCCACTATATTTTTTTTTTGGTAAACCACTCGTATCCTGCACTTTTGAAAACTGTACGCAGACTTATATTTTTTACGCACAAAGTAGCACCTGGATTGTGCCAATTTTGTCCACACAGAGAGAAGAACTGTTGGCCAAGATAGTAATATTATTTGTTTGGATGGAAGATAAACGTATTAACTACCGCGCTATACTTTGTTTGTCAGAGGCTGACTACTGGAGTGGGCTGAACTTAAGAGCCATCACCTACCTCAAGTAGTTTGCATTTTATCTAAAAAAAGGAGTTGTCAAGTCCTTAATAAAAACCATTTATTTAAAATTGAATTGTATGCCCCCCAAAAGTCTCACGAACTCTTGAACCAATTCACAAACAATTTTTTTTTTTTTAATATTGAAATAGATATGTGTAGGTTTCAGGTTACTTTTGTCTGAAAAAATACAGCATTTTTCATGTAACAGTGAAATATTGAAATATTTATAATAAATCTTTCGAAACTCTCCTTATATAGCTAAAACACTTGCACTGTTTACTGAAAGCTTTGTGTTTGTCGCAGAAGTAACACCGGATGAAGGTCAGTCGGGTATAGATTGCATTGCTGGCAAAGTTTGTCTTAAGAGGATTAACCTAGCCCCGCTGTGCAGTCGTTATTTGGGTGCGGAGAAAAATCTAAAAAAGAATTTAGCTGGCGTTAGTTACTTATACTAAAGTAACTCTTCGTCTACAGTTCGGATACATAGCTCAAGCCAATACGCCTCTGCAGTTATTACCGTCTTTGGCTAACTGCCTCCATTTGCGCACTCCAAAGTGGTTAAGGACTACTTCCAATTGGGCGCGTCAACTTATGGGTTGCAGTCGGACTAATAACAAACTTTGGTCACAATTGCAAAAGTTTTAGGGAAAATATAATCACCGTGAACTATTAAAATTTGAAGTCAAAACTAAAAATGTTTATTTGTAAGGCCTAAAGACTTTTCGGGTCATTACTAATCACTTCCTCTAAATGCCTCAGCCATCTTAGGCAGCTGACTAGCCCTTTTCTGACCAAATCGGTGTCGCTGTAGAGCTCATAGAATTCGCCGCAAACAGGAACGTAACTCGAATTTTGCTTTTGAAACTCTTATGCTAATGTTGTTAGTACTAAAACAGGTTTTGGATTACAAGGGTCATACAAAAAGTCTCGCTTTACTCTTTCATAACAAGTTTCTCCTACGCAATTGTCTTCTTATACCAAAAAAACAGCTATTGCTAAGCGTCATTATTGCATGATCGAGAGATTGTTCTTAAGGGCAAGGCTGTCTTAGAAATAAGAAATTTGCTAAAATGACATCCAAACTTGGCAGCACTAAAAACAATTCCAGTTGAATTCCAATGTCATTTTGTGCTTACATCGGATACCAATGAAATTGTGAATAAAAGACTGTTTTTTTTCTTATTTCAATGTTTATTCCTTTACTTTTTGAATATTTTTGCAGTATGTTTCGGATTTTTTATGTCATATTTTGGATTTTTTTGCCGTAAGTACCTAGTCATTTTAAATGCATATTTTAGGTGCATGTTTTGTGTTCCTTAGAGCCTGGGGCCTGTTACAAAGAGCATACATTACATACAATGTATGATTTAAACACTCCTGATGTTTTATTTCTGTTTCATGGAAATGTTGTATGATCAACAGTCATTCATCAATGTATGTGAGGAGAATCGACTGGAAGTATTGGAATAATGCATGATTCTCTTTCATAGAACTTTATCATACATTGTTTTAATACAACAAATTTTTAATTCATCATACATTTCAATCAGCAATCGGTTTTGCTGTAAATCACAAATATAAATTGCCAAGCCAATGAAGTGCTAACAATATTTGCTGCTATGTTATTAAAGAATTTGTTGGATGTGCAGGAAATGTACCCAAACGCATCCTATATTTCTCCACGAAATAAGAATCATTCAATTTGAAACATTCGTGGACGTCTTACAACTCTTATACCTTATGCGACACTAGAGTGGTAGAATATCTACCATTGCATCACTGCACAATCTTCCCAAAAAAAAAAAAAGTCAAGTGGATATATTCGCCCTCGCCTATTATATATAGATTCCGCACCACCAAAAAGTAAACCTTCTTTACCAAAAATCACATCCATTTTCAGATATTATTCACTATAACGTTATTTAAATAAAATATTTTTATATAAAACACTATGAGGCGAATTTATTAGATTTTTTACGACGCCTCTACGATGTTGTTTAGTTAAACCTAGCGTAAAGATTTACGCAGCCTCTACGTGGCTTAGCTGAAATTGTTATTTATAATCATATTTCCATGGGAACTTTACTAAAAGAGGTTTGTGTCTAAAGAGGTACGGATCTCGATAAACTATTACAGAAAACACAGAAATCTATTCATTTTTGTCCGAAACCGACATCAGCTGTGATTAGCTTCGTGAAATTATTTTACGAAATAAAAAGTCAAATTATCTTACAAAATTCTGTACTGTCTTCGGAGAGACTGCTGAAATATCAAAATGCAATCATAGATGTCTTCCTATATCCATATTCCTTGTCCAACTCCACCAACCACCACCAAATCTATACCTGGACATAAGTGGACATATATATTTAAAACATTTTCCTCAATCAACTAAACTGAAGTAGGTACATAAAAGAATATCACAAACGCACATTTGTTTGATATTTTTTAATTTTTTGAATATAACTGAAATCTTATAAATAATTGCATTTACAAAACGAAAAACGCTCGGCTTAAATTTACACACCATGCGAAGTGGATTCACAAACCAAAATCTGCTCCACTTTTTGTTTTGTTTACAATTCGTCCACGACCAAATGACATTTGATGCAAATACATCTTTATGTAAGCTCTACGCAGGCTCTAAACATAAATGTTCGCGTTTAACGTACGCAGCCCTAAAGTAACTTAAGATTAAGTTCGAAAAATGTTTATGCGTGAATACAATCAGACTCTACGCTGCATTTATAAATAAGACTGCATTATTTCAATTTCCGTTGAACACATGTTGTGTTAAAAGGAAGAATTAAACTCGCTTTGCGAATAAAATTGAATTACAATAAAGTGTCCAAATAATAATCACATACAGCAAAATAATTTTTCATTTTCCAGTGAAATCTATGAAACAGATAATTGAATGTGATGTATCCAAATAAATTTAATGTACGTTGTATGTGATGTATGATCGATCTATGAAACAGGCCCCTGGGCGCCGACATAATTCGTATACGAGCAAATCCGCCTGAAATTTTCGGATAGGAGAAAAATTGGTATTCTCAAAGCTGTTTGGTTTTTTTATCACCTGACAGCAAATTATATTCACCTTTCGAATGAGGTAGAATTTAACAGCACTTCAAGTTAACCATTTTGACAGGTTGTGAAAAAAAAAACACAATATTCAAATTTAGATTGGTTGTGAATTGTTGTTTTCGATGGACAACAAAATAAAGGCTAATGTATTTATGTTTAATGTACATTTATGGGTTTTCGCAATGGCACTTTGGGCGATATAAGCTCAGCATTCGTTCGATTCTCAATGAAGCAGTTAGGCGAAATCCGAGAGCCCCAAGACTGCTTTGAACGAATGGAACTCTTTCCGAACACATTTATGTCAATTCGAAGGGCAGTGTTGTCATATCGTGGAATTTATCCCTTTTTGTGGGATTTTCGATGTCTAAAAAGCCTTCCGTGGAATAAAGGGAAACATCACGAAATCGTGGGACTTGTAGAAATCTAAAGAAAAACATTCAAACTATAAATTTTTGCTGTAATTTCTTCAAAATATCTACATTTTACCATGTCAAAGTGTCCATAAGAAATTGCTCATGTAAATTGTCTTTAAAGAAAATTTTCTAGTACCACCAAATACTTAAAGCTACCATTTACCTTTAGTACCATTTTGATACTAAAAGGTTAATTTATTATTATTATTTTGTTCCGTGTACAGTGCGACCTCAATAAAAGAACACCTTAAATCTTACCATTGTTGACTCAGTAATTGCAACTCCCTAAAAAAAAAGGTGACTCGATAAAAGCAACTATTGGTTTATGAGCTCTTATTTCGTTCGCTATTTGTAGATACATAGTGTATTTTCCTTCTTGTTTATTTTTGCTATGTCTTGGCAGTTATTTTACAGCTATTTGCTGTACTTTTTATACAAATGTTTGTTACATGATGTGTGCGTTTTATGTAGCAGGCGTAGTTTTACGTGCATTTTCCTCTGTAGTCGTTAGTGTCGTTAGTCGCATTACTGTGTGCTATTAAAGGGTGATTTTTTAGCTGCTTTGGTTTTGGCAACACTGGTTTTGACAGCTGACGTGTGTTTAGTACCTTGTGTCACTGTCAAACAGCTTCAGTTTGGTTTGCAATTTAACCATGGATCGTCTTACAAATGAACAACGCTTGCAAATTATTGAATTTTACTATCAAAATTCGTGCTCGGTTCGAAATGTTCATCGTGCGCTGCTTCCATTTTATGATCGGCATTCTCGACCTTCTGAGCAGTCTATTCGGAAGATTGTGACTAAATTTCGCACCAAATTTACTTTGTTGGACATTAAACCACCAACACGTTTACGTACTGTGCGTAGTGAAGAAAATATTGCGGCCGTATCAGCTAGTGTGACAGAAGACCGCGAAATGTCGATTCGGCGCCGTTCCCAGCAGTTAGGCCTTTGTTACAGCACTACGTGGAAAATTTTGCGGAAGGATTTGGCCGTAAAGCCTTTTAAGATACAGCTGGTGCAAGAACTAAAACAAACTTTTTTTTGCCCGAAATGGAAGTTCTTGACTTGCATGATATGTGGTTTCAACAAGACGGTGCCACATGCCACACAGCACGCGAAACAATGGCGCAATTGCGAGGCGAGTTTGGTGAACAGTTAATTTCACGTTTCGGGCCGGTCAATTGGCCGCCTAGATCGTGCGATTTGACACCATTAGATTATTTTTTGTGGGGGTATGCCAAGGCTAATGTGTATAGGGACAAGCCCGCTTCGATTGACGCACTGGAAGCCAACATCCATGCATTCATTCGTGAGATACCGGCCGATATGTGTGAAAGAGTATGCCAAAATTGGACTCAGCGGATGGGCTACCTGAGACGCAGCCGCGGTCAACATTTGCATGAAATTATCTTTAAACATTAAATTGCAAGGTTCAAACTATCGATTCAAATAAATATTTCATTCATTTTTTCGAATTTTTTGTGTTTTTTTTTTAAAAAAAAGTTCTAAACCTCTTAAAAAATCACCCTTTAGAGTTATGGCTATTGTGAAAAGTGTTCCTAAGCTTGCTATAAACCAAAAAAGTGAAATTTTAGACCAAATAAATAAGGGTGTAACTGCTACATCGCTTTCTTCGAAATATGAGGTGAACAAGTCCAGCATCACAATCAAAAGTTTCTCAATTTTTTAAAAACAATTAAAATTTGATTTTTTTTATTTCTAATACCTCGTAGGTATTACTTTGTGCAGTCTCTTTACCAGTGCAAGACACGTTTTTTTTTTTTTTACTATTCTGAGGTGTTTAACTTGTTGCCTCATTTTTGGCACCCACAATTTTTTGACTCGATTATTGCAACAAACCCAATAAAAGCAACTGCCCAAATTTCTATTAGTTGATTTTACTGAGGTCGCACTGTAATACAAATTTTACTTTAAAAATTCGAATTTTGCGCAAAAAAGTATAGAGGGACTCTTAAGGGAATTTAAGGACTGTGAAATGGGAAAAAAATGGGAAAAATTACCACGCTTCGTGTGATAAATGAAGAGAGAGTCCTAACAACACTGGCGAAGGAATTTTTTTAAGTACCAAACTCATAGTTCCGTATACGAGATGCAAATCCGCATAGAAAACGCAGACGAGAAACATTGTAAGATAAATTCTCGAATTACAAATTTCAGTTTTTCGCATCAGAGATTTTGACAGAAAACCTTGTGCGAGAATTTTCGAGAATTGGGTTATGAATTAAAAATGTTCGATGTGTAGAAAAATCAAATTTGATCGGGTGTCTGATTGATATTTTCATCAAGAAATGTTGACAGTACGACACTGTCATTTTTAGTACAGTCCGGTGGGTAAATGCGAAACTAGTACATATTTCGTACCTGACAATTCCACATCTTCTGTTGAACTCGGCGTGGACAATGTCATTGTCTTATTAGCTGTTGCCATGAAGTCGCTAACAACGCCCCATTAACTCCCTAAATTTGTTTGTCAAGATACCGAAACAGAAAAAACAATTATAGTGTATAGGTAAGTAAATATATCAGTCATTCGGGGCTGGGTGTTCTTCGTGCCAGATCCTCTAGAGCTGTCTTCTTCAGTGAGAGCTTGTTGTGGTTGAAACTGACTTCTCCATAGCCTCAATCCAACAATTTTTTAATCTCTATTATGACATAACCTGATAAGTCCGCATTGCTCACGAAGACTAGTTCCATCTCACTTATGTAATACCCTCATGATTTTGCTAGTCTTGCTTCGAGCATCAGCTCGAAATGCACGGCACATTCCAAACTCACTCAGAATGTGCTTCTGGATCGATCGTCTTCAGTGTTTTTTTTTTCAAATACGTGCCGCATGTGTAAAAGCTTTAGGGCGAGATTACAAACAGGAAAAACCTAACCTTGGCACTACATTGGTCTCTTATTACTGAAAAATATATTAGAACCTTCGATCCAAAAATAAGAAACCAACCTCCGCTAATCAAGAATAAAATCGTTTGCTGCCTCTTTAACAAACGATCTTGGTCCACATTTGAGCCTTACCGTAATTTGTAAGTTGTTATGCTGCTCCGTTACTACATGAAGGAAAATAGGAACCAAATCAATAATAGCTGCGCCATAAATCGCTTCACCCAGTAGATAAGTTATGAAAGAAGAACACAGAAAACAAAAAACAAAAAAAAAAAAACCGTTCTAGCTATCAATTACCAATATCGTTTATTATCATTAAGAACTGTAAATGACCACATCCACCTAATTAGATTGCATATCCATCGAATAATGGCTCAAGCCCACATAGGCTTAGGGCAAATGGCCAACAAGCTGTATCTACACGCGGAATGCGAACAACCGAAACCACTGACTGCATGATTACCGGTCAGTTACCGCTCAACTGATGCGTGCCAAACTATGGGGTAATTAATTTAAATTATATTGGCAAACATTTATGTGAAGACGGGAATGTACATCATACATACAGATACAACCGACCATAACCCAATATTCCCTAAGCTATTGTACACAGTTCAACTCGAACGGTATCTGTTTCTCAATGGTTGTTTTTTATTGCAAAACTTACAGAAAGTGTGTGTAGAAATCGTCCTAAATCAGTGCGCGCAAGTAATTGCATTCATAGATGTTGTGGTGTAGTTGTTGCGGGGTCTTTACGGTGCACTTTACGATCCATTTGCGTGCGTTGAATATTTCAGATGCATTTCCAGACAAATTATGTGTATCTACATCCAGCCCACGAATTGTTTTTTGTGTGTGTTGTTTCGTTTTAAAATATTAATCGGTCAATTAAATTGCATTGAAAGGAAATTATCAGTGCGGTGCTCCTGGTTTAGATTCGAATCACAGTCACGGCGTTTGATGGACACAACCAATCTCCGGTTGACAGTGTCAGCAGACATGGATATTTATAATTGTCCGGTTGAGAGGAGGCTTTACAGCCGATACACAAAAGGTTGGTGTCAAATAAAATGAGTGATAAATGAGTGTCATTACCGCATTTGTAGTATGATTCGAAGATTAACGATGGTAAGTGGCATTAAATTGTTCTCCCGTCAAGTGATTGTGCGTGTTTGTGTACACTCTATAATGTGTAATGGGGGATAATTCATATGGGAATACCTATGGAATCGGTGACAGTGACAGGTGTAAAGTGTTTCAAGAAGAGCCTTCGAATTTGCTGATTGAGCGTTGTTTATACTCGATACCTACAATCGCACAGCAAATACGAAAAGCTTTTATAGTGTTAAACTGAAAGTACGATAGTTTAAGAATTTAAAGTGCTGCACTCAGTTCGCTTGCCGATCTCTTTATCCTAAATTGGGTACAGACATATCATTTCATACTCGTGTTTAGAAAAAATTAATTAGCAGCAACAGGTCCGTATGAGACACTCTGCCTTGCTTCTCAAAACCTTTCGCTGTTTTTACTTTTAAGGCAAACTGAAGGGATCTGCAATTTTGTGGCGAGTTTAAAACTTTTTCATGAAAATTATGCTCTACTTATGTTTGTGGATGTGTGCGAGAGGTGAAAAAAAGGAGAAAAAAACTTAAGATCGAACTCAGGCTCAGGTAGCCACTAACCAGAGTCACTGTGTCACTGAAATATTTTAAACAGCTTTCGAACGAATGTTTCCTGCAGGCGCAGTAGGTTGTATCCTCAGCGCGATTTTTAGCAATTACTTGTAATTGTTCTTTATTTTTCTTATGAAATAACAAATAAACACTATAGGTTCACTGTGAACTACCCGGTGGCTTATTGTATAGTTTGTTGGTCACTCGGCTTGAATAATTACTTGCACGTTTTAAGGGGTATTGCCAAGCAAGGGTACTTACTACCTATACTGCGGACAGGACCATCGGAAGCTGCAATCTTCAACGAAAATTTAAAGTGTTGAGTGCACTGTTTTTCCCCTTTAAGCGTGGCGACTTTTCCAGATGATTAGACTGAGCAATCTTCTGCTACCTGTTTTTGTTCCACCGCCTTTGCTCTATGAAAAGTTCCATACGCTACGTTTTTAGCCCACAATTTGTACAGCGTTTCCAACAGCCAATGTACGTCCATTTATCAAATACTTTGCCTAAAGCTATGTTCAGACGATTGCCAGATCTGACAATACCAAGTTGGCAGTTCGCACATACGGCTGTCACGTTTTACCCCAAGCTCTGACATTTTCATTTGCGAATGGTTTGCCTGTGAATAAAATTAGCGTTGAAAACATCAAATCCGAAGTTGGAACCAAATTAGGGCAGCCATTTCGGCTGTAGACCTCGGGAGCATACGGATAGACAGACAGACGGACAGAATTTTGCGACCCAGTTTTTTGAGTTCCTCTATCCTTGAAGTGTCAGAATTGATTAACATCTCGTGTTCGAAATTTTGTACGAAAACCTACAGTATCCTTCTCTTACTACATAATCGTAATAAACTTTCGCTGAGCCTTTTCGTTGATGGATCGTCGTCTTCGTCCACGAATTTGAAATTGTTTAGTTAACTCATTTTGCACAAATCTACAGAAAAATGTAAAGAAAATAGCACCGAAAGTTCGTTTTGTTCGTTCAAATATGAAAAATATTTGTCTGCAAGTGAAAAATTGTCAGTTGTCGTAAGCACAGCCCACCTGGCAATAGCAAATTAGACTGCAAATGTCTTAAACGTCTGACAATGATAAACCTGTGTGTTCAGACGATTGGCAGATATCTCACAATTTCGTTGTCAGAGGGCGGTCTGTCAATTATCTGACGATGAATTTTCTGCAAATATTTGTAGACAACATTTTAAGTTCACACTGTTGTCAGAAATTTGGCACAACTTTTTCATTGGTAGACCTGACAATATTTCCATATCTAGTAATCGTCTGACATAGTTTAGGGCTACCAAAATTCTAAGAATATATCATTTTAAATGATCTGATATTTGGGAGGAGTCACGCTCCATTGACCAATGTAACCAAGTTTTGCAAAGTGCCTTCCACAATTCATTTTCGTCATGAACTGCAAGCTGTTGGTATTCCCAGACTTTGAAGACTGTTTTCCCCTTTTTTTTTAATCAGCAAAGGCATTAGTTTTCGCCTAAATTGGAAAAAAGTTACCACTTTTTCCCCCTAACGCTTTTCCTCTGAATCTGGGATCACTGCCTGCGAGACGTGAAAAAGATGCCTTTCATTGTTTTTACCGCGTCCGTCGTTCAAGCGGTGCTAGGAACACTCTCAGAATATCCACGGATTTTCGACAATCAAAAGATAAAAGTTCGGATAAAAATTTCGGAAAGGTGTTAAATAAATCCACACAGAATGCATCACATTCACTTTAATAAAGTTGAGAAAGATGGCGAATCTAAATATAAGGACAATACGGAGAAGAAGAAGAGAGAAGATGCTCTTTTTCGCCTCTGCTATACCTTAATGTCACTTTTAAGCCGTTCCCCTATAGACAATAAGCCCCACTTTTCGCTACCGCCATCAATCGTCTAAGGCAAGCTCGATGAACTTCATACTGTTTTACCCCAGCTGAAAAAACGTAAGTTGTCACAGCTTACAACTTGCCTATCGCCCTTTCCTGTGTACAAGGGTAGAATTTATATGTTTACCTCTTTTGATCAGGAATTGGCTCGCCTCTGATAAGGATGAGAATCATTAGCCACTTGGGCCCGATTTTTCCAATATTTTTCTAGATCACAGAGTGTGGTTTCCAACTTTGTCCTTCAGTTTTTGACCAATTTTTAAAATTCCTTGACTTACTTTAGCCACCTGAGTACCTTATATCTTTTTGCCATTAGCCAAAGGCTGCTGTTTGATCATTGTTAAATAAACTTTACCGAAAGGATTTCCTGGGAGTTTCTACTTGCCAGTGCGGCCATTTTGACGTTTTGCTGCAATTCCTAGTTTACCAGATTCGTATTAGATACTTTCTCTACCTCCCGATACAGGCCCTTCATACTTTTAACCTTAATTTGCTTTTGATAGCTTATGTTGCTTCCTATGCTCAGCTATGTTCCTTAGTTAATCTAGTCAATCTCAAGCCCTCTTCCTTTTTGGTACAACTCTAACAAGCAATTTTGTTTGTTTCCCTTTTCAGGCCCGTGAAGAGCAAGCTCGCCTCGAAATGAAACATCGCAAAGAAGAGGACGACCTCTATCGGAAATTCGCCCGAAAACGAGAAGAGGAAGATCGTAAGATCCAAAGTGAGTTCCAAGACGAATGGGAACGCGAGCTGCAGCGCCTGACACATAAATTCGAAAAGGAACTGGCCACTTCACGGCGGAATCGTGACGAGCAAGGTGTGCTCACGCTCCGCCATGAGCAACAGAAGGAGGACCTCGAAAAGAACATGACATTGCGTCGCAGCAAAAAGAAGGAAAGCATCACGCGCAAAATGCTCGAACACGAACGCTATGAGACTGCGGCGCTTGTCGATCGACAATCTAGTGAAATGTTGGAGCTAATCAGCGCCCGTCGTAGTGAGTACATGCAAAACGAAAGTATCTTCCTGGACGAAGACTTCAACGAAGGAGCCATTGCGGTAGAGTACCCAGGAATAGCACCCGTTCCATCTCCGCCGGCAGTCAGTAAATTCCAAATCTACACAGATCCCATTGAGTTCGAGGACGTGGACAGGATTGCCATTTCGGTAGGTTTTCATTTGTTTATCCAAAATGCACGGAGAATAATCATTTCTGGCTTGTAGGTGGCGCAAGAGGATCAGAAGACATTCACAGACCTCGTACGTCAGTTGGTGGGCCGATGCACGACCGACATCGAGAAGGCTCGTACCATCTTCCGCTGGATAACGGTCAAGAATCTGAACGCAATGCACTTCGACGACGACTTGCGGGGTGACACCCCAATGGGACTATTGCGAGGCATCAAGTACGGAACTGAAAGCTACCATGTCCTGTTCAAGCGGCTTTGCAGTTATGCCGGTCTTCATTGTGTGGTGATCAAGGGCTACTCGAAGAGTGCCGGCTACCAGCCGGGCGTGAAATTCCAAGACTCTCGCTTTAGAAACTCGTGGAATGCGGTTTACGTAGCCGGAGCCTGGCGGTTTGTCCAATGCAATTGGGGAGCCAGACACCTGGTGAATGCCAAGGAGGCACCAAAAACGGGACGCGGCAAGAATGACAGCCTTCGGTAGGGCCTCCCCGTTAGAGTCCTCTTATTATTTCTTTAATCGATAGTGTACTCTTTTGTAGTTATGAATACGACGACCACTACTTCCTTACGGATCCACGTGAGTTCATCTACGAGTTCTATCCACTGCAGGAGGACTGGCAGCTATTAAAGCGTCCCATCACACTGAGAGAGTTCGAGAATCTACCATTCGTACGATCGCTGTTCTTCCGCTATGGCCTGCACTTCGCCGATGAAGGCTATGGAGCGGTGGTGTTCACAGATGACACAGGTTTGTAGCCGCAACACTTTGAGAGTTTGCCATCCTTAATGGTTCTATTCACAAGGTGCAGCAACAGTCCGAATAGCTATGCCAACGGATATGCAAAGTTGCCTGATCTTCCATTATAATCTGAAGTTCTACGACAGTGAAGAGGATTCGTATGACGCGGTGTCCCTAAAACGTTTTGTAATGCAATCGGTGATTGGGAATATCGTGGCCTTCCGAGTGCACGCACCGTGCTCGGGCGCGTTCCTCTTGGACATATTTGCGAATGCAGTTACGCCGCAGGAATACCTAACGGGCGAACCAATGAAATTCAAGTCCGTTTGCAAATTCAAGGTTAGTGCAGTGAGTGATTCGAGGTTATGCCCGTTCTAATGCAGAGCTTGTGATGCTTTACAGATTTGTTGCGAGGAACTGCAAACCGTTATGGTGCCTTTACCGGACTGTGCCAGTGGTGAATGGGGACCAACGAAAGCTACGCGACTTTTTGGACTGATTCCAATTACTCATCAGGTAGGTTTAAACGTCATCTCCGCCTGAAGGCTCTTTTTAGTTCGTCAGGTGAGCTTCGTAGAATAGTTGGATATGAATTGCTTTCGGTCTGTGAAGTTTGTCCCGTTCTTATGCATTCCGCATGGGGTTCCTCTGGCCATTCTGGTAGTTGCATATACTCTGATGATTAATAACCAGAAGTCTCTGCACTAGATGGCGGAGCGGTTCGGACATCATGAATATGGATATTTCATATTCTGCTTGCTTGCTTCTAAGGGATCATCTGATGGACTTATGCGACGTGTGTCGATCGGTGATTTGTATATGATTCATGTGATCAACATCTCAAGAACAATAGCACTTCCTTCAAACAATTACCCACACGTTCTTGTTCAATTGAAAGAAAACATGTGAGGCTGAAGGTCCTATCAATAAAACTTCAGTGAACTTCAGACCAAGTTTCTGCATGCTTTTACCTACACCAAGGTATTTCCCACTGATTTGAATTTGAGTTCGACCAATAAGCCATCCGCTCCATCAGCTTTCTTGAACTTAAGTTTGTACTCACTTCCAAATAAATGACTATCAACACCCTGCCACTCTGATTGACAGCAGATTTTATTAACATTCTGGAAACCAAGCTTATAAATAATCCTGTCCATTTTCATTTCAAAGGAACCTCTAATATTCGCCGGACGAAGTTTGGACCTACAATTTCGTATGTCTCGGCCTCTGACTGATTTTATGGCAACACTGCACAAAAATGGTATCGAAGAGAAGAAGCTTTCTAAATATGTTGCACACACCAACACATCTGATGATATTGTGACATTTACAATAACGTAAGTATATTACGATTGAATGTGCCGTTTCTGGTTCCAAATGACAGGCTTCTTCCATTTATCTGGCAGCTTCCCCGAGGAGGGTCAGTACGGTCTTGACATCTACACCAGAGAAGTTGGAGTCTCAGTACAAAATAACAATTCGCCCAGCGAGAAACATTTGCTAACGCATTGCTGTAAATATTTGATTAACTCGTCAAAGAGAAACTAAAGTACAGGCGCTGATAGAGAGGAACGCTTCATGCGACTAACTAGGACCAGTTTAGTTTTCTTATCTAGATAAGAAGTCTATATTAAACATTTAAAATAATATATTTTGTAGTGATTAATCCAATTCTTAGAACGGAATTCAAGCAAAACAAAATTCTAGTTACATTAACAAATTATACTGATGTTCAAATATTTATAATTACTTAACAAAAAAAAAAAAACCTGTATAACACAAAACTATAACTTTCGTTGAGATTGTAGAGTCAGAAGGAAAGGGGCCGAGTGGTAGCGGAGGAAGAAAATGGTGCTTTACGTCACTAAGCCTTAATATATATACATATATATGTAACTCCGAGAGAAACCCTTTCCTAATATGCAATAATATGAATTAATTTTAATAAAAAGACGCCCGCTGGCCGATCACTTGAACAAGTTGAAACGGATTTAAATCTACCCTGTTGATGAATATGTACATAATATTGAAATAATAACTTACATTATGTAATAACATGATTTTTATATAATTTTTGTATTGCCTAGGCTTAATGTTAATGAAATTTTATCATATTTATTGAATAAACTTAAAAAGACAAAAAGAAACTGTTGCTTTATCTTATTGGAATGAAAGGAGCTTGCGGTCAAAAATAGTTTTCATTTTAATAGTAAAAAAATCGGTGAGTACCTACCTTTACTTGATTGGAAGATTGTTTCACAAGAGTTGTGTTTTTGAGACCGATATATTTTGCGGAAACAATAGTTGTTGCCATCAACTCAGACAATGACATCAGCGCTGAGATTAAACGGAAAATAACTCTTGCCAATCGCTGTTTCTTAAGGTTAAGAAGGCAATTGAGTAGCAAAGCCCTTTCTCGAACAACTAAAGTGACCCTTTATAAGATTTATAAGATATCAATAGTTCCAGTCTTGCTCTATGGCGCAGAGGCATCGACTCTTTCAAAAGCGGATGAGGTAACTCTAAGTTGTTTCGAAAGGAGCATTTTGCGAGTAATTTTTGATACCGTCTGCATAGAAGGTGAATGGAGGAGGAATACAACGACGAACAGTACGAGCTGTAAAGAGTGAAGAGCTGAGGCTAGAGGCTGAGGTGTCTAGGTCATGTAGAGCGAATGGACACGAATGCTCCGGCCCAGAAGATCTTTGAATCCCCACCCGAGGGACGGCGCAGTAGAGGAAGACCGCGACTCAGGTGGTGCACGAGTTACGAACGGCCATGACCGATCGAGCAAAAAACAAACAGAAACGAACATTTAACGAAATAATGTGTTTTATTTAACAGCCAAAGTCACACTGACAACAGACTGCAATAATCATAGATGATGGATGAGCTTCTTCTCTTCTCAGGCTGTTATCGCTAAACTGATGTGCGGCTATATTGAGATGTCGACTGATGTAATGTTGTTGTTGGAGCTGTGTATTTTCACAAGCAGTTAGCGGGTTCTGTTAAAATGATGTTTTTGTGTAAAGACACGTAACTCACGCAAGGAGAGGGGGTATAGAATGATATAATGTTTGATGTCATTCACTATATCGAGCGATTTTTTATACTAAAATAGGTTTATTTAAACGGTTTTATTTTAAATTCAATTGAAAAGATGATGGTCCTGTCATTTAAATATTTACTTGCATTCGCTGACGTTATAACTCAATAACCGCTGGGATAATTCTCTTGATTCTTTTTTTGTATTATTCGTATTTCTGGTTAAAGACAGGATGCACTGGGACCCGATAGGTGGGACTGTTTTCGATCTCCGAAACCACTAAACCGATTTCAATGACACTTTGTGGGTGTACCTATATGGTTGGTTCCTGCCTGAAAGATAGGATACTTTTCGAATCGATAGGTGGCGCTGTTGTCGACCTCCGAAACGACTGAACCCATTTCAATGAAATTTTGTGGATGGGTGTGGTTGGTTCCAGTTTCAAAGATAAGATAGTGTTGGACCCTAAAGGTAAGCGGGATAGGAAAACATTTAAAAAATAATAGTAATAATAAAAATAATATTCAAACGCCATTTCTAACGTTGTATAATAAAAATTATTAACGGACATTGTCAAAATATAGCAGTTTGCGGAATGAGGACTTAATACGGGTGGTTTTGCGTTTTGCACTACGTCCGTATGTGCTCTCAAAACTCTGGAACATATTGTTCGATTTTTACGTTTTTGGGTTTGGTGGATTCGTAAGGACTATGCTACTTTTTGCCGTGAAAACAAAACCTTAAGGGGGTTATATTGTGGATAGAAATCTGTATGGGGAACCGCACTTCGAAACAAGTAGACTGGATAGAAACAAAAATGATTTAAAATGTTTTTTTTTTTTAATTCTTTGCATGTTCCGGGGGAAATCGGCTCAGTTATAATTTTGTTGCAAAACCTCAATGCTCCGAAAGCTAGCAACGGAGCGCGTTTAATTTGATTATTTGTTTGTGAAGAATCTCAAATCAAATGTCATGCAAGCAAACGATTTTGAGGGGAAAATTCAAAGACAAACATTTTCATTCCGCTGATTCCGCTTACTCAGAACGATTTGCCAATCGTATTAAGCGTCTTCAACTTTCCGTGCGTCTCGCTTTCGCTATGATAATTAATAAGTCGCAAGGACAATCGCTGTTGTTACAATCTTGAATTCCCATGTTACTCGCATGGTCGGTCAATCGTATGGGGTGTGCTCCATGTGTGCAAACCTTCCGCTTTGTACGTCGTTGGTTGGCCGACACGTCAATATTTCTGTTAGATTGAAACACATCGCCATTGCTATACGCACTTGAGTTATTTCTTTGTATGAGTATAGGTTCTGCATTGTGCATGCTCGGAATTATTACTTTCGTTACATTAACGAATTTGGGCGGAACGAAGTTCGCCGGGTCAGCTAGCTCATATATAAAAATTAAAATGCTGTTCAGAATTCAAACTATGTTCAGACGATTGCCATATCTGACAATATTGTCAGAGCCTTCAGTGAAAAATTCGTCCCAAATGTCTTACAACCGTGTTAACTGGCAATTTTGTGTTCCATTATTTGCAGAAAAGTCATTCTCACGAACGGCTTGAGATTTGCATGATTTAAAATATAAAAAAAAAAAAAAACATTAAAAAAATTCCACAGGCCAGTTTAAGTTTTTAAATCCTCTCAAATTGGACGGTTTCCCACCGCCACACAAACTTCAGTCAAACGTAGGTTCGGTGTTTATCATGCTACGCTAAATTTAGTAACCACGAATTTGCAATCTCACCAGACTAAGAAGCCGAAGAAAAACATTATCGAAGCGATTATTCTCAAGGGAAAGTACAAAGGAAAACCTTTTGATTCGCCGAATTCCTATGATCCCGAATGATTTGCCATTCGACTTTATACGAAAAACCTTGTTTATTATAAGGCATTGCATACGAATATAAACATCAGTTCAAAACATCAGTTCAAAACATCTTCGCATCAAATTTACCATTGAAGTCTGAGTGACTAAGATAAATGTTTCTGTATTTGAAATAAACATCTGAATTTTTGTTTCGTTCTTTCGTTGGACATCTTTTGGTCAGAGAGAGAAGTGGGAATGCTTATGAGGCTGCAGATGGGAAAAAAGACAGGAAGAGCATTAACAACGTCTGCCGGGTCCGACAGTTGCTTGCACAAAATTATTTTTCATTTCAGAACATTCGATATATTTGCATTTATGTTTAAACAGTATTCATCTGCCATTTTTGAAAGTGCATGACTGCCGGTTAATACAGCAAGTATCGGTCCATAAATGTATAAAAGAATATTTCTTGCATAATTTCGGCCATACCGCATCTTCAATGTTGAAAGCAACCGACTTATCGATACCACCGAGCACCCACCATAATAAGAACAAATCACACTTTTTGATACAATGGACACAATCAAAATAAAACCAGAATGTATGATATTTAATTAATTTTTTTTTTTTTACAAAATCAAGTGATCGCTTTATTGACTGCTTTTCATTATTTTTTTGTTTCTTTTTGGTAAAACAGACATAAAGACATATTTTTTGCTGTTCCCAATAAATTATCCGCATTTACTTTCATTTATGTTTAAACAGTATTTCTCTGCGATTCTACTTAATTAAAAAAGAAGTATAATTTTACAATGTTTGAAGTAAAAGAAATTACTAATCGAATCTTGATACATAATCTTAGCAGTGCGCAACCAATGCACATGATTTGTAATATTAGAATAAAAAAAAATGGAGCGATCTCTCCAGCTTACAGGCTAAACATTTAAGGAAAGGTAGTATGTTAACGGCTAATATGTGTTATCCATAGTGGATAATAATTTTACGTGGAGAAGAATCATCATTTTACCGGTTGGTTTGTTAGTATTTTTTCCTACATGCTACTATGTTTTGGTGTTTATGGAAGAGGACCGTGGTTGACAGAATTGATTTCATTAAATATTTGTACTTGTGAATTTGCTGCTATTTTCTGTTAATTGTTTTTCGTGTGGACGACATAAGTAAAATATAATTTAATTTTAATTTTATTTTCTATTTCGTTTTCTGTTTTATTTCAATTGTAATTCTTTTACATTCTGTGGACTTGTTTAGTTTATATTCTTAGGCTATAGAAAATGTTTTTTTCTTTTTTTTTTTAAATGTGGTAAAAAGTATTCATTGGAAGAGTACTTATCGTATTAAATTGTTACACAAATATTATAAATATTGATAGGGTGTGTGAAAAGGAGCTGTTGCGTCAAAGTGGGGAAAGCACGATTTTCAAATGATGTCCTCTCTTTCTTCTTCCTCAGTTGATGTTCTCTTCTTCCTCTCAGTTCTTAAAATGTCTACTGCTTATGCTCTGGTTGGGTTGGATTGTTTGTGGTTTTGTTGTATTTGATATTAAGGTTAGAATTAAAATTTAAAAATTATTTCTCCTGTTTTCATGTACACTGAAAAGAGAAGAAATTTATGAAACAACTTTATTAAAAATGTTCGTTCAAACGGATGTTATATGGAAACAAATTGGACATGTGTGGGGGGGTTAGTAATTATTAATCACTTCAAGCACGTAGCACTGTTTTTCTTTTTAAACATATTTGTCATTGGTAAACACACACAGGTCACAGCAAAGCCAGTTTATTTTCCCATTTTCAAAGCACAATTATCCCAGTCAAACAAAATGCAATGAATATATATAGAGAGAAAGTTAAGAGCGAGAAATGGGATGGTGGGGAAATATTATGTGTAAAGCGAGCGATGTCTTTATTATATTATTTGTATTTTGTATTTATATACAAATGTATAAAATTAATGAAGATAGCGAACATACATTGTAGAAAGACAAGGGATTTATTGTTAATTCAATAACCAAACAACAAAATCACTAGTCTTCCATACAAAATATGCCAAAGGATCGTTAAATGATGAGACAGTTAGTTTACAAGTGGTTTTGATATATTATTATTTATGCAGCAGTTACGGTAAATGTTCACAACACGGAGAGACGAGCTAGTAGTCCGGTTCCGTTTCACCATTGATAGCATTTGTAAGTAAGAACTTTTTTAATTTATTCTGAATGATGGTTAGTCACAGGTTATATTATTGTAAATGGCAAAAAAGCGTTGGATGTTTGTTTGTTGTACTTTTGTAGATACTAACCTTTGTTGGAGAAGATACTGGGCCATTTGTATTTGTTTTGGGTTACCGGAAATGGTAATAATTCTATCTGTGGATCCTGGTAGGGGCTCATCAATTGTGATGTATGCGCCGGATTCGTTGCGGATGCGGCGAATGCGGCCGCCTCCCTTGCCAATGATGGCACCAGCGAGCTGTAAAAGTAATTGCGGAATGTTTTATTTGATTTGTGGCATTGTATAAGTTGGATTTTTTTTATTTTCTCTGTGTGATCAGGAGAGTTGATGTATAATAAATCAAAAGCAGATATTAAAAGACTAAATTCGGAAAACTGGTATTAGCACAACAATATCGTCTAAGATGTTCAAGCAGAATAGGGCTTCCTTGCCAATTATTTCGTTCCTTATTACGGTTTCCCTAGAAAGTTGCCTTCTCTCAAATGACATATCGTTATGCTTTTAGATGGCCTTGATCTGATGTGTTGTGCTGTCATCATTGGGACTTCATTATTGGTTTTATATGTGATATTTCAGAACGCGTTCTTGACCGTCTGCGTTTAGCAAACTATGGACGCCTTTCTGAATAAAGTAAGAAAGCTACACAATGTCGTTGGTTCCATAACCAAGTTCGCATTTTCTTCGTCAAAACCTTTATAAATATGGCGCCGAAACTCGACCCATCAATAAAGCATCAAAGTGTAAGTGCATCAAAGACCTTGCTTTAAGATTAGAACGCCGAAACCATTTAGAAAATGAAACCGTGCGTTTCAACGAACTTTGCCACATCAAAACTGTATTCGAACATTCAGAATTAAGTCGTCGTCGATGTCTCCCCTTAAAACAATGAAATATACAAAAGATAAAATCTACTTACGTCTTTTGGAATGGTGACTTGGGTGCTGTTCTTGGGATCATGCTGTGTCTGTCCGCCATTCATGTTTCCGCTGCCACCGAACGAACCACCTCCGCTGCCACCGCCACTTGGGCCGCCACCCATACCGCCGGAATTGCCTCCGCCGAGTCCGCCCATTCCATTTCCAAGGGAAGATCCTCCGCCAAAGCCGCTTCCACCTCCGCCACTACCACCAAAGGAGCCACCGCCTTGATTGCCACCACCAAAGCCTCCCGATTGACTCATCGAATTACCACCACTACTGCCGCCGAAACCTCCTCCAGAACTACCTCCAAAGTTTCCGCCACCCAGTCCGCTGCTGCCAAAATTGCTTCCACCACCCATAGAGCCACTTCCGCCGAATCCACCTCCACTTCCACCAAAGCCACCTCCGCCACCTAGGCTGCTACTGCCGCCACCAAGACTGCCAAAGCTACCGCCGCCGCCACCGAAGCTACTTCCTCCACCGCTGCCAAAGCCGCCGCCGCTCCCGCCACCAAATCCACCAGAACCGCCTCCTCCGCCCATACTGCCACCACCGAAACCACCACCGCCTCCGCCTCCCATACCGCCACCATTATCATTCGCCCATGGGCTTATGTATTCTCTATCGCGACGACCACCACTACGGCTGCGATCTTCATTGCGGCCACCCCGGTTGCCACGATCATTGTTACCGCCGAAACGGCCACCACCACCGCCGCCGCCGCCACCTCCGCGACCACCACCATCAAATCTTGACTGACGGTCACCACCGCGGAATCCGCCGCCACCACCGCCGCCGCCTCCGTTACCACCATTCTGTTGGCCACCGCCACCACCACCTCCGAAACCGCCATACTCGTCAGAGTACACGTCTTCGAAGTTAATCGGATCGTAGTTGTAGATCATGCCCTTGATTGGAGTCTGGAATTATTGAAAAGTGTGTGATTAAATGAAATTACTTGTAGAATGGAAAATATTTTGACTTACCTCTCGGGTCAGGGTGATCACATCGCGAATGGCTTCGATACATTGCTCAGGTTTACCGACGATTTGGACAATACGATCGGTACTCTGAGGTGCTGGCTTCGAGAAGACCTTCAAAATTCGGCAACCGATTTTCTATACATAAAAATATTTCAAAATTAGATTATGAAATGCATAAGGGAGGTGCAGGTTGTTGGTGCTTGCTTTTGAAGTTAAATTTAGGTAGGGTTGGGTGATTGTCCACGAACAGCAGACACACCACATAGACAATAGGTTAATCCTTTGTGCTTTCACACGGATCAAGTACAGAAGTGTGCCACCCCACTCAGTATTTGACAATTTGGAATTGATCGCCAATTCGCTAAAATTGCTCAGAAAAGAGGCAGGTTACAGAGATAGTGAAGAATGTCTCTTTTCCTTATTGGAAGTGTTTGTAACGGATGTTTGAAAGCTGGCTTGTTGACCTATGAGTGTCCAGTCCAGTCAAAACATACCCAGCAGCTCCTTAACTGGTGAAATGGTGAGCGTATCACACAACTCTACGAATATATAACCGAATTTGTTTCACGATTGCACTCCTTACATATTGACTACAAACGCACGATACAATAAATTTTCATTGGAGTTGAAAAAACGCAAAATGTTGCCCTGCACTAAACCTGCCGATATCAAGTGGTGTAAAATGAATATTCCGTCTCGTTAAAAGGGAAATTTCAGTATTTCGCACAAAAACCCATTCAATTGAATGGCCCAAACAACCCGTTCAAGTAGATGACCACCACAAATTGAGTCAAAAAACCCCATCCGTATACAAAATAATTTCCAACACTTTTTGTTAGACCGCAAAATTACGACGCTTGCCTTTGTTCCAACATAACGAAAAAAGAAAACACTTCATCCGGAGGGCATGCAATATGGCGAAATAACTTTTAAAATAAAAGAGAGAACCAAAAACGAATCCCATCAGATCCACCCTGTATATATGGACTATACCATAGAGAAACATCCCAACAGGAAAACAAAAGGAAATTCGATACAAAGTGATGCAATTCTCTGGTAGTGCTTTCCTGTTTAAGTTGTTGGTCTTCTTTCGCCAAAAGAGGGGCTGATAAAATAAATGTGTATCGTCAGATAGCACAAAAATGAGGAACACGATACACACAATAACAATTTCCTAATTGAAGTGAAAACTTTCAAGTTGAGAGATGTTTTTTTGTGTTGGATTTATTAAAAACAAAACCGTATGAAAACCCTTTCTTTCAAAAATAAATTCACATACACCGACAGTAGAAAAAACCTGTTGAGGAGAAACAAATGCTTTAACAAGGACGCTGGTGGAGTGCATGCCAATTGTATTAAGCCACTATTGAGTTATTTTATGCCACCAGCTGTTCTGATGAACTTGGTCTGTTTCCAACTTAATCCAGCGCAGCGATAAAATTCACCCTTCGCTGATTGCATAAGTTTTTCTTTGGCTGTTCTTTATTCCCTAGATGAAAGTGCTTTTCCAACTACATGCAACAAGACTCAACGATTTCTAAAAGGAAAAAATAAAAACGCTGGTGAGGGACTAAGTTTACTTTACATCTTTGATATGCAACTTTTGTAGCAGGAGACTTTTGGTTGATGTGTCAGCTATACTGATTTCTCTGATTAATTTGATGATTTAGAGACACAGCTAATATGCGCGACAAATCCATGCCACAAGTTAAAAACAAAGTAGTAGGAATTTTTGTTGCTTAAACTAATTAGTGACAATGAAGATTTTTGTCTCACGGACGTGCTTATGAAACGCACCGAATCCCGAAGACAATAACTCAACTTAACATACCAGTTTATGCCACTTAATCACAAATACTTGCAGACTTTCGCGGTGATTTGACTCGGGGACAGTTTTATTGCACTTTTTTCTACTGAAATGGATTTTCAATAAAATAAGAACTATTCTATAAAGAAGAACATTACTCAGGAGGTGAGATTTGAAACCATTATGGTTGGGTTATTATTTTAAACTAATCCATGCTTAAATTAATTAAAAGTGAGTATTGTAGGTTAGGTTAGGAACTCGGGTTGGCGTGGAATACTCCATGCCACAGTATTAAACTGTTTTGTGTAAAAACCGATTTCCACTTATCGCTGTTTGTCTTTGACAGTTTCCTTCAGACTTTTCGTGGAAATTCTTTGCAAATCATGTTTTCACTGTCCAGGAAGCGAGCCAGCGGAGGAACATAAGCGAACAATTGACGTAATAAATAACACAACATCGACACAATTTTTAACAATTGAAAATGTCTGTAATAGTAAGATTTGCATAGCTAGATGTTAACTGATTTTTTAAAGCTTTTCTATAAGAGGGGCACAGTATAATAACCTCACTTTATACGAAAAAGAGGCCACGGGCGCTTGAATTTGGCTTTGAATCTAATTAGTTAAAACAAATTGTGACTAAATTTGTTATTAATGAGACGCAATAAGTTATCTTCATCTTTTTGACTACCGCCATACCAATAATATACGATCCCAGCTATAACCAACTTAAAACCAAAGTTGATGAGTTCATTTCGATATTTCCAATTGAATATGGAGGATGACTCGCTGTGACTGTGGGAAAAATGTTCACTATAGAAATATGGGTTAATCGGTTAATACATCTTGCGCAGAATTAGGCGCACAGCTATAATTGTGAGCTGCGAATGCTTAGCACAAGTTTTTTGTGGTATCATGTTGCAAAATGTTTTCGCTTAGTTTAAAGGAGGAGTTAAGCGAGTTTATGACAAGTGATGTCCTCACGAACTGTGACTGCATTGGGCAGTATAAATATGCATTAGACAGAGGGAAGATAATTATTGTCGACGACACGCATATATAATGACCCTAGGGACAAGCATGTTTGACGTTAGTGAGTAATGAAAGAGTAGTCCCATCCTACGATGAATCATCGACATTCCACGACTAGAAGGAGTGTTGTATATACGCCGGGATTATACACCCCTTTTTGAAATGTTTAAGACTTTGTCCTAAAAGTTAAAAATTACTCAAAAACCGTACAGTTCAAGTGCAGAGAACTAAATGCAATCGGAAGTAATCGAAAAATTCTATAACGGCAACACTATAAGAAGACTTAGGTACTTCAAGGATGAGTTCTGTAGTGAGATCACACATCCATTCAAATATAACAATGGAAAGAATTTCGAAATGGGAAGAGCCAAATGATGCCAAAGACTCCTTTTCTGCTACATTCCAGACTAAACTAAACTATTTTCTAAGCCCCCATCGATCAATCAAAATCAACTACGCCCGATGGGATGTAAGCAATGGATCAAAATGTGTCCGATAATCCCACAAACAAAAAAAAAAAAAGTACACAAAACGCGTACTCGTCCCCTGCCCCATGGACTCCATATCACTTTCATTAATCAACAACACTTCCTTCTCGTGCAGACACAACTGTATAATTACAGCCTCAAACTGCCGAGTACATGGAAAAGGTCATGTACAGAGTGCATGTTTTTTTTTCTAGACAGAATATGCCTTCATTGGCACAACAAATTATAGTGAAAAGCCGCCATTAAAACTGAATTCAATTTCCAGTGTCGTTATAATTTCTGAATTTCTGACCTCGAACCGGCATGTTGACACGCAAGCCTCGGTCGTAGCGATATTAAACTTTTTAAGAACGAACAACCTATGAATATGTTTTCTGTTTCCTTTAGGAATAGTTTTCTGTTGATAACTCACCACAGCCTTGACTATCCTTAGTCGTTAGTCATCTTCTAATTTGGTACTCCTTGCTTTTTTTTTTTTTTTTTTTGGAAAGGCCAATCCAAACGCTGATAAACATCCATCATTCGATGAAGTTAGACATTCCCATTTGTTGGGAACAACTCCCATAATAATCAAAGCTCTGACTCACCCTGTAGTCAATAAACTAGCGTAGGAGTTGGAATGGATAGATGTGGAAAAAAAAAAGAATTGGCCTCCAAAGTGGGACAGGAACACAAAAATCGTAAGCAGGATATAGATACACAGAGTGAAAAAAGAAAACTGTTTGCTTGGGTAGTCGTTTTTGCTGAATACAGATATATTTTCCTTTGTTTTCCTGTCCTGCAGCGTGCACCTCTGCCTTTGACATTTCGTATCCAGTAATGTGTTATAGTTCCCTCAAATATGCATATGCTTATAATTAAAAAAAATATATATATGCATTGCATTCCGGGTATTTAAAATTCAACGAGGACAACGACCACAGGAGTACAAATAATAAAAACACAACAAAAAAATACTGTTTCAACTCTCACGGTTAGACACAACTCGATTTAAATGGAAATACCCGACAAAACGATCCGAACGCGACCACTGTTAACTGCAAACTGGTTGACTAACTGGAAAAGGAAATGCTCCTGCATGCCAGTCGGTAGTAGCAACGAACCGAGGATACGATAAAACGGAGAGAACGTTACTAGTTTCAGTCAGTTCAGTTCACAGGATATATCATCGGGTTTGTTGTTGTGTTCCATATAATCTCAAAGGACCCATGCCTAAAAGAGACAGAGCAAGAGAGTAGGCAACAAGATGTATACTTTGGATAGGTGGATATAAGACCGGCAGATTGAATGCGCCTGCGTTAGATCTTTTTTTTTTTTTTTTGTTGTATTGTTTTGTGTGTTTCTCCTATACTTAGGGAAGCATCAGAGTTTCGCTTATTGTTTTTTTCCCAGTACCTGTGTTCTTTTTTTTTGGTCCTGGAATTTTTGAAAACAATTTTTTACACAATAGTCACAAATGCATATATGTATTGCACGATTGCTTTGAGGTATATTATTTTCTTTTCTCATCGTAACCGACATTCAAAATGCATGCAAGCACACAACTTTTGAAATGTGTACCTGAAGTTAAGTTGCGGCTGATTATTGTGTAGTCAGCCGTCGTTTTTCTGTCTACCTATTTTCAAATTCAGAAGATTTAAGTTGCGAATATAATTTGTAACGCAGAGGTATTTATGGAAATAGAAAGATGATGGATTTTTGTTCGCCAGAGTTGAGACCGAGAATGGAATATACAGTTTAGTCTACACCACATCACATCACTTGTGCGTGTAGGGTTAGAGATTTCACCCAAAATGTGCTGATAAACTTGTTAGACATAAAAGAAAAGCATGCAGTATTCTTATTCAATTCACTCATAACGTATTTTGACACATTTTAAGCGTTTTACACGTCGTTCAGATTTGTGATAACGGAAATTAATATCACCAACTAGCACTAACAAGAAGTAATGCATGTGCAGATCAATCATTACTTGATGTCCTTTTGATTCACACCCTTTCGTAAAAACATACCACACAAAGACATGATCTGACCTCATTAAAAACAGACACACAACTTCTGAAAACATTTTAAAAAGCTCCACACCCTTTTAATGGTTAATCCTTTGCTGTATAGTACTAGAATATTTATTAATTGCTGTCACAGCATGTGTCATGAATCATTTATATCATAAATGCATGATAATCTTGTTGGTCTCAACGGGCTATTAGTTTTATTAATTTATATCTTCTGTATTGCTTGCTCCGATTGCGCTTAAGTGTGTAAATAGTAGTTTAAGTGATGTAAATAATGGTATGGGGATAGATCGATCCTGATTGCTAAATGGGTTCTCATGATAGCTCAGGGAAATCACCGTTCGAAGTTATATCCTCGACATATATTGGAGGAAAATGTAACAACATGTAGTTATGTTGAGATACATAAAAATATGACACCATTTATATACACCAAAACCCCGCTTTGCGTCGTTAATTGGGACCAGAAAAACACGACGCAAATCGAAATAACGATTCTTTATTCAATTTATTCACTGTTGCAAATATTCTTCAAACTGATCGACTTCACGTAAAGTGTAAATTCGTGCGTAAGCCTTAATCTAGTGGAATCCCCAATTCAAAAAAAAAAAAAAAAAAAAAAAAAAAAAAAAAAAAAAAATTGTGAATAAAAGGGCATAAGAAAAACGCAAACTGAAATAATATCGACGCAACTTCGAAACCACGAAAAGTTTTAAATGACGCAACTTTGAAACGACGCAAATCGAAACGACGCAAAGCGAGGTTTTGGTGTATTTGGAAAACTATCTACATCACGATGTATTTGAAAAATATATCATCACAAACACACATAAAAATTCGTCTCTGGGGCATATTTTTAAGAACGAATAAAATAAGACTTTCACATTTATGAGTTTAGGCAGACCTAAGAAGCTTAAACAAGTATCTAGTGTCTAATTTTTGGCATTCGCAAGACATTCGAAAAATGGCTAAAATAGATTTCAAAATGTCGTGACTCGTAAAATGCATCGTTCACGTTCAATGAAAACACCCCAAGTACATTTTTGTCAAAACTTATATCTATCAACACATATCTTAACATAAATTGTCAGCGGAAAAAAAAACTGCCCCTTAAAAGTGGTTGACAATTCTGTTGCCACGAGCAAAAACAGCTAAAGTCGAGTTAAGACGAAATGAGTTTTTGATACAATTAGGTTCAGCATGCCCAAATCTTCAAGATTCGTTTTTTCCAGCTTTTTATCTTCAAAATTGGAATTTTAATGCCGACGACTTCTAATAGATAGTCTAGAACCATTTGTCATTTTAAGCTTTTTAGCAAAACGTTAATATGCTATCCTGAAAAATTATCAAATTCGACTTTAGCGGTTTTTCCTTGTTGCAACAGAATTTTGGATCTGGGCAATCAAAAATATTGCATGCATCTGCGGACAAATTTTGTAATGTAGCAGGACATTTGGGGTTTGAACAAACAAATATATTCTATCTACCACTTTGAAAAGTGTATTATCTATTTTCTATTATGACATGAGCTAGACTTATATCCTGATATGCATTTTCTATCACGACTTATCATATAAGTGAAATTGGTTTTCATGGACGATCACTTTTTGCGATGGATACTACAGGGTCCGCCAAATAACTTTTTTTTTTTTTTTTTTTAAAATGCTATAAGAAACAACTATACTGAATATATTCTCAAATTTCTTTTTTTATTTGAAAGTACAATCCTTCCGGTTAATAATGGAAAATAATTTCATTCAAGTGGCTGCCTCGGCTGGCCATGCAGTAGCCTACACGATCGTTCCAATTTTTAAGCACATTATCGATTGTGTGCAGCTGTATTTCACCAATGGCTTCATGAATATTGTCCTTTAAAGCGTCAATTGTTTCTGGCTTGTCGGCGTAACACTTATCTTTTACGGCACCCCACAAATAATAGTCCAACGGTGTCAAATCGCCGCTCCGAGGTGGCCAATCGACATCAGCTCTGCGGCTGATAATGCGATCTTCAAAAACAGGGCGCAAAGCATCGAGTGTAGCTTCGGCTGTGTGGCACGTAGCGCCGTCCTGTTGAAACCAAATGTTGCCAATATCCTCCTCTTAAATTTTTGTGAACAAAAATTCGTTCAACATGGCCCGATAACGATCGCCATTGACTGTAACGGCCACTCCTTGCTCATTTTCGAAGAAAAATGGCCCAATTATGCCTCTGGACCAAATTGCGCACCAAACAGTGACTCGCGGGTTTTCTGTGCCCCAAATGTCACAATTTTGCTTGTTTACATACCCGCCAAGATGAAAATGAACTTCATCTGAACAGATTTTTGGCGAAATCGGCATCTTCTCTAAGTCGATCGCAGGCCCACTTAGCGAAGCGAAAACGCATGGGATGGTCATTTGTTCAAGCGTATACACAACCATATTCGTTTAGCGGAAGGATAAAACTAATTATATGTCAAATCAGACATGAGCTAAGTGTTACCATTCGCGAAATAAGCACTAGTTGAACAAAAAAAAGTTATTTGGCGGTCCCTGTATTAGGCACAATAGACTTCGGTAGGGAATTTGTGCGATTTAAGGTTATGAAAGGTAACATTCCTGGCCTCAACTGTCTCCTTCAGGTGATACTGTATGTAGACAGTTAGTCACAATTTGGCTGTTTGTAGTTATTTTTGTTTTTTCATTTCTCAGCCTTTAGTTGTGTATGACCATGTTAATTGTTGGTATACTCAACGAGTCCTTACAAGATCTCAGTTCTTGCCTTTGCATGCAGCATCATGAACTCTATGTTTTTCTCATTTTTTAAGTGTTCTTTGTGTTTTAATTCTTTTTTTTTTCTTATTCCTTGGTAAGAGGACAAAAAAATAACACGAAGGCGACTGTCAACGACACAAAATCGCTTGCTCACCCATATGCCTTCATGCACACATGCGAACGGATGGTTGGGAGGATAAGAAACGACAAGCATATGCTCACTTTAACTTGAACATCCTGTGTAACCGGAATAAATTCTGACTCTCGTTCTCTGCTTCGTATCCTCTTGGTTTTGATATAGAGAATTATTCGAATTACAAACATTTTATCCAAACGTTCCTATCACCATACAGAAAAAAACAACACAAACGAACATACATGTGAATTTTACAAGCAGAATTTTCTCTCCCTCTCTTTTGAATGTAGTTTGGTATAGATTTGGCGTCTCTGTTTGTCTTCGGCTTCCACTTCAAGATGTTCTTTTGTAATTAGAAATTAAAGTAAAACTTCGGAAAAATCAGGATTCAACTCGTGATATATACCCACAATACTGGAAGGAATATAATCTTCCGGTGACTAGCTTCAAAGTGAAAATTAATTACACACAACAGACAGATGGCTCATGCCACCTTCAGTTCGTGTTTCGCACCTGTTTTCCATAAATTAAAAAAAAAAAAATGTAAAAAAAAATCCTTGTGAGTGGTCAGGTCACATTTAAGGCTGCATAACAGCCGTCACCGTGAGCGTCACTCAGCTGCATACCTACACACCCTCAAATCGTAGAACTTTGTAAGATGCATTAAGTCCTTCCTTTTCTTGTAATGGAAGGGGAATAGCATTTCTTTGCTGGGAGAGGGATCCTTTTTCCTAAGAAAGGTCCCATCGCGGAGATTAGTTCGGATTGCATTCCTTTTGACACGAAGAATAGAAATTTATGTAAAAAGGAATCGGAATCTCTGACCACCCCGTGCTAGAGATAATTGACAACAGCTGGAACGAGAGTTATGAACTGACACAGATTTATTTCTTTTTACTTTTGCAAAAGAAATTGTTTTTGTGCCCAGATTAGGAGTGGCAGCTGATGGCTGACTAAAAGGAATACCAGCAGGTAAATTTTATTCAGATCTGAGACTTGATTAGTGCACTCAACTGTGAGCTGTTGCAGAAATGTTCTTTTGAAGCAGAAAAAGAAAACATGCTCTACCTGAGGAAAGCGCCGAATGGGAGAAAACATAACCACTGTTCATTGCCATGACATCGATAGATGAAATTTGAGGCCTGATCTAAGCGGGCCAAAATTGGCAGCTGCGTGATTGGCCCTTTAGGTTTTCAATTTTTTCCTTCATGATACCGACATCAGTTGTGTCATGTCAACAAACCGCATTGGGAAAGGCGACATTTATCGTGTCCCATTCGATACTAACTAAAGCTGAGCAAATTTATTGACAAGGACTTTTGTCCAAGGGATTCAAATTGCTAAGGTTCATGTAACTGTTTGTAACCTAGAAACAAATTACGCCACACATCCAGCTGAAGTTGGGAACTCCACAAGGCGGTTTAGCGTCGGACAGCTTTTTTACAAGATATCTGACGGAATAAAGTTGACTCATCCACAAGGTAACTCCATTTCGATCACTGAGTTGTAAATTAAACAAATCTTTGTTTGGGTTAACTTATATAATGTAAGCGTAACTGACTTTTGAACCTCGGATGATTTAATCAGTTTAACACTTAAAATTGTGTGTGAACGTTTTCTGACGGATAAGCAGTAGTAAAAAGCAACCAATATACATATCCAAAAATGTTTTTGCGATCATTTTGTTTCGGTTTCCTGCGACAAATGAAACTTTCGAATATGAAGGATAGACTGTTTAACATCTTGAAGTTGGATAACTGACATTTATACTGTATTAGTTAGAATATTATTTGTCTTCTACTTATCACTTTAAGTATATTTCCAGACAGTGTATTAGCACCTGTGTTTGTAAGCGTGTCTTAGGCATACAAAAGTACTAGATTTCTGTAAATAGAACCACCCTACGCATTATACACTCAGAAAATAAAATTGCAATGCCAACCGTTTTTGTTGGTTAAAATGAACCCAAATATGAAAATTTGTAGTTTAAGAATAAAATTGTTGGCAATGATTTACGATAATAGTTATGGAGAGTACTGTTATTCTAACGCTGAATAGGTACTTGACTGAAAACTTAGAAACGAGTTCTTGTTATCAAAAATAATAGTTACAGCTAGTTAAAACTTTTAGCTGAGAATTTTTTTAAAAGTCTCAGAATTCTTCGCTAAACAATCCTTTTTTTCTGAGACAGTTTCATGGATGTGTTCAGACAACTTTAGACAACGAAATGCAATTCACTGCAGGCAACACGGAAGTTTAATAATCATTTCACTGATGTTTTCTACAACTTTTTGTTTTAAGAAAAACTAAAGATCAGAGGTGTCCCCCACAAGGCTGTACACCGCTCCAAATTCGTTTATGAGGTTATCGGCGACGTAGCACTAAACACACTAAGTGACCTGAGAGTTGAAAGTGCCTATACAAATGGCAAAGAAATGAGGCGCTCAATAAATTTGCTCTTTTACTGTCAAAACCGTGTGATTTTAAATCATTTACTTTTAGTTTAAAGACCCTCTTCGTTAGGAAAACGTCAACCAAAGGAACAGAGTAACACTGTGATTCTATCACGCAAAAGCACACGTGCTGATGCTACATCTAGATATTTGTTACGTGCGCAATTGACATTTAAGTTGCTGCTTTAGTCAGAATGAAAAGTATTGCAGAGTTTCCCTACATAACCTGTCATTCACATGACATTAGTCATATTCGTAAATTATTCGCTCCAACAATAGCTCTCGTGGTTGTCAATCCAAATTTCCGCCCAGCTTCAAATTTGATAAGGATATGTAACAAATGGCTGACTTCGTAACGTGGTGTTACGTTTGAATGGAAGTTGTAATGAAGCGGAGATAGTCGTCAGTTATGACGTCCGAAGTTGTATACAGTTGACAGAGTGAAATGCTGTCATACCTATCCGATGTCATGTAATCGAGGTTTTTATAAATTTCCTTTTTCCTCAATTAGGTAGGCATTGACATTTTAAAAAGCAGACTTGGGTTGGGACCCCCATGCAAACGACAAAAGTAAAGATAAATATAGAGCCTTCGCATTATCATCATGCATGAGCCCTGTCTGTCCGCGTCCCCTTCACGAGTTTCTTCAAATCAATTATATTGAGCATTCGTTTTTATGACACCCAAGGAAGTAATGTGTCAGATAAATCTATTTGAATGTAAGGAGGCAGGACGACAGCTGAACGCACACATTATACAAGTTAGATAGAACCTCTTGGGCAGAATTGAATAAGTTAGTCTATAGATACCGCACAGTATCATGAGATGATGTTCATATGCAAGCAAAAACCCCAAAAAAAAACACACACAAAGGAAACCCATAGGGTGTCCCATCTATGGCACGCGAGGCAAAGGACACCCTACACCATACATCACTTGCAGAGCAAATCACACATAGTATCTGGGTGTGTGTACCCAACCATCGATGATTGGGGTTACACACATGGGAAACGGGGTATTTAACCCAGTGGGTTTGATGTGAGTAGCTATGGTTGGGGGTGTAATATAGAAAATCGTTTCCTTTCATAGATTTCTTCCTTTTCATTGATGTCCTTCCCAAGGCTTCTTTTTGCCATTTTCAACGTTGTGTAACAGCAAAACAGTGTGTGCGCTAAGAGACGTGTTTTTTTTTTTTTTTTGTAAATATTTAGATTAGCTTATTGTCGGTAAAGTAAAACAAACAAACAAAAAATACTGAAAACTAGGCCAACACCAAAGGAAACAACCAAAATATATCAAATTGCAGGAGGCACAGCTAGAATATTATACGTATAATATAAATAGCTAAAGTATCAAAGCAAAAGTAGGTTAAGACAAGTTATCCGCCACACTATCCTAAGATGCTTTACAGTGGGGACGAACTTTTTTTTTATTTACTGCGACTACTTTAGAGCACCCGTAGAGTTACAAATTCGGAATATCTTTTCTTCTTGCAGCGTTTCTTGTGAGCAGGACACGTAAAGTGCAACTATAAACCTACGAGCTGCAAAGTGAAGGTTGATGTTTTTTAGAGTTTGTACGCAATATGGAAGTGAATGCACTGTATTTAGGTGGAATAGAAACGCAACTCGACGAATAGGATTTTGCTTTTATTGAGTCTGTCAAGTGCGCCATTCAAGAAGATATACGGAGTTGAACCTTGAAACCCCAATCAAAAGTGACTAGACATCATGTCCGACTCATGATGACTTCAGGTAGTTGATTCAAAATAGGAAAACTACGACCAAGTCTAGGTCTACTTGCATTGGTTCGAACTATTACTTCAAAATATCCTGTTGAACTACAAAAACGAGTAGGTACATCCTAGTTTGTAGTTTATTTGGTTCAGTACAGTACCCGCCCCAATGAACTGTGAAGTGAGTCGGTAAAACGTGTGACTCGTGCACTCGTTAGCTGCCAGTGAGCATATTCAAATCTATTTTATTCTTTTTTTTAAAAAAAGTTGTGATTGACCCGATTGACTAGCTTTTTTGAAATTAACAACACACAAACAATTGCCAGGACTATCAAATATTTCCTTGAATTAGTGCCCACATTTAGTTTAATTTTCACGTTTTAAGTTTATGAGAGAAGTAGCCTCTCAATGCGTTTCCAGAACAAGAGAACTGAACTAATGAGAAGTTTAAAGCTATTCAGTTGCTCTAGCTGATTTACCAAGCTCAATTTGGAACTATACGTAGACCGTTCTCAAACAACCACGGCCTTAGTTCAAGCCTCATAAATCCGTCCATTATTTTTCAACAATCGAGTTATAATTCGTCCCCATTTTGACTCCATTCAATTGTGTTGGCTTCATTGACAAAAGTTGATATGACAAACTAGGGCCAATACTGTACTGTACAAGAGCAAGTCAATCGAGCCTTAGGTCTACCCAATAAGCTCATCTACGTAGAAGGACACTCGTAATAAAAAAAAAAAAAGAAATCAATGTATACCATAATCATTTTCACATTTTAGTAATAAGAATTGTTTGCCATTTCCACATTATATAAATACAAAAGCCACTCAAAAGGAAACGCAATCAAAATATAATTGGAAACCTACGTCAAGTTTTATTTCCAGTTTTAAACTTGAACCCATGTACCTACCCAACTAGTATTAGCTGACTTTCTGCAGTCAATTTACTCAGTGGCAAATATAGATGTACATTATTTTCGGCACGTCTTATAGAGACTATAGAGTGCAAAGCACATTCCAAAAATCCACAACAAATCATACAACACAAATGTGTAGCTTGCGTGCACCTTTAACTCACGTGCACAGTGCCAGACTATTCAATGTTGAGTTGTACCCTGGCTTTCCAGGTAACAGGCCAAACAATCCACCTCATATAGTTACGGGTGACCTTTCAAGGAAGGCGTTTTTTCGGCTGCAATGAGAAGTCGACCATGGCTTTCTTTAACCACCAAATAAAGAAGGCGTTGAAGGTATAGTAAAGTACTATGCAACCGAAAAGTTGGGAAAGAAAGGTTCCAAGTAAATCGGACAGGTTTTCTCGAAGTGCCTGCAAATTAGGATCCTTTAAAATTGCACGTCCACAATGGTTCTTTGATGAAACTTTTTGAAATAAAATAAATATTGGGCGCAACAAGTCCAGGCCTCATGGGGTGGCTTCACAGAACTACTCGTTTTTTGAAGTCATAGATATGTAGTTTAGAAACGAATGGAAGTCACGTAAACGGGTATGCCCTGTCGGATTGGCTAAATAGAGTGTCGATACTTCATTGTCGACAGATTAGGCGGTGGCGAAGAAACCTCGAAGTGTTATTTGAAGTTGTCGGCAGTCGAATCTGTAATCGATCGCTCAGTAACCAAGCACGCTGACCACTGCGGTCATTAAACAAAAGATCTAAAATCGATCAAGAAAACACTGAAAGGCAAAAACATAATGTCGAAATGATGGTGAGACAATCGCTGAAAGAAAATATATGTATTCAGCGATCGATAACTTTTTAAATCGGATCTTGTCTCGAGACGAATCAATAACTTGGTCAACACAACTTTTCATAAAAATATTCAATCCCTGATCTTTAAACCCAAATTAAAGCTCAACCCAAATCTTGCTTGCTGCTAATGATCTTCTATTCCACTTTTGAGATGATCAATTTGGAAATGTCATTTACTCTCCAATTGACCATACTTCTCTGCCCAACTGTGTGACAATTTTTTTTTAACAAACATCCAAAGGCAAAGCATTGAGAATTGGGTTAAGAAGTTTCCGGCGTCTCTCCAAATCAAACGGATTAATTACTTTTAAGGGTCTATTTCACATTTCGTTTTGTCCGCTTTCCCTTGTGCAATTGGCAGAGATTTAAATGGATGA
Organism: Cheilosia grossa; assembly: GCA_963082955.1. NCBI lineage: Eukaryota > Metazoa > Arthropoda > Insecta > Diptera > Syrphidae > Cheilosia > Cheilosia grossa. The sequence continues at coordinate 30,855,458 of OY720148.1, forward strand.
TGAAGGCGAATTGGCCAAGGTTATTTCTCATCCATTACGATTTTATGTTATTCTTAATCACCCACGTTTTGGCCAAGATTTTCATCTTCATCTTAATTTTCGTGCTTCTTTTGTTGGGGATGAGAAAAACATTTCTAATTTGTAAAAGGAAACCCTCCAAAAACCAGAGCGGGTGGACCAAAAATAGGAATGTCACGCAGTAAAGAGGCGCGCAGCAGATGGTGGTGGGAGCACATAGCTCTTGAACAAGACACACACACACGCCCGACCTCACATAACATTATCCACATCTGAGAACGATGAGAACACGTGCTGTGTCTTGTTACAAAAACAGCTGGAACAGCGAACCCCCAACACCAGGCGGCAAGACACAATGAATGTCAGTTCAACTAATTAACATAATTGAATAGCGATGCTGATGGTTAGTTCGAATGCGTTTTCTTTCCTCCTGCGCTTATCAAGAAAATCACAACAACCAAGTACAAGAATTTGGGTCAAAGAACTAAAAATGTTCGTAAAGGACACTTTGTGATAATTGAAAAATGGAAGAATAAGGAAAAGTGTCTTAAATATCAAGACAAAAAAAAAATACATGGAAATGTTGAATAATGACAGTCGAGGGAGACGACTTCCTCTTTATTATTATTATAAAGAACATCGGCTCAAGCAGCACATCAGGACTCAGTGTTCATATGAAACATCTGCTTAGTGTTACGAGAGGTATAGGTAGTTTATGTTTGGCGCGAGCGTTTCTTCTTCGTTTTCTTTCCCTTGGTTATATTTTTTTGGCGGTTTCCTGCCCTGGTAAATAATAAAGTAACCAGGCACCTGGCGATGTGGTAAAACTTGTACGATTATATCACGTTCGTTCTCTGCTTAAGAGCGTGCGCACACATGAAAGAAAACTCGATACCTTAACAAACAATCATGGTCGGAACGCTAGAATGGAACACAGCATTATTGAAAAAAAGTCATGTGAAATGAAGCCCTAAAAGAGGAGTCGTCCTTGCTGTCGTAGTTCGTCGAAGGTAATTGAGAGGAAACTGCAGCATTGTTGATTCATTGAAAGGAGTGATTCTTCTTGAATCCAAATACAAAATTCAGAAAAAAAAAGTTCCTTCCATTATTCTTCTCGAAGAAGTAGAACAAACAATGAAACGAATACTTGCTTTTGACGGTAGAAGAAGTTATATTGGGTGAATAAATGGATATGTTTTGTAAAATCAAGGCACGTCATAGAAAGTTTACTTTATGCTTCTGTGCTGGCTGGTGGTACTTGTGTCTGAGACGATTGCCGTTGAAAACCGTTTCCAAGTTTTGTAATACAACTTTATCTCCCATGGTATTTTCGGTATGTTGATGTTAACGACACCAACTGGTTGTAGATGATAACAAGGAAATACGATGAAAAACATGTTTACAGCATGACTGCTCACAATCCGTCTAATGAATGTAAATAACGACATTTGGAAATTCATCTGTGATATGCCAGATACGAAGTTGAAAAGTGAAACTTTGTTTGATGCAAGTGACGTTCCTAGTGTTACCTGTCCGTATGTAGGACTCGATTCGTTAAGTTAACTTTCTTAAGTTGAGTTAGCCGAAAGAAGTTGAGTTGACCGAGTAAAGTTGGATCGCCAACCAAACTGTTATCAAGCGAATAATGCAGAGTTCATAGAGTACATTTTGGTTGTAAATATATAGCTCAAGTTATCGCAGTAATTACAAGTGCCTGTAGAATTTTTCTACAAATAACTATTGAATTAATAAAAAATCAGAAGAACAGGACAGATTCAGAATTCATATTCAGCTCCATCTTAAGATAATGCCTTACGTACAGTAACTACAGCCTTAGCAGAACCGATTCGAGAAGTTGCAATATTGCTGAATTATCGTCCACATTTCTCATTGTGAGCAAAAAAGTCATACAGTCGACAGGGCGAACTTGAAAGATGTATAATTCGCATAAGGAGCTAAAAGAAATAAGCGTGAAAACGCTACCACGCTTTGTATTCCCTGAAAACCTCCTGTTAATTGGGCCACTAATATCAAACATCACCAATTACATTTCAAGTAGTTAATTTGAATTAAAAAATCCTTTCTTTCCCACATATGTAGATCGATCCAAACTAAAGGTTAACGAGCACAACTCCAATTTGAAGTGCCAGCTCCTTAAATATCAACACACGAATCCAGATTCTTAAAAAGATCCATTACAGAACGTAATGCCCCTCCTTACATTATTCTCATTCATTATAGTCCCATAAAACCTCACCCTAGTGATAAAATAAAAGAAATCCATTAAATCCATTTGATTACTTATTGTGTGTAGCGGCCATAGTGAGTCGGTAGGATTCATTCAAATGTGAAACTGAAAACTAATTAGGCAATCTGCTCCAGTGGCTATTATCAGGCGCCCTTCACCAACAACTTTCCTCCGAAACAGCTCAAAACACGTTACACTCAATCTGTACGCAATAAATTTTCCAATAATCACCAACGGTATAGGTATATCCCCGTGTGGCAGTAGTTTCAAATTATGTCATCGTGTGTAGAGAGACTGTAATCCGTTCGCCTTACAACAGAAGTGGCGTGGGACACAAAACCGAAGGAAGGACATTTGACATTTCCACCACAATAATCCATAAATAAAAAAAAAAAAAAAAAAAAAAATAAAAAGAACAACAGAAAACTAGCAGAGAAATTAGAAAACCCCCCGATGGCAGACATAAACTTAACAAACCTCAAACACACGACCAGGGCGGCAGAAACTAGATAAAATAGCCGGTGTTAAACAAATGAGTGCCACTTCCTTCCGTCGCTTCCTTCCGCTATTCGTTGTCCACCGTTTTGCCCCCCTACTTCATAATATAATTTCTGTGCGCGCTGAGTAATTTCTTACTCCGGTTAAATAGGGTGGGGGGGTTCGAAATATTGACGTCTATTCTTTTCTATTCCACTACCCACGAGTAAATATTTAACTGCATACATATATTTAAATTATATTTTTGTTTGCCATGTCCTGGGTAGCGGAGGAGTTGGGTGGAAAAGCCTTCCACTCTTAGCTGCGGCTTTTATTGGTCGCCAGCAATGCATGATTTCAAATTACAGTTTCTTTTTTGTTCTCTCGTTTTACAACTCTTGCGTGCCAGCGAGTGGTAGTAGCGCTCTTTGTGGTGGCATTTTTATTTTCATTTCATGACGACGACGCCTGTTTGCCGCCGCCGCCTCTAGCAACGCACACTGTCATTCACAACCAAACCACTCAATTTAATTTAGAAAACTATGACATACACCCTAATTATCCTTTAATCATTCATGCATGATACACATACTATCATATTGTGGTGTTGCGAATGCTTTGCTAGACTCTCAGTACGTCGAGAAATATAACTTGCGTGTTAGATAGTCGTGGCTCTGTAGAAAGGACACCTCCCAATGAACGGATGGTGGTCACTGTGTGTGCAATGTTCTTTATCGGACAAAGAGAACAAAAAAAAAAAAAAAAAAACGGAGCACGCTGCAGGTGATAACAATCTGCCACTGATCGAGTTTACATGCTTTTTGTTGCCTTTTTTTTTTTCTAAAGACAACATAAAAAACGGTTTTGTGGACACGACAATACTCATCAGTAATATATTTTGTTTCGGCTGTATATTCTATAGCGGACATAAAACAAAATATTACTGCCTTGGTATGTACACCTGTCCACCTTTATTGAAAAGGAGACCGTTTTGTGTACGCGAACCTTGAGTACATTGGCTTTTAGGAAAATAATTGCTAACGTAGAGCGGGTGGGGATCTGAACTGATGGTTTATTTTTTTTTTATTAGGTTTGTTTTCTCCCAGAAGGGTTACTGTAATATTTTTGTTATAGAACTCTGGTCGTTGTTTTGGATGAAGTTTCATAGAAATTTCTGTGACCGTAAACTTTTGGAACGTGTGCGAATCAGAAACAGTATAAATCGGTTATAACCAACGCAAGGCAAGTTGGGAATGCTGCCGTTATATCCGATTTTATCAATTTGTTTCAGAATATTTTACCACAAGAGAAGATTTACTATGCCCAGATAATTACTATTTCCATAATTCACCGATTTTACAATATTTGCAGTCATAAAACCCTAGGCTTTTTTTAGCACTGGATAGGTGCTGAAAAAGATGAACGAAGATCGTGTCAAGAGTTTGCGGAGCTATCCGTCTTCGAGTTGGTGTTTGTTCCAACTCTTGAATAATATAAAAAAAAGAATAACATCTGAAGAAACGCTCATGCGCAATAAGGATCCATGCAACAAACGTGAACTCCACACTTATTATTTGTTGTTTTACTGCGACCTATTGGTCTATTGTACCCTCTGCTTACGACTCAGGGAGGCATACCGCCTCTTGAGAGTTCCCCTCACATTATAATACTTTCTGAATCATTTTAGAGGGTCTTGTAGTTTTGCTTCTCATTGGCGGAAGAAATACGTCATAAAGCACTCTTTCCAGTTCAGTTTTCTTTAAGAATCTAGGGCTGAGAACTGGCTCCAGTGGTAGTTTTCCCTCATCAGGTAATTGGTACTTGTCCAAGTATTATCAGTCTTTTTTGGATCAATGCTCCACATGATCCCAGCACGTGTTCTGTGGTTTCACTGGTCTTATCGCAGAATCTACAGACCTTCTTCAGATGTACCTAGTTTCCTGAGGTGTTCCTTGAGTCTAAAATGGACCGTTAGGATACGGAGGCTATTTTTGGCCATGCCGATGAAGGCTTGGAATCTTTTCCGGTTGTATTGCCCCAGAAGTTCATGGGCCTGACTCCCTCATAAACTGGGGTTATGCCAGGTTCTTTCCCTGTTTTCATTCTTTAGTTTCCTTGATTGTTCTTGGTGGGTGTGATCCCCCATTCCGGAGAATGGCTCAGGGCCTATGAAAGTTTGTGATGCTCCCTTTCTTGCTACAATTTATGCCCAAATTTTGATTAACGAGCAGGCACAACAACGTCACCAAAGGAACATTTTGAACAAATGACGGCACGATATACGGCTGAGAAAGTCATGAAGGACTCATGAGAAAAAAACACTTGACGTTCGCAGCCCTCCAAGTTGATGAAAGACGTCTTGTCATATTCTTGTCCCGACAAGAGTCGAAATTAGTACAATGGTTTTGGAAAAAAAAAAAAAAAACATAAAAGGACGTTAACACGTTTTATGTATTCACGTCGCTAACTGTAGCACATGCACCTAGTATGCAGATGGGACGATCTGTACTTTTTAAATAACCAGAGATCGCCCAGTGGGAAAAATACTACCATTATGGTTACCTGACTAATACACAATATATTGGAACAAAAATTACACACAGCATTGCATCGCTGCACAACTTTTCCAGCAAAAGAAAATCAAGCGAATATAGTTTAAGGGAGCTAAAGTGGCTCTTAGCTATTTGGCTTTTCCTATTTACCTATATAATAAGATGAGAGTTGCCCAGCAAGACCTTGTTAGTGAGCTTTTCATGGATATGTTAGTTGTTAATGATAATACTTTATAATGACAATTACCACTGATGTTAGCAAACAATTTTTTTTTGTAAACCCGCGAATTAAAGTTTTAATAGTTTTTGAGGAAGTGATGCACAACGATTGACAGGAAAAAACAAAGGCTTGTAACGTTTGGAAAAAAGTTGTTGCCGAAAAAACATCGGACGATGTATTAAAAGCAAGAGCCAAAGAGAGGCCAAAGTACTAGATTGTATTTCAACATTGCGATGGTTATGCACGAATGAGCTCTTTGTACACAAGGCACAAGGTAAGGTTAGGTTAGGTAGCTGTCTAGAAAGGCACACTTAGACCAAATTCATTTAGGTCCTTTGGGTACCACCATTGTTGTCTAGGCCGGACATGCTGGTGGGCGCATTATTGCTGTCTTTATGCTTTTTTCTTGCGTCGAGAGAATCGGAGCTGTTTGTCCTCGGATGGGGGAAGGGTGGTCTTCCCCTCGCCTGTAATTCTCAGACTACTCATTTGAAGAGAGGAGAATGAGGATAACTAATGGGCGATATGTCTTCCGATATACGACGGGCGACCGAAACAGTGTGCCCCTCGCTTATAATCCCCCGACATTTCGTTAAAAAGATGACGCAAACCGGTTTGCGCCAGAATCAGTGATTAGTAGATCGGCCCTTTCGTTGCATACCTTGCTTAAGACTAAATGTAGTTGGTCAAGACGGAGGTGACCGGTCGAAAGTATGCCTTTGGATAGACGGGTGGTGACCGTATCGGCTAGACCCCCGCCTGTATCCTCGGCAACTTATCAAAATAAGGCAGATAGCGCAAAAAGCGTAGTAGTCGTGTTGATTGGAGCAATCGGCCTGAATAATACGCGTACTGCGAGATGTTTCAAGTTGGTAAAAAGGTGAGTTTTGACCTTTGTACACAAAGGAAACGAAGATTATTGGCTTCGCTCATTTATTTACTATTTGCCGAATCCAATGAAACAAGAACAGTTTCTGGTATACTTCAATTATGCGAATTGTTGAAATGTCAAGTATTTATCTATTTAACACAAAAGCCGTTTGTGACGTCCAAGTAAGAGGGACTGAACTTAACCAGTAGGTCATCCAACCAGTTTTGAAGACTCACACATAGATTATGATTTTTCAACATTGTATCGGCTCTTCACTCGCATTCTTTGAGATCACTTTTGAAAACAACTAAGTGGCAGCGTATTTCCGAGGGGTATAATTTACTTAAGCATCAAGCAATTTGCTTTTAAATTTCCATCTAGATCAGAATGACATACTATCAAACTATCACCTAGTGCGGTGGCCGTTCTACAGAAACCCTTTATTATCAATTGATGACACACGAAGGCCTACTCGTTGGCACATATCGTAGTTGCCAATCAAATGCTACTATAATGATAGGCTAGTGCTGTACTACTCCTTTCCGTAATTATTTCACGTGGAACACACTAACCAACAAGTTTAAAATGTAAATTAACAAACTTCAAACACCTACGCACGAAGTACATAATATATACCCTACATTAAATTCAATCAATTTCTCAAACAAATTAAAAGGATTGTAGGTGTAAGCTACCTGACATAAATTCACCTGATATCGCTATAGCAAAGCTGATGGATATATATATTTATTGATTATATTTGTATAAATTTGTGAAACCGTCACAAGCACGCAACACAAATGTAACAAAATTAATGGCAAATTTACTTACATCGCGAATCTCCTTGATTTTAGTGCCACCCTTGCCAATTACACAACCAGCGAGACTCTGGTGAATCAGTAGGCGAACATCGACTTCGTCGTCTTTCTGCAAAGATTCGATTTTTATTTTTAAATGATTAATTGGCTGATTGTAAATTATACAGTGGAGAAATTTAATTCGACTTACCTCTTCGAAGTACTTGAGCATTTCCGTAATGATACTGCATGTTGAGTCCAAATCAGTTGCAATTAAAATTGTACTGCAAGTGGAATTTGACACAAGATTTGTGAAAATATTTTACAAAGTAATACATGTAGAGCAGGATAACAATATTTATCTTAATTACTAAGTTCGATTTGTTTAATTATTATTTTTTGTTTTGTTTTGCTATTGATTCTGTGGAATCTATTCGTCACCAAGAAAAATGGTTTAAATTTTGTCACCAACGTAACGAACATTATTTTTCGTGTATTTCTTTTAATTAAAAACTCAGAAGAACATTGGTGTGGTATGGTGCTGGCGGTAGTGGTAGATGAGCGAGGCAGACAGGCAAGACAATGCGAGACATGAGAGACATGAGAGATCTGGTGTTTTTTCAGTGTAAACTGTCCATACCCAGATGCGAGAGATTGTTCTATCAAAGGCTAGTGGGAGGCAGGGTGAGCCACAGGGAAGCACCACCACAGAACAGGAGAATTGAGGATGTGGGGAACGAAATTTGAATTTCATTTCAACTATATATTCGGTGAGTTAGAAACAACCGCAAATGAAAGTAGAAAATCCAGTGTGAGACCTTATCAGTCGGATAAGGTTTGATGTTAATATTAAAATGAAGAGATAGACGACGACAGACTGGTAGTAAAGTAAATGTTGTTGCCATTACCAAATGAGACACGCAGCACTAGTTTTTAGTTTCTTTCTTTTTTTGCAAAGAAAATAAAAACGAACAAAACAGAAGTATGAGGGCTCTATGATTTCATTTCAAAGAAAGAGTTGCCATTAAGAATGGATGGGATAGACTTGAAGTTTACTCTGGCGGGTAGTGATGGGTGTCGGGTCGTGATGATGGTGGTGTTGTTGGCTTGCCGTAGAAAAGTAATATATTTTACAACTGGGAAGGCGACAATGAATGAGAATGGTGTTATAAATTACTAATCCAATGTTCATCCTTTGTTCTTAGAATATTCTAGTTACGTTCTTAATTAAACCTTTGTGTAAGCTAACATAAATGTGCAAGGAAAAAGGCTGATTCTCTGTATAATTTACGAGAATTTCGGTTCATAAGAAGCTGGTCGAATTATATATATAGATGTACCTTCTACAAACACGCGTAGGTATGGTTACGAACTCTCAACAGTTTTACGCTTTTATAATACCTATTGTCGTAACAAATCGTGATGGTTGCGAGGCATAATGAATGCTCCTGAAAATCGATCACAATGTAACGTAACGTTAATATTCATATTATTATAGCTTTAACTAACACAAGATTATAATTATATAAATAAATTGGCTGTCGTTATTTAATTTATAACTGAAATACCTGTATCGACGTGCTGTTTAAGATCGTAAAAGGTTTTTATTAAGCAACTTGTAGCGAAAACTTGGGCCTTGAATTAAAACCATGAAATAAATCAGGAAGCAATTCAAAAGTTCAAAAGTATTACAAGTTTATGTTACGAGTAAGTGGTGATATGATCGTTAACTTAATCACGGAACCAGTGAAAAAGCTATTTACAGAATTAATTGAATATTTTCTTTACTTTTGACAAATTTTACAATTGGCAGACAAGTACAGAATTTTCTCCACATCTGACACGTATTTTTATTATGCAGTAGGTCTGTTTCCATTCTGTACTCATTAAAATTGGAAAAATATCAGATTCAGCAGAGCGAAGAAGGAAATCGACTTGGCATCAATTTTACGAAATTTTCAAGGCGGAGGCACCTAATCGTAAGATTTGTTTTTATTACGGTAGCCCAGATTGTCGAAGAAGTGTTCTCCGAAATGTAGTTTTCAACGTCGTATCTAACTTTTTTTTTTACAACTAGTGCTTATTTCGCGAATGGTAACACTTAGCTCATGTCTGATTTGACAGATAATTAGTTTTATCAGTCCGCTGAACGAATATGGTTGTGTATACGCTTGAACAACGCTGGGAAATATTGCGACATTACTTTGAAAATCATGGTGTTGCAGAATGTGTGCGAAAATTGCGTATGGAATTTGGAAGAAGAGAAGCACCATCAGCTCCATATGTTCGTTATCTTGGCGGGTATGTAAATCGTGACAAGCAATATTTTCGCATTTGGGGCACAGAAAACCCGCACGCATACATGGCGGACCCTGTATTTTTAGAAGTTTAAATTGTTATTTTCTTAAAATTTGTCGCCCCAGACGGCAGTGCAAATAGAACAAAAAAAAAACACATGTGGGCACGCACTCTTTTTGTGGCCGCGTTTCATTGCCCGATAAACGTCTAGCACAAACTATCCCAGATGAAGGTAATTTCCCTAAAAGGGATATATCACAAAAAGTGATATATTTTTATATGGAGTTTGGCATGCTAGTCATCTAGCGGGCAGTGGAACGCGGTCAATAACTAATAACTTCAGTTTCACAAGCCGTGCAAAGAATAAAAGATCAACAAATGAGAAACAAACGCCTTTCTCCACTCATCAAATCGTTCTTGCATTTAATAAGACACCATCAAACCAGACCAAGAAAGAATTTTCACCAACATAATAGGGATTCATACAGGGAAATGATGCGTTCTTCCAAGAGAACGATAAGCAAATCTAGGGGAGTTCAGTATGAGAGCTCACTGTTTAAAAATATATTCTAAAAGACTACACACGCCCAAAGGTTTGCTGCGGCGAAAAACTTATCGAGGAATTTGGTTGTTTCCGAAAGGGCCCGGCTGCTCCGTGGTCGGGTGATGTTGTTATATCAGAATTATTTCTTGTGGGACTATGTAGTCACTGGTTTATACTCATAGACCAGCAAACAATTGACAGCTCGGAGGCAACATTGTTTGTGTTATTTTTAAAACAGCGGCACAGGGTTTCAAAGGCACTTTGGCCTGTTTTAAATTGGAAAAAGTCTGCAGAATTAATCAATCTCTGAACAAAGATAAGATAGAAATTCTCTCTGGGCATTGCCTTCGGAGGAAGCACGCATAGGCTGAGCTAATACGGATAGATGCAGGTACTGTGACGACCAACAAGTCGCGGAGAAGTCATCACCCACCTTCTCTGTGGTGTCAAGCACCTCTGAATGTATTTCTTGAACAACTTGGAAGAGGTTGGCTTCTCCAACAAGATGGAGGACATAATAACATTTTGTTTAGGGACATTGAGTATTTAGGCGAATTGTTTTAGGCTTTAACCGTAAAGGTTTCCTGGGAATGACGATGGGCCCTCTATGGCGCCTAGTCTCTTGTAACGACCTAACAGCCCTATATTGGCTAGAACAGTGTTAGATCATTTTTAAATGTTTATGTCATATGTAGAGTTATCTATTATTATATTTCACATACAAAAAATATATGTATTTAAAACTCTGTAAGACTGGTCGCTAGTGATCTTGTAAGTGACAAATAAAATAATTCCTACCCTGCTTCATATGAACCACACTTTCAAGACATCTATTGTTGTTGATGAAAAGATTTGTCAAATTTGTTGCTGCTAAATATTTTGTTGCAAGCATATTATTGCTGTTAGCTTTGTTAAACACCATTGGCATTATGTAGTTATTTGTTTTCACCTGCACATTTATGTATATGAAAAAGGGTCGATTTTTCAATAGTCCGACAACTCAATAAAAATTGTATTTCCAAGCAAGACAGACACGATTTACTCGTCAGACAATTGAAAATTCGGCCCCTGGATTAAGGCATAAGCGCACCCCCATTTTCCAAGTTAATGTTGTTAGTTTTGTTGCGGCACTTATTTTTCTAAGGGTGACAAAGTTTAACCATTCTCTTCATCTAATAAAAGACATTCTCTCTCACACTACAGATCAGAAAAGAACAAAAACAAATGACTGAGTGGCAACAATTAATTAAAGGACTACTTTATCATCTTCCTTTCTTTTTGACATGGAAATATGCTTTGACTCTACGAAACAGATTTTTGTTTTTCTTTTTTTGATGGACAATCTAGAATCTAAAGAGAGAGAGAGCGCACGTGAGAGAAGAAAGCACGGATGAAAGCTTTTCTCTCATGTATTCATAAAAAAAAAGATCTTAATTCTATTCTAGAACAAAAAAAAAAAAAAAACAGAAATTTTTTTTAAATTCTTACAAAAAATATAATTATGTAGTTAAAAAAAATGGAAAAAGTGTTTACCGTTCAGGGCCTTGGCAATCGTCGACAGACACAGTGGCTTTATACTGCTCATGGATATTTAGTTTTTATATATATATATAGATATATATTGGGTTGAGTTCGAAATGGTTCATCGCGAGAACAGTCGGTTTTTTTTATAGTTTTTGGTTGAATGGTTGTGGTGGTAGATGGTTGTGGTGGTAGTAGTAGTAGCAGTTGATGATTTTTTTGGCAACAGTAAAATTATTTCATTGCATAATTTCGTTTGTTTGATTTTTTTTTTATCGTTTGATCAACACATACGGCGCGCATCAGATTTGACATTGGTTGGTTTGGTGGTTTTTTATTTGGTTTGTTTGCGAAAATAAGGCAGCACATACATATATAATTCAATTTAATTAATTAAATGTTTACACAATTGCATTTGTATTACACGAAAACAACAATAGAGTTTTTGTTTGTTTTTGTTGGAGTTTTGCGTGTTGTTGGATGGAAAAAAGTATAAATTCATTTGTAACAAAAGGATCGCAACACACAAAACGAGGCAAAAAGGATTGTTGTTTTGTTTGGTTTTATTTGTTTTTAGTGTTATTCCATTTGGTGGTGGTATAATCAATTCATTGAGTTGCGTGTATGTGCATATGTGTGTTAAGTGCATTTCGATACCACATATTAGCAGGGGGGATGGATATAATTATTTTCGCATAGCAGTGATCGAGTGATTGTTCGCATCGGTTTTGTTTTTTTGGTCAAACAATATTTTTTTGGTTTGTTATTTTGTTTGGTTTTTTTTTTTAGATTCGCAGTAGTTGAGAGCGCGGGATCAACAACCAATTTATCAGGGCCAGTCGGAGGTATGATGGTGTGTGGTAGTTCAATTCAGTCACAGGCAGGGCACAGGTACAGGCACGGGTTTTTGTTTGGTATTTTTGGATTTTACACACATAAAGAGAGGGTGCGAGAGAAAAATATAATAATTTTGTTTTAGATTGTTATTAGCTTTGATATGGTATTTTGTTTTGTTCTTAAGATTACATGTATACAGTTATATACAAATTATAAAAAGGTTAATATAAACTAATGAGTGTTTTGTTTTTATTTGAAAAGCTGTTGAGGTAAACGAAATGAGGACCAAAAAGAGAGGTAAAAAGAGGTGGTTACGTTTTTTTGTTTTAACTGTTAAACTAATTCCTTTAGCTCTAGTGGTGGTATTAAATTTGTTTAGAGGTGTTGATTGGAAAAAAATCAAAAATTATTTAGATATATGCAAAGAAAGAGAGGAAAGACAACAGACTACCATAATAGGTTTTGTGATTTGAGTTAATTAATTTAGTTTGTAAATTAATTAAGCAATTGCATTCTTTTTTTTTTCGCACAAGACTATTTAGGCTCGAAAGTGATTCTATTTTTGTTTTCAATATGAATGATGAGATAATGTATTCCTATACAAGACACAAATGGAAATTACATCCAGATAGGAATTTCAAAATCAAAAGGATTTGGTTTTTGTTTTTGTTGATATTAGGGTGCTTAGAACGGACTGGTCGTTTATTTATTTGTTTATTTTTATTTTTTAGATCAACTCTAATATGGTATTCCAAGGTACATACAAAAATAAATCTATGAGGATGGGAGGAGAACAGTTTTAACATACCTGAGAGCGCATCTTCTGGATGTGTTGACCACCTTTACCAATGACGGCACCAGCAATCTGTAAAAATGTTATTTTTCAATTAGTAGAACACTATAAGAGTGATAAGTTTTAGAAAAAGAATGTTTAACGCGATTGACCCTATCAATCCACTCTTCTTTTCATTAAAATTGAATTGACACTAGTATCCTTTAGAAGGGACTGTATTTCAGAACTGAGCCTCTTCGGCTATATTTAACACTACCTTATAAGTGTGTCTCCTTATTGACATTCATCCGAAGAGCACTTTGTTTTACACAACATTTGCTAATGTGCACAAGCAAGTAACAAGTAACAACTAACAAGTATCGTGAATGGAAAAATTAGTTACTGCATAAGGAAGCGGTGAATGCCACAGCGACCAGGGGGAGATTTCGTAAAACAATAACAATGACCGTTTGGAGGATATCGTTTTTTTTTTTTTAATTTTTTAAAGCCGATAATAAGTTATTTGCCGCCCGATTTTCTGTGAACTAAAGGGTTTTTCAACAGGGACGCTACAGAAGTAGAGCGACAAGGACAGCCGCTCTTTTGACATTTCTCTTCAGTAAGGTTTGCCATTTCATGATGGAAAGACATACGAGCCAAAAACGAGTCGAAATTATTAAAGTTTACTACCGAAATTCGGAGTCAGTGGCCTCAACGTTAAGAGCGCTACGTCCAATTTATGGTCGTCATAATCGTCCTAGCAGATCAACAATTGAGCGTCTAGTGGAAAAATTTGAATCCACAGGCACAGTACAAAATGTTCCCGTGCCAGTGAGACAAAGAAGTGCCCGTAGTGTCGAGAATATTGCTGCAGCTGAGGCTTCAGTTGGAGAAAGCCCAAATGTGGCTCTCACACGTCGTTCTCAAGCGTTGGGCATCTCTGTGATCTTGGCCTACATCCTTACAAGATTAAATTGACGCAAGAACTGAAGCCGCTTGACCACCAGAAGCTACGTATTTTCGTGAATTGGGCTGAGCAACAACTTGAAAATGATTCGGATTTTCATCGAAAAATCATCTTCAGCGATGAGGCTCATTTCTGGCTGAATGGCTTCTTCAATAAACAAAATATGCGGTATTTGCCAGGCAGCAATCCACACCTACTCCATGAGTCATCATTGCATCCCGAAAAAATTACAGTTTGGTGTGGTTTATGGGCCGGCGGCGTCATTGGGCCGTACTTCTTCCGTGATGATCAATACCGGCACGTTACTGTGAATGGGTAGCCGAATATTTTTGGCCCCAATTGGATGATATGGACTTGGAGGACATGTGGTTCCAACAGGACGGCGCCACAATCCACACAGCGAATATCACAATCCATTTATTGGAAACCAAGTTTGGAGAACGTGTTATCTCACGAAATGGTCCAGTCGCTTGGCCGCCTCGGTCGTGCGACTTGACGCAGTTAGGCTATTTCCTGTGGGGCTACGTCAAGTCTATGGTCTATGCCAACAAGCCAGCGACGATTGGTGATCTTCGTACGAATATCGAACGTGAAATTGCAGCAGTATCGGCCGATTTATGCTTGAAAACCGTCGAAAATTGGGTTCAGCGTCTGGACTTCTGCAAGCGTGCCCGTGGTGGCCATACAAAAGAAATCGAGTTCCATACATAATGGCATCGAACGTTCTTTCACAGGAATAAAGAACTTCATTGATATCCAAAACCGTTTTTGTTTTATTTAAAAAAACTTGTAGCGCTCTTATTGAAAAACCCTTTATATTCATGTTTTATTATATCTATGGATAATTAACTGGAAAAGGCTTTCAAACTTGTAAGTTTTACCCTTGCAATTATCGTTTCGACGATTATCGTCTGAAAAGTGAATAGGGCCCAGTTTTGCCGATAATTACAGCGATCGCAACGTCAAGTGACAAATTTCGCGTAATAATTTGGGCCTATATCCTTACGCAGGTTGCTTTGCAAATTGTGCCCCTAAGCATTTTTTGATGAATGACGCTACTGGTGCTATACAAGCCACAATTATTTTATGCCTCATTTTCCATTGTGACGCCACTTCGTCAATTTAGCGAAATGTTAAATTTAATAATTTGTTGGTTTACTGTAATTATATAAAAACCAATGTAAGTTTGTTTCTACATACGCTCAAGGGACTTAATAGGACTGGTAAGTCGCGTCTATATATATTATATTAAACAGGAACTTATTCCGGGCGAAGCCGGTCAGGGGCGCTTCGTATTTAAATATTAAATTGTAAAACCCTTACTTTCGAAACATAAAAAAAAATAAACCAAAATGTTAGTTCTTTAATAGCGCAATTGCAATCAGTGTCAAGCGGGGTGCAGACCAATTATTTTAGAAGGGTATTTAAGGGGCATGATTGTTAGTCAAAACTTCACACTTGTAACAGTTGAATACAGTTGATAAAATGAAGACTTACATCTTACCAACGAATAAGAAACTGCTACCATTACTTTGGCAAGATGTTGAATTGAACCAATGTAAATTGTGTCCATTGGCACAGAGTGCTCTTGCCGAAAACGGTGTTAATATAGAGCAATTGTGTCAAGCAGTGGGGTGCTGGGAATTTATTTGAATATGGTAGGTGCGCGTGATTTGTTTGTTGTTCCAGTTTAGATACAATTCATAAAACAAGTGAAACCGTGTGTGCTATTGCATAAAAATCAGTTTAAGCTAGATTTTTTGTTCGTTCCTAAGTGTCATATTATCAAAACATGCAGTGTTAGCATGTATGTTTAAAGAAGTAACAAATCGCAAATCAAACCAGTTTAAGGAGTGTAAAATTGGCAGTTTTTTTTTTTTTTTTTTAGGTTAGTTTGGGTTCACAAATTTAGTAGATACATATATATTATTTTTTTTGACGATGTAAGCGAATTAGTCAGAACTCCATTTATTGGAAATCGAAATTATAGAAAAAAAAATTATGCAAAATAACAATTCATTAAAAGGCCAATCTTAGGTACACGAACTGATTGTTAGGCGAGCCAGAAAATGAATTTAATTGACCACGGCGACGGCAGTTTCTGTATAATTATGGAAATTGTTATTTAAAGTGAGAAAAGTATAGAGAAATTCATTCAGATGCGAATTTGATTGATAACTATGTGATCTTCTTAATACTTTCTAACAATGTCGTTCACTGGCTCGTTACCATTTTAGTTTAATCCATATTATTCCTATTTTGATCGCGTAGTGAACAATGAATGCATAGCAACTGCCATCAAGCAATTATATAAGACAACGGAAATAGTTATCTTAGGTGTCACCAATCAAGCTTTTTTTTGTCATTAAAATGAATTTATTAGTACAAAGCAAAGTGAAAATAAAATATAAAAATGATGGTCATTAATCCACACCATAAATTTTATGGACGTCGAAGAAAGATAAAATTGTGTTTTACTTTCAAATCAACTTAACGGTAACTGTCAGCTGTCATCAATAAAAAGAATATACAGAATTTTAGCATTAACAAAATTCAGACAATTTTGTCAGACTAGCTGACTGCTGCAAACAACATCCTATCTAATGGCATGCATTTCAGAAAGCAGTCGGACGATGAAAGACTTTCAAGACTCTAACGTATTGTACAGGATGCCAATATGAACTATAAAGTTTGAAAGTTCTAAAGCCTCGTTTTTATAAAAAGGTTGCCAATGGGTCATGTTGTATGTATCAGATTTCTTTTACAATTTTAATTTTATAAACAAGTACATACTTCAGAATGTTAAAAGGTAGACACATCTAACAATCGGTTGCGCGGTGATATTTAAGATGTCCGATTACCAGACCAAAACGATATGGGGATAGCGATAGGCCGCTGGAGTGGTAGGTCTACCAGTCGAGCTCTTCAAGGTAGCAGGAAATTACTTCATTTGGAGCCTGCAGTATGCACCAACTTATCTGCAGAGTTTCGTCGGATAAAAGTATGTCCGCATCGTGGTCCCATTCTCAAAAAAGGAGATATTCCGCGCCAATTATATGGGAATAAGTTGGGTATAAGATCCTGTCGGCTCTAATGTGTGGACGATAAAAACATTTGCCCAGCCACTTGATGGGAAAATGTCTAAGGTTTGTTAAATCAACACTACAATAGACACAATTTGGTGCCGAAAAAAGGTTTAGAACAAGGTTAGTGTCCAGTTTACAATGAATGCAAAGAAAATATCGTTAGGAAAACTGGGAAAACGATTAAAAGTGTCGGGCAAATTTAGTTGCTTGTATGTGAATTGGGTGCGGGTGAATTTCATTATGCTTTTTTAATCGCAAGCATGCCTACTATCTATTCAATAATAATTGTTTGGACTTACACGGCTGGGAATCAATATTCGCACTTGGTCTTCATTGTTGTTACCACCACCACGGTGTCTCTTCCCTCCCTGGACACCGCCATCATCATTTTGTTGCTGATTATCGCCTCGCTTCATTTTCAAAACCTCTGCAAGGAAAAATAGAAATACATTAAAGTTAGATAAGCAATGTGTTTAAATATATAAATATAACATAATATGATGATGATGACTCTCTCTTTTGGTCAAGAGGTGTTAAAGATTGCGCCAGTCATTACTCACTGCTGCATGTAAAGAAGACAACTGAGTACTGAGTACAACAAAAGGCGGCACTGAACTAATTTCAAATCTTAACCAAAAGCCAAAGAGTAGAACACTTCTATGACTAGATTCTGATGTACCTCCACTTCCCAAGCAAAACAATTTCACTGCCAATTGAATGCATTCATATTCATTGTCAAGGCGTTCGTAATATGATTTAATTTGTTTATACATATTTTGAGCAAAAACAAAATGTAAACAGGTTTCTAGTCGCACATGGTAGGAGTTTTCTTTTTGAAAATCTGTGTCCAGTCCGACATAATGTCCACTTGATCAAGCGTCAAAGAACGCAGAGAGCACACAACGTCGTGGTAGCGGCGGGAAGCCAAACGACAACCCCAAACAAGTGGGCTAGCATCAAAGCCAGAGAAATCACACATTTTCCGTAGGCGTTGAGTGACGTATAAATTGCACATGTAGCTACATCAGTATGTGCAAATGTAAATCGCATTAATAATTGTTTACACAACAAGTACACTAGCACCTAGTGGGCTCTGCGGCCGGCGGGGGTTGCCGTGCATCAGAATATATAGAGTGCTTATGTGTAACACCGGCACCACACTGAATCGGATTATTGTTTAATCTGAACAATGACACTAGCCATCTATATAATATAGGTTGTATAGCAATTTCCGACAAGCTCAGGCGTTGGCTGTGATGGAATGGAGATGGAGCATTCGTAACAACAATGCTTTTAGAAATCGTCGATGTAATTACAGACTCAAGTGCCATTCTGATGTTGGCAGAGATTCTGATTTCCAAAGACACTGCCGACGATACTGGTGACAGGGGAATACGTATGTAGGTAGTTTAATTTATCTTTCCGATCACCCACAATCTTTTGTTCGTATCGAATCGATTCTTAATGCTTGTGTATCATTAGATGCTGTAATTGAATTTGTTATCCACTAATATGGGTGGGGATTTCGTGCAGGATTTACAAACGCTGGCGTACAATTTGGAATCATATTCTCTGATTATTTGGAAGGGGAATGCTTATAAGTAAATGAGGCATTATTTGCTTTCAAGAGCGGATTTCCTGTTGTAAGGAATTACAATTCAAGCAAAGATTCTTTTAGCCTAATATTTATAGGACTTAATGGATTTATTGATGGCTTAAATTTTGCTCGGTTGTCTTTATGAGTGTAACTTGTACAGTCTCACGCCTGGTTGTGTAAGCGGCTAAGACAATCCGTCTCTTGTCGCACTTATAAAATATTGCTTTCTGTTAAATTATGAACGACGCTGCTAGAAATAGTTATATAAATAGGAGAGTTGTAAAAACAGAAAGCTACTAATAGAATGCATGTAGGGCAAGGAGGCAAACATGCCGGACAGAATAGAACATTAAACACGGACCATGAAATCCGATGAGATATTTTAGAGCATCAATAACTGTCCATTATAACTAACAGCTCAGTTCTGAAGTTCCCAGAGGCGCATTCACATCAGTCCCTAATAATAGATATATTAAAAACGACAGAAAAAGAAAACATTCAGAAAGTAGCTTATTATGGCCGCTAAACTGTTTCGTCCTGACGATCATAATAAGCCGCCTGATAAAGGATCGGTTTCTCAATAGCGTTTATACAATCGAAATATTATAGGACCCTGAAGCCAAGGAGACCCATTAAAAGTTAACCACTTGCAGCAGACAAGTCTCTAAGCTGTCTGAGATTGTAGTTTCAAGGCATCTAAATCACAATGATCGTGGTGCTGATGATCAGACCGGTATCGTTTTTAACCAGTAACCTCAATCAAGCTCCAATAATGCGATTAAGTATTCGGAACAACATTCAGAGGTAGGGAAATTTGATTTTTAAAATGCCATTGAATAGTAATAGTTAAGCAACACGATAAATTGACGCACAGACTTATACATATATAGAGGCTATTGTTATTCTCCAACTTATACAAGTACACATTTTAGTAAAAAGAGATTTTGTTCCCAATAGTCACTTGTATAACTTGCAATATTGTTTAAAACTGCATTATGTTTACCTTTCCCTTACATCTTAAACAGAACACAATTCATCCAAACAGAAACACAACACCGAATTTAAATTTGTTTGTTTAAATTGACAAAACTTTAATTTGAATGCTTGAAGACACATTCTAAGGACCGCTGTGAGCTAGAAACTAGAAGTCACTAGCCCAAGACACCGAATTAAACTGAATGATGTTCCTAAACGTCGACGGTATTTATATGGAAAAAATTGTCCGACAAAGAAAAATGGTGGGAGTACAAGTACAAGTACTTTTATAAAATAATTTGCTTAAAAGTTTGTGTCTATTAGGGGAAACTAGAGTACAAACCCTTAGAAGCTTATTTCTAGCCACTAACCGCTTGACCACATAAAACCGTCTCTTTCGCGTGAGAATACATACGCGGCGGCACCGGAAATCGACGGCCAATCAAATCGTGCGACGTTCCAACTACTATCGAACAGGACATTACGATAATTTCATGTTTCAAAGGACATGAAACATTGGATAGACCAATAAAAAGCCAACAACTAGGCATTGATCATTAAAAATTCCAAAGCTATATAGAGGGGAACACTGATGAAAATGATGGTAAAGTTTTGACTGTGCGGTTGCTAAGCAGTTAGTCGTCCTAGTATATGTTTTTTTTTTTTTTTGTTCCTTTGGTGAGAAAATAGATTTACCCTATTATCTATTGACACTGTAGGACATATGCACACATCGATAAGGCTGCACGCAGGACGACATCGAATTGTGGTTGTGCATTGAAATTATCGCAGGTATATTACAAACTAAATTATACATTTGGAAATGAATAAAAATTGCATTCGATGCATTAGGGTGCATTTATCGTCCAGTGCTGTGTTTCGTGCGTCAATATCAGCTGATGATTGTACATTATGAATTGTTAAGCATGAGAACACAACCAAGTTGCAGCCAAGGACTTTGTCGTGGCTTCCAATTATAAGACTGTACTGCACCACTGTGTTGGTGGGTCTCTCTATGTGGCAGGACAATGCAGAATTTATATTGGAAAGCATTAAATTACAATTAATTGGTAGTGGTTGCCGGAGGACGGCATAATTCGATGCAATTAGCACTTTGTTATATGGAGACAAATGGGGGAAAGGATAAATGATATGCATATATGGGTTGATCCTGCAATATGGGACTTTCCTGAATTCAATTGACACAAATGTAAGCGGCCATTAACCAGAATTCGTGATATCAAATTTCAGGTGGTGAAATTCCTTCTGTTTGCACTGTTCAAACACCGTTACGACATGTGAAATGTTGAACAGCTAAACTGAAGCGCATTTCGATTTCGCTTTAGTCATTATAGTAAAATGTCTAAAACGGATACATTTAAAAATGTCATCATCAGACATCAGCAATAAAAACCAGTTTAGTACAATAAGACTTGTGCATTGTTGTTTTTCGAGCATGCCTCTTTGGTTTGCTGATTCAGGGATAGTGACAAATTATTACACATTTTTAACCAATGACTGTGAATATTCATAATCATAGACGAATTTTTTAACAGAAAGAGTAAAATATACCATTTCCACGAGGGAAATACAAATCAAGTTTCGACTTCTCTTCCCGATTGGGTACTATTTACTACACAAAATGATGGTAATCAATGCAACTCATAATATAACTATAATCTAGCACCAAGCACTTGAATGCGTTTGATTAATATTGATGCCCAATTTGTTATTCTCTGTTAAATATATAAACAAAAGAGCTGACATTTGAAAGACCAAGGCGCCCAACAGACCGATTATGACTCTGACGACCGCAAAACGGGTCGACTTTTGGCTGAATTGCAATACACGTTTCGTACTTGATTAATCGCGTCAACCCAGCATCTGTGTCAGACAGGTAAACAAAAGGTGTCATCGTGATTTTTTGGAAAAAAAATAAATAACAAGTTATATTTGGAAATCGTAATTCCGAAGATCTTTATTTGTTTTACTCTCCTGGGACGGCGCCGCCAAAACCAAATAACGGCAAAACAAAATGAGATTTCGACAAATTACGCAAAAAAAAAAAAAAAAACAGAAGTACAGAAAAACCCTACAAATGTTGAATACACTTCTAGTTCTCAAATCCACAAAATATTATCTATGTATTAATTGGTAAAAACACTTTCAGCAGCAAGAAACATGCGCGGACAATTTTCAAGTTTAATTTTAAATACAAAAACTGGAGCAGCTTTATTGCCATTCTTGAATCATATGAGTATCTACCAAATGTAGTTTGACAATGCGGACTCTTAAATTTTGTGGTCACGCAAAGCGTTGGTCGTTGGCACCAAATTCTTGTATTGCCTGAATTATTCGAGGATTGTAAACGTTAAACTTAAGTTATCCCACATTCCCCATGCACCCAACTTAGATCAATGTAAATCCGTTATTATTCCCTCGGGGTTTTAATTACCCTCATACTGTGAAACCGGATCAAACTGTGTCCTTTGACACCGCTGGACTAGTTTCTGAGAAGTGTTTAAATTGGTCTATGTTGACAAGCAAAACATGATGATAGGGGTACCTGAAACGATTCCATGAAGGCCATACGCCCGAAGGAATTCTGCATAATTCCATCCATGGTACCATGACATGGTACAAGTCATTCACCCTTATTCCGAGTGGTGTTTTACTTTCACGACGTTTGTCGTTTTTTGAGGCGTTTCATTTTAGAAGACTTATTCCCTAACTTCCACGACAGGGTAAAACGTCGTCGGTAAGTAGTTCACATTCCACATACGATCCACACCAGCTGATATACGCCAATGACAGATAAATGGCGGTTTCAGTTTATGGTGTTTATATTTTTGAAAGAAATTCTAAAAATTAATAGTGTATAGTGCATACGGAAACAGATAAGGACAAAATCCAATCCATTGGATCAACCGGATACAAATTTGGCACAAGCACAAACATTTATTTAAAACAATCAATTTAATCATATATTTTAAGACTCAATTCAGTTTCTGGTTGGTTATTTTTACCCTAGAAGTTATCTAATCTAGTCTAGTCATTTGAGTAAACTTCCAATTTAAGAATACGTACATTTTCAGCCGTCGTTCACCTGCTTGTCGATCAGTATTTTGTAAACGACAAATACCGTCGTTTTTCTTTTCGTTTTGTGGCGTTCAACGCCTTACATAATTGCAGTGACGTTTCTTACATGACGTTCGTCGTACGCCAATAGGTTCCACATGATGTTCAGTGACAAATGGCGTTCAACGACTCAAAAACGCATCTCGTAATTCCAAATTCAAATGGCGTTTCTTAAATTGTCGTAAACGCCACTCGGAATAGGGGTGATTACTTCAGAACCGAGTGATGGTTAAGTTCCTTCGCATGTGGAAAACAATATATCAAATAATCACCGACAGACAGAAACGAGCATTATGAGCATTTTTCTCTATTGGATATTGTGTCAACGAAGTAGTTTCTACTTTAAAATGAATGAGCCTCCCTAAATTTAAAATCGAAACTAAAATGTGTCCCTTACTTATAATAATTTTTAACCTTCACACTTAATATAAATATCCTAGGTCACAATACGCAAATTTGTATGGAAAATTTCGCCATTGTGAGCTCGAAAAATTTAGCCTGGCCGTGGACACTACATAACCGCTGACAGACTCTCATTCTTCTTCTGTTCTCACGAGGCAGAACGTTTTTATTTTAACGAAACCTTTTGTTTCCGAATTCGTACAATTTAATTTCATACATGTGCTATACGTTTCTAAAGAAGGGTGGATTTTTTCAGTGAGTTTGTAGGTTTAAATTGAGCAATAGTATTGTGACAATTGACATGCATTTGACAGGATTAAGCGTAGCGTTATAAGTGTCTTATCAGAAAAATAAAATATACTCAGCTAGTCACAAGAACTGCACATGTGAAAAGTTACAAAAAAAAAAAACAAAAATAGGACATTCGTTTTAAGATGAACGAATATCTCTTTATGGATAGCTGTGGTTTTTCTTTTTGGATTCCTTTTGAGTTCCAATTGATATCACAGCCAAAGTTTCCCAGAAATCGATAACATTTGTCAAAAATAATAACAAAAACCTTACCTAGCTACCTCAAGTCAAAGTCAAAGAAATGACGACACCCAATTGCAAAGAATTTCTTAAACTCGTGACACAAAGAATTCATTTTTGTAATTCCATCATTCAAATCGATAACAATGCGAGTTTACGTCAGTTATTCGCCTAACAATGGAAAGCATTATTTTGTTTTGATTCATACCAAACTGCGTCTTTACCTGTTTTCAAAGATAATTCCAAAAATAGCTGACGATTTGTTCTTGTATTATTTTCGCAACGACGCGCCGTACAGGTGTCATTGTCAGGGTCGAGAGAGAATATAAAATAAAAATCTTGTCTATTTATCTCCACTGGGGCAAGTTTAACTGGACTCTCAAATTCTATTCGGGCGCGAATGAAGGACACCCACGACGAAGATTTTAATGAATGGAATGTCTGGTAGATGAGTTGCCTTAAAGGTCACTTGTTTGGTAGATGATGTGGTTGGCTTTGAATTGACCTTGGACAGGTTGTAAAAAGATGAGCTATACCCAACTCAGATCGAAGTTACTGAATGTGGTTATTACGAATTGTGTTCTAAGACGTTCTAACTCTTCACCTTCGAATGCGAATAATTTTTCCCATTCAAGATGGCATTTGTGTTCAGCTTGTTCTAGTCTGCCTGTTAATAAAATTTTACACAGAATTGCAGGCCAGTTTTATTGTTTGCCAAACGAATGAAAGCTTGGCCTAGGGACATACATACAAAGGTTTTTAGCGGCAACCTGCTCGGAAATACGAGTATTTTTGTCATGGAAAGACATCGAAAACAAGCTTCCAAATCGTGGATATCTTTTATCCAAATCAGAACTGAATTGAGTAGGTTTGCACAGCGCGTTCAATGTTAGACACCCTCGGGGTGAGTGAACGAGGAATCCGATATGTTACTCACACGTTACGCTCATAGTTCACTCACCCACCCTCCAACCAGATTGAGAACTGTACCTAGAGGCACTGATACTCTGATACTGATATTGATTGATACATATTCAAGTTGTATGTTGGTTTCTGTCTCAACTACGTAGATGATTTTGTAAAAAGCCCTTTGCTCGAATTGCCTCATCCGTGAGCGAACCATACGTCACTGAATTTTGTGGATTTTACAAGCAAAACAATAGCAAATTCAGTCGCATAGTACTCGATCACGGATTTTTATAATTCAAACCCAGATCCAAGTGATGCAAGACTTCAAACTAAAACGACCACCAGCTGAAGAAATCGGGTCTTCTTTCTTTTTTTTTGCTGTAGCATTTGCGTCAGCGAAGAGGGACAGTTCTGACTTAGTAAGAGGTGTTATTTTGGTATTCAAAGAAATATGTCATTTTTTGAGATAAATGATCGGATGTTAATTTCATAATAAAGAGGAAGGTATGCCGTTAATAATGAAAAACAACATCAGCCAAATGGCCACCACGAGCACGCATACAGGACCATATCCTTTTCATTAAATTTTCCATAACCAAATCGCAAAGTGGCTGCCCTATGTCCTCGATAGCCTCACGAATTTTATCTTTGAGGTCTTGAATCGACGCTGGGCTGTTAGCGTAGACCTTATCTTTCACGTGGCCCCAAAGGAAGAAGTCGCAAAGTGTTAAATCACAAGATCTCGGTGGCCAATTGTGATCACCTCTTCGAGAGATAACACGGTCCGGAAACTTTTCCCGTAAAAGATCAATGCTTTCGTTGCTTGTGTGGCACGAAGCGCCGTCTTGTTGCAAGTAAACGTTGTCCAGATCAATACCATCCAACTCCGACCATAAAATACGGTGTAATGACGTTTGTGGAATGCCCAATTCCAAAGAACGATGACGAATGGACAATCCTGGGATTTCTTCAACACTTTGGGCTACAGCAGCAATATTCTCTGTTGTTCTTGCGCGACGTGCACTGGTTTTATTCTTCTCATCACTAACTTGTCCCAACAGCTCGAATTTTTCCACCAATTTCTGTATTGCGGTCCGACAAGGTGCTTCACGACGACCAAAAAATGCTTTAGTTCTGCGAACTGTGACTGCAAGATTTTCACCATTTTTGTAGTGAATTTTAACAATTTCAATGCTTCGTTGAAGCGTGTATCGTTCCATTTTTAGTAATGGCTTAGTTTCTACATGTCAAATGTCAAAGAATAAAAGCTTCCAAAGTGACAGCTACCGAAATAGCGGGACATTCACAATAACACCTCTTATTGGTAGTTAGGCAACAGCCCAAACCTTATATTTTGCCCGTATTGCAGTCAACAGCCATTCCATTCCAGCAGAACATAGCTCGAATTGGCATACTTCCCATAAAACCATTGACTAACTGAAAAACTCCCAGGATAGTCCATTTACCGATTTTATTCAATCGTGAAATGAAATCCTTTGACTTATTTTAGATGGGCTGACATCTCACATCCACTCAGTCAAATTTCAGACATGCTACAATTTTTTCGATGACCTTAGTGGGCGATCTGCTGTCTCATTACTTTTGAGTCGCACCAAGGTTTCACGCATTGCGAGGCCTTTACTCTGAATCATCTGCGATAGCAACAGAACAATGGCCGATATTGAAGTTAATTTGCGTAAAACCCACAAACCCGCCTTATCATTTCATTTCGCCCGACCGATCAAAATTGTCGAACCATTACTCTGAACGCTGTCCATGTTGATAAATTGCTAGCGATTAATCGGATGAAGGGTGCGGGCGGAATATTATCACCTTACGTTCACAAAAAAAAAAATGAGCAAGACTTGATTAAACATATGTACGACCGTTTTTAAAGTTGACAATGTATGTGTCGTTTGTGTGTGTAAAAGAAGAAAATAAATTAATTCTGTTACAACTCGGTAATTAGTTTTGAAAATTACTTAACATGCACTTACCGTGGCCCAATTCCCATTAAATGATTTAACCCCCTCCACACACACACACGGAGTGTCGCTTGGCTGTGAAAATAAAATCGGTGTTAAAACTGGTGGGCCCCCTGTGTTATGTAACAACAATCGGAGCCATAGAAGGGGTAGAAGGCTGAACGACAGTAACAAAAAATCGAATTCTCGTCAATAATTCCTACCGCCAGAAAGAAGAATACCCCCAAACACGCGATATCCACATTAGTCATTAACTTTAAGATACACGGTACGAAAGAAAGTCACCATACACCACATACAGTCACCGCTGTAAATGGGGGGCGGTGCGCCCTCGGAAATGCCCACTCAAAGGGCTGGTGGGTGGTCTAGCAATGACAGAAGCTTGTAAGTGGGGTGTACTCGATTGGAAAGTAATTCTCTTTATTTTCTGCACACGCAGCTGCAGCAGGCGGGGATCCCACATTCGAAATGCATTTTGAACATCGCTCCCATCATGCATAGTGCTACTTGTGGTCATCCGCGCTATGTTCTGGCTCGTTACCATTCCAGCGAAGACGTCGTGGTTGCATCAAGTCATTTTTAATTAACGCCTTTCAAATATTAATCGACCATACGTCGATTGCGGTTGGTATCCAGTGTGCTGGCATAGTTTGAGCCATTTAATAGACGTTCGGTGCTGCTTCAAACCAATTTCCACCTCTGTGTTGTGTGTGACCACTGACAACTGCAGACTAGGCCCTGGCTGTGTCGGCGGCAGTGGTGACGGTGCTGGCCACCGCTTGACCAATTTCCCATAAGCACCTTCAAGCATTCCCGCTGCGGTACATATTTGCAAAACTACTACCGCCCCGCACCCGCACACCGCACACAAAACGGATTGTCATGACGACGTATTGTTTTGACAAACTGCCTTGATGAAATAATAATCAAGGGAACCATCTTCATGCATTTGTAAAGGCAGAACGCCACCAATACATGTGATGTGCGAGTATGTTCGTACATTTGAGTAGCGGGGGACACGATTAGATGTTGAAGTGGGTGGCGAGTGGGTTTCGTGTTTCGTGTCCTTTTTTTTCATTTCTGTGGTGTACGTGCACTTTTTACAGCATTACTGCAAAGGACATAATTTTCTACTCCACGGGTGAATGGGTAGAGTGATGGACAGGCACAGGCACAACCAGTCCAGTTCCACAAGCAGTCAAATTATATTGGAATTGTGGTTGAACAAATTTTGCTGGTCACTAGCTTTTTTTTTTGTGCTTAGTGTTAGGGGTGGTTTCTCTTTTGGCACTATAATATTGGGGCTTATTGATTTCTGATTCCTATGATTTATTACTTCTTCAGATGGAATTTTGTTTGCATTCCAGTGAACCACGGTGTTTTCAGTTCTCACACGCGAGGCCAATTTGTGCATTCGGTGATCGGTGTTTCAACTTAATCCGTGTTCTCTAAAGGTTTTTGTAGCGTGTCAAGTTGAAACGACAAAGTTTTACGCAACTGTTTACGTTCAGATTGCTGGGGCGACATCTTCTTATTCGTGAACGAGCAATATGTGGCGGAATTTGTTTTCTTTTTTTTTTGTTTGTGTGTAAATTCGGCAAGTAGTTCATTCAAGGCGGTTTTACAAATCCGTCTGGTAAAAAGAATTTAGTAAATTGGAAAATTTTAAAGGGGAATTGGAAAATTCGTAGAAATTGATTTTCCATACATTAGTACTGGGATTTTTTTTTTAATTTTAATCGTAATAATACAGTGAGATCGCGTTTGTCAAAAGTTCTACCTGATTTTCATGGAAAATCACGGAAATTTTCGTTATGGAAACCATTTCTTGTGCTATTAGATTTTCGGTTTTTTCCAAAAGGTTGATTATTTATTCTGGAGATATTCCAGTATACTGATATTATTAGCGGCAACAGCAAATTATTCCAACGTAACCTGGACACTCATGGCAGCTAAAATTCAACACTGTCAAAACAAAGCACTTTGCTAAATGTGAGCGGGACTTTAGACAAAATATTTAACCAACAAAGTTCCGTAGCACGAACAACACTGCAACTACCTTTTTATTTTTGTGAATTTGATCCTTCCACTCTGCAAGAATATAGTTCAGGACTGTCTTTTATCATTTGTTTATTCATATAGTTAGTCATTTTTGTTCGGCATCATATCAACTGTTTTTAATTGATAATCTAGTGAATCTAGCGGTATAAACGTAAAACAAAAATTGCCTGTTAGACTACTAAGCCAAATCACTGTCAGAATAGAGTCATTAATGTCCTTCACACTTCACACTGTGCTGAAAGTTTATTACACTTAATTTGTGTCCCATTAATTTCTATGCAATTGGCGTGTTTTGATTGGTTTCCACATTTATTTCTGACTGTCAGCATTTAGTTTTATGTTTTATATAGTCATTCGGCTCTATCTCACTGTTATTGTTGTAGGAATTTCTCAGTCTTTTATGTTTAATTGATCAACAAATTTTGAAGATGTCTGTTTATACAACCTTCTCGTTCAAGTGGCATTGCAGGGGTGATTAGACTAGCAACTTAGTGCAAAAATTACAAGTCTGAGAGCTTCTTTAGTTTGTTCTTCACAAATCTTATGAAGGTTGATGATAACCAAAAAACTTGTTATGGTCATCAAAATTTCAAAAACTATATCGTCCAGACCATCATTGTTGTACGCGATCTACCACTTGGTCTTCAAACAAAAGTTTTATCAGCAAGTTCGAAAAATCTCTATTCAGAGCTGCTGTACCCAACAAAAGTGAGTTAAACTAAAACTCGCTCCAAAATAAATCCAAACCAATGCCAGATTGAACTTTTGAATATAAACTTTCCGATACGCCCAATAGACAAATAATACTTATTAACTATTGATGTGTCATTCAAAGTCCAATAAAAATGGTCAGTTACAATTTCAGATTTTAAATTTTAACCACACAGCAACAAATGTACTTATTCCGTGATTGCTCAATTACAACGCATTGAGTTTGGGATTGATTTCGATGAGAGACCTTCAATGTTGCCCTCACTTGGTTGGAAGTTCGAGCTTTTGACGGGGATTAAGGCGCGTTCTGCAAGCACACATCTGAACGAACCATCCACCTCACACAAAGTGCTGCCGACTTCGTGTGGTACGATGGAATGTACTGCGGATGTGGCGAGGCAACTCGATTTGTTTCGTGCTAGTGTAAATGCGTTCGTGTTGAAATGAACATGAAAGTCTTCGTTGTGCAAAGTAAAATTAGATGTTCTTGCTTGTAGCGTGTAAATGATTTGTACACTCTTTTTGGCAGTGTTACATCCCAATGATCAGTGTGTTGACCAATTTACTAGCACAGCGCAACAGAAACTGTCGACAACACACATTTTATGGAATAGGCTTAACACAGTCAGTTATTTAATCTAAATAGTTGGCGCAACCGGTACAAGCTGATTCGTACATAAAGGGTGGCCACCAGATAGCAATAAGGACGTTCAAATATCTAGTTAAGCAAGTCTGACAGCTGTCTGACTAGATGTATCTCGCTTTTGATTGGCTGAAATCGGTCATATGAGCAGCTGTTTCAGTTGACGTTTATGGAGGGGTAGCCGACGAAACTAGTCAAGAAATTCGTGACTGGGTAATAAGTTGACAGTTCGCATATGTGGCTGACGCAGAAAAAGTGACGTTCCCGACCAATCTAGTTTTTCCATTCAGGTTACATCTTATCCAGATCAATCTAGTCGACTTAAGATAACTAAATTCTTGAATGTGCAAAATGATACATTTTCCAATCGTTATGTTTAAGTTGTTGTCTGAGTAACTAATGGCATCCAGCTGTCAAAAAATCACGCATTCCAAATGAGCGGAAATTATTTAAAAAAAAAATATTGAAATTCCGGCTGAGTTGTAAATATCCAACGTGAATGTTCGTCGTGAGGGCGGTCGTCAGCATGACAGTAGTGTGCAGGCAATTTGTCGCACAGCGGAAAAGTTTGAGCGCGAGTACGCTCTTTTGGTCCCTAAGCCACCAAGCAGACAGAGATTGGTGCGAAATGAAAAAAAAACATAGCCAGTATAGAAGAAGACCAGAAATGTTGATTCGGCGCCTATCGGCTGAATTGGGCATCACCAGAGAGTCGACCAGCATTATTTTGCGGCTGGATTTGGGCCTTAATGAAATATTGTGCTGAGGCATGAACTGAAAAAAAAATGTCCCCATCGTTCTTATCTGGTCACCCTTTAGTTAGATTGGAGGTGGAATCGAGTTGCCATACCACTGCGGCCACAAGTGGGCCTATTGTGATAACACCCTTCAGCTATTCGACGTATCTTCGAAATCGATATATACTGCCGGAAAAATTAGAACACCAAAAATCGAGGCAGGCAGAAAATATAAAATGGCCCCGAAAATGAAAGAGATCGTAGCATCAATCCAGCAGCGCTCTTTGAACATGTACACCGACCTTGTGTGTACTCAAAATTTAGAGGCTGCCGTGGAATTTTTTAGAGTGAAAGAAATTGGAAAAAAAAGCCAAATAAAAGGACACGGATGCAGCAGGATAGAGCCACCTTGCATTCTTCAGACGTGCTCATACCCAGGATGAAGAAAATGTTCCCCAATTAATTAATTTTACATGTACATACCTCCGCCCTTCTTATACAGATAAATAATTGTTTTTTTTTTAAATATTTTTAATATTGATAAACCATGTGCTGATCTCTATATCCATATGTGCATGCCTATCCAAACGAATACGTTAGGTCACGTATCAGGCGAGTTGACCGCCCGAATTGCACGTTCTTTTGTATCTTTGTGGCAAATATATAAATCCGAATTGAAATTGTTTACTCACGATGTGGTATTTACGACCTTTACAAGTAAACATGAATATTCGAAAAACTCAAAACGATCGCCCAGAAAGCGGGGCAAATTAAATTCAAAGTGAAAATTCGTTTGTGTTCAAAAATTAAGTTGAACGATCGAAAAGAAAAATAATCTTCAGATAAAAATAGGAATAAGGCGAGTGAATGAATGACGCACTTGCTTCCCGGCATTTGCAGTTTGGACCTTTGGCAATTATCTTTTAAATTTTAGACATTATTTAAACGTTTATTTTAAAGTTCATATCACATTTTTGTTAATTCCTATGTTGTGTATTATCTATAATAATAAGCCATGGTGTCGAACCTGGCCTGTTTGCGAAAGAAGTGGGCACCTGTGTACAGTGCCCCTATTTGAAGGCAATTCCTATCCTGAAATTAACATAAACTGTGAGATATTCAGTGCGGCTTCGGTAAAAACCAGTCGAGTCTTACCGTACTATTATGGTTCCTGTAAATGAGCGTGTCATTAAACGTATAACAAGAACCTTCTTGGAGAGTGGTTTCATGGAGGCACTCAATTAGGCTCGAGATCCCTCCACATCCGTATCGTGTCCAATTGTATTTATATTCTGCTGCAGAGTGCACATTTCGCGCTTTAGATTTATTTATCTCGGAAGGTTTTTCCACATTATGCAAGAGCAAGCAATCGCTAGCATTGCCAAGTACTCAGAAACAATAGACTTGATTAAGAATAGCTTTAAAATTGCAGTTGCTGGTTCTGATGACAGACGAAACAGCTGCTGTTCCTGTACTCAAGAATCCCCTACAGAAAGACATCACATCAATAGCTTGGTGACCATACAGCGCTGCTGAATTGACGGTTGGTTGACAAAAAGGCCTCTTGCCTATGCACCATGGACAACAATTTGCACATCACTAGGTCCTCATCGCAAGCAGTCTTCTTAAAACATCCGAATCCGAATCATAGTCCCATCACTTCAGTACAATGGAACTCGGGTGGTACGCTCCTCGCCACGTCGAGCATTGGTGACACCGATGCAGCAGCACACTGAAACACGGTTGGACCGCCGCCGTGTTCTAATCTGAACTGGTCACCAAATGGTTCATATCTCTTTTTGGCTACATAGTGGGAAATGTGTTTCGCGTTATGTCAGCCAATAAGCACTGGGTGCCAGAACGATGGACTACTGTCGGTAGAAATGTTCCTTTCTCAGTGGAATCGGTACCGAATATCCATCGTTCATTTGTTTCCAAAGCAAGGACCGTAAAAACTCGGACAGTGTATTGATGATCGGCTGTTCGAATGGAAGGATCCAGCATTTCCCATTTGTGAACAATGAAAACCAGTTTCCTCTTTATAATTATGTACTTGTTTTTATCACTTTGTATACATAAATAGTTTACATGTTAAATTTCCAAGATTAAATATCTAATATTCATATTAAAATAACGAGTAAATCGTATGAGATCATTGTTTATGAGCCTTCAAAGTCCTTCATACTGCACTTTGGATAATTACGACAATTTCCTCAATAGAAAGGTAAACAATGTTAGGTTTATAGCTGCTTCTTCAAAAAAGTCTTGAAGGGTTGAATAATTCAAATGGAGGGACATTACGTGCATGTTGCACAAATACGTAATTGTTTGTTTTCATTGCAGCAAGAGTGGTTTGTACAAAATTAACATGGTATAGGTTATGGGCGAATATTTTATGAAGAAATTACAAATAAAATGCAGTAGGGGGCAACCAATCAACTCAATAAAACTGACATGTATGAAAATTGAGCGGTTATTAGGAACATTCGAGCTATCCATGTCAAACATACGTGGAGCTTTGAAATTGAGACCCACTAGAGATGTGCAAGTAAATAAGGCTATGGGGGTTGTGCTACCATTTTGTTTCTTGGAATCACATACGAATCAATAGCTCATCGTGATGTTTCCCTTAGTCTTGGCTCTCATCGCGTAAGACGACGATCGTCTGAAGACGTCGTTTAAAATTCAATTGATGCCCCATATTTTTGGCAGTCTTAACTAAGATGATACGAGCAAGCGTAGCCACAATAACATGACCAAAGAAGTAAAGAAATAAGAGAACACGTGGTACATGGATAGCTAATCAAGACATCTGTACAGCTGTCTAGCCACAATCGGTGAACGGCTAAGTTGGCTTCCTCCTCGTTTGTATGATAAACAGTTAAACATTTTGTTGTGATTTGTAACCATGTAATCACCAATGATATGTGAACAAGTATGAATTATCTGTCCGAATGAAGATGTCAGAATACGTACCGAGAAATGAGGAATCAAGATTGGGTCAGACAAGACATACATACATACAAGAGGACAGCTAAGGAGGTGTCGCTGCATTTTGGGAAAAGTTGGGCGCATGTTGCAACAAACGCCCACGATGGCGAGTAGGCGCAGTGGAGCCTCTAGGACCAACATGGGGAAATACGACTTAAGTAAGTAGTTTAATGAGTTGTAATTGTGGGTAGGTTTCTGATCCAAATAGCGGTTTGCTTTAAGAATAATAAATAACGACGAGCAGTCAGTTATTGACAGATTTTGTAAAATTTGTATTACTGGAGCAATGATTTACTCACATCCAACATGCATATGCCACATGAGCCAGCGTTTACACAGATTAACGAACAGTTATTGCTCATGCCACCAAGTCTCACATTATACGGCCTCCGTTCAAACAACGTCAATAAGATAGATTCCACTGACAATTCAACTGCAATAAGTTGTTTAATACATTCTACACAGTTGACCACCGGACAATCATATAATATGTGATAATGCAGATGCGCTTTACCACGCGCCACTTAAACCGAAACATTACCAAGAATGACGACTACCCCTTAAGAAGGTCGGAAGCTCTTTATCGGGAAAAATATTCATATATCTTGACATGGTTAGGTAAGGTTAGGTTGAAGTGGCTGTCGGCTAGCCGACACACTTAGACCATTGTAAGGTCCCTTGTCATACCACATGAATCTAAAATACAATTCTTCCTACTCGTTGAACCAATTGGAGCTTCTGATGAAGCGTAGGAGATTCCGAATGTCTGTGTTTTTTCAGATCGTTCAGATCATTATAGTAGAACGCTCGCAGATGGAGTTTTCGTCTTTGTGAGAGGCCCGGACAAGTACAGAGGAGATGGAGAATAGTTTCTTCTTCCTCCTCGTCAAGACAGCTTCTGCAAAAATCGTTTGCAAATACGCCAAGCCTTGTTGCATGCCTGCCTATGAGACAGTGTCCTGTGAAGACACCTATTGTAGCACTTATATGCTTCCTATCCAAGGATATCAAGTATCTAGAACGTTTTAGATCCAGCTTTGGCCAAATCCGATTTGTCGCTAGACATGTTGAGCCGGTTGTCCAACTAATATCTTGACACACGAGCAACAAAAATGTATCGACCATATTCAATTCATTTAGTACAACTTTAAAACATGTTAATAACGATTTTAAAAAACTAAAGCCAAATTGAGTCACAAATTCATGCACGACGGCGATTCCTCCACCAGCACAGCCTACATTAACTCCAAGTTTGAGCCCACAGAGAAGAGAAAAATTCTTGTGACGCAACAAATTGCATAACTCGTAACTCTGCACTCAAGAGAACCCCTCCAGCAAATTCTTCGTAACGTATAATTAAATTGCAAAACACGATCTTACAAAGAAATTGGATACACTAGTTAAAGTTAAATCAATTCATTAGAAGCATCCACCGCACGCCGTAATCAATTATGCCAACATCTGCCACTGTAAAAGCAAACTCACCCATCTTTGGCAAGCAGTATTTCAAGGTCAGATTAGCCCTACATGGAATCTGGTTTGGTGCGCTCAATCAAACCCAAAATGACAACCCTTCTTCTGCACTCACCATAGAAATTTAGAATGACAATCTAGCACAAAGAGTAACGAATGCAAATAAACAAACTGCTGCAGAGTAAACGAGTTTCCGGCATTCATTAATGAATTAAGACGCTTAACTGGTTATGCCGGCAGCCAGCTACTGTTGCCTCAGACTAATTTCAATTTTACTATCGTAGATTTTGGATCAGCAACAAATGTGATGGCTGATTCGACATAGCACTAGTTACTCATCAGTCATCAGTGTGAATCGGGGCGATAGCGAATTTGAACTTTATGGCAAGTCTTGCAAGAGCTCTAGGTTTTCTTGGTACATTTCACAATTTTACGCCTCAATTGTGAATAGGGTTGCGAAGAAATGTCTTATTTGATGGGTAGAACCAGTTCAGTCCCTCTCATAACTTTGAGTTACTCTTTTGGTTGGCATTTGTTTGCAGACAGGTTTTGCGAATTGTTGAAAATCGGTACGCTACGGATCAAACAAATGAGTTTTTGTACAAAAGAAGAGAAGCACGGAGTGTTCTGTTTTTTTTTATCCCTATTATACATACTTAAAAGTCGCTTAGTATACCAAAAAAGACAGCCAGTATGAAGGTGAACGAATTTCTACGCAGAAGCAAAATCAAAAACCGCTTCAAGCTTAATCGAATGATGTTGAAAGAAGAACTTATGATGGAGACAAATTAAATTGTATGATGTTATTCCCAGCATGTGTTGAAGGAAGCACATTTGGATATAAGCCAATTGCGCAATCTGATTGCAGCGAGCCAGCAGAGTTAGAATCAAGGTCATTGAAACGGCCTTTTTAGACGAGGTTTGTTGGATGTAAGGCAGAGGTGAAGAACTGATTTAAAGGCAGCTTCAGATCGTTATCCTTTGGTTTTAAACGAAAGATGACACTGGCCATGAAATAATGAGGGACTTGAAGGAACAAGTTATTTTATTTTATTATTTCAATCAAATGAGTACATCTATTGTTCTAGAGATACTGTGATAGATACTGTGAGGAGAGATTTAATGCTGAATGGTTGAGGGCCAGGTCCTTGAAAGAGTAAATAAGTTCCTGTTTGGCTACTCGTCGAGGGTTTACATAAGTTTTCTCTATGAAGACGGGACTTATGCTAAACGCTGGACATTTAGCCAAGCGACAGAAAAAGAATTGATGTAGAGAATAGATGTAGGTACATCTCTCTGCTAATCTACTTGATTCGGGTAACCATTAAGTAACCTAGGTGCCCGCAGACAACACCGTTTAAAACGCTCATTCCGTTTGTCGAAAAAGTCCAAACTGATGTATTCGCGATTATATCGTTGTGAGCTAGACTGTTTATAGCTATATAAATGTTATTTTCAGGTTATCAGAGACCGTGTTGACAAATCATGTGCACATTCCTCGCTTCATCAATGGCCTACCTACTCGCATCTACGTCAGTGCGCGCAATCGGAGAATGAAATTCCAGCACGATTTGCGAATGTTGGTATGTATCTGGCTAATTGCCTCAAACACTTAAATAGCGAACAATCGAGTTCAATGTAAACGGCAATCAACACAAAATGTGCGCCATCGCACGCTGCACCCGTTCAAGATAAATATTGATGCAGCGACGACACACGACGCAACCTTGAACTGTTCACAAAACTCGAACTACCATAAAAGGCAAACAATAAACCAAATTCGTCGCCGGGTGCCACGAACCGCGACAAGATGAATTATTAGCAAGGACATTGTCGCGCCGTTTTCACGCCATAAGTTTGGCCATCACGTTTTGTTGACACATTTCCCAGTGATGGTACCAACTTCTGTAGCACGATGACTAAGAAAAATCAATAGTTACCACATTGCCTATTGAAAACGATGCCTAGTAACTACCCTACCGGTGCTCCGCCCCTAACCACACAAAAAAAAAATCACTTATAACTAAAGACACAATTTGTTTCCCAGACATTTTCGAAAAAATATGTTTGTGAAAAAAAATGAATTGACTAAAGGAAGACTCCTTTCATGTGAAAATGGTGCCATTTTTGTTGTTGTTGGCTTTAATTGAAACCGCTTTACGCCGGTGCGGCGCGCGGTCAAAGGTTACAATGATTACAGACAATTTTGCAAGAAAAACATTCAATTTAGGTCATCCATACGATGTTTTACAGAATTATAAAATACATACAACACTTGAAATGAATTAGCACTTGTGAAACATATAAGATTTAGAATTTTCACACTTTTCCCACCACCATTTTTTCGCACCAGGCGATGAACAATTTTTTCGCAACGACTTTGTAAATTATTATCACTCACCTTGTATACCAACAGAGGAATAAACACTTTTTCAAACTTGGGTTAAGTTAATAAATGGAATTAATTAGCTTTTTCACAAAATGTTTTCGCAATTCTAGACAATTTTTGGCGACAAAAAGTATGTTGGCGCGGTTAACACCCAGTAGAAGCACATAAAACTAATGAATTGCAAATGGCGGTTTTTTAAAGAAGATGAGCTACTAGAATAAGTGGAATGGTATTAAAATTGTAGTAGATTTGAGCATTTTTTTGTTGGCTGTAGTGTTTTAATTCGAGTTTGTTCCGGCTTTTAGTAGTAGTTTGAGCAGCGTTCGAAGGAACAAAAATGTATTCATCGAACCGTAACAAAAATGTATTCGTTTTTGTAAAATGTCGTTTTCGATTTGGCTTTTCAGACTTTCATCTGAGATTTCAGATTTCTGCTGCTAAATCTAACGTGAAATCTGAATTGTATTGTTTCTTGTGTGTATTAGTTTGGCAGCAAGCAAAAAACTTTTTCACTTGCACTGGAAATCTATTTCAATAGATTTTTACATTTATAATAATGCATTTCGAAATAATTTAATATAAAAACTGGATCCCATACGCGTAAGGATTAATAATTCAGCTAAAAAAGCAATCCTTCCAAAGATACATAATTCGTAACCGCCAGCAGTGTGACATAAACATTGTTATTAGTCAAAATATGTGTAAATCCGAGAAAAAAATTTAGATTTCTCCAAAAGAAATATTTATTTTTTCTCAAAAAGATTGATCTGGTTTGCCGAATCGAAAACGACGGCAGTTTTTTCGTAAAGAAGAGTCGTGATTCCCAGGAAACCATGGGGAATAACTAATTATAATAGTTGCCTTTAATTTTACAGCCTTTTATAAGAGGTTTTGCTTTTTTTGCCCACTTCAACAATGGTTGAACTCAATCTTGGTCTTAAAATGTTGCTTATGAATTATAAAGTTAGTTTATCAAAAAAAAAAAAAACAAATGATCCTTAAGTTTTCTAGAATAATATTTTAGGAAAAAAATTTTCGATAAACTTCTCACTCAATTCCACAAACAAATCACTCCACTGAAATATTTCTTTTATTTACTGTTTCATCTGTCAGATATTTTCTTTCTGACCCAGTGTCTCCATGAGCAATATTTCATATCTTGCTATCTGTCAATTTCCATAGCTTACTATTTTATTCGTTCAAATATCGCTGAGCATTAGATGCCATAATACATCGTCCATTCGGCACTCAGCCATCGTGGGAAAAAAAAACAAGTGTCAAACTGCACAGAAATGACAGCTCATATCATACTATCGATAGCATGCTATGAGCTGAGCAATATATTGCAAGACATTTCTTATATCATACGATTTGCGGTCTCCGTGGGCAATTTTCAAAGTATGATATATTGCAATACATGAAAAATTGCTGGTGGAGACGCGGAATGGATTCCCATCAGTTAGCTGTGGCTGTTTTTGTAGGGAACATCTTTTCTGACAGAATTTTTTCTAACACGACCGCCTAAACGTAAAACAATTCTTTTTCACACTGATCCAACTTTTTCGGTTGCATTTTGCGTATGGCTGTAACTAGGGCCGGAAACATGAATAATAAACAAGAAACAGGTTTCATTAGGGCCACCTAACTTATATTTCTGTTTAAGACTTGCTTAAAGGAACACAGGCGTCGGTGTTTTCAAGCGATTGGGTGGAAAAAAAAGAATTAAAACGTCAAATTTCCATAGTAACTACACAAATATTGCATCCATCGGTTGTTAACGGAGATGTTTGTGCCTAATATGGACTATTAAAACACCAACCTAATTATTTAGTAAGGAAATCACGAAAACTATGTAAAGTCGGCTTAAATAGACCCGGCTGCAACTATATTACTATTTATGCAGCCATTGTGCAGTGGCTCACAAATTCTCACCTATAAACCATTTTTCCACCCATGTTTGGTACTCAAGGTGTGTGTCAGAAAAAGTAATAGAAAAGAAAAATCAATTAAAATTATCTGTACCTACTCTGTGAAGAGCACAAACTCAAATATGTTGGCCCACCAGTTGGAAATGTATGGCAGTTTAACAATTTAAAACAGTTGAATATGTTGGCCTTAGAATAACATGCAGAATAAACCAGCCGTCAACCAGCAAACGTGTTTATCTTATATAAACTATATAAGTACCTATACAAATAAAGTTCTTACGTTTACAGACATTTACGTGGTACATAACTTTGAACTCGCTTTAAAATACATGTATAAATAATGTTGCGGTTGTTTACAAACTGTTGCTATTGTTAACATTCAAATTAAAACTGTTAACTAAATATACAAATGTGAATTGCAATGTAATGTAGCCAACAGTCGACTTACGGACACCAAACATATAACATAATGAAGAGACATTATTAAAAAATAACAATTTATTAAAAAAATAAGTTTAAATAATCATGGAAAAGAAGATAATTGAAAATAAAACATAATAGAAGGTAAGCCAACCGTTTGAAAAAAAAAATTCAAATTTTATCCGCAATCAATTTTCTTCGCTGAACACAACCTTTACTTATCCATTTTCATGTCATTCCTAATTTGTCTTCGACTTCAACCAC
This sequence comes from Cheilosia grossa, assembly GCA_963082955.1. NCBI lineage: Eukaryota > Metazoa > Arthropoda > Insecta > Diptera > Syrphidae > Cheilosia > Cheilosia grossa. The sequence goes on from OY720148.1 coordinate 30,895,820, forward strand.
TTTGAGCATTTTTTCGCATTCCTTGTTCCCTTCATTCGAGAATTCGCAAAATTTTTTCATTTCACCACTTTCTTTCATCGCGTTCGTTCGTCTTGAACAGATTCTGCGCAGAATAACTTCTCTTTGTGAATTTCCTTTGTGCGTGTATTTCTATTTTAAAAGTTAACTTACAAAAAGCGACCGTTACTAAATCACACGCATATTTTATTTTGCACAAATAATTGTGTAGTCGCGTAGTTATTTTACCAAATGGAAGCTCCCAGTCCCTGCACACAGGAAGAGCAATTTCAGGAGAATCTGAAAATCGCAAACAAAGCAAAGGAAGCGTACTGGCACCAATACCAGGGACTCGTCTCGAATTTGAGGTTATATTACTGTTTTCTGTGAATTTGGTAAAATTCTTTTGATTAAAATTTAAGTGAAATGTGTTGTATTTTCCAGCCGTGGTTTGGGCAAATATGTTTCTCCAGAATTTTTTTATTCATATTGCACAATCCCCGGCCTGTAAATGCCGCCCGGTACAACTGTAAACGGAAGAAAATATTTTTTTGATAACTGTTACTTGTTGCGTTATATGATGATTAACTGTTTCGTTTTTTTTTTTTTTTTTTTATTAACTAGCTTGGAGCACTTGGATGATTTTGCAAAGATTCTCAAGGCAGATAATGTGACATTCAACAAGGAAGTTCTCCTTAAAGACTTCCAAGAGAACTTGGCCAAAGAAATCATTCAATCTATGGAGAAGAGCTGGGATATGTGCAACATAGGTGACAATATATCGACACTTGAAATGATGAAGGACAAATTCAAGAACCGGCTAGACCCGAACTGGTACGATCGACACAGTCTCTTGTTTGGTGATGAACTCTAACCATGTGATCAGTTTAGGCGACCCTATGGCAAATCGGTAGATGAGCAGACGTTGCCCATTCGTATGCACAGACTCGAAGCCAAGAGAAGGTACCTGAAAAAGCAAATTGATTTCCAGAACGCAAAGTTAGAGGTAAGTGATTCTACAATTTTCTCTGCAGTCCGATGTGAATTCAAAATCAATCCTAGGAACTCTTGAAGCACAATGAAATGTACCGCAATGAGGTCATACAGATAAGTTCGCAAAGGAGTTTCATGCGTGACCAGATGCACCGAGGAACAGCAGAGCTGCAAAATCTAAAGTGCGAGTACAAAGAGATGATTGAGCAGATCCTCGTAAAGGATTAGGTACGGTTTATATATATACTAGTTGTCAATAGAATTAAGTTCTATTATTGAAAAGTTCTCAAACAGCGTGCAGCTGCGCGGTCCAATAAAATGTTCTTAAGTAAACAAGTCTGGTCTTTGTCTTGGAATTTTCTGGAAAGAGATCTGCTCGACCGGAACTGGTTTTTGATATTGTTTTGTTTTTTGAAGGGATGGGCCGGCTTTTGTGCTGAGCTAAAATGCAAATTTACGAAACCAAAGGATCGCAATTCTTTAGTGAGGTTTTACCTGGCTTTTGTCTGTTGATATTTGATTTCCAATTGAAGTTCGAAGGGATGGTTAGAATGACAATGTACCTGGGATTGGGTACAATGCTTGCTGAAAGGAATAATTGCAAACCTGTTGAGGTACTTTTTGCATACCTACTAGGGAGTCTTCAGTCCTATTGTTTGAATATTTCCCAGCCGCGCCTTGTCTTCCTGCTGCCTCTTTTGCATGCGAATGTGTTGTCATGGCACGCAATTTAGGTAGGTACTTGCGTGAGTTGATAATCTTTCCGATGAAATCGTCACGGACATCTGGTGGAGTGACTGGGTTTTGTGATCTCGGGGTAAGAGGATTAAATCATATTGGGTGGATATTTCACCAATTATTGAAGTCGTAAACCATCACATGCTAGGATTATACCCAATCGCATGTGGCGTACTATTTCACTATCTAGAGAAACCTCTTGTTTTGCATAGGTAGTCGTAGTGGTTGGGCCAGTGCTGATATTTCTCTTGGTTAATGTTTGTTACTTAAGCTTTTTCGAGCTTGGTATAGAACAAGCACCATTTCGATTGTAAAGGTATTCCTCCGTATTTGGATCGCAATTGATTTCTCTTTGTGAGGACTCACTTTTATTCAAGTGAAACCAATCCAAAAAATAAACTAGCAGCGATTTAAATGCATAATAAAGTTTCTTAATAAATAACTGGGTCTCTACCCAGGAGCATCTATAAGTGCACAAGTGCAATACAAAAATAAACGCAAAGGCCAGAAACTTGCGATTTGGAGAAACAAGAGTAGCAAGTTGGCAGGTATATATTCCTTTGGTGCTGTATTTTGTACAGTCCTCATGCCCTTTTCTTATAAAAAATGTTCTATTATTGTGACTTCTTCCTCCACTATAAAGACAGAGTCTAGGTATAGAACTTTCCCACGAAATGCATGAGATCCCACATCGCACCCGTCACTCAAATAGAGTTCCTGGGTGTTCGACCAGAGAGGAGGGAAATGAATAAATGAACACACGGACGTTCGAGATGTTTTCTCCGAAAGTATCTACTTTAGATTTCCTGATGACCTTATCCCTTTCTCCTGGCTTAAAATGAATCGGGAAGAATTTTACTATTTTTTGCCGACATCAGAATCAGATAGGTAGTAGACGTCGTATCGGATTGCTGTTCATCTTTTACAGAAATTGCATCAGATTGCTTATTTTTCACCAAATGTTGTCAACTTAAATAGAGAATGCAAAATGTATTACAGCTTAGTCCTTCGCACAACCATTCCTTTGTTGTTTTTTATTTCAATTATACTCCCAGCACTTACCACTTCGCACTTCCAAGCTTACCTAACAAAAGTAGGGACCAAAACGAAACATAATTTGTTATTGAGTGCATTGTGTTTAAAAAAAAGTATTATTCCTATGCAGCGTGCGGATCGAAAAAATGTCCATCAATTTTATACGTCTTTATTTATGTTGATATAATTCTTTGGAATATAGATAGCATTTGTTTTTATTATTCATACATAATCATTTCAAATCTATAAATACAACTGCACGTAAGCGAACCCCATTTGGTAATAAAACTGTGTGTATATCATTTAAATAAATCATTACAACGTGTACACAAAAAGCAATTATATGGTCGCCAGAGCATTACATAACAACTGGTTTAGTTTAATATACAATCTAGAGTCGTTTTAAATAATTTTACTGTTCAATTTGTTGTTCTTTAAACTTTTAAATACTATTTTCTCGAATATATAAGTACAATAAATATTTCTGCCTCTTTTAATTATAATTTTTATTTATTTTGTTCGTGTAAATTGGAGCTTGATTTACATAATTTTAGTGTATTTGTTTTCATAATAGTAATTTAACTTTAACAAAGCGTTTTACATATGTTCAAATTCGGACGACTTAATATTAAAGCACTTACGTTCACTATTATAGTTAATTTTTTGAAAGTATAAAAAAATAGAACTTGCAATTCATTGGTGATTGGTTTCCTTTGTTGGCTTTATCGAAAGAGCTAATAATATCTGTACAGCTTTGTAAAGAGAGTTGAAGATTTCTGATTTTCAATCATGGAAAACTACTGCAGGACTTCGGGAACTCGGATGTGAGCAACAAAATACTGTGAAAACATTATAATTAGCACTTCGAATGTGACAATTAACATAACATAAACTTCCAATTGAATAGAAGTGAAATATGCCAGTTTCGGTGATAAATAATGTCGGAACAAACCTCTAGACAACAACGGACGGCAAGTTACAAATTGGTACCTTAAAAATAAATTACTAATCTATATAAATGCAATCGTCATTATTTATTTAGTTAAAAAAAGAAAGACATTGCACATAAGGATACCTTTTGCGAAACGTACCTACATAAATCGTATTTTTTAGGCAGGACATTAAAAGCTTTGCGTCAACAACATAAACTTAATATTTATTATGGTTTATATGGTATACATGCTAAGTTAAAGTTATATGTTTACTTATGGTTACAGTACCTACTTGTTAGTCTATTACATATAAAATATTTTGTATGTACAGAATTTTTAATTTTCTATATGTATGTATATTGAATAGTAAAATATTTTATATTTATTTTGTTTACTTTATTGACATTATAAGTTTAATGTTAACTTCTACTGTGGTGTTTTCTCGCAGCAAAGAGATTTTTGCCTTTTGTTTGTAATTTTAGAAGATAATAAAACTTAGGAATTTGTTTACGTTAATTAGTATTATAGGTATAATGTTTTTTTTTTTTTTTTTTTGCACGTGTGAATGATTATTTTTTAACACAAATAAGTATAACATTTATAAGGAACATTTTATTTTTACTGATCGGCGAACAAAAGGTAACAAAATTAGTTAACATAAAAAAAGGGGTCTGTGTTATTGAATCAGTGCTGCCGTTTTCCAATTTATTATTCTTCGCCGATGACAGAACTCCGAGCACTTTATTTAAGCGACCGCTAAAAAAAAAGGCTTTCCTTTGTCAGTGTATGTGTGTTCATGACAACCTTCGGCACGACAAGAGGCACATAAAAGGTTTGTTTGACGTGGGCCCTATTGCGCACTGGTTAATCCCTAAGGTGTTCGATATAGCACTGAGCTCGCCCTGGTACTGCAAACCTGTGTTTGACATGACTTCTAGGGCCCCCAAGTTGTGCCCTGAACTGACCCCAGTTAATTTGTCGGGGCAAGAATTCAGTGCTGAGTTGCGCTGTCATTTCACTTGCTCATAGTGATATAGGTAAATTCAAATAAATTTGGAATTCAAAAGAATTGAGTTCACTCATTTTTAACAATAAACAAAAAATAGTTGCATATCTTCACACTTCGTTTACCAAAATATTTTAATATTTTTCAATGTCACAAACTGATAGACTTCAGGGCACCATATTTTACGTTCGATATAGTAGCAGAGTTTTCAGGGTTGAGCAGGGTTTTTAACAGGTGTGAAAATCAGCTGACACTTCTCAGTGCGCACTAGTGCTAGGCACGTCAAACCAACCAACGAAACATTTTACCTCTTGTAATTTGGCTACAACTACAATATCAGTATGTAAGGGAGGTAATTTTGACAGAAAACACTGGTTTTTTGGGTTATGCATGGAAAAGCATTCGCACGCTTGTCGAGACTTTCCATGATGCAGCGTTGAATTTGTTCAAGTCGATGGTCGATGCATATTAATCCTGAAATAATAGACGTCTTAAATGTACGATATAATATTCGTAGATTAAGAAGAACTAAGCCTCACGAACTTATAATCTAAAAAATATGAGAACCCGTATTCAATTATAATACCTTCTCAAACGCAACTGCACGTTGAAAGTAAAATCATTTGTCGATCTTTCTTTGATTGGTCATGATTAAGGAGGTGTTTTTAGTGCGGTTAGAGTCCCACACTACTCTGGGTTTCTAGCCCCATTGTGTCTTTCGAGATTTTCACCTCCAATAACAAAAAAAAAAAAAAAAAAAAAAAAAAAGTCGATGGTCGTGGTGTTGTTGGCATAAGACTGAAAAAAACATAGAAGAGTCGAACAGCGGTTAAACGCCTAATTTGGGCGGCTTATTCCAGAATTACACGTGATGACTCATACAATAATTGAATTGTCTCTCGGCCTGTAGTGCATGTGGTACGCTCTTGTTGAAACTTCACCTTGTCCACGTCTATATCTTGCAATTTAGGCCCAAAACACTGGATCATTCTGTCGAAATAGCGAGTACCATTAACTGTCATTATTAGGTGCATTTTGAAAGAAGAATCGTCCGAGGATGTATTCAGCTGAAAATCCACACCAAAAAGTAGCACGCTTGATTGCATTTCTTAACAATCACTTGTGGCTATTCTGAACAACAACATGGACAATTTTGACGATAAATAAAGCTATCAAAATTAAAAGGAGCATTTTTGCTGAATTTTAACCTCAAGTAGGTACCTACAACTGTTTGGTCTGGCGCCAGTAATTTTACCAATTCTTTTAACATTTTGGAAGATGTTGCAAAAAAATAGTTATATAGTTACAACTAAAACTAAATGTTTTCCAATCGAAACTCACTGTAAGTCGTTTTTTGAGTACGTATTTACGTAAAAGATTAACATATGTATAAAAACAAGGTTTTTTTTTTTTCTTAAATTGTATATCTCTGTTTTCAAATGACTTGTTGCATTGAAATATTTCCACAGATTTAACCATATCCACTGACAGTTGGGATTCATTAAACAATAGGCATTATATAGCAGGTACCTGTTATAGGATTTCTTTTTTCAGCAGGTATGCAATTTGTGTAAATTAAACCTTGTCGTGTCGGTCGGATTAACAATGATTGATATACGCAAAGGATACAAAAGTAGCACTCTACCTTCTAGTATTAAACTACACGAATTGTGTACCAAAGAAGGTAGATTTGACATATGAATATTATTTCAAGGTTAGAGTTCTTGATAAGTTCCGTGTCACAGTAAAGCGAGACGGATTATCATTGCCTAAATGATATGGAAATCCTAAATAGGATTAGGAAAGTAAATACACATGGATGAGAAATACGAAATGACCTGTGGAAATAAATGCGATTCGAAATAGGTCTGTTCCCGTACAATGCATGTGAAAATATAAGTAAAATTTAGTTAAACCTCGTTCCAGTAACGCAAATGTTCTGTTGAACACAGCCATTTAGAGAACGGAAAATATCTTCTCTACGTAAAAAATGCCTCGTGGGAAGTAAAAGCTATGATTAATTTCGTATAAAGATTGTGTGATCTGTCAAATAAATGATGATACAAAAAATTCTCGAAGTTATTTGAATTGTATTGTGTTCCATGTGAATGCCTTTAAAAAAATGTAAACACTAACCCACGTAAAGGGTGATTTTTTAAGAGGTTTAGAACTTTTTAAAAAAAAAAAAACACAAAAAATTCTAAAAAATGAATGAAATATTTATTTGAATCGATAGTTTGAACCTTGCAATTTAATGTTTAAAGATAATTTCATGCAAATGTTGACCGCGGCTGCGTCTCAGGTAGCCCATCCGCTGAGTCTAATTTTGGCATACTCTTTCACACATATCGGCCGGTATCTCACGAATGAATGCATGGATGTTGGCTTCCAGTGCGTCAATCGAAGCGGGCTTGTCCCTATACACATTAGCCTTGGCATACCCCCACAAAAAATAATCTAATGGTGTCAAATCGCACGATCTAGGCGGCCAATTGACCGGCCCGAAACGTGAAATTAACTGTTCACCAAACTCGCCTCGCAATTGCGCCATTGTTTCGCGTGCTGTGTGGCATGTGGCACCGTCTTGTTGAAACCACATATCAGGCAAGTCAAAAACTTCCATTTCGGGCAAAAAAAAGTTTGTTATCATCGCTCGGTAGCGTTCACCATTGACAGTAACGCTGCGATTCGCATCATCTTTGAAGAAATATGGCCCAATAATGCCGCCGGCCCATAAACCGCACCAAACAGTGGCTTTTTCGGGATGCATTGGTAGCTGTTGCAATGCTTCTGGCTGATCTTCACTCCAAATGCGGCAATTTTGCTTATTTACGTACCCATTCAACCAAAAATGAGCCTCATCGCTGAACACAATTTTTCGATAAAAAAGCAGCGATGAACATTTCGAACCGAGCACGAATTTTGATAGTAAAATTCAATAATTTGCAAGCGTTGTTCATTTGTAAGACGATCCATGGTTAAATTGCAAACCAAACTGAAGCTGTTTGACAGTGACACAAGGTACTAAACACACGTCAGCTGTCAAAACCAGTGTTGCCAAAACCAAACCATTTAAAAAATCACCCTTTATAAATAATTAATAGCTATCTTGCAAACGTCAGTTGGCACACAAAGATTTGCCGTTACTGCTGAGTAACCAGTAGTTGATAACTCGAACGCAGCGTTTATTAATACAGTGACAATATCATACCTTACATACAGATTTGAGACATAATTTAAAATGTTTAAAGTAATACGCATCAATAAAAGATCATTAACCAGGTTTATTCTCTTACTCAGTTTGAATCAAACGCATTTTCAATTAAAGCGAGCAAAATAACGAGTAGCAAGTATTTACGGTCCAGTTGCGTACTTTTTCGAATAAAGTACAAAAATTCTGTCGAATTCCGACACTTTTACAGAGAATGAACAATGTATACTCAAAAGTGTTCGATGTTCTTTGAGTCACTTCCAGCTAAACACGAATTTGTACCAAGCAAAACATTTTCAATTTATAGTGAAAATTCATACTTTACAGAATTGAAATATCTTTTGCAAACACTTGCAATTTAAATAAATTGTCAGTACCTACCTACATGCTAACATAATATGTTGCTGAGACACAATAGGAACGGAACGCAATTCTTAGCGCATACTCGTTACTCGTTATATTGCTAATTTTCTATTTTCCTCTTGATAAGAACTTGTAACTTTAAAAGATTGCTAGTTGTTTGGTCAAAAAGAATAGGAATATAAATGACAAGGAAAACGGTAATACGATTGAATATTAGTGTGGAATATCTTCCCACCTGTTATACAATAGGCGTGTTTTTTTGAGCTTCGATTTCAGCAAAGTAAAATAGGATTTTCAGCACGCAATAACAACAACTACTGTGAGTCCTCGAGGTGTCAAGTAGAGCGTAGCTGTTGTAATAGCGTGCTGAAAGTCCAACTTTACTTTGCTTTGCTGAGATCGAAGCTCAAGAAAACACGCCTATTATTGAACGTTGTATGCTAGTTACTTCCAGTTTACGATTGGAAGCTATTGGTAACGTTTAAAATAATAACCTACTAAATCTGACATCTGCCGTAATTTGTCTTTGTCTCATAATGGTTTTCGATTGGGCTTCTTCAGATTCGCTTTCAGATTTCGTGTCTAATTGAACATAACTTGCTTTTGTTTTGTGTTGATATTCGTGCGATTCGAATATGTGTAGCCTTCGATACTTTTCTACGCGTTTGCCATTCACTGGTTAATTTTTCGAAAACATTCGAAATTTGCGCCCCTATTTATTTCTAATTATTTATACATAATTAATTTATAAAAATAGATTCACGCGATGCAATGCCTTTTTTGCAGTAGAAAAACTTCATGAAAACGTAAACAAACTCCACCAGTTGTCAAACTCAAATGCACTTCAATTGATAAATCTGAGAAAAACAAATCCAGATTCACAAAAGTGCTCTGAAATCGGAAAAAGGTTGTTTTTTTGTACCAAACGATCATAAAAAATGCTCTGAGAGCGCCCAATCAAATGCCACATTAGACTTTATTGGCCTATATTGACTAAGTCAACAAATTGTTCAGTTGACGTACATGAACTGCTAACTGACAAATATAATCAACAATTTCGTGGACAAGTAGTCAGCTGAACTTTCGATGGAGTGCATAACGCGTTACTAGACTGACGAAGTTGGAAAATCTAGTCCCGATAACCTTAGGGCGGCCAAATTTTGTAATGACCCAATTTTGTACGCGCATCCATGTTTCCATAAATTTATGCTTAGTTACCGCTAATTAGGTAAATTCATTCACCTTCTATTGTTAATCTCAGAAAATTAAGATAGAATGTGTTGTCATTTCGGACTTCAGATCCTACTTTACTTGACTTCATTAAGGCAATTGATTTTAAAATAAATCCATTGCGATGAAATCAAACCAAGTTATTGTTCAGCCTGAATACATTGCGTCGTCACAAATTGAGATTTACCGATTAACCAGGGATCCATTTCATAAAACTTGAGCGCCTTATCATTTTTGGCGAGTTGAGCACAATAAAAGTATAAATTTGCGCATAGTTTTGAATTTTGAAGTCACATGAGAATCGGTAGGCTAATAATTAACAGTTTTTCAGTCTTTTGAAATAGGCCTCAGACCGCATTTCGCAGATGATTGAATAATAAATTGCATTAGTTGTTGATTGCGTGGTGTATGTGACACTTTAATATACTTTTTATCGTATGAACGGACTGTGGGTTTTGTAATTCGAATTCAGCTTAATAAGGGGCCAAACGAATACGGTACTACGTAAAAACTTTATTTTTCAAATATGGTATTTTGGTTATTTTACTACTTGTTGAAGTGAAGTGAAAACCTTTTTGTTCATTTTGCCAGCTCTTGCTACAAGCGAATATTGAAATTAAAAAAGAACATACTTAAGTAAACGGAAACAATAATTCGTCACGAAAGAGATAATAATAGTAAAATAAACAGAAAAATAAACTGAAACAAAAATACAATTTTCTAGATAGTAAAAAAATAATTTATTTCATCTACAAAATCGTTTCGTATTGGCCGAATAGAAAAGTAAAATTTGTAACTAACAAACAATAGTAACATCGAAACACAGACACACATAACAAAGCAATAATCAGCAATTTTCTAACAACACTGGAAGATTTTGACTTAATTGGCTATACAAAATTTCACATTTAACGAAATTATTATTTGAAATGCGTTACCATCTTTTATGTACAAAATAATAATATTTAACAAAGGGAAAAGAAAATAAATTAGAAGGAAAATGTTTTTACATAATTATTAACAGTCAAAATATATATATGATTAATTATAACACATATAGGTGTATCCGTAGTGTGTGTCATCTTAATTTTGTAATATTTTTTTAAAGCTTCACCATTTGATATTTTCAATTGTTTTACAATAGTACATTTTACAAGTGTTGGCAACAGAGTTGTTGCCTTTTTACCTTTCTAAAGTTAAATTTAACAATTACAATAATTATTTGAGTATACAATACATGAGTAGTTTGGTTTATATATATATATTTAGTTAATAGTCAATTTAAAAATGATTAATTTAAGATACTTTCGTTATAAATAGTTTCGTGTGAAGAATTCTGGTCTCTCATGTCTATATAATATAGAATATAAAATTAGTTACTCTTGTTATATAAATATACTTTGCAACACATTAAAAGCTATATGTACATTGTTGGTTTTGTATTCTTCACTTAATAATAAATATGTCAAGTTTGTGTATATTATAGTGTACATACAGACATTTTCAGTTACATTATTTGAGTATGTACTAATTATTTAAATAAGTACATGTTTTTGTGTGGTTGTTGTTTACTTAATGTTTTTCACAGTAAAATAGTTAAAATACGCATGGTCTTGTAAAGCTATTCAGATAATTGGACGGTGGATTGATTACTATTAAAATTGTTGCTATTACTAATGAAAGAGTCGGTAGTACTACTGCTACTAATGGTAGGGAGTCAGCTGCAAAATAAATTAAAGAATCCTCGACCCTTTTCGGAACGTGGTGCCATTAGCATCGGAACTTGGTTCTTATGAGTAACTTTTATCTGAAAAGAAAAGAAAGCAATTACTATATTGGAATAAAATTGTAAGGATATTCACAAATAAATTATAAAAGCATTTAACCATTTTTTTTTCTTCTTGGTTATTTATTGCTATGTCAGCAATGCTATCCGTATTAAAATTATAATACCATCCTTAACGCAATTTAACCTTGAAACCTTTAATTGGTCATGATTAAGGAGGTGTTTTTAGTGCGGTTGTAGTGCGACACCACTCTGGGTTTACTTTAATCGTGCCTTCGATTAAAGTACTGCATCCGCAAAAGTGTTGCTCCCGGTAGCAATCTCTTAATTAAAAATACGAAACATGAATATGCGCCTGACCAAAGTTTGTAGCAATTGCGCTTATACCTACCCTTAGACCTCAGTTAGGCATCATAATAAAAAGTCTTGTTTGCGTTCCAATTCCAAGTGCAGTATTCTGCACACAAAAACAAATCCCTTCCGAAACAAACCGGAAGGAGTACAAAGTTTGTTTCCAAAATATAAATCGCATTCAGGAAACATTAAACAACTTCCCAAAACGACCAGTCGACTTGCTACATCCGTACAGGACGGCACGAATACACGAAGCACCTTAAAAAGCTATTATTCCCTAGCTACACTGCATGTCTTTCAACTTTTACTGAGTATAAATTAATTTTAAATGAATTTGCAAAATATTACGTATACGCCCGAGTATACACACTAAACCCATTTTAATTGCATATTAAGGTGTAGGCAAAGGAAACGAGTGCATGCACCTAAACCTATATAAAGTCAAATTATAATAAGCAGACTTTTAACTGAAAAAAAAAATCCTCATCGTCAAGTTCCCTTCTGAGCTGAAAATCCTTCCAAATTCGAAAAGTGACCATAAAGCACATGCCTCACGATACAAAATCCTAATAAGAAGAAAAAAAAAAAAAAAAAACACCACTCACCGTAGAAGGAGCTTGCATCCAGGGCTCACCATCGATTTGCATTGGAAAAGTTTTTCGGGTTTTTATCGTTACCTCGCTGCATTGGGCTAACCGACGTCCGGACGCCCTCAAGCCGGTGCGCACTTGTCCCATATGCAAGCAATTTTCCAAACCAATGACTTCTATGAGACGATCACCAAAATCTGTCGATGGCACACACACAAACGCATAAATGAGAAGGAGATAGAAAATTGAATGAATTTCTGGTCCAAACTGTCCTTGAACACACACAAAACCAAATCTATCGTACATCTGCGTATTCACGGGTATACCAAAGTAAGCAGTTTTAATCTCCACGAGTTAACCTGCCCAGCGAGCGGGTGGTTAGCTGACGTGCGACTTTCAACAATGATAGCGATAAAAATGCTCCATAAGGATGGGTAGGAGTAGATACAATTTTATTTGCAAAACGTGTTAAAGTAGGACAAGCGACATGCAAAATTACAGCTACCACGAGGAATCGTCACGATGCATTGACGATGAGGAGAGGATAGGATGGGAGGATACGGAACAGGGGGGGACACATAATTTTTAGCATAAATTTTAGCACACACAGAGAGAGAGAGAGAGAGAGAGAAAGTGGTTGTGTGTGAAAGGACATTTCGGAATCAAAAAAGAATACATACCTTGAATGGCCACTGATAAGTCAACCGAATTAAAGCTGGTCGCTGATAGTTCCTTATCAGATAATTTCAGCTTCTTACCCTTTCGAAATGGTCCGCCTTTCCGGATACGTTTCTGGGACAAATGTTCGCCCCATAAATTCGATCCACCATGTGTGTAGGGAATGTTTAACAGAGCGATGCCTTGTAAATGTGGTCCATTCGCTAGGTCCAGTGAAACACCATCACACTGCAAATGACAAATGGAATGGAAAAACAAATATAAAAAAATATTCATAAAAGAAGGAAGAAGGACATTTGATTTTATTTTACTTTTTCGTTTTAGCAGGGCTATCTATTTTCAATTTGGGGCTTTAGGAGAATCCTTTCCTAAGAGAGGAGACTTTATTATGCTTAAAATGGAATTCAAATAGGCTTTCGTCGAGGATTGTCTCTGTCTGTATGCGCTGAGCATGCAGGAAGAAGGACGACCGATAAAGAGGATTCATCTGAAAACAAATTGGACAGGACAACGGGTGGGCAAGAACGCAAAATACTCGTTCGAGGGAATTAGGTTCTCAAGATTGCACTTGACGCAAGGAAAAAATTTATTTATTTCTTAGGTGAACGTTTGGCGAGACAAAATTGAGGTCAAAGTGGATGTAATTTTTTTTTTCTTCTTACAGCTGTAGGATGAAAATATTTGTCCCTCTGCGGACGGTTTTTAAATAATCCTTGCAGATGGTCGCAATAAGCATGGGATTTCCATTACGGACTATTCAACTATTTTTGGCCAAATTAAAATAGCGAATTTCTTAACTGGGACATGGCATTTGGGTCAGATTTGCTTACAATCCTTGCGAACTGTTTTCAAATCGCTGCTGTCCTTTTCATCTGTCTGGGTGTTCTTTTTGGTGATAGATAGCCAATGTTCGTTGAGCTTGTAGAACTGAGCTAGGCTCCGTTTCGAAGGAGTACTTTTGAGTGACTTTTCATTAGCTACTGGTCTTTCGATTCAAAACAGTTTTAAAAGACTAATTGACCCGCTGAGGCATAAATACTGTATTGTAATACAGATGGAATAAATGATAGTGGGGGAGACGCAACCATAGTGCCATCTGTTGGCAGCTATGTAGAATATCGCAAATAACGCCAAAAAGAACCAACTATTTCTCGCGTCGGAATTAGAAAATGGATGTGATCGAAGGTCAACCACAGACAAGCTTTGCTACTATGAGCCTATATCGCTCATATGTGGGACCAAATTTTATGTTTATTGCGGCTCGGGGTGAAAATTGTTTTTACAAAATTTTTCCAAATTTTGCTTTCAAAATTCTGCTTGTCCGAATTCTGTTTTACAAAATTCGACACACATTCAATTTTCATTCTTCTTTTCAATATTTAAAATAATTTTTATTGTTCATTTTTTAATTTTGTTTTTGTTTTTATTTTTATTTTTATTCTTTATATTCGTTAGTTGGAAAAAGCAGAGAAAGAAGAATTTTATTGCTTAAATTTTGAAAAGCACGTTTTTTTGAGTAACAAGACAGAATCTTGGAAGCAGTATTTCGATCCGCTCCCTTAAATGGCTTTGAGATTGCAATGGATGAGTTCAAAGAAGGTGATATTCTAGCAAGACCCGGGAATTCTTTCCATGTCCATGTGAATACCAACCCCAGTACAACTCAGTTGAGTCAACTTTAAAACGCGTGCAACAAATCGGACGAGGTGTTAGTATTCATACTGCTCTGAGACCTTCGTCATCGTGTTACATTATGTTTTCATATTATTTTCAGTGAGGAGGATCTGATCGGCCTTTCTCGTGAGCTTTAGGGATGCAAGCGAAATCCCGGTGACAATATGCAACAAGGTTGAGTTCACCAAAAACAGATTAAAAAAAACACAAGCGACCGGGTGAAAGAAAGTCTGTCACATAATTTTTCGACGGATCATTAAGACAAACCTTTCATCAATTTTAGTTTTCAAGCTCTTCCGAAATGACGAGGAAAGGCTAATTGACTTTGCGGCGACATGGACCGATGTGTTTAGTGCCAGCAAGCAGTCGCTTTGCACCAGGAAACAAGGCTGACCCGTGATGAATACGAAGATTGATCACATAGCGATCGACAGAAGGCCGGCTCCAGAGTCTTTGGTATAAGCCAACGTCGGCTCTTACCACTTACTAGTAGCAACAAAGGTAAGCTTGCGTTTATCTTAAATAGTACAACTACAACTTAAAAATACTGCCAAAAAGTTTGACCCCGAACGCAAAAGATTGTAAGCGAATTTGCCGATTGTATTGCAATAAATTTCTAAAAAAATTCCGTCACATTTGGAAAGAGTTAAGGCCAAAAAAACAGTTGCAGCTTGTGTAGGAATTAGAACTGCCGCCTCTAATGTAAAGTGGTAGGTTTCACCATGCGACAGCAAACAAGAAACAAATGTTCCAATGGCAGATGCCCACAGGCAAGTGAAGCCAAGCAATGCAGTACCATAAAGAACCATGTCGAAGGAAAAAAGCACAAAAGTCTACAAAGCCCCAGTTGAAGCTTTCAATGATGAAATAAGAAACTGTAGTTGCTGAGAATTTTGAAGGACTAATAGTGCGGACTGTAAAGACTATGACGACAATGACCCCGCTTTCAGACAAATGACCCATAGATGCTGTAAGACAAGAGTTCCGTACCTGACCAATATAATGTGAGGCTAGCCACAGCCAAACTTTAGTCCAAAAATCTGCGGGAGCTACACTTCTCAAAGCTGGAGGAGATGACTTACCAGGAAACATTTTCGCATAAGACTTGGTTTCAGCATATCCCTTATCGGCGTAGTGACATTGAACCGAAGCCCGAGGAACCATTTACATTTACCGCAGGTATACATAAAACCAATATTTTTCTAACGCTACGCTGATTTATAAAATGTTTTCCCTTTTCCGAACAGATTACCCCACTTAATCGTCGACCAAAATTCTCGTGGATAAATCCTATCAAACAAATCGGTGAACGTAACGCCCACCCGAGTGATTAACGAGAATTTGCAACCAACTAACGTCTTCCAAAATGTATAGACCCAGACTATACCTAGTGCTATATAACGTCGCATTGTGAACAGATATTTACCGTGGCACACCATCAAGTGCGAACAATTTCTGACTCTGTTCAACATTTCCACAGACCACTTGGAAAACATTTATTTCCCGCCTGCCATGTGCCAAGCGAAAAGAACAAATCGCGCCAAACTTTCGCAAATCCAACTTCCATTAAGTCAGAAACATTCCTCCGATAGTGCCTGTCCTGTGATTATCATCCATCACTCACAGATACCACGATGCTGGCACCATAAATCCAATAAATTCCTAATTAGTGTCACGTGCTTTAATATTCTATCTGCGCAGCAACTTGAAGCACTGCTCGAGTGCCTCCCCCTAAGTAAAGCGCTTACAAAATTGTCACTCATCATTTGGGCAGGTCATTGAAAGTACGTGGCACATCATGCCGCCCAAACACTTAAGCATCAAACTGAAGAGCACTCCAAAACAACGCACCACAAAGTTAATATCTTCCACATCCACGCAGGCACGTAAGACATGCCTTCAATTTGGTTGGCGGTCGTCCTACTTCTGCACGCCTCGTTAAAGAGTCTCAATATATCAAGAGAGACCATTTAAGAAATTCATCTGCCAACAGCCGCTATTTTATGCCAAATATCTGACATCCAACTTCAATCAAAATAAATAAATTAAACTCCACACATTCAACCATTCCAGGACAGATAAAAAGGCACACTAAACATATAGAAAAACCCAAGTGGAATATATAAAGGATTCCGCACTTCATTTCATCGCACACGCAAAAATAAAAAGATATGAAAAACTGAAGTGCAGCAAACAACAAATTTCAATGTTGGACACGTTCCAGTACTTACCACGATTTCAATATTTTCGTGAAGATTCTTGCACGAGGCCGCAAACGTCTCCGAAGTCGCGTACTCAAAGTACCACAGTTTGTTCTTCATGCGGCTGTTAAATTTATGCGGATTCTTCTCACGCTCCAAGTGGAACTTCACGCAAATTGCAGCGTCCTGAGAATAGATGAAACGGAACGGAACAGTTATGAACGGTATGAGAAAAAATGTAATTGTGTGTGTAGTTATAGTAGTAGTGGGATTGGTGGACCCAATATGGCAATCACAAATGAGATCGGAATGGACCTTTTTCTCCCATATGGCGCTGTTGATGCGTACATTGTCGGATGAAGTGGGTCAAGGCGACAAATGTGCGTGCAACGATTTTTGCATGACCATTCGAGAACTTTTGAGAGAATGCGCATTCGAAAGTGGGATAGTAATTTGAATGGGAAGGTATGTAGTCAAGTAGATTGTCATGCCTGAGCTGCAGTAAGTGATCCACATCAAAACTGCAATCTGCATCTATCTTAAATAAATATATAGTTGGCGCAACAGATCTGTAGAGACCCTTGGCCTAGCTTCCCACAACCATTCGTTGTGTGAGTTTCTCTACAATTTTATGACGAGCCCAAACGGCTAATTGAGGATTCGCGAGACGTGGCGCAGTGCAGAAAACCTTAAGGTGGAATTCGATTTTTTGCGACGAGCGAACCTGGTCCCTCGCTTAGTAATTCAATACACAAACCACTTAGCCACTGCCCCTACATGCATCTACCTTGCGCAGTCAAAAAATAAGTTAAATATTCGGAGAGGACTGGATTATTGTTTACCAACTTATTTATTGGCAGAACTGGGTGAATTGGCATCACACACCCACACAGACTTCCTTCAAGTTTCAACAAAATGTACGAAGAAGCTGAAATGTGCGGACTGTACAAAAATGTTATTAAAATTTTAAAAACTTTCAAAACAGGCAGTCGATCTCTTTATTCTTTACAAAACTGAGCTTTATTCTGCTATTCATCGGGGGGAAATTTTCTTCAATTTTCACTGAACACTATTCTGCTATCCTTTCGAATCGAATTTGGATTCACCTCGTTAATGTCGGTAACGTCGGTAATACTGCAATACAATTGAGATCCGCATGTCAAATGTTGGGAATTTGAAAAAATTAAGTGTCGATAAATGTAAGTAAAAACTAATTTATTGCTTGATTATTGGTTTGTAAATAAAGATTATTAGTTTTTAGGGGTAGAACAACAAATAGAGACCAGTTTACAGCTTTAATTTCTGTTTGAAAGTGAAAAAAAAAAGAAGTCCAATGCTATTCATACCTGTTTGTTTTCATTTTTTGTTTTATTCAAAATAATTTATCCGTTTTTCCAAAGACTTTCATCAAATTGAATACAGTAATTTCAGTTTGCAGAAAAACAAACTTCTTAGGATTTTCACATGAACAGCTGTCAACTTGAATGTCAAATTGGTTTGGATAATGTAGTTCACCCGATGGATAGCAGAATGGAAAGGTAGAGTGAAAGGGAATCGAATCTACGATTCACGTGAATAAAAGAATAGGGCTGTTTAACTTAGGCGCGGTTAACAGTTCCAAGTGAGCGTCGCACTACTTAACAGTATTTTTCGCTCCTCAATAACTTCGACGCTCTAGGCTAGATAATTAAATAACACAATGACAAGTGTTATACAAAAATCTGCAACACAGCTTATTCGCATGCGAACTGTCATGAGAGCTCGTCAGCTCCTACAAAGCCAGCCATGATTCTATGGGCTCATACTCCGGTCTACGATAAGGGCACGTGGTGTATTTTCGGTACATCGCGCGTACACTCATTAAACTCACTTACAACGCACGCTCATGACATATTTTGTCTGAGTTTGTGCGCCTCTACTTGCGTTACCGCCAATTACTTTTTGTTTTTCGTTACTCACTGATATCTCATTCTGCTCGAGCTGCAATACTATGTTCATCCCGTTTTCTGTCGCTTTTTCGTTTCATGTGAGTTCAGAACTACTATCCAATGAACGATATAATGCCGCCTTTTCATTTCATATTTAGTTTGGAATTACTTGTCAATGACCTGCCACTATTTCGTTTCATCGGGGTCCAAAATTACTACCCTCCAAGCCATGTAAACGTCTACTTCAAAGAGTCTGTATTCTAAAACGACGGCTTGAACAATTAATTCTCTAGACTGTCACAAGTGCAAAGCACACAGAAACTTCAAGTTTTGGGTCGACGTAAATACCTACAGCTTGTATTCGTCTAAAAGCTTACTAATTTTTGATTCTTTCTGAAGAAGCGAATGGAGGAGAGATGCAAACGTGAACAAAAAAACAAGTCGGCTCGAGAAGACAGCGGTACCGAGTCTACAAATCACAGACTAGGTCAACAAGAGTGACAGAGTTCGTTTCGAACAATTGGAAGCAACGTGACCGGGATTTCAGGGGATGGAAGATTCCTGTGTCTGAGGTAAATTTTACAAAGCAACATGATTTCCGTATTTTTTGGAAGGATTTTCTTTCTGTTTGAAATTGCAGCTAACATGCTAACATAGAGCGCAGTAGCCTTCATTCCACAGATTTTTTTTATTTTCAATTGTTTTGTATTTTCCCGGATGTAAGCGACGCGTTTCCAAAAGGCACCAAATCCATTTCCGCGAATCCTTAATGGAGTAGGATAAAGTGCTGCTCAAGTTGACTATGCAAGTGTGTACTTAATTTGTTGAATCCGAAAAGTGATTTCTCTTTCTCTCATCACTTCAAAAATTAAATGAACCCAATCCTGCAGTAAGGCTAACAAAACCTACCCGAAATTACAAAGTAAGTACCTATTTTATAAAAGCATTAACATTTCCTCGTCCGAAATCCT
This sequence comes from Cheilosia grossa, assembly GCA_963082955.1. Taxonomy (NCBI): domain Eukaryota; kingdom Metazoa; phylum Arthropoda; class Insecta; order Diptera; family Syrphidae; genus Cheilosia; species Cheilosia grossa. The sequence continues at coordinate 30,915,507 of OY720148.1, forward strand.
CACTCATTATGCTTAAGCCCGACAAAAAAAAAAACAGTTCTCCGTAGCGCAAATATTGAATGCATGAAGGACTCTTGCTGTTTGCCAGAGGGATTGTCTTCGGCTACAAGTTTAATGAGGAGCTTTTCTTGCAATTATTTTCATGTTTTCTTTTTTGCACCAAAAATTCCTTGTCATTTTTCAGATCCCTCAACATTTTCCTTTTATTCGAATAAAAACCGAACGAATTTCTCACTTTCAAGGTCCTCTATATTGGGATATGATGATGGATATGAATAATTCAAACATTTAATGTATTTTAGTCCTTGACAAAGGATGAATTTCCCATCGATTTGCAAAGTTCATTTACAATTCAATGGACGGGGGAGGAGGTTTGGTATTTTTCGAGAAAGGATTCTCAAGGCGAATGTAAATGTGGGAGAATTTGACGGCAGACTCTCAATCAAATAATGGATGAACATTTATTACTTGCTTGGACGTTGAACTAATTTTATTTTTCTTCATTTTGCTGACGCAACGTGCCCATACACACGCCTAGTCAGCAGCAGGTGGAAGAAGAAGAACTGGAGGACAGGATGATTTATGTGTCGGACAAGGAAAATTATTTTTTAAAATTTCAATTCAGTAGACTCGGGCTTCTAGGGAGTTGTGCTGGTCCTTCAGTTGATGCAAAGTTGTTGCACGAAGGCTGAACCCATTAGAGTGAGTACGAAAGGGATTGTAAGACGTTTACTGCACCCACACAAACAGGTGCATGAAAGGGGGCTTATAAAAGAATTTAATATCTTCGTCAAGTTTTCTCACGTTGCCACTGAAGTGGAATGAGTGGCCTGAGAATTAGTGTTGTAAGGAGTCACTCAATGATATAATGTTAAGGTTTAAATATTATATTATACGAATTTTAAAAGCAACAGCAACCAGAAAAGTATCTAGAGGGGCGTTTCACAAATATCCTGCCCGACAATGCTGAGGACAGTCGTTCGAATGAGTTCGTAGATACTCTAGTTGAGTTAATAAGATAAGTCGTGGTTAATACCCAGAACTAATGACTTAGTTCTCCTAAATTTCAAAACTTACCAAAGACTTTATTATTCAGTAAAAGCTTTTCCTTAGAGATCTTTATCAGAGATGCATGTGCCAGCAATGTGGTTCAGGAATGGAATCAGATGAATGGGCCCGTTTTCATAAACCGAATCAAAGATGGAGTTAACTCAAATCAGTTTTCATTCACACGAAGCTTTGCAAATGCATCGATTTAAATTTTGTTTCGTACCAAATAAGAAAAAAAAGGTTTCTTCAGAGAATTGTTTAGCTCTGAAAATATTAAGAAATCTTCTGCTAATAACATTATTTCCGTTATTATAAAAGCAGAAAATCTACTAGCCTAAAACTATTTCTGTAATAGTACAAAATATGTAGTATTTAGATCGAGAAGAAGTTATTGATAAGGTTCTTATTTTTTTAGTACATCTTTCGAAATATAACTGCAGGCAAACAAAAATACTTGAAAAATGAAACAAAATATAAAATGTTGTTACATTTTCAATACAATCTCGTTTGTATGGGAAAAATCAGAAAGAACTATTTGAACTATTTGTTTGTTAAAAAGCAAGTATGAGCAAGTCAAGGACAACAAATCCGCACCGACAAACCATGAAGCACTGTAAAAGACACATTTTTGGGCAAACTCAGAGCAAATAATTTTATTTGATTACTAGCTGACAGGGCGAACTTCGTTCCACCCAAATTAATCAAACCGCAATGATTGACGTGTCAGCCCAGCTTTCACTTTTTCACTTAAGTTCTTTATGGTCCACGACGTACAAAGCGGAACGTTTGCTCACACGTGAGCACGCCACATGCGCCATTGCGACTTATTATTTGTCATAGTGAAAGCGAGACACACGGGAAATTGAAGACCTTTAAATACGAATGGCAAATTGTTCTGAATGAGCGGAATCCGCTGAATGAGTACATGTTTGCCTTTGAATTTTCCCCTCAAAATCGTTTGCTTGTGTGACATTTGATTTGAGATTCGTCACAATCAATCAAACGCGTTCCGTTTTCAACTTTTGGCTAGTTGGGGTTGCGCAGCAGAATAATAACTGAGCCGCCTTTCAATTTCCCCCGGAACATCCAAAGAATTAAAAAAATAAACATTTTAAATCACTTTAAGTCATGCCCACATTCCGCAAACTGCTTCTTTTTTTTCACAATTTCCGATAATAATTTTAATTAAACAAATTTAGAAATAGCGTTTGAACTTAATTTTGTTTTTGAAACAGCCACAACCTGTTTTCCAGTCCCTCTAATCTTATGCAAAGTGCCACCTTTAGGGTCCAAAACTATCCCATCTGTCAAACTGGAACCAACCATACCCATCCAAAAAATATAATTGAAATCGGTAGAGTGGTTTCGGAACCCTATCTTTTAAGGATAAATACAGCTATACGAACAAAACAAAGAAAGAATCATGAAAATTATCCCAGGGGTTATCGAGTTATAACGTCAATATATATGTACTATAGAAGATAATCTAATAAGATTTAAAGTATTTTTTTTTTTAATTTGAAGTGTCACTACTTGATTTCTATCCAGATAATTTTTTTTTTAAATGCATTTCCCCATACAAACTTTGACAATCTCTTTCATACCCTCAAAGTTTTGTTTTCGCGACAGAAAGTAGCCCATGTCCTTCTCAGAATTTTAAGGAACATTTCAAAAGAAGTTTCATGGAAATCTGTGTAGTAGTTTTCAGGCCAACCGTTAACACAGAAAACGCCTACAGTTTTATTAAATGTAGTAATTAAAAAAAAATTAAACAGTTCGAATGATCGTTTTTAAAATTCGCTGACTTTTAACGATATTTCCTAACCAAATTTTCGTTCCCTGACTATCCAGACTAGTGGCAACTATGGAATTTCTTAAAAATTCCTCCTGTACCTTGACCTTCTTAATGCTTGTCTAGTTTGCCCAAGTCTCTGATACACGGTATATTTTCAGCCGGCTATCTCCACTTTTTGATGAGGAAAAGTCTGTAGCTATCATCAAAAAGAAATGCTTTGTTCTTAAGGTGCTAGCTGTCATTTTTATCGCTGTCATTTTTATCGCTATTTGAGCTTGCCTTACTTTTTCTATGTCTGACCACTCAATTTCTGGTTCTGATGTTCACTTTTCCCTTTGCTATGTAGTTGATGTCTCCGGACTTAGAAATTTTAGAGGCTTATTCCAGTTCCACTAGGGTAACAGCCTTTTCATTGTTATCCAAGCCAATGTAATTTACTTTTTGGGGCAAATCTTTTTTGAAAAGCTGAATTTTGTAAAAAGAATTTTGGCTCCAATTCCAAAAAAATTGTGTAAGTCAAATTTTAATAAATTCAATCTCAGACACACGCCTTCTTACTACTTACTTCTCAAGAGTGAAGACTTTTCAGAAAGCCTTTTTCAAGAAGATTTTGAATCTGTTGCGCTCTAACTACGCTCAGAACAAGACGGAAGGTTGAGCATGGCGGTTCCAAGCCAAAAGACATTGAAACCTTTTTAAATCAAAAGTGAAACGATGATACCTTGCGAGCATCCAAGTTCCCAAGCTACTGACGCAAGGCACTTAATTTTTTATCTGATTTGACAGGAGTATTTCGGCGTGACTGGTATGCTGCATTGCGCGTGGCATCTGATAAAGCATTTGCATTCAACATTTGACAGCTACAATCTGAACTGGTACGGTTTACGTGAACTCTTTGCTGAAGGCAATCGATATAAACATTATTTAAAGCTTAATATTGTAGTGAATTTCGTCCGCATATATTTATAGTTTTCTCGATTACGTAGTTAGAGAAAGACTTTGTATTCGTTCACAATATCGAATGCGAGATGCTAATCAATTCTGACATAACGATGAAAGAGGGACTCAAAAAAGTTGGTCTCGAAATTCTCTCCGTCTGTCCGAATGTCCCCAGGCCCTCAGCCTAAACGGCTGCCCGCATTTCGTTCAAAATTCGGATTTGGAGTTCTGGGCCTTTTTTTTGCAATGTATTTTCAATATTAATGGTACTTTCCATGCAAAATGTTCACACCAGTTTGAATCGTTCGAAAACGGCTCTAACGACTTAAACCAAAATTGATATTTGAGCTTAAGTAGGTTAGGTTCACATGACTGTATGCTCAGTTTTTCGCTAAAAATATAATAACGGTACTTTTGAAATTTGGACATATATATCTCGAGAACGGTCCAACGATTGTAACAAAAATTCATTTCTAAGATAATTTGGTCATTTTTAAGTTAAAAGCAAACCTAGTTTTTCTTAATATTATCGTACAATGGATTTTCGAACACACAATTTTTTTTTAAATGTGGTTTTCTTTAGTTTACCCGAAAACAGTAAGAACGATTTTGACCAAAATGCATACTTAGAATAATATTGATGTTTCCAAAATTATTGCGTCCGAATCCTTAAATTCGAATCACCGGAAACGATAGTTTTAGAAACTTCTTATACCTTTAAAACTCCATTTTCGATTTGGAAGAAACTTAAAAATCGAAGTAACCTTTACACCCCGAACAATATCTAATACTCAGTTTTTAGTTAAATAGTTAAGCAATTGTACTTTTCAAACTAAACATTGCAATATTTGTTACTGTTTTGTCTGCATAGTTTTAAAAAAACCGCTCTAACGATTTTGATCATAGTAAAGATAATATAAGCATTCGAAATAAGATCCCGTACTTAGGTTTTCTCAAAAAGTTCGAATAAATCAGTTTTATAATTATTTATCAACAATGACTACATAAAAGGCGATCTGTGTTCAGATATTTCACATATCAGTTTACAACTGCTAATGCAAATTTAAAAACAAATCTCTGAATTCTTACATATTTATCTATGTCTAGATATCGGCCTATCACGAACCCTACTTCCCATCATAGACACCTTAAACCAGCGTGTCATATTGATTCTAGTCAAAAAAAAAAAAACATGCCATAACTACTACGCTTGACCTCGTAATTAAAAATCTTGTAAAGTGTAAGGGCTTTTAAAATAGTACAGTATGGGCTTATAACTCTCTAAGGCGACCATTGCCTTTCATTGAGAGATTCACCTTTACAAAACAACAGACGGTAAAAACAAAATTTTATTTAACACTATTCCTATATTTTGTGACCCGCTTCTTTTTCCTATGTATTACATGCACTATTGCTCTCTCTGTTTAGTATGTAAGAAAGAAGCGTAAGTTATGTAAGAATAAAGTCAGTCTTAAACTGGTCGTCAAGCGTTTCATTTCGCCAGCCTATCCTTCAGCACCGCTTACACAAAACCTATACCTAATAAAATAAGAAAACAACCAACCCAAGAACGAAAAAGTTTCCTTCGCCCTAGCAGTCCACTTTATTAGAAAATATTTCGACAAGATTCAGCGGTTTTAGATCCCCCACCCATACTTGGCTTTCGTTTTCGAAAAATCGTAGACTGAGTATATTCAAAAAAACCGGCCAAGTGCGAGTGTCACTCCGTACTTCTTTGGAGCTGAAAATTGCGAAGTTTAGGTAAGCTGCATGAATGTAAGCGAAAGAGTAGAGATCACGCTTTAAGAACGAAATGACCAAGACTTTGTCTCGACTTTAAATTTACGAAAGCTCACAATAGCCAAATTTGTATGGAAAATAAAGCCACTGTGAACTAAAATTTAGAGTTGCAACTAGAAATGGTTATTGGTAAGGCCCGGTGGGTGAATGAGAATGAGTAGAGTTGAGTATTCATTGAAAATTCCAATTGCAATCGATTAAGAGAACACACCAATAACGAATGCAAAATATAGTGATTGACAGTTTTTATAAATATCTCTTAAAATATTAACTTTTCCACAAAACAGTCTTCGGCACATATATAGATACGAGTATGATCTACAAAAAAGGTAGATATCCATTTTTTTGTAAATCAAGAAATGAACAGCTTTTTGTGCGAATGAAAATATTTTTTTTCACCAAATTATTAATTACTCTAAAACCAGTCGATGTATCACTACCATTGCTATTTGCCGTTTAGCTAGAGGTTATATCGGATGTTGTGTGCAAATTTCAGCCTTCTACGTAAATTAGTTTCTGCGATAGACTTGGTCGGACAGGCGGACAAAAGCGAAACTAATAAGGTTCCGTTTTTTCTCTTTGGACAAGGAACCTTAAAAACGACAAGGCTTAGATAACAGCTCAAGAATTTTAAGATTTATTTTTTTTAGAGTCTGGTTGAATATTTTTCTCATATTTTCCAAACACGCAACTAAGTATTCTACAGTCCTCGAAATAGTAAAGTCCTTCAGCAGAAGCGGATACTTGCTGACAAGATGTTGGTGTAATGGGTAGTTCCGGGTTGCACTGGACCATGTAGTTGGTTGGCTCCAATCAAAGTTGCTACGTGACTTGAAACTCGCACATGCGAGTAATATAATCCACACCGCACGTTTTAGTGAGGTTTCAGTTCAGTAAAAAAAATTTTTCAAACACACGTTCCTTTCGCCTATCGAAAACTATTTGTCTAAATTGTTGCTGTTGTTTTTTCTCAGCGGTAGATACGTTGTCAGGAGCTACGTGACATCATCCCCACACTGACTTTAATGTGTTAGAAATGGAAGCCGTTGGAAAACTTACAAACTATTTACTACATTCAGTAGTCATTTACTTTGAGCATAACTCTGGTTAATTGATTTTTGTTAGAGCTTCTTACCTGATACCTATACTTATACATATTTCCATATTATCCCTCGAATGAGGTTTAATAATACCACTTATACATTTCCATATTAATGTCGCTCTGTACTTTCTTTAACTTTGATCCTTTAATTATGTGACCACAAATAAATAACTTTTCCTCTCTCTGCCGGTGTGTGTGCCATGCAGGGGATATAAGGAAAACATCATATTACATTTAATTAGCCAATTAGCAGGATAACAAGACAAAGCGAAGGAAACTAATTGGCTGGTGGTAATCGCCATGAATACATTATATCCTTTGCAGTGCAACTAGCATTTTGCCAGCTTTGTCGCGTTGGCTCATTATCTCAGTTAGTTCTGTCGGTCTATACAATTCATCGCCGAAGTTCCAATTACTGCGAAGCAGCCACCCAAAGTGGTTGAGAACAATCATTTTCCGCTAGTGGGACGTCGTTTGAAGTTCAGTTAACTGCTCTAGCGGAAAAGGGGAACATTTGCAATTTCTGTTGCCTTTCGTTGACATGTGAGAAAGGCTTTTTGTTTTGTACCGAGTTTTAATGGTTTACGTTCGTCAGTGGATGTTCATCATCAATTTTAAGCTGTGGAATTTGTTAATGGTTCACATTTTGATTATGAGACAAGTTGTAGGTTGTACAGGGTCCGCCAAATAACTTTTCTTTTTTTTTGAAAATGCTATTAAAAAAAACTACTGAATATTTTCTCAAATTTCTTTTTTTATTTGAAAGTACAATCCTTCCGGTTAATAATGGAAAATAATTTCATTCAAATGGCTGCCTCGGCTGGCCATGCAGTAGCCTACACGATCGGTCCAATTTTTAAGCACATTATGCCTATGGACCAAATTCCGCACCAAACAGTGACTCGTTTTGGGTATATCGGCTTTTCAATGTATGCGTGCGGGTTTTTTGTGCCCCAAATGCGACAATTTTGCTTGTTTACATACCCGCCAAGATGAAAATGAGCTTCATCTGAAAAGATGATTTTTTTTGGCAAAATCGGCATCTTCTCTAAGTCTTTTTTCAAAGTAATGTCGCAATATTTCCCAGCGTTGTTCAAGCGTATACACAACCATATTCGTTCAGCGGAAGGATAAAACTAATTATCTGTCAAATCAGACATGAGCTAAGTGTTACCATTCGCGAAATAAGCACTAGTTGAAAAAAAAAAGTTAGGTGGCGGACACTTTATTTGAATACAGGGTGGCCAATTAGTATTCAGTGAATTTTAATAAATTAATGTAAATTGATATAAGTTTGTTGTATGGCTCAACTGCTGGTTGATCATCCGCAGAACAACTCACAACTTAAAATCATTTTCCTCACTTACTAAATTCATTTTATTTATTAATTAATGCGATCGAAGTTTGTAACCAAAATAGTTTACACAGAAGTTTCACGACTAGTGGCTCACAGCTGATTGAAACGCCAAACGAAAACTATTTGCTGTTCGGTGGGAATGCATCGACGAGTTTCCGATGATAACACGGTTTTCGGTTGGGTGTGAATAGGGTCTAAGATCTCTAAATTCAGACATGCTGTCTCGGTAATCTGCACAACAATCAATTCTACTCTCGGAAGTTTGTCAAAGAAATTACGTTAAGGTGTCGTTTGTGTCGACTTCTGCAGATTTAACTTGCTGTTCATCATTAATTTAATTTAATTTAAGCATCCCAAAGAAAGGCAACTTCACTGTCGGATCTTCTGCCATTGAATTTAAAAATATTCCCAGCACATGGCTTGTTACACCAACATGTCCGCCAAGAGTTTGTTTTATAAATCTCCTGTGCCCCTTGTCTAATATGTCGCCACATTAAGTATGCCCTTCACGTGCTATTAGAGAGTGTCCTTAAAATTGCCAGCAATACGAAAACACATTCCGCTCGGCGTTGCTACACCACCGAAACAATAAGCAAATGTGTGTAGTGCTATAGCCTATTTCCTGGAAACGGGATTTCCCCCTCCTCATCCGGCTGAGAACAGCAAAGTTGAGCGCCTCACACGCTGGATCACAATAAATTGCTATGCAGCGGCTCACTCACCATACCACCACTTCAATCTTCTACCTCGAAGTCGGAGTACATTGCAGGATGTAAATTAAGCTCCTCCGCTTGCTGCCTACGATAATGATATGTCGTTGAGGCGACAGTGAAATATCTTGAGGGTGTGTAATTAAATTTCGGTACATTGACTGCGTACACGAACTTGTATAGCTACGGATGTGATTGACGCCTTCGACGGCAGCTCATTAGCTTGCGAAATACAAAACTTGTGACACAATTTAAGAGCTTTAAGATGCGCCTTCGTTTTTTTTTTTTTTTTCTTTTGTGTATTGGAAACTGAAACCATCCATCAGGGACACGATTGCGAATCTTATTTCATTAGATGGCACGAGTAGGGCAAAGTTCTTAGAACATATATTTAGGAAACGATGATGCAGTATACCGTATAAGTATGGAATGTCCGGAGGAACGAAGCCGTACTTATTTTAAATTGGTTCGGATACGAAATACATAACCTTTTCAGCTTAATGGGAAATTCTAGGAAATAACTTTGAGAGATGTATCAATTTGCCATATGGGCTTCATTAATGTTGGTTTGTAGATCTTTAGGACGAAACACTATATTTTAGATTTCTGACATTTGCTCTAGGTATTTATACCGCTCACTTCTACAACTGATTGTATAAAGTGAACTTGAAAACGTAGTTCAGGGTGTCAACCCTTCTGGCCATATACTCATGACAATGTTAGTAAACTGCTTTCAGCGTAAACTTGGGAAAACTTTGAGTCAGAAAAAAAGTCTAGACATAAAGCAAATTATACCTGTTTATACCACTTTATAACAAACGGTGGCCCTGAATCGTTTTATTGAGCATTCGTTTACTCTGCTTTGCGTTGCTTTGCCGAGAATTTTCTGAGCTTGATGCTTATTTAAAGATGCCTCTTTATATGGATATGGATGGATTGAGTAAAAAGTTATTTAATGCCCCTTTGGTAATGGGTGCTCGCATTGATACTGTTCCTTTGTCAATTATACACCTATTATAACAAGGTGGGATTTATTATGAACATCTCTGACCCTGTAACAGATACTTTACAAACTCACACTTATTTTTGGCTCCGACTCACCGTTGCGATAAAAGGTACATTGATCTGAGAAGATCTATCGAACCAGAGGATCAGAAAACTATGTTAAGGCCATTCGAATTTCTACTTTCCTAATGTAGCTGATAATACTTTCAGCAGAGGAGATCTTTAATTCTCCGGAACTTATTATTTCACTGAAGAAGAATTTCCTTCTAATACTACAAAGGGCTGGGCATTCACATATAATATGTTCAGATGTTTCTTCTTTTTTAAGACATAGGCGGCAAACTATGGTACCCTGACAGGCAGCCAAAAAAATTTTTGACATCGTGCCTTCATCGATTTAAAGTCTTTTTGGCATTATTTTTTTTATTTGTACGGTTTGAATAACTCTCAGGTCTGGGATGCTCTCCCAATGTGAAATGCAATTGTTTGGTTCCCATATTTTAACAGCAAGGTTGGAAATTTGGAAATTGCGCAGTTGGGTTAAGGTTCTGTGAAGGGTGTTTTCGAACCTCTTCTGGCCAGTTCATCGGCTTTTTCGTTACCTTCATTCATTGAAGTTCAAATCCCACGTGGCCAGGAATGAGCCATACTTTGGGTTTGTTTGGAGGGTATTGAAGCAGTACAAGACTGTCGATGTTTAAGCCTTGGGTACCTGAGTTGCAGATGAGGCTTGCCCATTCTTAAATGGCATGGAGCTCTGCCTTTAGAAACGAATAGAAGCAAATCGCCTTTGCAAATAATTCGATAGAATTTATTAACCAAGTCCGCTGTTTTTATTTTTTTATTAGAAGAATTTAGATGATGAACTATTTGGGGTTCCAAAAACTTTGTATAAAATGCTACTTCCGAATGAAAAGAAGCTCTTATAATGATTAAATACCTGTGCCTTAATGTAAGATACACCAAGGTTGTGCTAGGTTAGGTTAGTGCATGCGCTTTAAGTATTGCAAGTCAGTGCACATCACAAGTTGCAAAATGTTGCTTCAGCGCAAAATGGAGATTACCACAGTCCTACTGTTAAATATAAAAAAATACTGAATCTGGTGCGTTTAACCGACGAATAAAATCATCTTATTCCTCTTTTCAGTAGGACGAATTCCATTTTATTTTCTAAGGAAAATGCATTTCATTAAAGTTAATACTAAAGAAATAAATAAAATTTAAGAATTTGGTATCGGAACGCAATCTTAACTTCCCAAAATTCACAGCGCAACAAGGGCAATCATTTCACGCAAGGAAAACCTAAATCTGAACCATAATAAATTAAAATGTGAATCAAGTTTATAATAAACTAGCTGTTCCCGCCGGCTTTACCGGTGCTGAACAAATTTTTTTTCGTAAAGAAAATGTACTAAATAATTAAATTGATGTAGAATTTTTGACAGAAAATAAAGGAAGCGAGGTAATATCCAAAGAAAGGAAAGCTTTGCCGCTATTTAGAAAAATCGAGTTACCTATTTCCATCGTGGCTTTCAAGAGAAAACGAAGCGTTCTTTCCTAACTATACAACCAAGAAAAAAAATATTTGCAATTGGTCAAACAGCCTATCTCAAAATTACCTATGCAATTTTGGCCATTAAGAAAAACAAAAATACATTTCTACAACTTGCAAAAGTAGGCATTCATTAAAAGAAATAAAATAAAATAAAAATGATGTGGTTTACATAATTAAACTATTGCCAACCACACCATTCTTCAATTGAGTGTGGGGAAGCAGCGTTGCCAGTTTGGGGGTTTTCCCCCAAGATTTAGGGTTTTGTTTTGGTTGACGGGGGAAAATCTGGGGATTTTCTTTAAGTTCTATTTTATTTATATTTGGTTATAAAATTCGTTTGTGACAACCTTAAAATATGCATCCACATTTTGCGAACGTAAAAAACGCTTAGTTATTTAAACTTCATAATGAGTTTTCATAGACATTCGTCGTTCTTTTCTGTCCACAACCAAATGACTCAAATTTGAAATAAATAAATGCGTGTGTTATTTTAAAATGCTGTAAAATAATCAATCGATTCTCTAAAGCAACACTTACGTTTGAAAATTCGAATATCTTTGGACGATTTTCGTTTAAAAAAAAAAAAAACTTTAAAAAAAATAATAAAAAAAAAAGCCAGTTTCACTAGGAAAAAGTTATAGTTTTTTTTCAATAGTTCCTTAAATATTTTTCCGGATCTAAGCACCTCTTCGATTACTTCCTCAGACCTCATACCGTGCCCCGATCAACAGACGAGAGTGACCTTGAATTCGTGCCACGCATTCGCACCTTCCGATTTTAATACTACTTGTACTATTAGTAATTAATTTCATTAATTTTTTGTTATTCTACACACACATTCGATAATTCTAAAAATCCAAAATGGAAAATAGATTTAGTTTGCATTACTATTACCCCTGTCTAAACGGTCAACCACTCACACTATCCTCCAGCGCTAAGTATCTGGGCAATGGGCATTATGCTTGACACAAAATTAACTGGAAACAAAGCATTGAACACAGGATAAGGAAGGCGCGCATTGCCTTTTACTCCTGCAGCAAAACCTTTGGAAAGAAGTGGGGACTTCAACCAAAGATGACCTTGTGGATGTACACGGCCGTAGTGCGTCCAATTCTCACCTATGGTTCACTCGTTTGGTGGCCTGCGTTGGGTAAAGGCTACAACCTGATAAAATTAAAACGACTGCAGAGAACAGCCAGTATAGGCACCACGGGTGCAATGAGGTCAGCCCCAACGTATACCCTTACTGTGCTCTTGTATCTCTTACCTCTCGATCTACACACCAAAGATCCGTATGGTCACAGCAACATACTGGACTCATTACCAAACGGCATGGTCACGTTGCCAACCGATTACATCACACCACAACTTAATTTCAAAAAAGGCTTCCAGGTAAGTTTCCCTTCCAGAGCTCAGTGGAAGAGGAACGAAGTAGTGCAGGGTTTCGATACGGTCATATACACTGACGGATCTAAGATGAACTGTGGTGTGGGGGCCGGGGTCTACTCAGAATCACCGAATATATCAGAATCATATCGTTTGCCGGATTTTGACAGCGTTTTCTAGGCTGAATTATTGGCTATCCGAGAAGCTTGCGCGCATTTAGGGCGTGACACAACGCACAAACAAAACATTGCTATCCTGGTAGATAGCCAAGCCGCCATCAAAGCCATCAATTCGGCTACCATATCCTCTAAGCTGGTGCAGGAGTGCCGGAACGAGCTCTCCCGCCTGGGCGAACGTTTCAGTGTCACACTACTCTGGGTACCAGGGCATAGTAACATTATAGGTAACGAGCGTGCAGATGAACTGGCCAGGCGGGGTTCAGCTCTACACAGCTCACTCGCGGCAAGGGTCCACGTTCCACTAGGAGTTGTCAAGGGACAAATTCATTCGCTTTTTCGGCAGAAAGCCAATCTCCAATGGAAGGGGCTGACAAGCTGCGTCATATCAAGGAAGATATGGCCAACATATGATCAAAGTAGAACAAGAAACCTTCTAAACAGAACCCGCCCAGATATCGCCAGAGTCTCGGCAATAATCACGGGGCATTGGCCAATTGGAGACCACGCGGTCAAACTTGGGATCCGATATAGCCCTCACTGCCGCAGCTGCGGAAACACAAATGAGAAAGGAACTCTCTTCCACTTCCTCTGCAAATGTCCGGCACTAGCAAAAGCCAGATTGCGCACACTGAACCAACCTTTTTTCGACGACCTTAGCGACATTTCGAGTAAAGGGATATCAGATATCCTCCGTTTCCTCAACTCCACAGGTTGGATTTAAGTACAGAACGCACCACACCCTTAACCTTGCATTACTATTAAAGTACTGATTATCTAATATGAGTTGGTAAATTTTCTGTGAAGGGGTTGAGCTTGGTCTAGTATCGAACGTAATTTTTTCATCGCAAACTATAGTTAAACTACCCATTTTTGTATAGGGACAGCACTTAATTATATGTACTTGTATTGTCATGGCGGTCTTTTATAAGAAGTTAAAGTGGGAGAAGTTTACCTAAGCAACTAAACACTCAGTCGTTGACTCCTTCAGTTATTTCAGTGTTGATCAATAAGGGTAAAGTTGTTCTTTGGTATTTATGTCTTGGCATGAAGTGAGCTATTTTTATTTTCGTTGTTTTTATACCTGCTATTGTAGAGGTAAGAACCTAACCCAATCCGTCGATTGCTAACATAATGGATGAGTGACATTCATCTAGGTCCACAGCCTAGATCTATAAATAAACAACGCAACAAAATTGGGCGTCAATGATAGAGAGATTGGGCGGACGTCAGAATTTCGGCTGTTAAGATTGAAAGTGGAAACTGGAAAAGTCACTCAATTACGAGTTTGTGATGTGTTTATTTTTTTTTATTTAATATTGTCCTCTTTAAAAACAATTAAATTACAAAATTTCACAAAATGCCAATTTTTGCTCAACATATTTCAGTTTGGTTATTTGTGGCTCCAAGATTTTTCTAATTTGGCTCTATACCTCATATAAAGTTTGGCACCACTGCGAGAACAATACCGAAATATATCCAGATTTACTAGTTTCCAAATTTTACAACAAAATGTCGGAATCCTTTATAATTCTTTGATTCATGACAATTCCCTCTCGTCCACTATTCTTACGAGTTGTTTTCCTTGCAGGAAAATACAGTGTGACCAAAGCTCAGTGCAGCCTGTCGCTCAAAATTAGTGAATGCAATAACCGACATTACAAAATATATCTTGGTATGCTGTTCCTAATTATTGTAGAAAAGCTTGTAAAACCCAGGAATCGATACTTTATCGAGACAGTAAATGTATGACAAACTTTCGCACAGTAGGTTTTGTACACATACCTTCGCAAGAGGTTGCCACTGGTTCTAGCAAGGCTTATGACAGAAGCTCTGACTTCATATCTTCAAATAGCAAATACGTATTTCGCTTTTAATCCGGTTAAGCCTGATGACAAGACACAGGTATACCGGGGCAAATGTTGACTTTGAATTTTCATAAGTCTCGTCTGAGTCACTATGGCATAACCAGCTTTTGCACACAAAATGAAATTTCAGAAATTAAAGCTCAATCCGATTTCTGATTCTTACTCTTCGAAAACACAAACATCGCCAAGTGTTTTCGAAGAGTAAGAATCAGAAACTTCTGCAGGAAATAGGCACCAAAATTGTATGTCAACTCTGCTGATTTCAAACGCACCGCCTGCATACATAAATTGAAGAGCTTTCCTCTAAGCTAGCCCCACTGGACGAGCAAATCTCCGCAGCACAAAGCAAGGCAATAAAATACTCCCCTAATTTGACTTAATTACCTACGCAAACATATTAAACAACATACACGTTCATTAATCCAATCTGCTCATTTTGCAATTAGCGATCAGGTTTATACATTCAAAGTCATTTGCCAGACTCACATGGCGAATACAAAATAAATAGGTTATATTGTGAGCACTTTAACAACAAACTTTTCATGGAGCAAACCAGCATATCCTGGGCCGATTCAATTTTACGACTGGTTGATACAATTAAAGAGAGAAAAAAGTAGCCTTCCAGCCACATCATCGCAACATCCCAGTTTGCAGGCGCAAACCGTAATTGACTTCGCCTATGACCATCGAAACGTGAAATTAAGTTTCCTGCCCAAATGCCACAAAAACCAGCGAACCTAGTCCGAATTCCCCACATGACAAGGGTTATCCTTGTGCCCCGAGTGCTGAGAAGCACATGAGGACGACGATGGCAGACCGTTGTATTTCGCATACAAAAATTCGCCTCAAGGCGGAGGCGTCACCACCGTCGATCGCATTTAAGATTATCACAATGGAATTAATTGACCAAGTCTGGGACTCTTAATACTACTACAAGGACTTACCACTCCGACGGAGAAATAATTATTGATAATGTTGTACGGGGCAGAGCAATCCTTCTCCGATTGAAGTTTTATTGGTTTTTGGATTGGAATGTTTAGAGCGCTCCCGCTGTTTGTAATGTTGCCATTGCCATCACCGTCACCACCTCCGCCACAATCGCCCTCTCCCGATGCCAGCTGGGGATTACTATTTACATCGACGTTGAACGGAGTTGGTGTTGTCGGCGTCGATGATGGGGTGGTGGGAGTTCGGGGCACCTCCGCCTCTGGGGATGCTGGTGTCGATAAATATCCCGACAATGTCCGTTGATTGTTATTCTGATTATCGGTATCTGTTTCTGTTTCGGTTGAATCTTTTATTAGTTCGTCTGTTGTTGTCTCGTGGTGTCGCTGCAAACGAAGTGGTGATAGTTGCAGATGAATGGAGGGAGGAGTACGCGGAGGCGGACTGCTGCAGCTAGTGACATGGTTGTGCTCCTCACGGGTCTTAGTTTGGATGGTTGACGTTGATATGCTCATGGTGTTGTTGAATTCACTCGATGCGGTGTTGGTGCCGTTGCTATGGATCTCTTCGTCAGGTTCAATCACGGACTTTTCCACAATAGCCCGCTGCGATAGTTCGATAACTTTTTGCATGTTGGAGTGAAGAGTAACCTAGAGGGGAGAAAGGCAGATGTTAAAACAATTTATCGACACAGTACGTGCTTTGTGTTGCTACAATTGACAGTTTGGGGGACACGGTTTAGGAACGTGTGTCTGGAATGGAAATATTTCTAGAACACAATCGGATGTATAGTTAGAACGTCTTCCAAAGGAGTAATTGTATTCTGAGGGATATAAATGGGACATTGGATTAACACAGAAAGGAATGATTGAAAGTGTTTGTATGCAGCCCTTGAATGCAGTTTACAAAGTTGAGCATTCTGAATGAAAGTGCAAAATGACTATGGTTCCACTCTTCAACAGCTTCAATCGCATTATTCTCATACAGAAGCAGGACACATGGGATTATTGGTCGCATCCACAAGCTCTATTCAAAGACGAGTGAATGGAAGGAGATACGAGTTTTGCTCTTTCACTGTTTTGGCTATCGTTTGGTTTGCAGGTTGTCAACATTTGAGTTGAATTTAAAATAAAAATATTGAGGATCTGCAGAAATAATTAGGAATTTTTGAAACTAGTTGTCAAGATGGATTAAAAGAAGGACTCCATTGTTAAGTATTTAACGCCGATCACGCAATCCTCCTTAAGAACATAAGAAGACTGGTGGAGTAGAGATGTGTGTGGGATTTTTGTTGGGGCGCCTACCATCTTTTAGGTCTTTAGCTGTAGCTAGGTACCTTATTTGTCCGTTCAATTTTAACTTCAGTAGGCCATTACACTTAAAGCCTAGTATACACCTGTTTCGGAGCGAAATTTTCCATTGGTGTCCAAATGGACAGCGAAACGTCAGCGAAAGGCGCGCAAAGTAATCTGTGGAAAATTCCATCGGTTGCTACCCAAGAAGCAGTGTTGCCATCACTGGCTATTTATCTCCGATCTGGACACTCGAACTTGTCGCTGGCTCCTTAAAATTGTTATTTGGGAATCATCTAAATTTTTTGCTATTTACTTTGAAGTTTGGCGATTTTAAGGCGCCTTAGGTATTTATAAAAACAAATGCATGCTTCAATTGCAAACGTACTCTTTTCGTGTAACTAAGGTTCTATTCAGTTAATTGTAAATAAGCCAACTCCATTTTCTTACAGTTTTTGAACAGACTCTCACATTTCAGCAGTAGAATCACCTCACAAAATATGCATTTATAAGAAAAAACATTGTCCAGGTATGAAGTGAAGGCATGCGGTATGTATGCCCCCTTCCAGCAAAAAGGTTTTTTTTTTTTTTTTTTTTTTAAATTGGAAAATGAAAACTAGAAGGGCTCTCAACTACGAGTTTCTTTTGTTTACTTTTAATATAATATTGTCGTCTTTAAAAACAATTTAATCAGAATAAGTGTGCACATGAATTAGAAAAAAATTAGCAGTTTTGATCTTCATGTTTGAGTTGGGGTATATTTGGCTGCAACATTTTTCAATTTGGTACATCTTATGAAAACTGGCAACACTGCACTTCAAATGTCAAATTTTCCCACCTTTCCGCCATAATTCCGCAGCAGCTGCGTACTGCAAAACGAAAAGGAGAGCGACATTTTTTCTTCATGATTTCGTTGTCACTTTTGTATGGGATTTTTCGTTCCGAAACAGCTGCGGACTACACTTAAGGATTGAATTTAAATAAATCACTTATGCGGTGGACGCGTTTTTGAAATGAATAAATGGCGGTTTACATTTCATACTGAGGATTACTGTGGCCCAGCATCAAACGATATGGATCTCCACTGTCAATTTAAATAATTCAAATCAATTCGAAAAATCTCGTGCAACTCTAATTGAGTTACTTAAGCTCCTATAGCTTATCATAATGGCCGCTTTCAGGAATCCAGCTACAGCATAATTCATTTCAAATCAAAACAAACCACCATCAGATTGTAGACAGCGAACAAACACATTTAACCTACGAAAAATTGGCCGGCACTCACCTTTGGCTTTAGAATATCCTCCATTGGTGCGGTATTAGTCACTTCTATGCTCCATCGGTCCAGCATGACAATGTTCGAACGACTTATTTTATCCATTAGTTTGGGGATATTTTCACCCTCGTAACCGCCACCCCATCGCAGGCATCTGGCTAAATCGTTTCCCGTCCCCAGTGGGATTACGCCGATTGCTGGTTGTGATTGTAATTGAATGGAATCTAAACCGAGGAAGACAACACACACACACACCAGACGCCAGACGTAAAAGAACAAGGAAAAAAAAACCAAGAAATGTTGACAAAATAAATAAAACCAATTACAATATGAGGAGAATAATGTATACCTACCCATTGCTTCCAGAACCCAGCCGACAGTTCCGTCTCCTCCACAGCAAATAACTTTGAAATTTGGCAAATCCTTAAAGAGTGTTAGTCCTGGAATTGTTTGTTGTTTCGTCAGATAAAACCGCACACATGGTTCCAATCATAACGAGAAAATATCGATATTAAAGGTAGGAAAACAAAAAAAAAGAACACTTAAAGATAAATGTCGACATTTACAGTGTGGATAACAATAAACTTTCTTTCTTTCTGTTGAGCTGATGGATGGCTGTGGATGAGTTGTGCAGATTGTACGTGCTGCTTATATTTGCAGGGCATTAAATATGTTGAAAATGAAATCGTATGGGTTGATAAAAATAATAAATACTGATCCTTAAGTAACAAAAAACAAGAAGTGATCGTAGGCTTCTTCACAAATGTATTTGTTTAAAAAAAAAAAGGAAAAAGTTCGACAAAAACACATTCCCCCTTTTTATGGCCGAATGCATATCTAAGTAAAGAATGACGGATCCGAAACACGATTTAGTGGCAGAAACCCAGCTAAAGCTCATGCTCAATGTATGTCATGACAATAAAAGAATAAAGGACTTTTTCAGTCTTTGCCAGAAATAATAATGGTTGCCTTTAAGAAAAATCCATAAACACGTTTTTAAAGTCTGCCATGTATATGGTTTTTTGAAGCCTGGAAAGGCCGCCTTAAGGTGAAAAAAAAGGCAGTAAGGAAGGCCCAGCTAAATGTTCGACCGACCGCCTTTCTCTCAAGCTCTTAGGCAACAGATTGGCATCTGATTCAATCGTAGAACAAAGTGTGTAGTGGGAGCTTTCAGATATGCTGCCTCAAATATGCTCAGTTGTAGCAAACGACCACTAAAAAATTGATCATGGTTCGGCAACTAACTCGGATTTAACAGGATGTATAAGTAATATATCAAGCAAACTACTTCACTCAGAAAAAATCATTGTAGTTTGTAATACCAACAATATTCGTTGGTTAAAATGAACCCAAATATCAAAATTTTTGATTTAAGAATAAAATTGTTGGCAATGCTGCAAGAAAATATTTATGGAGAGCATATTATTCTTACGCCGAATACCTGATTTTTGAAAAGTTAAAAACGAGTTACTGTTATTAGTTTCAGGCAAGAACTTTAAGCTTACAATTTTGAAAAAATCTGAAAATTCTTCGCTTTACAATCTTTTCTTTCATAGGTTTTAAAAGGTGCTGCAAACCTTTTCGCAGTTGATAAAAGTGGAGCACAAAATTCGTCGAGAATACGGGAAACATACACTTGAATAGAGAGAAAGAAGTCACCTCAGGATTATGAGGTTCGAAAGTTTTACAAAAATCCAAACGAAAAAAAATGTCGAAGCCTGGAAAGAGCAAAAAGGGAGCATTGTAGAAGAGCCACAGACGGTGGCAACTGGTTTCGCAAACTCTTAAAGAACTGTCAGGTAGTACATATAAGCTGTTAAACAGTTCTAATGATAGAAACGATAATCCCGTCACTAAAATTGTAGATCGATTACGTTCGTCCGAAAAATGAAAAAGTCACATAGAACGATTGGTTTTGAGAAGCTAGGCCTAGGGTCCTTCGGGTAAGGCTTAAACTCTTTCTCCCAACGGGTATATCACTATGGGACAGTACTGCTCTGGATTACTCCTCGCCAGCCCACAAACCTAACCTAACCTTCTTCATCCTCGCCAAGTGCATCCGTTTCAATGCTGTCGTTTGTACTACAATAGTAGTTTTGTACTACCAATCAGTCGTCCGTACTACCCTTATCTTAATTTGTACTACCCAAACAAAATTTGCAAGCAATTTTTATTTCCTGTTTCCAATGTACCATTCATACCTTCCCCTTTCACTAGAAATGTCACGAATAATGTTTTAGCCAAATACTGAATATTCGGCCATGCTCTAGGCTGAAGCGAAATATTCGGCGGCCGTGACAAGTTGCGATCTTTTTCGGAAGCTGCCATCGTCTGCTACCAACAAATGCGGAAAAAGTTGTTTTCCATTCACTACTACCGTTAATACTTTTTTTAGTATTAAAATAAAAATATTTAACGCAGGGCATAATTTTCCTGAAATATGATTGCAGTTATGTACCACCTTCATTCGTAAGATATGGAGAACTTCCTTCGTCCACAAGAAGGAATATTTAACATCGGCGGCTTTAGGAGGACGCCACAACTCACAGATATCATTGTGAGGTAGTGGGGGCTTTTGTCTACCTAGGTGAACTTGACATAAATATGCCACAAAGTAAAAGCAAATGAGCGAACTCTATTGAGGGCTACCCTCAGTAGTTAAAGTCGGGCCAAGTTCATATCTTCCGAGTAGAAAATAACGTGAACAGATGTGAACTGAATTCCTACATCATTAAATCCGAACTTGTATGGGAATGCCTACAAAAACATAATAAACTTGGTAGGAGAAACAAAATAACCCTCTGCTGGGTGCCTGGCCACGTAGGAATAGAGGGGAATGAAATGGCCGACTCCCTAGCAAGAAAGGGAGCATCAGAAACTTTCATAGGTCCTGAACCATTCTGCGAAATAGGGGATCATGGCCTCAAAGTAGAATTTAGGAAACTAGAGAAAGAAAACAGGGCAAGAACCTGGCATAGCACTCAGAGTATGAGGCAGGCCAAGAAACTTCTGGGAAAATGCAACCGGAAAAGATTCCAAACTTGCATCGGCATGAGCAAAAATAGCCTCCGTACCCAAACGGGCTTCCTAATGGGGCACTGTTAACTCAAGAGACACCTTAGAAAACTGGGTATATCTGAAGAAGGTCTCTGCAGAATCTGCGATGAGTACAGTGAAATCCAAGAATACTTGCTGGGATCATGTGGGGCACTGACCCACAAAAGACTGAAATACTTGGGCAAGTACCAACTATCTGATGAGGAAATACTGTCACTATAGAGCCAGCTCTCATCCTTAGCTTCTTAAAAGAAACTGGACTGGAGAGAGTGCTATAGGAAGGATTTCTTCCGCCAAGGAGAAAGAAGAGTAAAAGAACCTCTAAAATGATTCCGAAAGGAATTATACTATGAGGGGAGCACTTTTTGAGGGAATAGACCTCTCTAAGGCGTAAGCAGGGGGTACAATAGACCAAAAGGTCACAGTACAAAAACCCCTTTCGCATAATAATAACAGCCCCGTGTGTTCGGCTTGAGGTTCGGTCCGTTATGACAACTTAACCCAAACCTGAAATTAAGAAAAACAAACTATTTTGATTAATATTTTGACCCATAATGAAACCGCCTTATAAAACTGTATCGCACTTGAAATTTTATTCCTGAAATTAGCATTTATTCGCTCTAGTGAAAACGTAGCTGGGGTATGAAGTAAATAGCCAACGATTCTTCATTTAAAATTCAAAAAACATTCTAGGCTTTGGCATTTTTAAGCCAAGGGCCAAGCGGCCAATGCTAATGAAGACTGATGTCAGGAATCCATCAACAAATAGATGGTAACGATCTTAATCAGGAGTTTGTTATTCTTATTGGGGGATTATTATTTACCAAGTGAGCTGATCAATACGTTTTGCTTCTCTAGAGTAGAATTCAAAGCCAGATCAACTGTTTTCTTCAAACGACTGATATTTCTAAGGATTTATTTATTGAAGCAATCTGGGTCGGCATTCTGTAAGGCGAAACGTTAAAACGCAAAGAAACTTGCTTGTGAATATAGGACAAATCGTTCGTGCATACGAAAACGATTGATCGTTTCGCCTTACAGAATCTGACCTCAGGTTTTAGGAAACAACACAGTTGTTCCACAGCACTTATAATAATGTTACTGAAGACGTTTATATTTCCACAGCTTTTACATGGTTCTACATGGAAATCTTTCTAAAGAGCTGTCAAGGCTGTTCAACTATTCTAATTCCGCCACAAAATTGATGCACTCATACCTAATTGGAAGAAAGCAAGCTGTCATGGTAAATGGAACTCTTTCCAATTTCCTTCCTACCTCTGGAGGCTCAATTTGTATGGAAAATTTCAAATTTTAAAATAATTTGATAAGCTTAATAAAACGTATTTAAATTTTTTTAGCTAGCTTTAAATTGTTCTAAGACTGAAGTTTGTAATAGTTTATAAGATATTGTAAAATGCAAGTCTGCAGTTAATAATAATCATTATATTACTACGTAAACATCCAAAGTTTCCGTACACTTTTCAAGTAGAGGAGAATGAAACTTATATCATTCGAAAGGTACTGTGCTATAGATGTGCACAAAGAAATAATGTCGCCGTTAAGACTGGTAAAATGAAGTTAAGAATTCCCCACACAAAATGTTTATCAGTTAATACAACCCATTTTGTTGACATTCAATTTTTCGCCGCCATATTGCCAAAGTAACGTATCCAATATCTATCCTCTTAGACTAGAACCTATTTTCGAAGGAATCCTACCCCTAAAAATAAGCAACTGTGAACCTAATAATTTTAATTCAGGGACATAATGTCTGCGATTATTGACGGTTGGTTTTCAATGATGTCACTATGGAAACGGACATTTTCCGACACACATTTTTTGCTGGAAGCTTTCAAAGTGACGTATTAAATGTTAATCATGAGTAAAACTTACTTTCAAAGGGGAAAATGTTTTCGATATCTAGATGTCGATTATTGTGGTACGTTTTTTAGTATTACATATAAAAGGTAGTGACAATTTTCGACCAAAAGCGAAATCCAGTAATAATACATTCAAGTAAAAAAAAACCGATAGGAAACACATACACTCACTGAAAGCTTGTAAGGGTGATTTTTTAAGAGGCTTAGAACTTTTTTAAAAAAAAAAACACAAAAAATTCGAAAAAATGAATGAAATATTTATTTGAATCGATAGTTTGAACCTTGCAATTTAATGTTT
Source organism: Cheilosia grossa (assembly GCA_963082955.1). Classification (NCBI taxonomy): domain Eukaryota; kingdom Metazoa; phylum Arthropoda; class Insecta; order Diptera; family Syrphidae; genus Cheilosia; species Cheilosia grossa. The sequence continues at coordinate 30,938,998 of OY720148.1, forward strand.
AAAGATAATTTCAGGCAAATGTTGACCGCGGCTGCGTCTCAGGTAGCCCATCCGCTGAGTCCAATTTTGGCATACTCTTTCACACATATCGGCCGGTATCTCACGAATGAATGCATGGATGTTGGCTTCCAGTGCGTCAATCGAAGCGGGCTTGTCCCTATACACATTAGCCTTGGCATACCCCCACAAAAAATAATCTAATGGTGTCAAATCGCACGATCTAGGCGGCCAATTGACCGGCCCGAAACGTGAAATTAACTGTTCACCAAACTCGCCTCGCAATTGCGCCATTGTTTCGCGTGCTGTGTGGCATGTGGCACCGTCTTGTTGAAACCACATATCATGCAAGTCAAGAACTTCCATTTCGGGCAAAAAAAAGTTTGTTATCATCGCTCGGTAGCGTTCACCATTGACAGTAACGCTGCGATTCGCATCATCTTTGAAGAAATATGGTCCAATAATGCCGCCGGCCCATAAACCGCACCAAACAGTGGCTTTTTCGGGATGCATTGGTAGCTGTTGCAATGCTTCTGGCTGATCTTCACTCCAAATGCGGCAATTTTGCTTATTTACGTACCCATTCAACCAAAAATGAGCCTCATCGCTGAACACAATTTTTCGATAAAAAAGCGGATCCTCGGCCAGCTTTCCAAGAGCCCATTCACCAAAAATTCGGCGTTGTGGTAGGTCGGCTGGCTTTAGTTCTTGCACCAGCTGTATCTTAAAAGGCTTTACGCCCAAATCCTTCCGCAAAATTTTCCACGTAGTGCTGTAACAAAGGCCTAACTGCTGGGAACGGCGCCGAATCGACATTTCGCGGTCTTCTGTCACACTAGCTGATACGGCCGCAATATTTTCTTCACTACGCACAGTACGTAAACGTGTTGATGGTTTAATGTCCAACAAAGTAAATTTGGTGCGAAATTTGGTCACAATCTTCCGAATAGACTGCTCAGAAGGTCGAGAATGCCGATCATAAAATGGAAGCAGCGCGCGATGAACATTTCGAACCGAGCACGAATTTTGATAGTAAAATTCAATAATTTGCAAGCGTTGTTCATTTGTAAGACGATCCATGGTTAAATTGCAAACCAAACTGAAGCTGTTTGACAGTGACACAAGGTACTAAACACACGTCAGCTGTCAAAACCAGTGTTGCCAAAACCAAACCAGCTAAAAAATCACCCTTTACAATGCGAAAATTCTAAAATGGAATAACTTTCTTGAAACGCTCAACCTTTCTCATTCCCTCTTGTCAAACACACTGTGAGTCGCACCCCAACCATAAATTTTGTATGGCGCCAAGAGCAACTTACCTTCTTTTGGGCCGCCTTTTGATAAGTCATACACCTGCCTCGGATTAAGCATATACTGGAACTTTCGCAGAATACGATCGCCTTGACGTCCACCACTCTTCGGATTGACAAACACCAAAAGCGGACAGCCTGTTTCTGATGGGGTGATTTGAAAGTGCGTTACCTGTGTTTGAGATGGCTTTCAAAGTAAATAGATACATTTCAAAAGTGTTAGTCACCTTAACCACACTTAGTCGGGGCATAGCGGGTGAGACAAATAGTTAGTACAATTGGGAAGGACGAACAAGGATTTCGGGGCAAATCAATGGACTGGACATGAACAAATAAAAAAATTGAACAACAAGCAAAAAGAAAAATCCCTCAATTTACCTTGAAATTACTTGATTGATTGACCGAGCGTTGTCTGTCCAGTACCGCTGGACAAATAGCCGTAGGTGGGACAATCAATTCTGCATACTCTCCCAGTGTACATTCCTTTTTCACGGTCGATGCGCATCGGTTGTGTAGCTGCGGGAGAAAAAGTTAAATGAAATTAAGTCAGTACTTAGCTGATGTGTACACATGAACCAGTATTGTACACACTCTGTGTGTGAGTAGAGTTAACTTATTCCATGTCCTGTCATTGAATCTGTATTATTAATTGAGATTGAATGGCAAGGATGACGGCGGATCAGTCGGAATGAATGCTTTCGCCAAACGCAAACAAACAGACTGATTGTGAGGGGCTTGAGGCTTTGTATGCCATCGCATAATTGGCTCACACAAAAACCCATCAAAGTCCCCATGTATTTGTATCCTTTGGTAGGAATATCAAATATCTACGGCACGGTGGGTATGCAGACAGCCGGAGACACGAAATTGATTAGAATTCAATTTTTCATGAAATACCGATGGAAGTCGATTGCGGTTTCTTCTTTCCTTTTGCGAATTAACTAAGTAAATTAAAAAAAGAAGAAAGTTCGCCTCTGTTTTTGCGTTATACAATTAATTATCCAACGCAGATAATTAGCTTCGAATAATAAAATAAATTTCGCCAGCAAGGACTTTCACGATGCGAGATAAAAATGAAAACACAAATTACTTTTTCCAGTGAGTAGGTACCCACATTTATTTAACTCCCTTTACGGATATAAATCTACTGAGTGTATGTCTGTTGGTAATGGAGGTCAATCCGGTGGATGGAGATGGAGACTCATGAAGTCCGTTTCTGCCCCATTTCAAGTAATTGGCTGGCGTAGGACATTGACTCCGATTTGGAGACTTAACTGCCTTAAATATTATAGACTGCTACAATAAGGATATCGTATTTAGAAGACGTTGCCTTTATCGAACGGTCGAGCCCCTCATTTGTAGATATAACCAGGCCTGGCTATAACGAAACGAACTTAATGATGAAAATGGGGCAATGGCTTGTCGGTCAAATTCAGCCCGAAACTTCAGCTATATAAACTTTTGGCAAATGGGGTCAAAGGAGTCAATATTTGATCTCCACACCAATACGGACATAAGAGGAGTTACGGGTCCGCGATATGAAGCATCTCTTTGGACACGGGAAAATAAAGGCAAGGGGGAATAAAACCATCAATGTCTGTGCAACTATGGGTAAGGGATACTCACAAGTCCGAGGCGTAGAATATTAGATTGGATAGTTTACAACATGAACTCTGAAAATAAACTCTAAATCTGGAGTCTGAAGGCAATTGCTAAATACACTTGAGCAGAAGTCGTGTTAGATGTCTTTGTGGTGGAAATATTTTCTCTGCCTGCCTAAAGAAGGCCTATCCGTGGCGCAGACATCACATTTTTACAAAAAATCTGTGCTTCCATCAAATATCTACTCGCAATCGCAAGAAACAACCTCAAAGGTTGTAGTCGACTGTAGCTCATCTCTCTCAGAGATGGCAAAGCAAATCAACATAACCGTATGCTAGGTAGGTACAACACTTTAGGAATAGGTGAGAGTGACAAAACCGAGACCACCCTCACCACCTTGTCAGGAAAGTGTTCAGTGGATAAGCCGATGCCTTAGTCCAAACTAAAGTTGAATCTGGATGCGATCAGCAAAACCAGCCGTAGGTGGAAAAATCGCCTCACATAGGGTAAATCCAGACAAATTTAAGTCCAAAACGGTCGTAGGGAAATGGCTTGTCAGAAACGTTGTTGATGTCATGACTGAAGATTGCCTCTCAGACGAACACCTGCGATGGTTAAACCTTCCGTTCAATGGATTCTGCTTCGAGCTTCAAGAATGAAGAGGCAGGTGATATCATTCAAAATAAAATCTGTAACTGTCCTGCCCCATCTCTAAGAAGAAGGCTGCACTATGAAACCTTTTCCAGAATTGGCAACTATAAGTCCAAACTGCGTTACCAGGCGTTGGTACAAGGTAAATGTACAAAAGACCAGTCTTTATCCACTCTACCAACAATCGTGTGTCAAAAGAGTGATTCGAGATGCTTGCGATTTGTTCGAGTCTGAACAGTCAGCTGATCTGCACGTAGTTTTGTTGCAAACTGCGCCTGAACTGTATCAAAAACTTGTCCCGTGAAACTGTAAGTCACACGAATGCGGTGAGAACTGTTAGAGACTAGAGCGTAAAATGGTTTAAAAGGTTTAAAGCAAATTCCTCTTTCTGCGTTCAATGGAGAGAAAGAATGACAGTTCTTATTAGAGTCCAGTTCTAGAACTTCCGGACTTAAGAAGAAGGTCGTAAAGGTATTTGCTTCCACTTGGGGGACTTCATCAAAACTGGACTAGCAAAGCTGTGCAAATTAGCTGTAAATCTTATCAATATAAATTTGTGGATTAAAGTTATAACGTGATCATAGACTTGCAAGGTTTTTAAGTAGACTTTCCGCTTCGCAGTTAATGCTGGGCTACTGAATAAGGACAAATTACACCTCTAGCAAACCTTCTTAAACCTGTCGTGACAGTAAAAGAAGGTCATTTCCATTCGTTCCAAAAATAAAAACTCAGTTTATGTCCTTTGTGGAGAAGGGGGATAAATATCAACTTTTTATTTTGTAACCTCCACCTTTGAGGAAGGAAACCGATTATCATCTTAGTGTAGTCTTTTCCATACACTGAGTGCTTCCCTGAAGGGAAAAGAATGACAACTTACTTATAGAGACAAGATTTGTTTGAGTGTCTCAATACAAAAAAAAGATCAGAGTGAATAAAATCCGGCAAGATGCACTTAAAGTTGTTGGTGAAGAGGGAGCGCTATGACTTTTTCAAGAACGCCGCAAATACTTGACGATTGGCTTTTTAAAGTTATTGTGGTTTTTCGACCTGTTAAAGTTAAAAGCATGTCTCAATCTCGGTTTCAAAATTTCAAACTATCAATCAGAGGCGGAATGTAAATAGTACGACATCTCTCTTCTACAACTAGCTTTTGGGGATTGCCTTTGACGATGTAGAGCCTGTCGTGGAAGGTGAAAGTTTTAGACCCTATTTCAAAGTTATTACCAATCGAGAAAATATCAGTTTCTATAGAGGAATATGCGAACAAAATTTAAGGGGTGTCGGTAAAACAGTACTTTCAGCTCCACAAGCCTGAATCTGATCGACACCAAGTCAGTCTTGCAATTCTTCCAAACCGTGCAAGATTTATCCAAATAGAATATTGTTAAAGTTGTGTGTGTGGCGGACCGCATATGACCTTAATGCTTGAAGAGAGCTAGATATACCATAAACCGTGAAGGAAAGACTCTGTCTAGGTCTCTAAGTCGTACGAGCTTCTCTGTATCACGCATTTAATGACAAAAATTGCAAAAAGTGTAAGAAAAGATATCATCCTTTTTGGCTAAGACAGTTTTCAGGCTTTGCCAGAACAAATCAGGAGAATTTCTTAAGCTCAATGCTGCCGCTGTGTGAAAAAGAACCAAACCGCGGAACAGGGATAGGTAGGCCTGCTTTCTGAAGAACTACAAAGCTTCACTAGAAATTTCTGGTCGCAGCTTGTACCAAAAAGCTTTCAGTGCTAACCGAAACCTATAAAAGCAATCAGTAGCGACAGGATTTTTTTTTGGGTGACTTAATTTTTTGATGAAATGTTTGCAAATGGAATCCATAAAAGATTTTTTCTGAGCTCTTTGAGCTGTTGAGCTAGGAATTTTTGGGCGTGGGCGGGGGGTCTCAGAGGCTTAACTCCACTGAAATCAATGCCTACATAAGTTCGCTCTTAACAAAAATCCATCAACATTGAGACGCTTCAGCATTTTGGGCAACACGAAAGTGGGTCACCTCCAATTATCTTTTCTATCTGCCTTTGATTTAGCGTCAAATTACCACAGATCGAGGGTCACCTTGTACACTTAGCCCTTCGGAGAATTACCGTCAATCACGAGCACACCGCACGTGTAACTTGGCTCTTTTAACCCCGTAGCTATAAAACACTTTCCCAAATCAACCTTTTACGTGGGTATGACAGATTTATTAATACCCCATATGCCTCGCCGAACTCAGGACATCCCCGAAAGTCCCCCTGCACTTAATCAATCTACTTTAATCTCGGGTTTCCTTTCCAAGAAAAATCATCAAACGAAAACACTTCCTTGTAGTGTAGACTTCCTTGCCCGTCATCGGATGGCCAAATGGCGACGAAAGAAAGTCCAATTTCCGCTTCAAAGTCAACATGAAAAGTTTTCAAGAAGCAATAAAAGTGCTTAAAATTCAATTTGACAAAACACAGGCAATAATCCTTTGTTTACCCATACTCGCAACAGCCGATATCACGAAATATTGGCATTCAATCCGTTTGACACTTTAGGAAGCTAACCAAGCACTTTTGGCCAGTTCGCCCCGCTGACAGAGACATGAGTCCTTGTACTCGTAGCCAAACGAACATCAAATCGAAATTCAATTCGATACTCGTACTCTTTCGAGTGCTTTATCTTGGACAATGTCATGGCTAATGTTATTTTATTGGAAAGATAGATATACATACCATCATGTGACACCATCGGCACGTTAGTCCTGTTATGCCATGATACGCCTTTATACGTTTTCGACACTTGGCACAACGCCCATAGCAGTTGCCCTCGACGTAGTGATGCAGAAGATCGCCCCCACCTTTGGACTTCTTCGATTTGACGTATGTTGTGATGCAGGAAGCTGGAGCATGTTGTACGCATCTCTCGTGTACTGTATATTTGCATACTGAAAAACAAAACAAAAATACCAAAAGAGTGTGAATGAGATTTTGGTGTCTGCTGCTGATTCGGGCGAAAATGTTAACAGAGGAATGTGCTAAGGATATGAGAAATGAGAGGTGTGGAATTTTCAAAATTAGGAATCGTCGACGTCGGATGGCAGCCAGGAAAACAATTTGTTTGCTAGTGGAAATTCCGTTTTTCGGAGACACGTCTCAGAATGATGGATGTGTTGGAAATTTGGAGAACGGAAATCCATTTAGCTGTGAAATTAATTACTTACTCGTATACTCGTGTGGGAAAATAGGTTATAAATTATTTAAAATTTAATTCTATGTGAATGTGCTCGGGCTATGTTGGTAAATTCTTGTGACATTCTATGGTGTGATGAACGTTATTTTTGATGGGTCAGGTGTCAGTGTTGTCTTTGTATGGCCTTTTAAACATTTTCTTTTTTTTTCTGTACAAGGACGCAGTGGCCTAGTGGTCAGTGTGTTGGACTACTAAGCAGGTACCAGTTTCGATTCTTTACAGTACCGTAAAAGAATATTATACCTCTATAATAAGCTTGTCCTAAATGTTGAGCGAAATTTCAGCGGTATTTGATTGGGCTTCCCAGAAACTGTTCAAACAAATTTCATGTGTTTAATCGAACATAAAAACGTCTTTCCTCTTTCGCTTTTGATATTCATGCGATATTTATAGTTTAAGACATTTTTTCATTTTTTCCCATTCACTGGTTTGATTTAATGTTAAACTAGCCGTTCCTGCCCGCCTTCGCCCATGCTAACTTTGCTGCTAAAAGATCTTGTCTAAAGTCCTGCTCACAATGAGTGCAGGATTTTAGTTGCCATGGGTTTCAAGAAAAAGCGTTTTCAATGTTATTCAAACTCGTGACAATAAGTTGTTGCCGCTAATACTATTTGCATTGTGGATATACCAAAAATAATTTATCAACGTGTTACAAACTTTCGAAAATCCAATTTAAAATTAGTTAAAAAAAATGGTTTCCGTTATGAAAATTTCATCTAAATAAGGCAAAACTGTAACAAACATGACCTGCGATTACGATTAATTTAAAAAAAAAAGAAAATTTCCAGGACAAAATATATGGAAAGTCTATTTCTACGAATTTTCCAATTGCCTTTTAAAATTTCGCCAATCTCCTCGACTACGTCGGCCAATGGTTGATCTTCTGATCGGTGGCATAATGTCTCACTAACACTCAAAGTACAAACTTCAAAGTCGAAGAATTCGAGTTAAACATTCGTCCGAGAAAACATTAAAAAACCAAACTCACCATTTCACCACTTAAACTTGCACACTGAATTTAAATACCAAAAAATCAAGTTCAAAACTATAACGAATCTACTAAATGATTAAATTCATGTACGATCAAAATCAAAAATCAATATTCAAGAAAAATTTGTGCGACTGTATCCAACAGTCCCGAAATATGTGTAAACACCGTGCGTGCGGTATTTGTGTGGCTTGATACACGTCATTGAGAAAAGAGGTAATTGTAATAACCGTATTCTTGATATATTATGAAATAACAATAATTAATTTTTTCTGAGCTTGTGTCATTCCCGAACGAGTGTTTATTTTTCTCAAAAAGAGAATTCGTTTCGAGCAAATAATGGACTTCATTTAGAACTTACAAGCGATATGCAACTGTGTGCTTATTTAATGCGAAAGGAAAGGAGTTGATTTGTGAAAAATGTCAGATTAAAAGCGAAAGTGGACAACAAGGATTAAAAGTAGTATTGAGAGCTGTGGTGGATGATAAGTTCTAAAGCTACGGATTTGCTGACCGTCTACTAAGATGAGGGTGAAGAGCAAACACTTTTAGTGCGGTCCTTAGACTAATAATCATTTTTTATCTTCACAGTAAATTATAATTGGGTAATTTTAGAGGCAAAATGTTGCCACTGTGAGCGCGTTAAGTTTAGCCTGGACACTAGCTACATTGATTAGTATCGCGCTTTGTGTGTGTTGACACCGGTGACTTTTGAGCCTTCTTAAAGATCATTTCCATATTTTGTGTCACTTCGTAGGTAATTTAGGGATCTCCCGGGCCATAGAGAATATGAATAACCGGACTGCAGCATTCCATTCTCTGAGATCTCCGTCTCGATGGTTCCATGGTTCCAGCTGGTCACAGCAAGAACTCTGTCATCCCCGATGGCTTAGCCTTTCAAATAAATTCGGTCTTGTTGGTTCAGAAATTGGAAATTGCATCAACCATAGGAATTTATTTTTATCAAAAATTATTTGTCTGCGTTTTACTATTGAAACTCATGTAGGTACCAACAGATGCGAGTTGGATGACAGTTGAGGTTAAGGAGTCACAACTGAATGAATTATAAGCAGTGTATTAAACAGTGAAATCGAACAGTGAAACAACGCGCACTTAGATGTTTACACATCAACAAACACTCCTAACATATGCAGTGGAAAGTACCCGTTTGCATTTCCATCCCCGCAAGTTAAATGACATCAACTGTTATACAGTAAATGAAAGTGTCATTGGAATTTCATTCGGCTTGCTTTGCATGTTGTAGAGGTGCTGGTCTACAACATTTTTGTAAGTTGTTGTTCAGCTGTGATTTCTGCGTGACTGGTAGTTCACGAAAGATTTGGCACTGAATTTCCTCGAGATGTCCGTCACAGGGAAGAAATGTGAGACCATCATATAGAAAAGCATGCTTTATATTTATTTCATTCACATCAACAAAAAGCTGAAATTAATGCGCCCCAGCTCATAAATGTATGCAATGATAAAACACCGTGACGCATTTCCGTTCCGCAAGTTAAATGTGTGGAATTTACTCCCCCAGATTCCAACAACGCGCGCTTAGATGATTACACATCAAAAAAAAAAAAAAAATTCCCGTGCATAATTAATGGAAAATAAATTACGAATTTTTCAATTTGCTTTTAAAATTTTCCAATTTTCTCGCCGTAGAAACCTTCCTCAGGCGCAGACAATCACAACAAAGAAAAGATAGCTCAAAGAACGGATCGTCCTGTTCTCGAGATATGGGCGGTCTTACGGACGCAACTTTGTTTTATATATACATAATAGATCATTTGATTTTCGAGCCCCGATTGATGTCTAAACATTTCTAAAGAAATAGTTTTTCTGCGGTTGAAAATTTCCAGGGAAAGTCAACTAAAATTTCAATGGAAACTAATATTAAACGGGATGCTGAAGCCTTTTGGTCTTTCATTAACACTAAGCGAAGTTCAATTCGTGTACCGTCTATTATGAGTTATAACGGAGTTAATAGTGATAACCTGAATGAAATATGTAACATGTTCGCATCATATTTTCAATCAAATGTTGTGAATGATGTTACTGATAGCAATTCATTACCTAATTGTGAACGAATTGCGGATTTAGGATCTCTTTTTCTAACAGAAGATGAAGTTCTTCTTGCATTATCTTCGCTTGATTCGAGCTCTAGCATTGCACCTGACCATCTCCCCCCTTTGTTTTTTATTGCTCCAATTCATAAATCTGGATCTAAGAGACTTTACAGACCTACACGCAGAAAAATCACTTATTTAAAATCAACTAACTTTTGCTTAAAAACTACCAAGTGATACTGTTAATATAGCTCCTACAGAGTAAGTGGATTAAAAATAACCGAGTCAACTTGTTTAACGAAACTCGGTTAAAAATAACCTTTTATCAATTTTTCTCGGTTTTAAATATTTACCAAACTAAGTCTGTTGAATTAAACCAATTGGTTGATATTTATCTAGAAATTTGGTTCTTAAGCACTGACAAAGTGTGTTATTTTTAACAGTATGCATTTTACCTTTTTATATCGGTAGTATTTAACAACGAATACTCGGTGTTTTTCAACAGGGACTTGGTTAATTTTAACCCATTTTTATTTATCCGAGCAAAAATCGCACTTGTTAGAGCCAATTTTTGAACGTGTATAGCTAAGTTGTAAATAAATAATTCCGAAAATATTTGAAGCTGTTATAAAGAAGCGGATATATTCTGCTGTGTGCAAACAAATATCTCAATACCAACTTAGTAATCTTCACAAATTATTGCCTTCATAAAATTGAAGGTTGATTGCGTTTATATTGATTTTTCGAAGGCCTTTGAAAGGGTGCAACACAATGTTTTTCTAAAGAAAATTGAAATGTTTGGTTTCCATTCTAAAATTTTAAATTGAATCGGAAGTCATCTGCACGATCGAAAACAGTTTTTGAAGATAGGACCCGTTCGGTCTAGTGAAATTTTAAATCACTCAGGTGTCCCCCAGGGAAACGATATTGGTCCGCTCCACTTCCTTCTTTTTATTAACGACCTACCATCTTTTAGTCTCGTTTTTATGCAGATGATTTAAAAATATTTAGATCCGTAAATTCCCTTTCTGATGCAGCCCAACTGCAAACTGATCTTAACCAAGTTAATTACTGATGTACTGTGAATGGGTTACATTTTAATATAAATAAATGTTCCGTTATGACTTTCAATAGAAATAAGTCTCCCATAACCTTTGATTGCAGTATTCAAAGAAAAGTTCTCAAAAGAGTAACCGTCCAAAAAGTTTAACGTGTTGTTTTTGACCCGGAACTAAATTTTGCACTTCATATTGATAATATCATTCACAAGGCTAATTGCATGTTTTTATTTTCTTTTTCGAAATCTAAGGACTTTGAGGATCCCTGCAAGCTTAATACGATTTATAATTCATTATTTCATTCTATATTAGGATATGATTGCATTATTTGGAGTCCATACTTCCAAAAGACTGAAGTTCGGATTGAAATAAAATTAAAAAATGGTTCACAAAATACGGTCTCAGAAAAATAAACTGGAATAATAATTTCCCTTCTTATGAAGCAAGATGTGCGCTTATAAATATGAAACCTCTTGCTGAAAGAAGAACTTATTGTTCAGTACTCTTTGCACATGACGTAATTACCGCAAATATTGATTGGTCGCTTTTACTAACAATGTTTAGCGTATACACTCCTTTACGCATTCTTCGGCCTAGAGAACAGTATTTTTTCCATGTCTCCCGACACATAACAAACTATGGTCGTAACGATCCTATAACTAAAGCTAAGATTACACGGCCATTTTTTCGAGTCATTTAAATAGCGCTCTGACGGTAGCAAAAAATGTCGCAAATGTCATTGGTCATTTGCGAAAAAATGGCAATCACACGAAATGACTATCATTGTCGTTTTTGTCCCAAAATCAAATGACGGACACTGCTAGTCATTTAGAATTTTTCGTTGGGATGCAATCAAATGACGACCGAAAAAATGGACTCATCAAAATGGCACATTAATGTCATTTATTTATTTCGATTTGGCGTCATTTATCTGTTTTGCGATCAGACGGTAATGACCAATGAGAAAAATATGCCTACGACTTTGTTAATTAAATTAAATAGCAGTGAAAAGAAAAAAAAAATATTGTACTAAATAAAAAATGTCAAGAAGAGCTTTTGGAAATTGCGGAGACAGCGTGTGTACTGGAAAGCAGTGAAGACGATCTTGATTGCAAGCCAACGCGGCGAAAGCAGAGTAAAAGGCAAAAGAAGTGGTCGAGTCGTCTCGAGAAGGGTGGATTTTGTGCTGAATTACTGCTTGAATTCTTTCTGGCTTCTGCGTCGATGAAAAGCTCTAGTACAACAATTTCCCAAGAATCGGTTTTAAAATGGTGAAGCTTGTATTCTTGAACTGAGCTTCCCCAAAGCGCCCGCTTTTGCACCGCCACAATCAAACAAAATGGCCAATTTTCCTATCCCGATTCACTCCTGTTTTCTGCGTTTTGCCTAATTTTCTCGACTTTGTTGTACTTTGTGTATTCAAATTCACAAAATAGATGACGGATTAGGCCAAATTGTCGGCACTTGATGGCGACGGTTCGTATTCGATTTCCCTCAATACCGAACAACACAAAAACAACAAAACAAATAAAAACCAGTTTATTAATTTCGTGCCTTGTAATTATTAAAATTTAAATGACGCAACAGCCAAAAAGTTTAGTCATTTCATTAAAGAGCGATCACACGGCCATTTATTCCGTCATTTTAATGGCACAAAATTCATGCCGTTTGGTCTGCAATTTTCCTAGTCATTTAAAAGACGCCGAAAATGTCATCCCAAAAATGGCGATCACACAGAACGACATTAAAATGACGGCTTTGTGACGCGATATTCACGTCAGAGCGCCATTTAAATGACGCGAAAAAATGGCCGTGTATTCGTATAGCTTAAGGCTTGTGTCAGTTACAATTTAAACAGTAACTAAATTGATTTCAATTTGAATAGAATATTATGTAAAACTGATATTATAAGCTCGATGTAATTTTAGATTTATTAATTGATAGTAATAAATAATAAACAAACACACTTGTATTGCTAAATCTCAAACAACCCTGAGAAAAGATCCAGATTCGCCAAAGTACTCTGAAATCGAACAAAAACGTCACCTAGAGCAAAAAAAAGTGCTCTCAGAAGCCCAGTCGAATACAGCATTAGTCCAAGGCATTGGAAAAATTTCTGTTTACGAGATTGACTCTTTGACATCATGCTGATTTCGCGTGGTTGTTATGACATCTAATCTAATTATTGACATTCACATTTTCAGTTGTTTTAATTTATTTTCTTAAAAAAAGAGCACAAATTCGCCGAACACACGACTCTGTGCCAGCGTTGCCTGACGGTCAAAATATTTCCCCCCAGATTTGTTTTTTTTTTTTCTAAAATAAACCCCCCCCAACTTTTTGTCAATATTTTCTTTATATTTTACGACTTAAAAGAAGGAATTTCAAATTTAAAGCGCGAACAAGTTTGGTCGTACGAATGCAAAAGTGTGTCCCAAATATTTATGATGATGAAAATGTCAACGCATGCTGCTTTTTGAAACCATTTTGTCGAAATTTACACAGCTCCAACGCATGACATTGTTGTTATTAAAATTTACTGATAAGGTTGGTGCTTGAATCCGGAAAAAATTATTAGGGAAATTACAAAAAATTATAACTTTTTCCTAGTGAAACGTTTTCAAAACGAAAATCGTCCAAAATTTTCACACGTAAATATAGCTATAGAGAATCGATTGATTATTTTACAGCATTTTCAAATAACATACAAATTTATTTCATCGTTTGTTTTAAATTTGCGTCATTTGGTAGTGGACAGAAAAGAACGACGAATGTCTACGATAACTCATTATAAAGTTTAAATTACCGACTTAGCGTTTTTTACGTTCGCAAAATGCGGATGCATATTTTAAGGATATCAAAAACAAATATTTAAACCAAATACAGAAAAAATAGAACTAGAAGAAAAACCCCAGATTTGCCCCTAAAAAATTGCTCTCCCCAGATTTCCCCTTGTCAGCCAAAAAAACTCCTAGATCTGTGGGGAAACCCTCCAAACTGGCAACGCTGCCTGCGCCATCTCCACAAACGTAAATACAAAAATGTCCTTTCTGCGTTTACTTCTTCTTGGACACACCGACAGTGCGACCACAACGACCAGTTGTCTTGGTCTGTTGACCACGGACACGGAGACTTCAGTAGTGACGCATAACACGATGGGCACGGATCTTCTTCAAGCGTTAACAATCGTCACGAAGCTTCGACTCCAAATATGATGATGTCCTTTTTTCTGTTGAGGAACCAGTTTGGAATCTTGTAATGCCTTGGGTTTTGGATGATGGTGACAATTTTGTCGACCTCCTAATCGGTGCACTCTCCAGCGCGCTTGGCTTGATTGACATCGGCCTTCTTGAGGACAATGTTGGCGTAACGACGACCAACACCCATGATGGCGGTCATAGCGATTGTCACCTTGCGTTTACCATCGATATTCGTATTCATGATACGAAGAATGTGCTGAAACTTTTCTGGGATTACGAGAGACATTTTCCCTTTCAGAGTTCATCGAATTCAAGCGAAAAAAAGGAAATAAAAACAGCTGATAATCCAGCTCTCGATAAGAAAGAAAAGCATATCAAATGGAAATCTTTGGGTTGCAACAAACCTGCACCTAATCAAGCAAATTTGGATACAAAAAGATCCAATTCACAATTCTATGACTTAAAAAGCTCAAAAGGTTGAAGTTCATTTATGACTTTACAGGGCATTGCATCTTATCCAGGGGTGGGATTCTGTAAGTTGAAATCGTTCGATCGTTTTCGTTTGCACGAACGGTTTGCTTCATGTAGCTTCAAAAACGAAAGGAATTTTCGATTGCACGAAAGCAAAAAAGCGAAAGCCATTTATTTTACGTTTTCGTTTATTTTGCTTCATGTAACTCTAAAAACGAATAACATTTTCTTTCCGTGCGAAAAGAAAACAACGACAGCTTATTCATTGGCGTTTCTCATTTTCTTTGATTTCTAAATTGGTGGTTGACTTATTTATTTCATACATAATATGCTGGCGAATTATTTGTTAATAGCAAGTGATAAAAATCTAGGAAAAATCCGAAAAAAAAACTTCGGAATTATTCCAATATGACTGTAATGAATTGTAAGTTTATATGTTGTTAATTTTTTATTTAATTTTCTTCAACGTTTTCGGTTGAATAAAAGCGCTTTTAGGTATGTGCTGGAAAACATTTGTCTTTGTACAGGAACGCGAAACACATACGTCCCTCCTATTTTAAGGCTATGTTCCACGCTTGAGGTATTGGCTGGAGGTGGTTACCAGTGGATGAATGGCACCGATTTTGCTTCTCCTCTCGCACAGAGTACTTTGTCGAAAATACTACACGTAACTCTTATTGCACCTTCTCTGCACCTGCCTTCATCACCTTAATCTATTTCAGGTAATACTTGTGCCAGATAACATTCTTAGCTCTATTGAAGCAAATGGTTTGTATAATTAGCCGGCAAAGACAAAAATCCCCCTCTATACTCCAGTAGCGTCCACAATGGACAAATCAACGGCCTGAGTTATAATCCCTTAAAACCTACTGACTATTGTGAATTGTGATGGACCTTCTGCGGTACAAACAAAGTTTTCTTTGTTGTTGTTGCGGGTTTTTTTTGTCGTAAGTTTTTTTTTGTTTGCTTTACACAGTGAAAGATTGATACGCTTTGTCTTCATCAACGATATCAATCCTCCCTAAATATTATCTTGACATTTTTTCGACATAAATGGAATCTGTGAGAATTTGTCCTACCTCCCCATTTAGGTAGGCTTGTCCGTTGTCAACTGCCAAAACTATGAATGGCTCTATATAAATCTTCTCTTTAAATATGTTCTGCCATATGCGGCCTTAGAATCGATAAACTGACGGTGGGTATCGATTTGGACTTTAGGTCTTTTTACATGATTTTTCGGTGAGAATAGTTAGTCGGTCGTGGATATACCAGTCCTACGACCGTATTTGAAAGCGACATTGAGTTCATTGAGTTCAATAGTTTCGAGGAGGGAGGATTTTGCATTCGACTGTTGTCTCTATAGTTTTCGGAGTTTAGAGAGTCCCTTTTTTAGTGGAATCTGCAAACAATGTTGAAGATTCAATTCATCCAGGAATATTCATTCCCGCTACTAAGTCTTGCAAAATTGGTGTATTTTCTACATCAAGTAGTCTCCCGCTGATTTTTATAATTCGAGTGACAGGCTATCTAGTCCGGCACTCTTATTGAATTTGAGCTAAGATTTTGCTTTGGCCGGGTGGATCCATCTCCTTATTTTCACTGTCCAGGTTAAATGGGTCTTTTTCAAAGTTTGACAGGTTGCAAAAATGTTTTTTCCATGACCGACTATGCGACTTGTGTATAGGTCGCCTTTGGTCTTTCTTCTGGACTTGTTACCTTGGTATCGTTACCTCTGGTCTTTACTCTGATCTTGTAACCTTGACAATTTGTTTTCAACTTCTTATATACCTATTGAGGCTATAAAAAAAATAAATAAATACTTGGCGCAACAGGTCTTTAGGGACCTTATAGGCCTAGCTTCTCACAGCCATTCGTTTTGAGTGAGTTTTTCATTTTTGGAACGAATGGAAGGGATCTACAGTCTTATGACGAGCCCAAATTGCTAATTGAGAAGCACTTTCAAGACAGTAATACTCTCAGATGTTTGTCAGACGTCCGCGAGAGGTGGCGCAGTGCAAAATAACCCTTGGAATTTCGTATTTTTCGGGATCAGAATTTTTAAGAGCCATATAATTATTTTTTGTTCAAAACTGTCTTTAATATAAATGTTCATAAAAAAACATAGTTTTGTAAATAAACACATCAACTGGATGGCTACCGATATTTTTTCCAAACATTGATAGTCCCGAAGTTCAAAACAATCGATTAATCGATTAAACTATCGACGATTTAATAACACTAGTTTTGAGAGATGAAAGCGGTGGCTTCAAAATGTTCGAGCTCCAACTTAACCACACAAATCTGAGTTAGGAAATATGTTAGTTCCTTACTAAATAGTTCCACATGTTTGTTAATGCTATCTATCGGAATCGGCATTCCTTTCCACTCTGTCGATCCTCCGTACGCAGTTCAGTTACCAAGCGGCTTAATGGTCATCGACTTAGTGGGGGCGAAAATCCAAATAAACAATGAAACAGAAAGACGTCTTGTACTTACCCGCCTGACTGCTCGCAGAAGAAGCCCCCTGCCTGTCAGTTCAGATTCAGATTATGTTTCTTTAGATTCCTTCAAACCGAAACTTGGGCCTACATAATCCTTTTAGGTACGCCAGTAACTGATCTTTTCAGAGTTTTCAAAAGCATAGTATATGTAAATTAGGTGGGTACGCGTTTAATAACTCGTGCAATATGCAATGTTACATGTGACTAATAATAACCGTTACGCCCTTGTTCCCAACTTAATTAAGTCACATAAAACTTTCAAAAACGTATACTTGAGTGTTGTTTACACTTTCTCTCATACCATACACACGATATACCAACTTTAATTATGCATACAGTGCCAACATCGGCATCATGGAGTCCTAACTAAGAGAAACATGAAACAGGATCCAACTAAAAACGCTAACAGCCCTCATTACCGGGCTACTTTATAATGTATTTGAATTTAATTTCAAATTCCAAAATGGCACGGGCACGGGCACGGGCACACAGAGCGCAAATGATGGAGAACGGATAAAAGGAGCGTACAAACTAGAATATGAACAAGTTAGTTTTTTAGATAGTACTTACACACGCAACAAAGTCCTTTCTTTCCCAGGCCAACTAGCATGTTCAGACAAAGGTTACAGTATGCAGGTTTACTGAAGTGCTTCAGTCGCCATACATGAATGCCGTCCTCTTTTAGGGCTGTATTATCCACTCCTGCAAAGTAAAGTAAATAACCAAATACAATGACAAGGAAGAGGATCACAGAAACAAAGGGAATAAAAAAAAAATTCAAAAGAAAGAAAAAACGTTAAAAACAAAGAACAAACAATTCGCTAGCTGCTGGGTAGAAGCTCAGTCTTTGCTGCAGATGACGAGGGCTTAACCCTATTAAATTATATGTGGGTGTGCATGCCCTTGCCCATGTGCGTATACATACCGAGCAACACCAGAAGCGGTATCGTTGTCAGGCCGCCCCTTTGCCATTCTTCCAGGGACACCGTGCCATCGGCATCGTAGTCAATTTCCACCATCATCTCTTGCAATATCTGGAAATGTAATTACATTTTTGTTGGATGTTATGGTGAATGTCCTTGTTGATGCTTAAATTTATTATATCGAATTGAATTTGTTTTTTTGTCTTTTTTTTTTGACAGATGTATTTTAACAATATGTAATGATTATTTGTATTTTATCGAAACGATCGAAAGGAAAGGCAGGTCCTTTTTTTTTTGATTCTCTTGTTGTGTTTGTAACCTAGTGACATTTGAAAGTTATTTCGCCGTTGAGGGAGGATAATTTCTTTTCCATTTTATTTGCTTTTCGTGGAAAAGTCAAGGAGTGACTGCCAGGAGAAAGCCTTTTCTGGAATGCGGATTGTGTATTTTTGTTTTTTATTACACTCAGCAAAAATTGTGTTGATTTTGGTGTGATTTATTTTGATAAAATAGAAGGAGCGGAAATTTGAGAAAAGGGCGCTTTCTCTGAAATTTATTGCAGGACATTTGTACTGAGTACTTTGGTAGGTATAAGTAGATCTAAAGATGGAGGATGAAGCTTAAGGTTTGGTATGCCGACTTATAGTTACTCTTTGCAAATGCTTTACCTCGTAAATTTGCGCAGTAGATATTTTGAAGGCATACATTTTGTTGGAGATCGCAGATTGGTTCAGATAGAGACTGCTGGTTATTGTATTTGGGAATTTTCTCTTGAAATTGATCGATCAGATTTGGGAAGGATGACTTTCTGCGGAAGACGGAACGATTTTATGAAAAATGAGGTTTAAAGCTTTTGGCGGGGAATAGAAAAAATGAACTGGTGCAGGTGTTTTGCCTTGCTGATCTTAAGAGTCATTAATTTTTCGGCTGCGAAAGTAAAGCTAAAT
The DNA here is from genome assembly GCA_963082955.1 of Cheilosia grossa. NCBI lineage: Eukaryota > Metazoa > Arthropoda > Insecta > Diptera > Syrphidae > Cheilosia > Cheilosia grossa. The sequence goes on from OY720148.1 coordinate 30,957,939, forward strand.
AAATCACACACAGCGATACATTTCTGATGCAAATGTTGTTTCATTACAAAGCGTGGACTTTGCCATTAAGTGTGAAGAACAGGGGCGATTCCTCTTAGTTAGCTTGTTTAGCTAGTTTTTACTAAGAAAAATCCTTTGAAACACAAATGACGAGGTTAAAGTAGTTATGAAGATTAATAATTGCAATAATCAATGACATTCTAAATAACAAAAATACTATTTAAAAATCATGTTTTCCTACACAAACACAAAACATAATCCTCCCATACAAAAAGTTTCCCTTGCAATATTCTTGAGCGTTAAAATTGTCGATACCAAATTCCCTGCCTGCACACACTCAATCCAAAACTCTCATAAAAAAAGTCTCACGCTTGTAGCATTTTAGGGTTAAAAAAATTGCGCTACCAAATTTCATACAATCTTTATAAGAGTGTTTGACTACTAGTCGTAGCTAGTAAGTAAAGCCCAGTTAAATAAACGGAAAGTTTAGCAGTGCAAACAAATCATAAACCATAAACTAAGTATTAAATAGACGTCCAGCAAAAGAAAATTCTGGCTTAAATTTCGTATGCGTGAATACGTGTGAGGCAGCATAAATGGAGGGGGTATGGTTAAATAATGACACTGAGCAGTCATCCAACATCGTGGTATTTCTACCTTTTTGTAGAAATGTTGATGTCCGAAAAACCTTCCGTGCAAAACAGAAATAAAGCATCAAAATTGTGGAAATATTAGGAATCTGACGAAAAAACCTTGCAACACACTAAATGTCCATAAAAAAGGGATTTAACTGTTAGTAAAAAATTCTATTACCAAGGAATAATGATCATACTGAAGGTTAATTTATTGTGAATTTCTATCCGAAAAATACTAATTTTACTTTAAGAAGAAACATTTTTTCATAAACAAATCGAGGGCAAAGGTGAAAAGGGAAAAATGCCCACGCGTTTTGGGAAAAATAAAGAGAGAGTGCTAAGCACAGTGACTGACAGTAGGGTATTTCGTAAGTTTCTATCAACTTATGGTTTTATTTCACCACGAAAACATTTATTTTACAAAAAGGTTAAAAACTTATGTAATGAACGTATAATTAAGGAAATATTCATTCGTAGGAATAAAATAATACATTTTTGTACCTACAGTAATTCTTTTCTTTTCGTTTGTTGTTTTTGGCGAAAAATTATCTATTTCGCCGGCGAATGTTGACAGAAAAGAGGCAACGAAAACAACGAGAAGAATAATTGATAAGGAATACTAAATTGTTATGAACATTTCTGAGTGGGTGCAATTTTGAGTTATAATCCTTTCAAGAATTTTCCGTGTAATAACAGTAAACAAAAAGGCAAAACAAAAAACAAATTAAATTAATTACAAAATTTCAAACAATTGAACATACGAAAGAATTTCAAACAAGCGTAATTAATGAAAATAATTGAGTCAGCCGGGAATAGCCATGAACAATGTTTATTAAGAAAATAACTTTAACTTTTTTTATCCTATCTAACGAAAAAATTACTATGGCTGACAACAAAAAATTCCTTTCAACTTTTTCATATTTGTTTTTCTAAATTTGTTCGCACTTTAATAACAAAAATGTCTTTTAGATGTAATCCACGGAAAAGAACCGAAACTAAAATGTATAGCTGTCAGTAGAATTGCAAATAATTATTTATGTACACTGATTTTATTTTACTTTTGCAAAATGATCCTAACAATTAATCGATGTCCATTGTTTACCTAGGTAAAATAAAAGAAGACCTTTTTCATTGTAATGAAATTGAAATATAAATTGGTACTAAATTCACCACATCATACCCATTGTATTTGAATTTTTTCCAATGCCACCACAGAATGAGCTGCCTGTCATCTGTCAGGTCGCTATGAGCAAGTGTATGTGTTCGTCTAATTTACTTTAACATGGCACACATACTTTCGCACATAGAAACACAGAAAACAGCTTGTAGGCAAACTCTCTTAAGTTGGAAGAGCTGACGGTCTATTTAACACTTAGTTTATGAATAAACGGAAGGGTAAGCGGCTTAGCGCCAACAAATGCGATAAAACTTGAGAAGTGGATCGGTACCTGAGTAAGCAAAGAAGATACATTTTGTGCGTTCTCTTTTGTTTTGTACTTTCGTGTGTTTCTTTTACTAGGGAAATTGCAGTAAGCGAATGTGTGTGTTTACTTGTGTCGTTATTTGATTGAATGTTATTGAATCCAAAAAGCCAGTGCGAAATTTTATAATTTATCATTTTATATTTGCGTGAATTATAAATGCGAGTAAATAATATATTTGTGGATTGTGGTACTTTGCAATTTGAGAGTGCGCTCTTGTTTTGTTTTTTTTTTTTATTTGTGAGAAGTGAGATGAAATTAAAACAATGTTATATAAATAGATCATAGTGAAACATTCATAATTTTATTTTGTGCAAAATGTCGCCACATGTTTTTTTTAAATTGTTAAACGAACTCTCTGAGCCCTTCATCCTCACATTTCTGGAATCTTTTTTTGGGAAGTTTCCTACAGTTGTTGTAAGATAGGCATTCATTTTGTTTTGTTCCATAAAAACTTTTTGTCGATAAATAGGGGAAAATTGCTTTTTCATACTTCAAAATAAATGCTATGTTCTTATTTGATTGTTTCAAGTTATTTGAATAGCAACAGGCACCTATTTGTTAAGATAAATAACAGGATTTTTATTTGTGTAGTAAATAAAGTGGTATCTGCAGCAATAATTGCTCAAACAAAATCCATAATTGAAGAACTATTAGAGACACCATTTGGAACGAGATCGGTTTTTGAAAAACTTTTAATTATTTCAAATGGTGCCCAAAACTATTAGGTTTCAAATCAACGTACAAGTTCCATAATAGAGAGTATAAGTACTAGAAACTTCAATAAAAATCTGTTTTCCCTTAACGCATGGTTAGCTGGATATAAAAATTAGTTATTAATAAAATTAAAAAAAAAACTTCACCGGAGCACGTAGCTAACCCAATGCTTAAGACCAGGAATCGCCACTGATGAAGAAAAATATCATTCAAACGGCCGCCTCCGGAAGATGTTGGTTTTTAATGCGTCGGGGATTATTCGCGTAAACACGGTCTTTTGCGTAGCCCCGCAGAAAAAAATCTAACGTTGTCAAATCGCATGATCTTGGTGGCCAATTGACGTCGCCAAAATGTGAAATTACTCGATCAGGAAACTTCTCACCCAAAAAAGCTATAAATGGTCGTGTTGTGTGGCTTCCAAGTCATGATCTTCAATCGCCGGCCAAATAAAAAATCGGTTATCATTCGACCATATCGCTCCGAATTGATAAATCGATAAATTCGGATCATCAGTAACACTTGCACTTGCAGCAGCAATATTTTCGACTGAGCGTGCATTACGATGATGCACAGGCCTTACGACTTTCGACATCAGTAACGTTTCCACTCTCTTCAAATTTCGCGTGATGCGCGAAAAGTGGCTACGTTTGAATCACCACTTTTGTAGTAAGTTTTAATAATTTTTCCGCATTGTTCAATTGTTAAGCGATCCATTATCGTAAATGGCAAACATTCAGCTAATATTAGGTCTGTTCCTTTACTTATAAATCTTACTAATTTTTACTAATTCTTACGAATTTTTACTCAATACTGTCTTAATACGAAAAGAGAGCGTCATCGAGAGAGCAAGACATTTGCGTTTAGGGTGCATGGATTGGTGTTGGAGAGAAGAAAAGAAATGACAAAAGTAAAATAGAAAGCTTTTTTATTAAATTTCTGTTTAAACATTAATCGGAGTACTTCTCGTTTGAACAGATTTGTTTTAACAATGGGGCTGATCCTTTCAAAAGTGTTAAACATTGTTCGCTACTGAGAACATTGCATTACACAATGACGTCATCGTGTGTTGGGGTGGCATCATTGCTACTCGTTGCAATGCATATTATTGGATATTTATTTTTAATCATCTGTATGGTGGCCCAAAGCGGGAGAGCGGGACACACACCCTTAAAGTGGGACTGTCCCACCGAAAGCTGGACGTCTTGTCACGTTATGCTTGGACCATATAAGCTGAACATTTTAATTTACCGCCAACTACCTATAGTCTATAGATTTCACAGAGACTGATTCCAAGCCTTTCCATCCCAGAAGATCCACAGCCAAGGTAAGGTTGTATTTTTCACCGTTATCATTCTGATCATTATCATTCTATCATGGTCGTGAAGACAACAACGTTAACAGTTTTTGATACGTCCGTATAAATTTGATTCATATTCCAAGAATACATCATCCTCCCAGAATAATCTAGACGGAATAGAGAGTTTAAAGTTCTTATAAAAACTTAGCTGTGATTCGCGATGTATTTAATTTTTCTTCGAAGAGTCCTGAATGCATTCAGAATACTAGTATTGAAATAGTTTCGTGAATTCGCTGGGTACCTTTCCTAGTTCATGTTCCCAGTTTGTCCCTGGCAACTTTGTTCCATTGAGCCTAATATTATGCCCCATTTTTTAAGAACTCTCTTGTGCAGTCGAAAAGGTTCAACTTTTATTGGCCGCCAATTTGAACATGTGTAAACTACTTGTAGACAGCTTGCTATATTTTTCTCCTACCGAGGGCCTTGTATCAATAAGATGTGTCCAACTTTTGCCACTTAAATCGTACATAAATTAGACGCGTGATGTCCGCCATTTGGCTACTCTATCCACAATTTTGTATCTACATTAACTTCTGCAAGACCTGACAGAATACCATGACACAACTAGGAATTTGATTCTCCACAAAAGGAATTATACATCTTTTTGCATTCCATCGAAAAGAAGCCATTAAATTTATTTCAGGTGCCGTTAACTTTCGCTTAACAATGCAATTCAATTTCCATCCAAAAAACGTATTGTGAGAATCCAATTTCCCAAAACAATGCAAGCTCCAGCACCAACGACCGCTAATATGACCCCCACGCTCAAAAAACAAAAATGAAGTCACAAAATAATTGGAAAACTTTTCAGTCCAAAACAACACAACACAAAAAATTCATCCCCAAATTGATTTGCGTAAACAAAACCTCTACCGCAATCAAATCAACCAAAGAGTCGTCCCGACAACAAAAACACACATAAGACTGTAACCCCCACTCCATTCAACCACAGTCAATGCATACAACAGCAAAACGAACACAACATAAATAGTATGCCCGCAACACTTACCGGTCTCAATTCACTGACATCCCATCCGAGGTATTCCGCCACGGACATCATTTGGCTCACAATGGCATCCATTTCCGCCGTATCTAGTACGCCATTGCCGTCCGTATCGTACAATCGAAACATAACTGCAAACACAGAAACAGAAACAGAGAAACACAAAAATCAAAAGCCAGTAATAACAAAATCGGGTGGAAATGGCGCATCAGCAGCAGCAGCACTCTCCCCAAGGACGTGCCGGTGCTGAGTGGAAAAGTGCGAAAATTCATTAAACTTTTCCCGGATATCGTCTCGTCCTTGTTGAAGTACGTGTGTCCCGTACACAAGACTCTAACAGCTGCCACAAGTAGAAAAGGAAAAGTTGACTTACACTCGAGTTTATCCTCCGGCCGGCCAGCTTCCAGAAGCGAAAGATAGCAGACCACATCCTTTAGCGGGACCTTCAGCGATAGTGGATCAAAGACTGACATTTTTCGAGTGAGAAATTTTATGTCGGCTAGAAAATAGCAAAAACCGCTTGATGAGTGAGTGAGTTTAGAAAGGGATCATCTGTGTAATTGGGATGAGGAAAGGAGAGCTGGAGTGTGTTGCCTTAATGCTGGATGAATGTAATGTTTATTCCCTAAAAGGTATGTGTAACGAGGTGTAGCTATGTGTATGTAGTTTATGCATATCGCAATTTTCAACTGGTGAGAGCGTTGATGTGTGTGCAGGGATGCTTACATAAGTCAACACTTTTCTTCAAAATTATGCATCATCCTAGTTCGATACGTACCTACATGAGCTCAAGGGAAGGACCAAACTAAAATGGTATCGTTAACTGGAGAGGCAATGCCTGATTGTTGGTACACATCAAATTCGAAACGGAAGGAGCCCTCTTGCGTAATAGTTCTATTTTCACAACGCTGTGACTGTACTTGCATGTTCTGTGAATGATGTTGCATAACGCGGCACACCCAGTGGAGCTAATTGGGTAATTTATTTAATACAATTTACCTAGGACTTTCCACATGCTAATCGGATTAATTTGTAGGTATACCAGCAAAATAAACACAGTAGTACTCGCTTATAACGAACTTCGGATAGCACCGACCGATTTGTGCCTTCCCGCCACGTTCATTTTTGACATTTATCGTTGTATTTAGCACTTGATGAACAGCTCCACAATTTTTTGAAAAATGTGAGTATGTCCGGAAAAACTTCGAATGTTCATACTTACTTACGGGAAATATTTCGGCCTCATCAGTCAGCGCTGGTTTTTCTAACTGCCTTCAGTTGCGGACCCACATTTGATTGAGGTCCCCTTCCACTTGTGTGCAGTATTTAAGGCTAGTTCTTCCTTCAATGCGTTGGTTCTTTGGGATAGACTTTTTTGTGCGAAAAGCTTGTGTCTAGCCACCTTAGAGGACTGAGTCGTACTTTTCTGACGACATCGCTGAACAGCTCGTAGAGTTCGCTGTAAAATCGCGTTCACCCGAAGAATTTCACGTTTGAAAAGCTGGACGAGATCTTCATCCGACTTTGCTAGCGTCCATGCTTCTGCACCTGGGACCTCGAATGATACCCTATTGTAGCTTGACAAGACCCTGCCACTTATTTGCCTTCTAAGGTATACAGCGATTGGCTGTTTCTCTTTAGCTATAGCTCGCCTGTACGAGTCGATGCAAAGATGTTGTTCTCCATGATTTGCCTTAGTGTGAACATTTGGTCGGTTGTGCACTTTGCGGTCCAAGAACCGCATATTTAATATTCAAATTGTTTCAGAAGTTTACGCAGTACGGCAGACAAGATTCAGTATACGAATACGGCAGACAAGATCCAGTTATCGTATACTGGATCTTAAGGCGAACGATTATCCTATAGTTGGTGACGATAAGAGTTTGAATTTGTTAGTTTTACAGTCAGCAAAAGTGAGTTTTCCATTTATCTTCAACGCTCGTTTTTTGACGCGTTGTATTCGATGCCTTATAGACGCTTTTTCGAAAAGATTTTTATGGCATTTTAGGACCTTATTTTTAGAAATGATTTTGGCTAGCATTGTTGACGAATTTTAGAAGGTTTTTTTGAAATACTTTTTGAAGCATTTTTTACGTGTTTGTGTACAATTTTTTTCATATTTATATTTAGTAGATTTTCGTACGTTTTAATACTTTGTTTGACAGTAATTTTAGGCACATTTAGACGTTTTACTCTTAAAAGCGTTTTTGACGGGATTTTGACGCATTTTAGACGTCATTCGCCACGTTTTTTTATGCGTCTTAAGGCTGATTTTCTGTTTCAGAAGCATTTTCGATGTTTTTTGACGGAATTTTTGACCTGTTTAAGACATATTTTTGATGGGATTCTTGGCGTTTTTTGAGTCAGTTTTTGACGCGTCTGTATAAAGCTTTCTTCTTATTTCTGAACGCGTATTTTTATATTTTGTGTATGCTGAACTAAACCGTATTTTTATTACAAATTTGAAGGTTAGCGATAGCGACACTATGAATGATTTTCATTATACATAATCGAATGTTTCTTTCTCAATTTAGGCGAACGTAATTTTAAGCTTTCTGAAATACGTAGTAAGAGAGAGGTATTGTATTGTGTTTCGAACTCGAGATGTTAATCAATTCTGACATTACGATGATAGAGGAACTTAAAAAAAGTTGGTCTCGAAATTTGGTTCAAGCTTAGGATTCGCAGTTTGTGTGCTGCTGGGGACTTTTACCATAAACTTCAATATTAATGGTACTTCCCATACAAAATGTTCATACCATTTTGATTTATTCGAAAACGGCTTTAACGATTTAAACCAAAATTGAGCTTATGTATGTAACATGACTGCATATATACCAGTTTTTGGCCAGAAAATTTGGACATATCTCGAAAACGGTCCATAACAATTTACAAAACAAAAATTCCTTCCTAAGATAATATGATCATTTCTAACTGCATACCGAACGCAGTTTTTCTCTATATTAAAGAACAAGGGGTTTTTGAAATAAGTATTTTTTTTTTTTAAATTTAGTTTTATTTAGTTAACCTCAAAACGGCAATAACGATTTTGACCATAAATGCATATTTGAAGTAAAATTGGTGTTTTCAAAATTATTGCGTCCTTAATTTTCAATCCCCGAAAACGATAATTTTAGAAACTCCTCATGCGTCGAAAACTCTGTTTTCGATTTGGATAAAACTTTAAAAACGAAGTATCGCTTGCATCCCAAAAAATATCTAATGCTTAGTTATCAGCTAAATAGTTAAGCAATAGTCATTTTCAAACTAAATATTGAAAAATTACTGTCACTGTTTTGCCTGCATAATTTTACAAAAACCGCTCTAACGATTTTGATCAGAATACACAGAGCGAAAACCACCACATTAAATAGAAGAAAAGTTATAAGATTTCTCTATGGTTTTCATCCAAGAAGAAAGTCGTATTAAAACAATTGAGAAAATCTTATTACAATGTTGGAGAATTTTCAATATGAAAGCCACGTATTTTTAATACGACATCTTACTCAATATTGATATGACGGCATCTTGAAACAATACGAAAACTAATTGAAAAGCATGCGAAAACCTTTTAGCAGCAATAGGGAAAACGTATCGAAAGTATGTGAAAAGCGTTTGAAAAATATATGGAAAACTTATTAAAAATATTATCTCCTTAACATTTTAAACAGAAAGCTTATAGATTTGAGAAGATTTTATTTAAATAGTTTTTTTTTTTCTAATAAGATTGACTTCTTGAAGTCAAACAGTAAAAAGATTTTCATATCATTGAAGTACAATATGATTTTTCACGTAAAAATTATATGAAAAACTATTGAAAAAGATTAATAGGATTTTCTTCATTAAACCATTAAGATGATTTCTCTTTAGAAATATCACATTATTTACTCATTGTCATCAGATTTCATAATAAAACAGTCCAATGAGGCAACCTTATTGATTTTATGTAGTCATTTTTCGCTCTGTGTACTTATATAAGATAAGGTTACTCTTAAAATATTGGAATAAATCTATTTTTTAATTATTTCTCAAAAACTACTACCCAAAAGCCGATCTGTTTATAACTGCTAATGCAGATTCAAAAACAAACCTCTCAATCTATGACAAGATATCGGTCTATCACGAACCCTACTCCCAATAATTATAGACACCTCAAACCAGCGTCACTATAATCTATTCTTGTCAAAAATTTAAACATGCCATAGCAGATCAGGAAACACTACGATTGTCATTGTAATCTTGTCAAGTGCAAGACCTTATAAAATAGTACCGCGCTTATTACTCTCTCAATTTCCTATTACTGACGTATAAAAACTCACATTGTTATATAATATATTTGACGTAATAGGTTCGTTTTGTGTACTTTCAGCATAGAAAAATTAAAAATTTCTAAACTCACAAATGGCGAGAGAAATTTCTCAATTTGAAGAGAGGTAGTAAGTACATGACCGGTTTTCTTAAAAAGTTTAAGAAGTGTCATTCTGACATTTGACAAGGTTCCATTTAAATGCAGCATCTACAAAATAAGTTGAAATTAAATTTTTTGTAAGCTAAATTTCTATTATTTTAACATTTTGAATGCGCTGACATGTTCTAGGAGAACATTCAAATACAAATTCTTCCTCTGCCATCGCTGAAGATGAAAATAAATAGAGTTTTACCTGTCAAACTTTTGAGCTGTCACTTTGTCGTCAGTTTTTATTTTTCAGTGAAATTCGGCGAGTAGAAAAAATGAAAAGTGGGGAAATGGATTTGTCACTAATTTTTTTCAAACTGCTCAGTAGGCGCGCAGTTTCTAAGCAAATTTTTAATACTTTTACGTTTGCAAAAAAGTACCCGATCGAACCCAATATAGCCGTATCCAATGAAAAAGCCAAAAGTGGATTTCATTTAACACTATTCGTGTTAAGAAAAACAACCAACAAAACTTTTAATGATGGCGCAATTTTCGTTCGACACAGTCGTGCACTTTATTTTTATTGGACTCGCAAGTCCCAAACAACAATATATATCATCCTAACAAAGAGTTCCACATATTTCAAAAAAGTTTTTGTTAACATCCCTAGTTACATTAACAATATGAACACATTTTGACTTATTATTTTGACCCTAGTCTTAAAGTTAAAATAACTTGAACTACCAAAGTAAATTTAATTACCTACTATTATAAGGAATGTAATTAAAATTGTACAGTGAAGGGATCTATTTTGTGACGTTGATGAGCTGAATAAATAAAAAGGTAAATGCTGCCGATGTTCACAAAATTTGGGACTTTTACGACGAATTAGTTGATAAGGGCTACTGCCCAAGTGCTGGATAATAAATAATATATTATTTTGTCTTATGATGGACCATTTTTTTGGGTAGGACACAGAAGCTCGATTTTTAATGCCTGGTCTGTATACTTATTTCGAATTAAAAGGGTTAAAGTCAAAACCGGTGGTGTTGTGCTCTTGTTGCCTATAGAGCTTATAACATCAACAACGTCTGAAGGACCTTAGTGGCGAAAATGCAGACAATTAAACCATCGCAGTAAAACGCGAAAATATCAATGACACCTTCATTGGAACATGGCTCCTGGGATATAGACCTGTGCCAAGGTTTGGTGCGTACCTCACTCTTTTCGAGTGTTTTGTTATTAAGCAGGCAGGTACGTACGTTATTTCCGTTAATTGGAAATTAAAGTGTATACGTCCAAATAACGACAGTGGGTGGAGCACTCCGAGGGAGTTGCAATTTTAAATGATAATTTATCAAGAGAAACCGAGAATGGCAGTGTAGGCGAAATTGAGTTTTTGACTTTCAATTGAAGCAACCGATTAATGAGGGCAAATCTTAAGCCTCAGCTCTTCAGGTGAATTTTAGCAATTTTCGAATTTCATTGGCAGGACAGGTTGCTACTTTGTTTTTAAGTGGGTGGCACTTTAGATGATCGAAAACCTGCGGCGTGTTTTCATATAGGTATATGAAACAAATTTTTTGAAGACTTCTTGAAAAATTAGTGTACAGCTTGAATAAATTTTAGAATGAAAAGTAGTTCAATTGTTTGGCCTGCAGGTAAAGTACTGACTTTGGCATTGAAACTGCCTACCTCTCTGTTCGAGTTAAACAGAACTTGCTCAATTTCAACGATATAATTTAAAAGAGACCAATCTAATTCTGTGGCGTCCCTTACTTTGTTGCAAAGTTTGCGAACGATGGTTGACGCAAGCTGAGTTGTTGAATCAGTTGTATTTTTTTGAACTATTTGAACGATTTTGATGAAAGTCCAACAGTCTTTCTCTGTTTTTGTGGCAAAGTTTAAGAACTTCATCTGAAAGCAAAAAAAGGTATTTAAATTGACGTTTGTCAATTTCAACAGCTCAACATTTGCATGCAATTTCCAAAAATAAACTGCCGAAAAATTGCGATTTTTTGATTATCGTTTCTCTAAATGAAAATTGTATCGTACCATAATTATAGTAAATCATCATTAACACTATAGCTGGATTTGCTTCTTATAACTATGTGAAATCCACTGGGCCTTACTTATAATTATTTTTAACTAAATATTTTGTAGGTCACAATGGATAATTTCATAGGGAAAATTTCGCCATTGTGAGTTCATTAAATCTAGCCTGACACTAAAAATTATTGTTAGTATCACTCACTGTCCTTATGTAAACGGAAAGCATGAAAATATTGGAACCACACGCCGGGAGTCCATAAGAAGCATTAAATACACTCAACCATTAATACTAACAATGTTATCAGAAGATTGAGGCGGGTAAGACCCCTTGATCTATAAGAGTTAGCCAAGGCAATATTTATCTTCAAACAAAAAAGTTTCGAAACCCGACAAACGGCGGATTCTTCTTCTGAATTTTTCAAATAATTTAAAAATAAATTGCCGATTCGTCGAATAACTAGGCGCTATCCCATTCGGGGTGACGACAGTCAGTCTCCCCCCCCCCCCCCGGGAGGTTTTTTAGAGGTTGTTCGAGTCCCTCACTATTGCAGAAGCATCCCTCGCGTACTTGCTCTGCAATGTCTTTCGATGATTTTTCCTTCCAGCGAACCCCCAAACAAAAAAAAAATACACTCTTACAGCCACCGCACACTTCAAATTTTGTTTTGAAATGCCTTTTCAGTGTTAATTGTACAAACATTGCCGAAAATTCGTATTTTTGATACAAAAAATGTGTTTAAATCCTTCAGTTCAACGGATGTTTTGATTTGAATTTGAAATTTCTATCCGTCTGTCCGGAAGCGGTGCAATGATTCAAATTGGTAAATCCTCTCCTTCAATTTTCTACTAATAAATACCATCGACTGGTTGCGATTTTATGGTTGTGTCAAATCCCATTGACAGTCACTTATTTTGAATTTCACCGTGTGCAGTTGCAACTTTCAGCTCTCAATTTTATGAATTCGACTTTTTATGTGCTGTCAAAACTTGATACGAAAGAAGAGAGCGTGCATGGATACCACAGTAAAGGAAACAGTGGCAGCCACCCATAAGGAAATTCTTACGCTATTTTATTTTGAAGGTATTTTTTTTACTCAAAATTAACTTTTTCGTTTGAAGGGGTTTCAATTTAGAATTAATTTACAATAATGATTAACCGACTATGGGAACACTGCAAATTGTGGACCTTAATCGTAATCGTTGGAAAAATCAAAAGTGATGAGGTAGAAACTGTTTCAACGAAAAGTGGCATATCCATGGTAGTTTAATAGAAGTTGTTAACGAGTACAAATATTTTGAAGTAATTTAAGCATGGAGAAACAACTTAGGTCAAAACTGGCATATTCGAAAACTGCTATCAATGTAGCATGGAGAAAATGCCTCAGTAACAAATTCATTGCATACAGCAGCAAATATTTATAAAGTGTTTGAGGCGGACTCGGAGTCAATCATGTTGTATGCAGCGCAGGTATGGGGAGGAAAGGCTTGTGATACAGTTGAGAAACTGTTTAGATATTATTATTTAGCATCACCCTGCACACCAACGTACATGCTAATGTTAGAAACCGGTTTATCGCCTCTGTTCATAAAATCTCAAAAGCTGCAAGTGGACTGACTACGTTCTTAAGGTGTTGAATATACCGGATAGCAGACTGCCAAAGAAATTGGCGCTCAAGACAATACACAGCAGCTGTGGCTAGCTCTCACTCGTGAATGTGATATGGAATGGAATCTAGTAGCTGATGGTGTCACCAATTGGAAGCTCTTTCTCTATAAGCTCATGGAGAAAGTGGATGAGCGGGCTAGAGAAGGGGTTTTACAGGAAGCGTCTAACTCACTGCACAGATCGATCAACACCAGGCTTATCCACAATCTGCAAATAAAGAACTACTTCGATGACAAAATAGCGCGGATGAAATATCTATGTTGCTTGAGTTACGGACTGAGCTACTTAAGCTTATATACCATTATACCTCATAGGGGGGTTTGCCTATATTATGCAGAAAGTGCAATTTGGAAGAACGCGACGACATACTACATTTTCTGGGAAAGTGTCCAATCCTTAGTGAAACAAGAAGACATTTCCTTGAAGTTGATGTTTTATCAGAAAGACAAATGCTCTTGCTTCTTAATGAATTGAACGTCACTCAATTATACAAGTATTGTAAAAACGCACTGTCATATCGTACTAGGATTATGAATGAAAACTTTTAATGGCCATCAAAATTTTCTAATCAAATCTTTATTCGTATTTTTTTTTAATTATTATTTTTTTAGTAAAACACTTTTATTTCTCATTTGTATTTTCTTTTTGTTTTTGCCAACCAGGCAGACGGCAAGGCCATGCTTACTTTTTTATTATAAATCTTGTAAAAATTATGAATTCATCAATAAAAAAGAAGTAATAAGTTATCTTAACATAATGCATTCAAAAATTTAATTTTTGTGTTTAACAACTAAATTGATGGTAGGCGCAGTAGCTTGGTGTTAAGAATGTTGGACTACCAGGCGAGGGGTTCCAGGTTCGATTCCCGAAAAACCCAAATTCCATCTTAAGGAATGTCTGACAAACATCCGAGAGTATAACTGACATGAAAGAGCTTCTCAATTAGCCGTTCCCGTTTGGACTCGGCATAATGAAATTGAAGATCCCTTCCATTCGTTCCAAAAATGAATTGGTGTGAGAAACTATAGCGCCAGCTATTTATTTATTTCTTTTTTTTTCAAACTAAAATTAAAGCTTTTAAGTAAAATAGCTGGAACGAATTTATTGCAATTTTAAAATACATTTTTCATGCATTTAAACAAATTTTAAGCTCCGTATAGTTGTTGGCACCGTCAAAAGTACAGTTACTGGCAGTGCAACCAACTGTGGTCCCATATGAACGAGTTATTGGCACCCCCTGTCAATAACTGAATCTATTGATTTTCTCTGATAAAGTTAGTGACACTCCTTTATTTAATAAACTAGCAGATAATTTTAATAATTAAATTAAATTAATAATAATTTATATGTTTTGCCCTTTGAAATAGTTGAAGTTCTTACACACATTTTGGAATTTAACAAAAAATCTATACTGACAAAATTTAGAAGTCCTTATTAAAATTCACAAAATTACACTAACAAAATCACTAAACTTTGACTTATAAGTAACGACTGGAGAGAGCCTTCAAAATAAGAAAAGCAGGAAAATATTACGAAAATTTCATCTCAAACAATATCCCGCTCTTATTGTGAATACGCATATATTTTAAGACAACAAAAAACCAATACAAGAGATCAGATAACAGTGGAAAGAAAGCCGTCATATGTTGCGCTCTAATATTTTGTGTAAGCCTAAACCTATTTGTAAAAAAAGTGTTTCTCGATTAAAATTGAAGTAAACTAAAAAAAAAAAAACACTAAAACAGACAAAGTAGGGTTGAACGTTATAACATTTGTAAAATTGTTTTCATTTCTTCTTTCTTCCTGTTGTGGCTCAGATCCGGTAGAAAATAGTAGGTCCCTAAATATACATAAAGAAAATAAACTTCACACATTCGTGAAAATTGGCAGGAAACCCTCGTCTAGCGTCAAATATGTGCCAACTACTGATTTATTACAACTCAACTCGGGCTATAAAATGTGACACCGGTTCTCATATGCACACTCATCGAGCTGGAGTTTGAACAGCATTACTGCAAGTTGATGAATGGTTATCAACTTGCAGTGTGACAAAAAAATTCCATTGGCGTCAGTGTTTTCGACACCATTGTGTCAATGTCAACTGAATGAATACACAATGTCATTCAAAATTAATTGCCCCACCAACGAAAACACGTAATCAACACTCCCGCTTGTTGGCCACGTCCTTAATTACTTGCCTTTGTTTGGAGGGACACTGGCCCTATCCTGATTAACGGCGCAAATTAAACCTTCCCGATGTTTATAATTATTGAAAATGTAAGACTTTTGTTCGTTTGTAATCCGCGGCCGCTGCATCCCTTTTATTTGCCCAATTTAATCCGAGTGAAGGTCGCTTACAGCAGCGTTGAGGGATTTCAATCGACTATTTAATCCTTTCGCGGGCACACACAATTTGGATTAGTAAACGATTTCATTCGTCTGTGGTTGGCCTACATCCTGAACGAAATCTTTTAAATAATCTGCCATTATCCCGTCGAATAATTTCTTCCGGCATGATCAAACATCTTGCATCAAATTATCTGGAAGAGGATGTAAATTAATTTGCCGGATCTGTATCGGAGGCCCATTATTATTATTACGCCGTGTCTACCGGTTCGCAGTGATAAGGTCCAAAACTTTTCATAACTCGAAAAAGTTTTCCAATATAATCAACTTTGCTTCAACCCCCGCAGCCACCCGACGACAGCGGGTGCATCAGCCTAATCAACAACGCTGTGGGCCGTAATCCGATTTCGTTTTGATTAAACGCCTTCCGTTGGCAAAACCGCACACAAAAAGATTGCGGAACCCGTATCTAAATTTCAACAAAAAACGACGAAAATAGAACAAGGATACACACACACATGTATGTATATACAGCTGTAAGGAAAAGCCGAAGGCAGAACCTTGTGTTGTTGTGACATACACTCAATGGAATTAAGGGGACTCCGTGTGTTGGTGGTGGGCTCGGATCGGATTCGGATTAGGATAGGATATCGGAATAGGAAGTTGGTCAGGACGATTGAGAGAAAGAGGGAATGAGGGTGTTGGAGACTTACCGTCAATTTTGCAATTAACTGAATTGTTGCTCTTTTTCGATGAGTTACGTGACATTTGCGAATGACTCTGCGTGTGTTGCGAATGTGATGGACTTGAATCGATGGAACGACGGGCGGCCGATTGGAATATATTGGGGCCACCCAGAGGGCTTGGTGTTACAGTAACCATTGGATGTACACATCCTACAAAAAAAAAAAACAAGGATAACGAAAAAAATGGAATAGAAAACAAAACGCTAAATGTAAGTGAAAGAAGCACAAATGAAATGGAAATGGAAATGGATTGCTAAATAAAGGAAGTGGGGAGCAATTAAAGGAACGGCTACATCACGCGTAGGGTGGTCTATGGCGAGATACTTTTAAGCCTTGCATGGTGGGGGAACATTTTTATTTAATTGCTTTCCCAAGAAAGGAGACTTCTTTTCCTAATGGGACCTGATGTCCCTAGGGAGATGTTGAGTGTTTTTAGTTTTTTATTTGTTAAGTTCAGACTGGCCGTTTACAGAAGTTGTCGGATAAGCCGTTTGCACTTGGGAAGAAGTCAAGCAGGAAATGGAACATCGTAGATCAAAGGCGTGGAAACAAAAACAGATTCTTGAAAGTAAGTTGTCAGAGGGAAATAGGAAGATGACAGCCAAGGCCATCAATGGGCGAACAAATCTGACAGTTGTTACAGGGCGAGTGGTGGTAGAAATTAAGAAGGCAGGAGACAACTTACCAACACACCGGTTATTGATAACCGGAAATATTTGCAGAGATAATGGAACGCAACGCTCACTGCAAGGCATCTGAACGGTGACAGGTACCTAATTTTTAGGCACCACTGAGCTGTGATGTTTAGGACAGAAGTATGTCGTTTAAACTCTACCACAATTTACTGTGGATGAAGCGTCTTTTCATTAAAAATTCAGGGCAGTAGATGTGTTGGGCGTTGTTTTTTTGTCCCAACTGGATGAGATGTATAGGTACTACCAGTCGTAGCAACTACCAGCTCTGGACTTTCTTTTGCCATCGCGCTATTTAGATAAGCCATTGGGCAAGGCATACATTCGGAAGTATGGTGATCAAATGTTAGAAGCATAGGTTGAAAACATGCTACAACCAAAGCCCAGAGATGACCGCGAGCTTTATTGGCAAAGGAATTATTTCTTAGAAGAAATATAACGAAATATTTCTTAGAAGAAAATAAAAGAAATGCCCAGTCAAATCGATTTGCGGAGTGCTTTAGCTCTACCAGATAATACGAGAAGATGATAGAGCCTTCCAAGCATACACGGAAATCTGAAGAGACAAGTTTAAGAATACGGTAGGTAGTAGACTTACAAAGAATGTTGGCGAGGATTTGGAAATAAGACCCATTTCGTATACCGAGCCGAAAACAGAAGTTTTCCCATACATATTTCAGTTTTCAATACGATTCGTTTAAAGTCGTTTTTCACGAAAACACCACGAAAACGACTTCCAACCGTTGGGTAGTTGAAAAAAAAAACACTCCTTTTGCAATATTCAGCAAATTCAGCAGAATAGCTGACCGAACAAATGTCACAACACACAACTTAAATCATTTTCCACAATTAATTGATGGGCTTATATTATTTTTAAATGCACTTTATTCATTTTATTTGTTAATAAATGCGATCGAAATTTGTTACCAAAATAGTGTGCACCGAAGTTCAACAAGTAGTGTCTCACCAGCTGATTGAAATGTCAAACGAAAACTAGTTGGTGGTCGGTGTGAATGCGTCAACGAGTTTTCGACGAAAACACGGTTTTAGACAGTCAAAAATCCAACCTGGGCAATGACAGTCTAAATTTCAATACACGGATAGTTTTTTTTTTCTTCCCCGAGTATTAAGTAAACCTCATCTTTGCCTGCATGCTCCGCAATAGTGGAGATTCTTCAAACTGTAGAAACTTGTCTTCCGAAAGTCGGGTTGAATATATTTTCGAACGCCATAAGATGTTAAGCAAAATATCAGGGTTCAGCCCCTGAAAATGGCTGCGCCAAGGCTTAAGCAAAACCTACAAATTCCAGATTAAAATACGTACACAACTTGTACATCGACTTACGATGACGCCGTCATTATGAAAGGACGAATTATACAACGCCGCTGGTCAAGATCCGGCAAACTCTTTCGTCGGTGCAGAATTCAAAAATATCGCTGTTCCGTCAAAATCTCCAAAAACGCCTCTGAACACTTTGATGCCAAAAAAGTTTTGAGATGAAAACTCTCAAGCCAACACCAGAGGCAACATTTTTCAAATGTCCGTTGTGATGATGATACTGACCCATATGGAGATCGTGGGAAGCTTTCCCTGGGGAACAATTTTGAAACGGAGACGACCCTCTTCCTTAATGGCATTATATGTACTGGACATCGAAGCAACGTTGCCGTTTGGCCCCTTTTGGAATGAAAGGACCATTGGTACCCACCTTTGTGAAAAATCACCTTTTTCAGTTTGAGTAAGATTTTATTGTTTATTGAACGAGAAAAGAATTTTTGGTAAAAGTAAAAATATCTTTGTTGCTCTGTTTTTTTTTTATGTTTGCTGTATTAGTATTTGATGTGGAGGCACCTTTTTTTGGTTCGGGCCCCTTTTTGAAATTTTTTCAGGCGCAACGCTGATTCGAAGGAGTTAAACATTCTGTTCACCTCCCAAATAGACATCACTGTAAAGGAATAATGCTCGATTCTCGAATTCAGAATTACACACGTGCGTGCGTGGGCGCGCTTTATCTGAACTTAACGATTTTAAATGCCGAAGCGTGCGAGCAACAATTTTGTAAAACGAAACGCTACTTTGGAGCGAATGCGTGTTGAGAGAGTAGAGTTTGACAGATGAAAAGTTTGGTTTGGTTTTTGGCTAGTAAACACAAATTCAGAGCTGAATTTAAATTTCAAGTCTACTCCTTCTTTTCTAGAAGCTGCAATTTGTATGCACGAATTGAAAAAGGATTCTCCAAAACAAAAGAAAATCATATTTAACAATAAACGTATTTATTTGAGCTTCGATCTCAACAAAGCAAAGTAAAGTAGGCATTTTCAACAACTACTGTGAGTTCTCGAAATGTCAAGTAGAGCGTATTTGCTGTAATTGCGTGGTGAAAATCCCACTTTCCCTTGCTTTGCTGAGATCGAAGCTAAAAAATAGGCCTCAAGCGAAAATACAAAAACCATGATTAATATTATTTGTTCTCACAAAAATCTAAAGAAATTAGTAATTGCTAAACAAAAAATAATAAAAAAAATGGTATTTGTCATCTCCACACACTGAATTAATTAATTTCCATTGGAAAAACATCATATAGCCCTTTAAACGTTGTGTGTGGTAAATATTAGCGGATACGTGCCACAGTCTGTGACCTCAAATCGAACAGTTTGAAATTCTAAATTTGTCAAACATTCGCGATAGGGTAGAGTAGGCCCTAGACAGTGTGACCAATCATGCTAATTTGCATTATGTTTTTTCCTCAACTTGGAAAAAATAAATTATTATTATTTTTTCATTTTTATATTACAACACATATAGTAAATATTATTGTAATATTTTCTTGCTTTCAAAATTTCATGTAATATGTTAAAAAAATAACATAAAAGTTCAGCAATAAGCAAGATTCTTTTTTGTATAAAAAGTGCTAAAAATCATGATAAATATATTTTTTTTTTAAATCAAATCCTTGCTAAAACCTACAAAATTAACAAGAAAAGTTGTTTTTTCAGAAAAAATAACATACAGTAGTTGCTCGATAATGTGAATTTCTCCAAGATCCAAGATGTGAATCGGCAAAACTTTAAATTGTCATCTCTATTTTTAATGTGAACTTCCGAAATTTCCAATCTCTAAAATGTGAATTTTTTTTTGTTAAAATTGCTATATTTCTCTTATTTCTCTTGCTCGTTATGCGTATTTACATATTTTCTTTTCTTTTTGCTTCGGAATTAATAAATATTGAAACTTTGCTTGGAAAAATCATTTTGTGTTGTTTTTAATGTATTTGAGAATCGTTTCAATCAGTTGAGTAAGTACTGAAAAAAAGCCTTGTTTTAAATAGTTCACATTATCGAGGGACTACTGTAAATTTCACAGAAATAACATTAAACAGAAATCCCTTCGTGCTTGCTGAATTCGGTGAATGGCTGCGTTCACTGTCAAATGAGAATTGTGATGGAATGTTCAAACTAAGGTTCGTCTGCTTTGATTTTATCTAAATTCATAACTTGGCTTAACCCAAATCCTGCTAATTTTTCCTGATACAGCATGAAAACATGCTAGAAAAAATGTTTGCATGTGTTGACAAAAAAAAGAAGCTAAATATAAAATAATCCTGTTAAATTTAGAAGGAAATATGCTAAATTGGTCACACTGGTCCTAGGTCTACTCAAGCGTCGCGTTGAACCTTACGATATTTACGATCTAAAGACGATCCAACGGCTGACTGAAATTGTATTTTGTAAATGCGTTCTTTCTACACAATCTGTTAACGCACGCGCGCCTCAAAGTGAATTGGCCATAAATCCGGTTCATTGCCCTTTCTTGGGGTTTCGAAGGCATTTTCATTTTGTGGAAAAGCTTTTTCTACTCGCTTTGTATCGATAGAGGAGAATATTCAATAGCTGACTTTTGACCTAGAACAAGAGCTCAACACAGATGAGAAAGTTGGGATTATCGTAGCGTATAGGCAGCGCAGTAGCGGAAGACTCCAGGTGAAGCGAACTAATAAGGTTCTTAATATCTGCGTAAATGGAAGCTTGCCTTAAACAGAGCTGGCTGGATGGGCTTATCGGTTGGGGCCGCAGCTCACGCCAGACTGGAAGAGCCATCTACAGCAAAATACATCACAATGTTGCTGATTCTTGAAATAGACTGAACCTTTCCATTGAGTAATCGATTGACTCGATAGTTAAAATTGCTTTCAATGTTTCGTCAGTAAAGGTAAACTTATCATTCTAAGCCATCGTCCTAAGGTTTTTCCGAATATGGGACACCTTAAACTATTTTAAGTTCCGCGTAGCTGGTACGCAGGACCTTGGTGTCTTCTGCATTAAGAAGCCATCTTTAGTGTATATATCAAGTTCCTTTAAATTCTTAAATTTCTTAACTCCGTATGAGATTTGCTCCTTAAAGTGCTACTGCTAACGCCGATTAAGCTGAACACATAGAAGCCCGTTTTCACAGCTTCAGTTCTAAGTTTCTTGACAAGTTTCTTTGGACTACTCGTAGCTAATACGGTCAGTTCTTCTTGGAAATGTTTATTTTTGATATTTGCAATAGACGCAGCGTAGCAGCGCACGAAATATATTGAACTTAAGTAAAGGGCACTTATAATTGGAGTTTGGATTTGCTGGTATCGGCTCACTCTCTCATAATAAACCAAGCGATTTGCGTTTCGTTCGACTCAAGTTCCCTGGAAGAAGGTTTCGTGTCCTGAATCTCTGGCGATAGTTGTACCGTGTCAAACGGTTTTCGTGGCAGCGACTGTTAATGGAAGAATCGCTGGCGATACGCTAAAACACACGCGAACGAACAAAATGCGAAGTAAGAAACGATGAAGCTCGCGATACATTTAAAGCGAACGCCTTTGCCCTGAACTCATATTCGAAGTAACAGATTCTGAACCGATGGTATGTAAATTGAAAAAAAAGGCTGAAAGTTCTTACCCAGTTTTCTCGGCCAGCACAACCAAAATATCTGAAATAACAAACATCAACGCAAGGAAAATTAAAAAATACCAACACCCCTTCAAAGTCATAGGCAAAGCTTAAAAGTATTTCTTCGCGTTGATGACAGCTCTCAACTTATACGAAAACAAACCAAAAGAGGAAAGCAGGCAGGTTGAAAAGAAAAAGAAAAGGACATTCTTTGGAAGGATTTTTCTACTTCTAACCTGTTTTACTGGGATCGTGTCCTAAATGACCTAACGAATGCAGTTTATCGGTGATGCCATGAAACTTCTCCACGAAACTTTGTTTCGGCTCAGTCATCGTGACGGTTGGCTGAATTTCCGCTATGCTACTGATATTTGGAATGGATCCTAAAATACCAAAAGCGTACAATGGATGAATCTACCAAACTCGGCAGCACAGTCATCAGATAGTGAGAGAGAGAGAGAGAGACTGACTACTTACCCTTTGTGTGCGAGGTGACGGGAGCACAGGCAGCTGTACTGCTTATCGCCGCCATCTGGTTGAGAGCCTTTCCATGTATCTGCGACTGTGTGACACTTGGCTTGAGGAAGGACACGAATAAATGCATTGATATCTCGTCGGGTGCTTCGCAATCCAAGAAGGCATCCAAGAACCGACGAAACCCATCGTAATCGATTTCCTGTAAACAAAAGACAAATACACGCACACAATTAAATTATCTACCAGGAGAGTATTCGGCTGCAAAAAAAATATCAACTTCCATATTAAGTCGCAACCTAATTGGGTGAAATTATGACCGGAACGACACCAAACGGCAGGTGAAAGTGCGCATTTGAAAAAAAAAAAAAAGTTCATATAATGGGCAACCTTTTACAGAGCACATTGCTGTGAAAGGGTACGCGTCTTACTGCCGTTAAGTGAGATAATAAGTTAGCAGCACGGTAGCAAATAACACCCATCAGCATAAACTCCGTGCGGCCCACGATGTTGTGAGGGATGTGTCCCAAAGGATACAGAGACTGCCACGGAGACACGAGTGTACGAGTTCAAGTCGATAAATTAAGAAATGACGCTATATTCGGGGCGGTGGTATACTAAAATGAGATAAATACGGAACAGGAGATCAATTTGACAAAAAAACATAATTATGATGGATTGCATAGCCCGGAAGCGAAAGGGCCTAAGCTTCTTGACGGGAGAATTGATGTCATTTCTGGGTTATTTTTGGGTTTAACTCACCTTTGTGTCGCCCGTATAACCCGAACTGAAGGTGAAGGATTTTCGACTCATCCGACCCCTCGTTGTTATTGTTCAGTGGATATAAATAGAACCGCTCATCACTGACAACGAATTATGTCTCTTGGCTTTTTGGGGACAACTGGGGGGATTGTGGCAGGAAATGTGTGTTTCAAGGTTGCTGCCAATGATACATTAATTTTTCAGTCCACCGCAATGTCAATGAACAGAAAGAATTTGGCGCCCGACCTACGCATGGCTTGACATCGGTACATTTGTATGGAAAGTTGTCATGGGTTGGCGTGGGGGGGTAAAATGCTTTTAGGATTGTAACTTTGTAACAGCTGTATGATTGTCGGAAAGTGGATACCTACCACATGTGTGGGTGGTGACGTTGGAAGGGTTCAAGGATATCATTATCCCCCCATCAGCTTTTTGGGGGCTGTGCAAATATGTTAAAGTAAATAAACCGTTTGTATAAAAGGTTCTCCATTATGACGGTCGTCGGGCTTCTGGGCGCTTTATTGGAATAAGTATGACCTTCAGATTAAACATCAACAAGGACTACACAATATTGGTTAGGTTTTGAGGTTTTTTTTTTTTTTTTTTTTTTTAACATAATAGTCCATGCAAATGATGTAATTCTAAAAGCATAAAAGAACAACTCATAAGAATAGACAGACGGACTAGATATCTAGTGTTCCGATCAGTTAAATTTTCGAGCGATTTGGGCCTTCAGAAAAAATTTAATAATTTAAAAAATTTAATCTCCATCAAATGAACTGCTCAAATCGTAAAGGCCTTTAAGTCGAACAAAACTCGATTTGAAATCGATGCAAAGACTATAATTGGCATTCATTTATTTGAGGTCGGTTGGAAACGTCTGTCACAACGCATTCAAGTTGGTATGCGCACAGAAAGGAGAAGTCTACGAAGGGTCTTCTTGTAACGAAGGCAGATAAGGAACAAGCTCCAACGAGAAGGAAACCATCCTTTTGTATAGCCAGATCACAAACAATCCACAGAATAAAGTAAATTAGATAATTGAATTCTGCCTAAATGCTGGCTATACGAAAAACACGAAAAACCAATGCATTGATATAAATGTATTGTACCTTACCGTATAGCTAGCCAGCGTGACCGTTGTGCCAGTAAAGTTGCAATGTGGCACTTTTTTTGATAGCCTGGCACTTTTTTTTTTTTTTGCTATTTTGGCCCCTTTTCAGTTGGAAATTGTAAACCTTTTAAATGTAGCGCAGTTTGGGCCACACTATTATAGTTTTTAGCCAGCCGAAGCTTGTTTTATATGGGTCAAAAGTTCTAAATGTGAAGATCAGCTTCAGAAATTGCACTTATTTTCTCATGGGCACTTTTTCTTGCGACTTTTCAGACCTCTGCAGCGGTCACACTGCTCCTTTTGGAGCCCCAGGACCCTTGGACGCCACTTTTTGAAAAATTATCACAATGGCCCCTTTTTCAGTTCAAGTATGAGTTTATTCTTTACCGAACCGACAAGAATGCAATATAATGAAAAGAAGTGTTTCGTAATGAATAAATTTGTTTTTCGTTAAAAATAAATGTCCCTGTTGCTCTGTTTTCTTTTTTATTTTGCTGCATTAATATTTTATGTGGAGGCCCCTTTTTTCGGATCGGCACCCTTTTTAGTTCCCTTTTTGAAAGTTTTAGGCGGCAACGCTGCCCATATCCATATCCAATATGAAGTGAACACAAAGTTAGCTTTGATGTGACTCTAGGAACTAGGAAGTGTTCTTAAAATGTGTCATAGGATTTCATTTCATTTGATGGGAGTTGCCATTAGGTGGAAAATTGTGAGTGTAACATGAGTTACTGAAAAATCGTCAAATCGTCGTTTGGCATTTGCTTTCCCTTTTTCCCACGAGACGGTTTCTTAGCATCGAAATTGCCACGTAAAGGTTAATTTCCCACGAGTTACTAACACTGCTCCACACTCAACAGTCTAGAGTCCACATCCCCAGACACACTAGTGTTTGTGCTCTCGGTCATATACATTCTCTAATTCTCCATTCGTTATACTGTGTTCTCTAAATCGTTTTCTTTCCATTGGGACTTTTCCAATGGATACTCAAATTTTGATAATTCCATAATTTTGATCCCAAGCCATTTGTTATGCCTTTGCTCGCGTACCTACTTACGAAACCATAAGTCTTGTTATTTGCCCTCATGTCAATCCTATCAGGGTATATCCCTACACGGGGTATGTCGAAGTTCAGTGCATCAATACCTGTACATAGACGGCTTTCAAAAGCCCAACGTTAATGCACTTGTGACGGCAATATCCAGAGAGCTTTTACGTTCAAAAATGTACCATTGAGTGCTAGAATTAAGTTTGGGGTTGACCTGAGACTCACACAATATCCCTCCCCAGTTAGAACGGTCAATGGCTAACTGCCTCTAGTTGCACACTTTTAGTTTGTTAAGGTCCCTTTCTATTTATAGGCGCTTTGTCATCTCGGATTAGGACTGAAGAAGTGTATTGTTAGGACGGTCTTTGAATAACTCCCACCAGTTCCAAACTTTAAAGTGACTTTTCGTAGCCATTCGATCTACATGTCTAAACAGTCCCAAGCGACTGATCCACACTTTTCTGACAAGGTCCATGTAACTGTTCAGCTCTTAGAGCTCACCAAAACTATATCCATCTGATTTTGTCCCTACGCTGGCGCCTAACACCGGGAGTGCGATGATGACGGTCTTATTTAGAGTAACTCTAGTTTTTCTTGACCACGCCTTACTACACAATAAGTTTCTTCGGACCAAAGAAACTAGAAACTGACTTTTATAATTCTTCATCTGATTTCTGTCCGTTTTTGTAGCTTAGCCGTGATATATAAAGTCCTTAAAGTCGATTCGTCAATATTGAGTCCACATTTCTCTTTAGCTCTGTGCTAAGTTTTTTTGAATCATAACATTTTCTCAAGTATTATGTTTAAGAAATGTTGCCATCAAAGCTTTCGGTGAAATTGGTCTTGACCTTAGTAGAGCAGCGGGGGCTCTCCATCGTCATCCTTCACAATCTGACGAAAGGAATGTCAAAACTAGATATGAACCTATATTTCAAATAATTCGTCCTTAGAAATGGTGTCAAATGAGGTATTAAGGTCGATGGGATATTGGTGAGTATTAATCTGGAGTTTTATGTCTTCCCAGCATCTGTCGGGCTGACAAAATGTATATTTGCTTTCGGGTTTAAAAAGTTTATTTCGATTGATTTTGATTGAGGAGATTGATGCCTCTATAGTAAAAATGTTGAGGTTCCGATTATACCAGGCATGAAGATGAGCTTTCCACCTCTGCAGCCTTATACAAACAGGCTGTCTTTTCAGGAGCTTTGTTGGACTTGAGCTTATATGTTGTTATCATTCCTTAATTGATCAGGAAAATTTTGGGGTCTTCGCCTTGGGGTCTTGTGCCATTTCTCAGAAGTTGTTTTTTGCATATGGCTTCCTTGCACGTCCACACAGTTTTTCGTGTGAATTTTTGACCACGACCGACAAAACTTTAGCCTGTTGCTAAATTTAAGTGTCTTAAAACAAAATAATTAGGTAAATCGTGACCCACTGTTTCGACAAATAATCTATTCATATTAGCGGGTGGTTGTCGAAGCGGCGTGTCACAAAACCCACGCACTGACTCGTGAATCACTTCCCACTTTCGAGTTATTAGCACTTGCTTTATTGGAAAACTTGTCTAATTAAAACTCCTTGCCCCCGGACGGAAGCTTTTAAAAGTAAATCTCAACACATCTGGAGCATAAACTAAGTAGAAAGTTTATGATCTGAAGTGTTTGACTTTTAAAAATATGTTCCGAACAAATACACAACGACTGACTTAAGCATTTCCCGACTATAACTGCGCGAAACAGAAAAGAACGCAAGGAAAACTCCTGTTGATGAAATATTTAATTCTTGCTCAAGCATCTTGGAATTTGAATTCCTTTCGCTCAAAGAAGCAGGCGAACACGAAAAAGCTATCCAAACCCCGTTTTTATGGTATTTTCATTCACTTCCGCAACATAAACGAAATCGCAGAGCAGACTCAAATTTATCTTCTCCGCCCAGGGGTGGATAGTGGGTGTGCGCAAGGATTTCCCAAGGAGTCAAGATAAATATTCAAACAACAATACGATACACGACCAGCGCGGAGAAGCCGAAACGGAAGGAATTCGAATGAAAAGGATGAGGAACAAGGAAAAATACGTTTCATTGGGCAATTTGCAAGAAGACAGCGGCTCTTTAACGAGTGCGCGCAAACACCCCGTCGTCGCCGCCAACGCAATTCCCACACCGATATCCGGATCTATGAATACAAATTCGTATTATCCACAGCCACAGCCGCATGGAGATGGTGGTTTTTCAAGGTTCCTGTGCCATCTTGAATTTCATGAAATTCCATCCACCAACGATATAACTACTTCATCAGGAGGCCGCCTAGTGCCTTATTGCCTCCAGGCGGGCCGGTATCACCATTCACCATCGTCGTCGGCCATCTCCCGCGTGTGCACAGCGATGCGCATAATATTTAGATGAGTCTCTGATATCGGATATCACGTAGTTATCCAAAAATGAATATCCTCTGACGGGTGGCGGATTTGCCTGCGGCAAAAATTTCATCGCAGCCATAAATTTGCCCGCCTTCAGTAAGATAATTCAAAAAAGCGGATCTCGCTGCAAGGACATGCAGAGCAGCAACACCATCCTGTTAATCTATCTAATGTGAGGTAAAATGTTTATTGACCTTTAAGTTAACCTTCGAGTTGTGAATTTGTGATAACCATAATTCGATCCAAAGTCGACGTCAGAGAGTATATCGTCTCCCCCTTTGCCGCTCTCATCCTGAAAAGCAAACAAAGAAGTGAGGGAGATGGAGGAGGGTAGAGGGTTCTTTCTATGGCCTACATTGACTGCGTGTACTCCAGGCTCACACACAAACACACAGAGTAAGGTCATGATTCTCCTCTGCGTTGTCGGTGTCGCTATTGCCGTCGGTCGGCTCGCGGTCGAAATGTGAATTTTGTTGCATGTCAACAAAAAAAGCGTCAGTTTGAAACTTTGTCATGGACGACGACGGGTATGTACTGTTCATGAATAAGTAAGTTGACGTCATCGTGTTGACGTAATAGATTCCACCCAGAAAATGATTGTTTTATGAACTCACTGTGTACTGCACAGTGCACACCCAGGACTCTAAGGGAGTCATATCGAATTGACTTTTCATTGTCGGTTTTCGTCCTTCGTTCTGCGAGTTTTTTTTTTTATTTGTTTCTGCAATGTTTTGCTGCCAAACAGGGTGAGCTTCAAAAGGCGGTCAAAACGGTGTGCAAATGGCACTTGTGGTCGATACCAACGGAAAAGTATTCATCGTTGCATACTTTTAGGGCTACGTTCCTTAAATTCTGTTGCATATGCGTTGACAGTTTTATTCGAGTGTCGTACACATCTTCTTTGGTCCAGCGCTCGGGGAGAAATGGTAAACGCCATTAAGGGTTTCAAACAAAGTTGTTGTCAATAGTCAAAATGACAGATTCCAACCCGAGCTGTTCAGACATATTTCGAGCTAAGTTCGAAGGGTAATGATAGGTGAGCCCTCTCCAACGGCAGCTATCACATCCCTGAATTGATTAACTGACACCAAAGGTCTTCGAATATACTTCCAAAATTGCTCTCGGTGATGAAAGTGCCCATGGCCAAATAAGCAAAGTTTGGATTGAAAAGAAAGGACGAGAACATACCCCGTAAGCTCATTGAGCAAGAGGAAAGGACATCAGCTTATCGTGTGTAGAAATAAAAGATAGCGAGAAGAATGCGATCGATCAAACAGGAAGCCCGGAAGTTTAACAAAAAATATTAAAAGACCTTGAACTTGAAGGCAATAAGACCCGATAAGAAACACTTGCAGAAATGCGAAAGGAATTTTTTTAGTACAGAGGCACAAGTTTGAGGACATGGAATAAGAACTTCAGCGGACTGTTAAACGTGGAAGGTGACAGAGGTCCCGATATTGGACAGAACGAACGATCCTGGATAATGAAAGCTTAGACTGGACGCAAAGTCCTGCAAAAATAAAGTGAGGTTAACATTGAGGTCAATCCGAGTTCACGTCCCACCAGCATGCTGAACACGATTATTTAAGGCAGCAGGAGTGACTTTGTGGAGAGCATACTCCGATGATTAAAAACTTAGCTCAGTTCTCAAGACCGATAGGAATCCACAAAAGACCGTATGTTCTGTTTCAACTATAGAGACGACAGACTGCTTAACATCCCACGCAAGTATCTGTCCGGCGTACAGTTTGAAGGCTCGTGCAGTTTTGTCAACCAGCTGATTGGACCCTACCATGCGATGCGAGGCACGGTAGGTCCGCAACCGACCATTTATTCCCACTATGGCAGATCTCGGAGGAAACCTTAAAGTCCAGATCGATACGCACCTTTTAATTATCAACCGCATATGACAGTATTTATAAAGACGAGGTAAATAGGGTAAATAGCCATGTCTAGTTTTGGAATCCCTGCAAAATGTGTCAGTCATTAGGTTATGTGCAGAACGACAATTTAGATCAATCGCTGCTCTATTAGGGTCGGAGTCCATCCCCATCGATGCATTTGATGTCAAAATGGGATTGAGACAAGTTGATGACCTGTCATGAGTCACTTTCATCTACGTAGTTGACAAAATTGTGCGAAAGCAAAAGCCAACAGGGGCTCAACCTTTCAAAAGTCTTCTTTCGGTGGTGATATCGACTTCATTGGCAGAGCTCAGCGACCTGTCACTGGCGCATTCGCAAATATTGCCAGAGAAGCTTCTTCAAAAGTCGGCTCATTAGTAAATGAGGGCCAAACCAAAATAATACTGTTAAAAATAAGTGACACACAATATCGACGAATCGGACGGATTGCCAGGGGCTTGGTCTCCTTTCATACTTTGCAAATAACTCCAAGCGATCAAGCGCAGAATTAAGCTTGTCAGTCGACGTGTTCTTAGCCTAAGAGGTAAATTGAGTAGTAAGGCATAGAAGACCCTCATTATCCCACTTATGCGTTACGGTTCAGAAGCATATACAAGATCAAAGGTAGGTAAACACATTGAAGCAATTTTGAGCACAAAATTCATCGTTCTCGATGGCGACGGACGGTTTCCTAAGAAACTAATCTGGTCAATAAGGTCTGAATTAGTCGACTGGTCCAGACCTTATTGACCAGATATATACCTATCCCACCTTAGTCGATTAAGACCTTATTGATAAAAGCTTCAATCCAGAACAAGGAGTCTTCGATTCCAACACGCAGTAAAGAAGACCTTGCTCACGTGGAAAGGCGCTTCCAGTTAACCTTTAGCTAATAGAAAGCCAAAGACGGGGGTGACTGGGGAGGCCTACCGTTTGAAGCCCAAGTCAACCCTGACTGTAGCGGCACCTAAGCAACACTGGCTCCTACTAATAACTACTTTTGCTATTCATCTTGAATATTTGATAGGTCATAATTGATAATTTTATTTGGAAATTTTTGACTTTGTGAGTTTGTAAATTTATCCCGAACACACACTAAAGTACCTCCTACGGCTGAGGCCATATGATTTCTCTAGTCCCAACTATCAGCTGATTTTAGTTCACTTCGCTTTTTATAAAATTGCGAATCTGAAATTATTCTACGCACCACCCTGTGCCAATAAAATTCCGCCACAGCGTTGTTTAATGCTTGAGCTGATGACCGACACAGGGATGGGCAAGAATAATAGCCAAAAGGTATTCGGCGGAGTATTCTTAGTATTCTTGAAAATTGAGTGCGGCAATATCGATGGACTAACTTTCATTTCATTCCCTTGCGGTGTATACTCTATGTCCTTGTCCATACTCGCAGGAGAATTAAATACGCTCGGGGATTAAGATGCCTTTGTGGAAAGTGACTTGTGGGTGGGGCGAATTTAGTGGATAAAAGATTGTTGGACGATTCCATTGGATACTGCCAATATTCTTTGATTGATTTTCTAAGAAGCAGATGAAAGCGCACGTTGTGACGATGATGCGAATGAATGGCTGCTTTGTGTAGCAGGCTTCGATTGCGAACGATTATATTGATTGAGGATTTACCATCCAGCAATACAAAGATTGGAACTATAAGCCCTTGTTAGGCGAACCTTTTGTGTTGTAAGCTGAATAGGGGCTTAAAGGCTGGATCAGTGTGTGTATTGGAGGATAGCATGCAATACAATTAAGACTTTAGATCCATCGAAAAATTATTCAGTAAGTTTTATACATGCATTTTAGTCCTGGAGAAGACCAATGAATTTCAAGTCGAGACTCACCACCTATTTATCGACTTCAAAGCCGCATATGATAGCATTCATCGTCAGGAGCTCCATATAGTCATGGCCGAATTCGGGATCCCGGCAAAACTGATCCAGCTGTGTCGCGTGACGCTGGAGAACAAGCGCTGCTACGTGCAATTTGGAAGTAGCTCCTCTGAACTATTCCAAACATGCACCGGATTTCGGCAAGGAGATGCGCTATCATGTGACTTCTTCAATCTCGTGCTGGAGCAGATAGTGCGCAGGGCAGGTGTCAACACGGAAGGCACTATCTTCAACAGATCCGTTCAGCTACTGGGGTATGCGGACGATATCGACATCATCGGCCGCTCCCAGCGTGCCGTGATTGAGGCTTTTACGGCGATTGAGGAACAGGCGAAATTTGTTTGCCTTGAAGTAAACGAGGACAAGACCAAATATATGCTATCAAAAAACAAAAACGCATCTGTCCACCGCCTAGGACAAAACGTCACTATTAATAGCAACAATTTCGAGGTAGTTAAGGAGTTCATCTACCTCGGAGTGAATATGAACTCCACGAATGACACCCTAGTGGAGATCAGGCGAAGAATTACCCTAGGAAACCGCTGCTACTTCGGTTTGGCAAAACAATTGGGTTCAAAACTCCTAACCCGAAGGACGAAATGTACGCTCTACAAAACACTCATCCTGCCAGTTCTGCTTTACGGCGCCGAGTGCTGGACGATAAGCAGGAAGGGAGAACTGATATTGGGCTCCTTCGAAAGAAAAATTCTTCGTCGGATTTTTGGTCCTGTGTGCGAGGAGGGCGAATGGAGGAGAAGATACAACCGCAAACTGTATGAGCTGTACCAAGATGTGGATGTAGTCCAAAAAGCCAAAATACGTCGACTACATTGTCTCGGCCACATCGAGCGAATGGACAACAATGCTCCAGCTAAGAGGATCTTTGAATCTCATTCCCCAGGTTCGAGGCGACAAGGAAAACCGAACCTCCGTTTCAAAGACCAAGCCATCGCGGATACCAGAGCGCTTGGTCTGGCAAATTGGAAGCAGCGTGCCAGGGATGGCAGAGGATGGAAGGCTGCAGTGTCTCAGGCAGAGACTCTTCACGGGTCGGGAGACCGTTAAGTAAGTAGTAAGTATTTTAGTTGATTGACAATTTTTTTTAGTTTTGTATATGCACGGAAACTACGAGTTAATGTGTAAAGTGAGTCGTAGACAGGTTTCTACAATAAAAGTCCATCCACACAGGCACTGAATGTGCAAAGCGGTTTAGAAAAGCTGCCGATGGTCGACGCTACTACAGGTGCCCCAAATATTATTAAGTTGGTTGCAAAAAGGAAAAGGAAGGAAACAATGTTTTCCAAAACTTGTAGCTAATTTAAGGTTGAGTACGCTGCTTTCCATAACGCGGTGATGGGGAAACAAGCAGCCGAAGTTCCAATCGGCAAGTTTAAGTCTCCTTGTGAAGAAAGAGCAGTGTCCCATTGGTTGCAAACTAGGGGCTTACCCCCGGACGCTCTGAAAAGAATATTAGAAACGCCTTTCGGCATCCATCAGCTGGTGCTTGTTTTAGCTAAATATCCCAAAATCCTCTTGGCAGTCGACGTATAGTCGGTCTCCTCTCGCACCAGCCTAGGTTCCTAAATGAGTCATTAATCGGGACTACACCTGATCCCATCGCCATCTCGCTCTCACATATTGAAAGAACATATTTGGTATAAGTTAAGAAGTGATTAGTTAATCATATTATCCTAAAAATATAAAGTAAATTGTCATGTTTAAAACCAATACCAAGAAACAAAGTTTCACGCTCAAGGGCAATGACCATTTAAGACCACAGCTAATCTTGTACATAGGAAACAGAGGTTTCGCAAATGATTTGTACAGCAGTTTGATTTCATTCGAATGCAAAACTTGGAATTAATTGCAATAAAGTATAGTTTATAATGTTTGCCGAACGTTCCGCGACTTTCATTTCACCTTTCCAAGTGAATCGTCTATTCACTTTTGCTGCGAGACGCCTTCTCCAGCAATTCAACTTTTCTATTCGTCGCCTACGTATAGAACATGGTGAGTTTCAGGTTTTGAGAACCTCCACAATAGAAAAATGGCGGAAAATGTTCAAAATCTCCGGTTTTTTTAATTCAAAATGTTTGATTTTTTTTTTACTTATTTATTTGTTTCAATACATATATCTTTTTTTTATCTTGATTTTGTTTCAATATTTAAATTACTTTCAATAATTGTGTTTATTTATTTAAGATGTTTTTTTTAGTATCTACTCTTTCTTGTTTATTTTGTTGGAAAATGTTAAAATATTCATGCAACATTCCCATTCCAATTCTAATGTTCTTGTTTCCACTTTAAGACAGATGTTTTCTAAAGAAAAGCTCAACTTAAACTTATAAGCTATCAAACTGTCAAGCAACCACATGTGAAATTGAATTAACCTAACCTGGCTTGTTAAATCTTCTTACTTCTTCAATAAGGTATATACCTTTTGTACATCGTTTGGACATCGGTCTTTTTCTTTGAAATCGTTATTAAGACAGATGTTTTCAACAGAAAAAGCTGTGTTTGTTTGCTTTAAATTTTTGTGTATATTTGTTGGTTGGAAAAAACCAAACAGAATAGCCGAATTTGTTTGAAAACCAGAATTTTGACCCGCTCCTATATAAGGATTGCTGGCAAGATGGCTCAAAAGCTATCTGACCGATAGAGTAATCCAAGTCAAGGTATCTAATATGTTAAGCCAAAAAAAGACGTGCGAATACGGTGTACCACAAGGTTCCAAATTCATTTTATTCATTCCATTTTTTTCATTCTTTTTACAAATGAACTGTTAAGAACGTTTAAGAAATCAATTGCCTATGCCTATGCCGATGACATCGCAATCGTTGTAAGACACAAAGACTTGCAGTTAGCCGTTAAGATATTGCAAGACGAATTCAACGCTGTATCTGAATGGTGTCACGATAACGGTCTGGTGATAAACGCAGACAAAACCAAAGTGATGCACATTCGGACTCAAGCCAACTGAAACAATTTCTAATTTTCTGGGCTTCAAAACTATCTGCATTCTACAACTGCATTGAAATCTAACTTCATCTTATAAAGTGCTTTAAAACAAAGAGTAGCAAGTCTTGAAACACCATCTTGTAAAATTTTTTATTCTAGCAAGGACGCCAAAAGAACTTTCAGCAATAGCTACATTGACAGGTAAGGTGCAAAATGTACGTAGAGCAACACAAAAATTTTGCAAGATCCGTATCCTAGTTCCGCGAAAAAACTCCATCCAGGAAACTCACTAGCAAGAGATTTGCTTCAAGGTTGGCTTCGTAGATATATTTCAGATGGATTATTTCAAGTGTGATCTGTTTTTTTTTCGACACTTGAAGCTGCATTTCGAATCTCAGTTTCGTCCATTTTTAAAAATTGCCACAAAAAGGAAAAACTTGTTTCATAGTTTGTGTTTCTTTTAAAATTCGTTTCTCTGTCTAATTTTTTGTTGGTTCATTGTCTGGATTTTCTTCGAAGTGCCTGATCAATTGTCTTTTTCCGTCCGATAGAATCTCTCCTAATGCATAGTCGCAACTGTTTGGCATATTCGTATAAAATTCGAATTAACTGCAAATAGGAGAATAAACTCTGAAGGTTTAGAATCTCAACGGCAGTAGTGACTTTTCTGCTTCTCATATTTTCATTCGACATTTAAGAATTTTAAAAATAAGTAAAAAATGTGTGTTTTGTTTCAAATTTTGCGGGGAATCTACCCCTTTCCTCCACCCCTGCGTAACGATCGGTGTCCAGAAACGAGGATTGTGGCCTCTCCATAGGTTTGTTGTGTTTCACACTTCAGCCATGTCGACCATAAATTGTGGATATTTCCCAATATACTGCAAACAGACATCGACATTAAAAGTTTAGCAAGAGCTTATAAATATCTTCCACTTATTGGGCCTCCGGAAGCCACCTAGATCCTCCCTAATTCTACGTTATCCCGAACCACTCGCAAACATCACAGTAATACTTCCCCCAGCACACAACATACATACGTAAGTAGGTATATTAAGTCCATAACCATCAATTAATGTCTCATAAATAATTGGAAAGAATACGACCGACCCGGCCTCTGTCCGACATAAGAGTGTATCCGTATCGAAACTCTCCGAAAAAGAACTAATCTTACATCACGACCTGGTACGGTACGTTCATATACATTCTTCGGAATTCTATAAATATACCTCCGTGTAGAGATGTTGACATTGGCATTTCCATTCCCATTCCTAATCAGACATCGCATCTCACATCACAACGGTTCGCATGGAAACTTCATTCGATGAGGTTAAGGTCGAGCTAAAAGTCCTCCAACAGATTGTCGGGCAAACGTTTTAAATATTGTAAATGTATCCATGTCCTCTGTGTGTATGTATGGGGGAAGGAGGCATCCCCTTCGTCGCGTCGCCGCACCCAGATCCTCTAATATTTTCCAGTGGGAATGGTCTCCGGAGCACTCCTTGCTGGCTGAAGTGATGTGCTCTGTCATCCTTTGCATGACAATGATGACAAAATAGTAACAGAGTTGTATTTACAAGTACAGTGTAATGTGCCAATTTACGGTACACAGGATCTGTCATAATGTGTATGGTATGTATAATGCGCTTTTGTAGCGCTCGCTGAGTGTGTGTCTACGCGCATTTTGTTGTCTATTTCCGAAGGATTTTTTCACAATGGTGTCGGTGGTGGTGGTGCAAGTATGTGAAGCGAAAGTTTTTTTGTAGATAGGTTTTCCAACGAGATGGATTGAAATTTTAGACTTCATTTTCCCGGGGGCTAGCTACCATGAAGATGATGATGATGACGACATAAAATATGTGCGAAGGAAACAGGAGACCAGAGAATTCATTAAGCAGATAGTGGTCTGCAATTAAGCGTTCCGCCACCCGCTGCACCGCCAGTTGGACTTTGCTGAGTGTAAACATATGTAAAGGATATGTTGGTATTCTTGGAAAAGTTTGATTTCCAAAGTGGTTAATATTGAAGGCAAATACGGTTTTAGCTGCGGATCTAGTTACCCACCACGGATGTGGAGTTCGTAGAATGTGCCTTTTAATGAAGATACTTCCGACTGTTGAGGTTGTGTATACGATATATACCCTTTTGCTTGAGGACATTGTTTCGTTTTTTGACTTTAGGTCACTTGACTGTGTTATTGTCGGGGCGTAGATACCAGGAACAAAATTTGACATTAATATGGGGACCATTTCAAAATTTATGAGCATACTAATTTGGGTATGTGTTGCGTATATAATATTTATGTATACGCAAATGCGTATGCTGCAGCGCAAACGAACCCTTTTGCTTTTATATTATTAAGGAGGTTTTTATCGTTCGAGATATGGAATGGCCTTTTTAGTACCCGCAACATGTTGTGTGCGATTATGGGATTTGGTATTGTTTTCGTTTTACGATATGAATAATTTTATACCGAATCGAGAAGGGTTTATAGGGCCCGCACGTGACGTGATGATATGTGAAGCGGATATCGTTGGTTTGTTATATATGTATATCAAGTGAGTGGCTCGACAGAGGGCTGGCGCTAGCCAAACGTTGCCTAAAGCTTCAAAGTGATTCGGTTGTTCTGAGCAGAATGGCTTCGACATATCACCTTCAAAGACCATTTGGAGCTGCTGTCGATATTTCTGAGTTGTCCCAAGCATAAGGAGAAGGTCCAGATTGGTGTGCACCGCTATCCAAAATTAAGAGTTTCTCCGACAGGAGCAGAAGTGTACGAATTACAGCACCGGAACGTTGTGGCCAAAGGCGCTTCTTAAACTATCGAAATGCCCTTTATGGCAGATGGCTTGAATTCGTTGTCTTTCTACAGAAAGTAGATGTTAGGTTAGGTTAGGTAAGCGGGTTGGCGTGGAGTAATACGTGCCACATTCAGGTCAATATTGACCCATTGTGATTACCGTTGGGGGGAAAGGTTGTTCCTTACCCGTAATAACCCTATATAATTATATGAGAATGTACTTGTGAATTAAGTACTCACTGTGCTATTGCATACAAACCATCCTGTGGATTTGATGAAGCTCATTATCTTGTCTGTTGGTGTGCTGGAAAGCACGTCTAGCTCGTGGATGAAGTGTCTCCCTAGGAATCTGTGCCTATTGTGTTGGAGACTAGGGCAGTGGCATAGGACGTGGGCTGTGTCCTCAAGCGCTTCCTCATCACCGCAGCCTCTACAAAGTTCTTCTTCTGTCAATCGTAGTTTCTTCACATGATACAGAAAGTAGATGATCACGATGATATTCCATATGGCAAGTTGTCGTCATTGTCGGTCCAAAATAACGTCACTTGGGTGCGACCGCCGGTGATGGTGATTCTGCTTCTGCTACTGTATAGACAAACTTTTCTCCAAAATATCTCACCTTCGGTTGAACGACAAAGACCTCTCCGCGCAGAATGTCGACCCTATTTCTGCGAAAAGGCTGAGAATTCAAATGGAACACCTGGTGTACCTACTTTAAACGATCGCTCAACACTTCATCCCTTGCTGGTAGACATACACATGCGTTGCCTTCAAAAAAATCGTCTTCATCCTGGGGATCTCATCAACATTAGAGATTGCCGAAAATTATATAATGTCGATTCAACTTCCCCGTTGCTAATTAGATTTTGTAACATATAATTACAGCTTTGCTTTGTACATTTGCCTATGAAAATGAGTTATGTAGTTACCGTTCTGCGTATGTATGTTTTGTATGTAAAAATGAATTGAATCAAGGGCACGATAAAACGTGAAATTGTTAACTATTTGGATAAACTATACTAAATGGTTTTCCAATGAGAGGTGTTAATGTGAATGACCCGCTATTTCGGTAGCTGTCACTTTTGAAGCTCTTATTTTTTGACATTTGACAAGTAGAAACTACGCCATTACTAAAAATGGAACAATACACGCTTCAACAACGCATTGAAATTATTTAAATTCACTACAAAAATGGTGAAAATCTTGCAGTCACAGTTCGCAAAACTAAAGCATTTTTTGGTCGTCGTGAAGCCCCTTGTCGGACCGCAATACAGAAATTGGTGGAAAAATTCGAGCTGTTGGGACAAGTTAGTGATGAGAAGAATAAAACCAGTGCACGTCGCGCAAGAACAACAGAGAATATTGCTGCTGTAGCCCAAAGTGTTGAAGAAACCCCAGGATTGTCCATTCCTCATCGTTCTTTGGAATTGGGCATTCCACAAACGTCATTACACCGTATTCTGCATAAAGACTTGGGTCTTAAGGCTTATAAGGTTCAGTTAACACAAGAACTCATGCCGGCCGATCATCAACAAGGTCGTGTCTTTGCTGATTGGGTCCTTGAAATGCATGAAAATGATTATCCGGAATTCCATCGAAAAATCATCTTGACTGATGAGGCCCATTTCCACCTCGGTGGCTACGCCAACAAGCAAAATTGTCGCATCTGGGGCTCGGAAAACCCAAGAGTTATTGTTGAGAAGCCTCTCCATCCTCAACGTGTGACTGTTTGGTGCGGCTGATGGTCCGGCGGGGTCGTCGGACCTTACTTTCTCGAAAATGAGGTTGGATCAACAGTTACGGTGAATGTATTGCGCTATCGAGAGTTGATTAATGATTTTTTATGGTCGGAGTTGGATGGTTTTGATCTGGACAACGTTTTCGTGAGTTGATTGGTACCAATATCTCTGATCAACGCAAAGGCAAACAAATTTCGTCGCACCAACGCAACTCAAAACACCACAAAATGCAAAAAGTTGAGCAACGGGTTGAACAGACATTGTGTATTGTTTAAAATTGGTGTCCATGCCCAACGAGCAATACGAACTAATCCACTAACCGAACACTTGTTCAGCAACGTGTTGTGCAACGGGGTCCAACCGGACTAAGCACGTTGGTTGCACAGAAATGGGAACATTCCAGTTAAATGTGTCGAATTCGAAATTGATCTGTTGGTCGCTAAGTGGACGAAAGGCATTAGTGTTCTGGCCAGTTTTCAAACTGACTTGTAGTTTAAGTGAAAACCTTTCTGGTTTCCTTCCACACCGTAAATTGTTATGAGGTTTGAAAATCCATTACCTTCCGAAAGGATGTGCGTTTCCCTCGACTGTACTTTAAGAAAACTCTTTGGAAAAGGAAGGCCGCAATGTCTCAGGCAGAGACTCTTCCGGTTAAGTAAGTAATTTGAATTCCCAACCGTGAGTTGTCGCTGATGGCTAATGACAGCCACCAATTTCAGCCACGTCAAACAAGTTGCACAACTTTGACTGATAGAAATATTTGTTTCTTCAATAAGTGTCAGGTTTTTAAGGCCGCCTCGTTCATACTGAGCTTTTTTATGACACGTAAAATATTGAAAAAAAAAAAATATTATCAATCGCCACGTTCACAATTTGACAAAAATTTCAAAAATCTTCACATTTTTGCTCATCCACAGCTGGTAGAAGGGAGCGGTCGCTCCTTACACCTGGACGTGTGTGCGTGTGCAAATAAATATTTCTCTTCTTATCGATTTTTATGTGTTATCCATTTCACGTTCTAATTTACGACCAACGTCTGTGCTGGCACCTTTCACATGGACTTCTGTCAGAAGACAAAGAGCATGCTATGGGAAGGCCAAAAAGAAAAGGAAAAAAACACACAATCTCAATTGGAGTCATCGTGCCGATAATGGTTTTTCGATTTGCTGTTAAGTTTACCATTCAAAAACTGGATTGATTTAACCATCGCATCTGGTACATGTATCTTGTTGTTGGGAATATGTCCTGTGAATCCTTGGTTCGCAGGTTTATAATTTTTGTTTTGTACACTGCTCCATGTCAATGTTGTTGGAGTCAATTGGATTAGCTTGGCGTGAAAGCACTTTAGGTGAAAAAATTAAATTTCATGTTGTCGTTAGGGAAAAACTTTGCTTTTATTATAAGAAAAAGGATTATCCGCAAATTTAGCATTATTCGTTAGTTTTTTTTTTTGCAGCACCGATTGTGTGCGCTTTTGTATGGTGCCTATATGATGCCAATGAATGAGTAGCTGGTGCTGGCCTTTTTTTTTGTTGGTAATCGAGGTTCTTGTACCATTTGATGGGGTGCTTTTGTATGGATACATGGCTCATTACATGTGGGTATTAGGCGACAATCTGCGCATAAATTCGACCCAGAAAATTGTCCCTTCAGGGATGTAAGTATATTCGTATCAAAGGGTTGTAATCTCGGTTTGAAGGTTGATATGGAAGTACGATAGAGTGTTTGTAGCCTTGGGTGGACTTGTAGATTAACTTCGATATTAATGGATCGCTGGTTTGTTTTGGGTTGTGGTTTTCTTTTGTACAAACAAGCACGGTTAAATGTGGAAGCGTACTTGCCCTTTGCCTAAATCGCTTCATTTCAAACAGAGCTTTTAATAATGCCCAGTTTATTCGACTCGAGTTATCTTTATTGTGTAGGTCGTGAGTAAATGATCTGAAAGGAAAATATTTCTTATCCAAACTTATTGAGGTTCATCTGCTCTTTAAATACTGTTGTTACGCTTAAATTTCGCAACCCACGACTTTAACTTTTTTTGCACTGAAAAATAATCTAAAAATTGTAAATTGTTGTAAATGGTACAACAAAGAACCCTAGAGAAAGTCATGTTAAACATTTTCGTGCCCACAAACTACGAAAATAAACTCAGAGCAATTATATTCTACCCTATGTGCTTCTAATAATGGTTTACCACTTTAAAGTTTAATCGTCGAAAGGTTGACGTGTTTCCGGCAAGCCGAACGAGCTCTCTAACATTTTGGTAGCGGAGGAGAAAGCGTCGTGGACGATTTTGGGCGGTGGGGGTCACACTATTGAAACCCCATTTATTCCTTGGAATGTTCGACAATTTCCTGAATTGAGGAGAGAACCGAGATAAGTCCGAAAACGTCTAAAACAACTACATAAATCGAAAAAGCTCAACAACAAAAGCGGAAATATTGCCACTACATAAGAGAAACTGCCGTGCCACCGAACGCCATTGCCACTGCCAACCGATAAGCCGTCAGAACGACCTACCCTAGAGGCTGGATGACAGCGAGGACAGCGTCAGCGAATGCAGGGGGAACGAAGGATAATTTGGTGAGATTTTCTTTCGGGTTTCTTTCATTAATACATAATAGTCAGCTTTTGTCTTATAACTCTTGGTCAAAGTCGTGGTTTCCTTTTTTTGTTCTGGGACGATCATTACTTTTATAACGTTTTGAAAATATCAAATATTGAATTGACATGAATTTATCCAAATTGAGTTCCCATCAAATAGTGTTTTCTCGAAATTTTGCCATCAATGTTTCTTGGCCCTACCCCATCTCCACTGAGCTTGGGAAAAGCCCGAAAGGACATTTTTGCTACCGCGAACCAGGCTAGGTAAGACTGTGTTCATGGTACAGTGCGAAATTAATTCTTTAAAACGTTAGACAATTTTCCGGTTAAGAGGAAAATCAAGCGAAAGTGCAAAAAATTACATTTTGTTACTTTGACTTATAAAAATTATCACTGAGAGCGCTTGATTTGAAAGTGAATGCATTTGAAAGAACAGAATTTCCTCTTCAAAATCGTCGGAGGTGTTTTTTTATAAAAAACCTCTCAGTTTTATTTTATTTAAAGAATTCCCAGAGGTGTTTGGATAAGTTTGCATCTGAGATCACTAGCTCAGATAAAAGGTAATATCCAAAACACCAATAGCGTCAAGACAGATCTTACAATTTACACTGGTTTGGGAAGTACAGGTGTTCAGAAACAAACAATATTTTGAAATGTTGAACTACGTTTTTCGTGTGAATATTGATGCACGTATGTTTCAAATTTTACTCAGAACAACAAAGTAAAGGGTGATTTTTTAGCTGGTTTGGTTTTGGCAACACTGGTTTTGACAGCTGACGTGTGTTTAGTACCTTTTGTCACTGTCAAACAGCTTCAGTTTGGTTTGCAATTTAACCATGGATCAAATGAACAACGCTTGCAAATTATTGAATTTTACTATCAAAATTCGTGCTCGGTTCGAAATGTTCATCGCGCGCTGCTTCCATTTTATGATCGGCATTCTCGACCTTCTGAGCAGTCTATTCGGAAGATTGTGACCAAATTTCGCACCAAATTTACTTTGTTCGACATTAAACCACCAACACGTTTACGTACTGTGCGTAGTGAAGAAAATATTGCGGCCGTATCAGCTAGTGTGACAGAAGACCATATTTCTTCAAAGATGATGCGAATCGCAGCGTTACTGTCAATGGTGAACGCTACCGAGCGATGATAACAAACTTTTTTTTGCCCGAAATGGAAGTTCTTGACTTGCATGATATGTGGTTTCAACAAGACGGTGCCACATGCCACACAGCACGCGAAACAATGGCGCAATTGCGAGGCGAGTTTGGTGAACAGTTAATTTCACGTTTCGGGCCGGTCTTGGCCGCCTAGATCGTGCGATTT
Organism: Cheilosia grossa; assembly: GCA_963082955.1. Classification (NCBI taxonomy): domain Eukaryota; kingdom Metazoa; phylum Arthropoda; class Insecta; order Diptera; family Syrphidae; genus Cheilosia; species Cheilosia grossa. The sequence continues at coordinate 31,001,006 of OY720148.1, forward strand.
GACACCATTAGATTATTTTTTGTGGGGGTATGCCAAGGCTAATGTGTATAGGGACAAGCCCGCTTCGATTGACGCACTGGAAGCCAACATTCATGCATTCATTCGTGAGATACCGGCCGATATGTGTGAAAGAGTATGCCAAAATTGGACTCAGCGGATGGGCTACCTGAGACGCAGCCGCGGTCAACATTTGCATGAAATTATCTTTAAATATTAAATTGCAAGGTTCAAACTATCGATTCAAATAAATATTTCATTCATTTTTTCGAATTTTTTGTGTTTTTTTTTTAAAAAAGTTCTATACCTCTTAAAAAATCACCCTTTATTATATCAGCTAACGGATCCAATAAAAACTTCTATTTATTGACGTGTGTTTTGTCACAAAATGAAAAAAAAAAAATTGTTGGCGCAACAGGGACCCAAGTCCTAGCTTCTCACAACCATTCGTTTTGTGTGAGTTTCATTTTTGGAACGAATGGAAGGGATCTACAATTCAGACGTTCGCGAGAGGTGGCGCAGTGGAAAATACCGAATTTAAATTACATGTTTTTTTCTAAAAAATATTCTGTACGTTACTTAGTTTATGCTCTTTGCAGAAATTCTGTTCTTTCAGATGCATTAAGTTTCAATTCAATCGCTTCAGTAATAATTAACAGTCAGAGAAGCTGAATGAAATCTTTTTGCTCGATCTTTTAACACTATTGTGATCGTGACGTCAGGTTTTGAAATTTATATGTCGTAGTAGGAAACCATTTTAATGACATTTGCACTGTCAATTTGTTGTTTCTAATAGCACAAGGCTGAATGTTTCTTCAGTAATAAAGATTCTAAAAGTTGCATTTTGTTTCAAGACTTAAAAAAAAGTTATAATTTTCTAAAAAAAAATTACTTCAATGACTCTTTGGAAGTAATTTTTGTATTCCAATTGCAGCTCCATTAAAAAATCATCGTGTGTTCAGGCACGAGTAACTTTGGCGCTACAAAACATGTTTTACTATGGGAGGGGGGTCTATCTCGCTCCGGTTGGGCGGGAGGGCTTATTTAGAAGAAAATACTTTAAATGAAAGAAAATCTATCATCTATATACATAAAACAAAGTCGGGTTAGTTACACCATTTATAGCTCCAGACCGGCTAAAGCGATTTTAAAGATCTTGTATTTCTGGGATTCGTCTTCGCCCCGAATAGCAGAATAACTATTAAAATATCGGAAATATGCACTTAAAAAAATAAGAATATCGAAAAATATCCAAACACATAAAACTACTTGAATCAAAATGTTAACAAAAATATGGAGAAAAAAATAAAATAATTGTCAAATCAATTGGTCTCTGTCATTCGATTTGTTTGTTTTGTGGGATTGTTATTAATAAATATTATCATTAAAAATGTCTAGAAAAAAAAGGATTCATAACATTGCGAATCAACCCACTGAAGAAGAAAGAGAAAGTGCACGAGAAGAGCGCCGTCTCAGTATGGCCAGACTTCGTGCTTCTCAAACCAAAGACTGGAGAGAGGCAGCCCGTGAAGCGAGATGAGCTTACCTCACAGATCAACAACTAGATAATAGATTCGGCGCGCAAGAAGAAATGATTCAAGTGTTGATTTGAATCGAGCCGCTTTTCTATACGATTGTACAATAATTTGCAGGTCGCATCAATTCGTTCGTATTGGTTAAATGGTCGTTATTTGTGGATATTGAAGATTGCTGGAGAACACCTGGATTGTGTTGCCTTAATGGCCAAGTGAAATTGCCATTATTGACGCCGCCACCTGATTCATTGCTTCGTGGCGAAACACCAGAATCATGACATTTTCTAGCAAACACTCAAAATTACACTGGCTTCATTTGGGGCAGACATTATCGTAGAACATGGATTTACTCCAATATTCAAGGTAATTTATATGTTAATTATTAAGATAAAATTTAACAGAAACAAAATTCCTTGAATGCAGTTTGTTAATAAATCGGTAATGTATGCTAGGTTAGGTTAGGTTAGGTTGAAGTGGCTGTCGGCTAGGCGACAGCCTTCGACCATTGTAATGTCCCTTGTGATACCAAATGAATCTAAAATTCAATTCTTCCTACTCGTTGAACCAATTGGAGCTTCTGATGAAGCGTAGGATATTCCGAATGTCTGTGTTTTTTTAGATCATTATAGTAGAACGCTCCCAGATGGAGTTTACGTCTTTGTGAGAGGGCCGGACAAGTACAGAGGAGATGCAGAATAGTTTCTTCTTCCTCCTCGTCAAGACAGCTTCTGCAAAAATCGTTTGCAAATACGCCAAGCATTGTTGCATGCCTGCCTATGAGACAGTGTCCTGTGATGACACCTATTTTAGCACTTATAGCTAGACATGTCGAGCCGGTTGTCCATCTAAGATTTGCTCTATTGATAGCATCCTGCTTTATTATGAGTTTACAAGTAGCGATTGGAATATCTAACGAATCCTTAACTGAAAGTATAGGTAGTGTGGTGTTTGGCGAGTTCATCAGCCTTGCAGTTACCTGGGATGTCCCTCCAGCACCCAACAGAGGTGAATATTGAACTGCTCCGCCATCTCTATGAGGGACGAACGACAGTCTTGGGCTGTTATAGAATTTGTAGAGACTGATTCCAGGCACTTGATAGCAGCTTGACTATCCGAGAATATACGGATATCCTTAGCAGGTATCACGTTTTCTTTCAGCCAAGATAAGACTTCTTTTATCGCCATAATTTCCGCCTGAGCAATGCTACAGTGATCAGGAAGACGGAAGGAGAGACTGAGATTTAGTCTGTCGGAGGAGACACCACCACCAACACAATCCTCAGTTTTCGAACCATCCGTGAAAAATGGATCGATTCATCAATGCATGCTAACATTAAGAAAAATTGATTATAGGTTAATAATACTGACTCCGCTTCCGATTTTAAAGATTCATATCACAATTTACAACTAAACGTTGGCTCGGTAGTCTGGTAGTCATCATGATTCGAAATGCAAACCAACCAAAACTGATGATCAATGTTATTCACGCGACTAGATATACTCAAGGAAAATTCAAACGTGAGGAAGTTCTCATTCCGAGGATTCCGATGATCCCAACCGATATGCTTGCATTCACAATGACGATTATCAAATCACAAGACCAATCATTGAGTGTTTGTGGAATGAATTTGGAAAATGCATGTTTTTCGCTTGGTCAATTGTATACGTGGAATGTTCAAGTGTCCTCAAACCATCAGCTTCATTTGTTTTTGCGCCTGATAAAAAAAAAACAGGAAATATTGTGTATCACAAGGTGCTTCAGTGAAGATAATAAACAAAAGTGTGAGCCAATGAATCGAAATACATAGCTTAAATTAAATATCTTGAAATAATTTATTTTTTTACTTTTATTGAATATTTATCTTCTTCATATATATTATCCCAATGAACTATTGAACTTAGTTAAAATAATAAATTAAATTTAGCTAAAAACTTAACATTAAATTCATTAACCGTTAGGCGCCACGAAGTTCGCCGGGTCAGCTAGTACATCAAATAACAACGGCAACACTTACAATAAAGTAACTAACCATTTTTGAAAGTCAAGAACCTGGGCACTGCTTCCTTAGCTCTGAGAACGATAATCGATTGCGCGATAGTAGTCAACGATCTCGCCACCAATTTGCTTTTCGTAACTAACGGGTGATTTTTTAAGAGGTTTAGAACTTTTTTTAAAAAAAAAACACAAAAAATTCGAAAAAATGAATGAAATATTTATTTGAATCGATAGTTTGAACCTTGCAATTTAATGTTTAAAGATAATTTCATGCAAATGTTGACCGCGGCTGCGTCTCAGGTAGCCCATCCGCTGAGTCCAATTTTGGCAAACTCTTTCACACATATCGGCCGGTATCTCACGAATGAATGCATGGATGTTGGCTTCCAGTGCGTCAATCGAAGCGGGCTTGTCCCTATACACATTAGCCTTGGCATACCTCCACAAAAAATAATCTAATGGTGTCAAATCGCACGATCTAGGCGGCCAATTGACCGGCCCGAAACGTGAAATTAACTGTTCACCAAACTCGCCTCGCAATTGCGCCATTGTTTCGCGTGCTGTGTGGCATGTGGCACCGTCTTGTTGAAACCACATATCATGCAAGTCAAGAACTTCCATTTCGGGCAAAAAAAAGTTTGTTATCATCGCTCGGTAGCGTTCACCATTGACAGTAACGCTGCGATTCGCATCATCTTTGAAGAAATATGGCCCAATAATGCCGCCGGCCCATAAACCGCACCAAACAGTGGCTTTTTCGGGATGCATTGGTAGCTGTTGCAATGCTTCTGGCTGATCTTCACTCAAAATGCGGCAATTTTGCTTATTTACGTACCCATTCAACCAAAAATGAGCCTCATCGCTGAACACAATTTTTCGATAAAAAAGCGGATCCTCGGCCAGCTTTCCAAGAGCCCATTCACCAAAAATTCAGCAAAATTTTCCACGTAGTGCTGTAACAAAGGCCTAACTGCTGGGAACGGCGCCGAATCGACATTTCGCGGTCTTCTGTCACACTAGCTGATACGGCCGCAATATTTTCTTCACTACGCACAGTACGTAAACGTGTTGGTGGTTTAATGTCCAACAAAGTAAATTTGGTGCGAAATTTGGTCACAATCTTCCGAATAGACTGCTCAGAAGGTCGAGAATGCCGATCATAAAATGGAAGCAGCGCGCGATGAACATTTCGAACCGAGCACGAATTTTGATAGTAAAATTCAATAATTTGCAAGCGTTGTTCATTTGTAAGACGATCCATGGTTAAATTGCAAACCAAACTGAAGCTGTTTGACAGTGACACAAGGTACTAAACACACGTCAGCTGTCAAAACCAGTGTTGCCAAAACCAAACCAGCTAAAAAATCACCCTTTATATCACTATCGTCTTGTCTATTGTTTATTGTATACAAAGCGTGACAGCATTAAGTGGCTTTCAGAGCCTCTCAAACTATATTGGAAATTCCAATCAGACGTTGTTTAAAATGTCATAAATTGCTTATTGGCACAATTTTGTGTTTGATGGCGGCAAAATTTGAATTAGTTCATCTGTTTTTTTCTTAGTTCATTAATTATAAGAAATAACATCGCAAAAATGTATTATTGATAGGTCGGCTACACCAAAGCAAATTACAATTTAAATAGCTTTGATGGACGAGCATTCCGACTTGTTATATGCCAAATAGCTACCAAAAAAAGTGAGTTATTTATTTCGTCCCTTATTTTTGAAGTCAACTGTCTCATCCGGTTAATTCCACTTCATATTCTTCGATTGCTGTTCTATCACTATCAATACAAATGTTACGGAGGGCAGCACAAACATTTGCAAAAATGTTACTAGGGACGTTATTACTTTTCCTTTTTTCAATTATAGTTCTACATCGACACGGGGAATATGACATAATGTAATTTAAAGTTAAGGGAATTAATGATCTCCGTTTTGCAATACATCTTTCGACAATATTTATTGCTTTTGCGTGAGATTAATACAAAATAATTGTAAAATGTAGATTAGTCGTTATTTATATACTTGATGGAATTTGAAAAATACCTAAAGTCAATTATTCTTCGTAAAATTTAATAAAAAATCGTTGGCTATTTGCAAAACATACTTATCAATGCATAACGATACCACATTAGGTATCGCTCAAATTGCATCGTCTGGGCGATAGCGTTTCGACGATTATTGATTTGCGTGTTCAATCGTCAAAACGATTCATGCTGTCCCCCCTGGATTACGGGGTGGGTGCGAGGTTGAGTATATGCGAAGTTCCTTTAATCTAAATTCTAAATTAGTTTATCCAATATCAACAATATTTAATTGAAATCTAATAGAAACTAGTTTTCGTTATTTTCAATTTTCTCAAAAACTGAATACATGAATCAATCTCGAACAGGGGCAGTAAATACTAGAAACAAATGTAGTGCCTTTGTTCACAATTTTGAAAAAATCAGCTTTCAAATTTTTTTAAATATATTTATTATTAAGTTTCAAGTTGGAAAGTATTTTTTTTTTTCTAAACGATTAACAGGAATAACTTGGCTTCAAAATAATTTGAAAGAACAGGTTCCTGGATTGCCAAAATGGTAAATTACTTTATTGTAAGTGTTGCCGTTGTTTTTTTAATTATGTTTTTTAATTGTAGGTAGTTATTTTTTATTTTTAATTAAATTACCCCTTCAGCCCAAACGGAGCGATTCGCTTTTCTATTTGCGCTGTGTATCGCCAGCAATATTGTTGCTGCAATCAGGAACATTTTTCGTTCGACCGATATTGAGTTGCTTTAATGTGAGACCTCTTATTTATTAAATTTGCTTAAAGCAAAGTGATTATATTCATATGACCCACACGTGTATTTAAGAAAATTCGAACTAGAACTTCACTTTTAAGACCGATTTAATTTTTTCAAAGAAATATTTTTAAATTTAAGTGAAATAACATTGTGGTTGAGACCCAGGTCCACCTTGGACTGTATCGCCAACTAAGTAAGTGAGTAAGTAACATTTTGGCAGATGACCATAATTTTTGTTCTCATTGTCATTGACGTGACATGGGTCATCGCAATGCATCTACAGCCAGCCCATACTAACTGAAACCCACACATCTATCAGACCACTGAACTTTAGGACAGCTGATCCATGCGCATTTTGCCACAGTTTAAGAATTACATAGAGACAAAAGCTGTGTCCTTTTTGTACTATACATGGTGATTTTGGCTGATTTTACTGGAGTCTTAAGAATTTGCGGCGAGCGAGCCGACAACCGAACCACCGACCATCATAGTTTGGATGAAATGTCTAACAGCAACATGTAAGTTTGTATAAGTTCAGGTTTTTCATCGATGAGTTTTCTGTGCACAAGATGGCCATGGATAAGTTGAAGCAAAGTAATTTCCACACGTCACATATTAAGGATTTCACTCGTTGTTTTTATTTCGATTTTCCCATAGTTATTTAAATTGCGAAGCCCTTCGTAAGCCTGTTTGGCAAATTCAACTTGTACTGGTCTTTCAGTAAAGAAAATACTTAAAACGGTCGTTATTAATATGCAATTCTCATTGATTTAGTTATACTCTATTGGTTGAGGCCCATTACCACCCCGGACTGTAGCGCCATCTATAAGTAAGTAATTAACTGGTTGAACAACCTTCCGTTGCGAAATCTTTTAATACATCGAGTTAGGACTCGTCTTAAATTGCCGTGAAACCGTTTACTGACATTATTCCAACATCTATGGTCAAATTAATCTTTTTTCATATTGGGTGGCTCTTTGTTCGGATAACTTTTGCTTGCCATTCATAAGGATATCTTTAATTAATAAACTAATAGTTGTAGCAGCAGATCCGTCTCCGTATAACCTAGGTATAGCTTCTCTTAACCATTCGTTTTGAGTGAGTTTTCAATTTTGGGACGAATGTAAAGGACCTACAATTTGATTCCGAATCCGATCGAAAGAAGCTCGTTCACGTTATACTCTCAGATATGTTTGTCGGACGCTCGCGAGAGGTCGTACAATGGAAAAAAAACGTATGATCTACCTTTTTTGAGTTTTGCCGCCCACAGGAATATCTCAGTGGGGGCAAATTTGTGTGTGGTTCAACGTCCTACTCACATTGAAACTCATGCAGTTATGTGCAGGTACACATTTAGCTGCTGTCCAAAAGAAAAGTTCATCAAACTTTTATAATAACTTTAAACGCAAACTTCAATACAATAGACAATTTTGTTAGTGTCCAACCTCTTTCGCATTCAAACAGAATTGCAATAAGCTACATTTCAAAGCGTTTCCATTCAAAACTTTTCAGAATTCTACAACCTTTTTTACAACAGGCTAGGAATTGCTTGTCTTGTAAAATTCCGATTTTCTTTACAAGGCAAAGTACAGCTCTGTTTGTGTGCCAATAAATTTTGAATCGTAGATTGAGTGCGTGGGCAAAGACCATAAAGTGGCTACTATTGCATAGGCGGGTTGGAGGGCGGAACTTGCCCATGTAAGATACCGAACTCATATTTCCTCAACCGTTCATTTGGGTGGCATGCCATTCATTTATGGTACGAATGAAAATTCAAATACGATTAACTGATTGCCAACCCCTGAGTGTCTTTGGTAGACACTTATTAAAAATGAATTACACTTTTTTTCCCTTGAAATACTTTCCCAGACTTAAGACTCGCTGCTTAAATTAAAGCTCATAAATGTTAAAGAAGCCAATATTCATGAAAATAATAGTGCCAGAGACAGTTTTCGTCTGCACTTCTGTTTCAGTTATATCTATTATCCATCTTTAAAGCTGGCCGGCCAATCATCTCATTATAAATAGTATCTGCTCAGCATCTAAATGAATTACCTTGTGTGAAAACAATGTCATCTGACTTGGCGAACAAGCTTACATGCATACGACATACCCAACTACAATAGCAGAGGATAATGAAGAGCTTGCAATCAGATTCAACCAAAGTTTTATCTGATTAGATACACTCAAAAGTGGTTTTGTTCCGTACAAAGTCACTTATTCACCACATTCCAACATCCTTGATAACACCACCAGCCCAGTTTGACTAAGAGCCATTCGCTGCTAAAATAATCCGCATAAAGTATCATAGCAATCATCGTCGCCTTCTTATTCATACCCCCGATCCCGATGGTATACTTATGTGCATCCCTTTCCATCCCCTAACACCCTCAAACCAATTTTAATAAAAAATATGTTCCACTTCAATGCCGCTGCCAATGATAGTCGTATATTCAGGCGAAGTTAAAGATGTCCATGGTACTATACCAAGGATCGGCGCACCAACCCAAAGATGAAGGCAGTACCTCCTCTTATTGAATTTGGATTAAGTTTCCTAATTGAATTTGATCTAATGGAGGCGCGCTGATAGTTCCATCATCGAGGCAGATTCGTCCAAACTTTGGCAGATGAAATAACCTGATTGAATGTGTATCTAGAACTTATGAAATAATTGACTTACGCCATCGGGGACGAACTTTGCCGTCGCTTGTGGGCAACAGAATTCCTGCAGTACATCCTGCAATTTTCGCGTCGAATCTGTAAATAAAAGAAAAAAAAAATATGTAAAACATTTTACTCTTACAAATAGATATAGGCACGAATTGTTTATTGCATGCGGAGAGAACATGATGACAGGATAATAAATTACACCCATGTCTAATGTCCACTGTCCACTTGGTGGGAAGTAATTAGCTAATGGCTGCATGTATCCCAATCGTCCCACTAGACCGGAAAAACCGTCTATACCAGCCATGAAAGGCAACGGAACAAGTAAGATTACGTCGCACATTTTTTTCATCGACAAAGTGACAGCAGCCGCAAGGCGGGCGAGCGATTTACTGCGGCTGCCTTTGGCAATAGGGTCGTACTTCGCTCACCGAGGTGGGATCCACTACAAACACACTCACATGCGGTGTAATTTATTGCATAATTATTGCGCAAACGTGTTTAACCTCGGTTGCAGTGTTCGTTCGTCTGTGTACGAATATACGGGGTGCATGGCTCTCCGGTACTATTTATTGTCCTAGTCATGAATGGAAGCGAATCCTGCAGGGCCATTGTCATTCAGCACAAGACGATACCATCTAAACTTAATTATGGCATTGGCATTGAGGGTATGTACACGAGAATACTCGAAAGCGGGAACAGAGGGCTGTTTAAAAAGCGGAAGCGTTTTATTTTAGCTCGAAGGACATGCATTTGAAGGCGTGGTATGGGGAGCACGCAGAACAGCCGACTGATGATGCATCAATTAAGTGCAATCGATCATTACGCACAACAAGTTTGATTCAGCACCTTCAGTGTACGTTGGCCGTAGTCCGTAGTGTTTTGTGTGCATCGAAAGTAGGTCAGCATTGAGAGGGTAATTGTCAAACGCATTTGGCTTGAAAAAAGAGGTTTTGGTGTGGGTTGGTCACCCTATTCTTATGCTCACAGGCGCCTATCAGGGTAATGAAATGTGTATTTGCCATTTATGTGGTAGGACTGCAGTGGCATATTCTCCATCAAAGTCACAATCAATAGAACGCATAACGTTCGATGCGAACGAGCGTGCATAAGTCATTCATTCAGCTAGTCATTCGCCACGCTTTCGCATTCAAATTTAATCGAGCGGCTCAATAGTTTGATTAGTTTCTATTAAAAGCAGATGAGGTTACTCTTGGTTGTTATGAGAGGAAAATGTTTCGAATAATTTTTGGTCCCGTCTGTATAGACTGTGAATGGTCGATGGCCACATCGACCCAGCCAAAAGAGTGAAGGTCGAATTTATGTGATGCCTGGGTCATATAGAGCAAATCGACACGCCTTGAAGATCTTTGAAACTACACCCTAACCCTACAGTAGAGAAAAACCGCGACTCAGGTGGCTCACGCAAGTAACTGGGGGTCTTAGCCACCTTAGCGTGTGAAACTAGGGACAGCTCGCTAGAGATCGTGCTGGCTGGGACATATAATGTTGGGCGCACAAAAGTGATACGCACTTAACCGATGCAAGTTGCTAAGTACGCCGCCATCGGTCCCTATATATTTTAAAATTGCTTATCAACTTGCATGTGTATTTTTTGACGCATCACCTTAAAACCGTACTCATCTAATTCCATAGGGATTTTTCAGACACAGTATAAGGGTTAATGGGGGCAAACAATGGTATCTAGTTCACCGCAATCGGCCTACGCAGACAAGGTAAAGGAATTTAAAACTTTCTGAATGAGGCAGATCTTGTATCATCTTTGCCCAGGGCTGCCAGTTTGCGTTTAGGATTTTTTTGGTCGACGGGGGGATACCTGGGGGTTGAAGTGGTTTAAGGGGAAACCTGGGGGTTTCTAAAATTCAATTTTATTTGTATTTTGTTTTAATATCCTTTATGGCAACCTTAAAGGACTATTCACATGAGACCGAATTGCGAACAATCGTATATTCGTAGATTCTGGCATTTCATTCACATGAAAACTTTTTTTAGTCGCAGGTGCCCGCGGATCAGTTTCATTGTTGAAGGTTAAGTTCGAACGAATTTTTCGTTCGTGGGATTGTGATTAAAGTGTGAAAGTTCGCGGCAAGAATTTTCAATTCTCGGGAAAATTGCCGTAATTGTAAATTTAGCTTTTTAAATCGATTAAGACGCAGGTTTTGTTTTAAATTAGATGTTAGATTATGTGGTTTCAATTCATAAATACATTTAAATTGATTTGTTCGCAATTCTCCTAGTCGCAGTTCGCGCTCTTGTGAATGGTCCTTTAAATGTGTTTCCACAGAAAAATTTAATACATTGGCATTCTGCGAACGGAAGAAACTCTGAAAAACTAAGACTTAAGAAAGAGGCAGCGTTGCTGTTTGGCCCCTTTTTGAGTTTCAGGACCCTTGGCACCACTTTTTGCAAAAATTATCAAAATGACCCCTTATTCAGTTTAAGTAAGATTTTATTCTTTACTGAACGAAAGAAAACGCAAACATATTAAAGAAAGTGTTTCATAATGAAAAAAATAGTTTTTTGTTAAAAATAAATGCCCTTGTTGCTGTGTTTTTTCCTATATTAGTATTTTATGTGGAGGCCCTCTTTTTCGGCTCGGGGTAAACCTTTTTAGTCTCCTTTTTTTAAATTTTCCAGCGTCAACGATGGAAAGAGGAAGCGTAAAATCGCATGGACAGTTGAGGATAAAATAAATATGTGTGTTATTTTATAATGCTGGTTAAATAATCGAACGATTCTGTCAAGCTATATTTGACAGTGACAATTATTTGTTGTTATATCGTTCGACGGTTTTCGTTTAAGAAATCAAGTCTCTCATAAAAAGCTAATGTCAGTTTCAAACTTCCAGTTTTGTTTTAATAGTTACTTAAATATTTTTCCGGATGTAAGCAACAACATCATCTGTAAGTTTTAAAAAAAGAAACTATTTCAACTATTCAAAGTTGCCTAAAGGGCTGTGTAAATTTTTACAAGATTGATTCAAAATGTTACAGGCGTTTTAAAATTTTGTGTTGTATTAATTTGACGCACACTTTTTCATTCGAAAAACCAAACTTACATGTTTCCGTTTGAAATTCGAAATTCATACTTTTATGTAGTACATAAGACTTGTAAAAAAAATATAAACAAAAAATTAAGGGATTTATCGATTTGTTTGGGGGAAATATTTTGACCGCATGGCAACGCCCTCCGCAAATAAATCCATCAATCTGTAATCTGATTCCATTAAATCAGTGCCAACAATTCTCCGTAAATGTAAATCTGAATCTGAATAACGCAAGTGGCCAAGAGTGTGTTTCTGTTTATGTTGGAGCTGTGACAAACGATAAATGCAGCTAATCGATATACTTTGTTTATTTCGGGGCAGCATTTTTTTCACGATTATAGCGTCTATAATTGGCTAGGAATTTTTTCTCAATTCTTACCGGGTATATGGATGGTGAATATTATGCGTTTATTATTTTGCCCAGGTGATCTATAGAGATAAATGATTTCTATGGTTTAGAACAACAATACGAGATCCAACTGGTGTTAGAAATTAATGAGCTCTTTAGATCATGTTGGTAAAATAAAAAAACGCCTATTAAGTTAGGAAGATTCTTGGCAGCCCCATTGTAGGACTATATAGAAAAAAAAAGATTTGGAAAATTTGTGGAGCGAAGTAGCAGTTATGTCGTTGGCGTAGCCCAAATAGGTCTAGTAATCTGAAAATCGAAACGTTCCAATTCCGATTACTAGTTTAGTAAGCCTTACAGCAGTGGGAAATGTATTGTCTTTTGGTAGATAACGTTAAATAATGACTAGCCGGCCAATGGAGTCAAGTAAATCCTGCCTGAATACACAGTCGACTTCAAATGAATGCGTTGCAAGTATTTGTTTTAATAAATGACCAAAAATTAATAGGACTAGATAATTGTATCTGGAAAACATTATAAAATCTAAGTTCTGTTCCTTGAATGGCTGTGAGCAAAAGCGAGTACATTTTCAACAGTTTTGAATATATCCAAACGTTTTAGCCTCCCCAACGCAATCAGCGTTTTGCAGGCAGAAAATCTGGTAATTTGGGAGGCGTGTGGACGGCTTCTAAAGCAAGCGAAAAATGGCTATAGAAACAAGGCCAAGCTTGACTGCTTCCCCTTTAAAATCCACAATCGAAGTTGTGCGGACGCAAATAAGATTGAAAAAGTGATCCCGTAATCACGCGCTAGGCACGAAGTTCTTTGATAGATTCTCAGCAGTCTCAGGCTCTTTTTCAGCTTAGGGTACAGTCTCAACAGAGGCTGAGTTAACACAATTCGATTTTAAACAGGCTCTGGGTTAGAGAAAATTTGTGTACAGAAAGTTCAGATGGCGATCGTAAGACTTTTGACCTACAGCAAAGCTGATTGTTATCAAGGATAACACCTACTCGTATCATGTTACATTCCCGCATTCCTGTTTTACTGTTTTTGAGCACAGCATTGATCCAGAGATCAAAAAGAGCTACATTTACATTTTTTTTCTAGCAGACATGTATAGAAACTCTTGCCAGTCAAACTCACATTCAATTCTACTTTCTACAAAAAGGGTTTCTCGCTGGACTGACAACGCTGAGTCGTTGATAGGAATATTGCAGTTAACAGAGAGGGTAGCAAATTTGTGCCAATACGGCGTGAGGTTCCATGCTTTTCAGCAGAAGAGAGTTGAGACTGATCGGCTGAAAATTATTGGCAAGGCTTTAGCCATCTTTAGCAATTTTCTTTGGCATGAAAACCAAGTAGTCTTTAAGGCTGAGCTTAGAAAATCCTACAAAAAAAAATCACTGAAGTGAATGATTGTGATATAAGGTCTGTTTTTTTTAAGCTTCGATCTCATCAAAGCAAATTAAAGTTGGATTTTCAGCATGCAACACAGATACGCTATACTTGATACTTCAGGACTCGCAATAGTTTTTGTAGTGGCGTGCTGAAAATCCTACTTAACTGTGCTTTGCATGAGATCGAAGCCCAAAAAAAAAAACACACCTATTGTTCACTTTAGGATTAGATGAATCGCAACATTAATTTTTAGTTCTCCTTAGTTAAATGAGTAATTTAAATCTTGTCTTTGCATACTTTTGAAAACTTAAATCTTAAAAAAAAAAATAAAAAAAAGTATGAACACACTCAATGATTATAAATAGAATGAGCATTTTGAAGTTTATATAATTTAACAGTAAAAGATTAATAGCTTTCCCACAGAAATGGTTACTTTTCATGTATTTTTGTAAAATGAGTTTTGTCTTAAGGAGACAGTCGAAATAAACTGGCGATTTTCAATTAACAAAAGGTGATATTTCTTGGAGTTTTATTTTTAAGTACTACTCGATACTCGTTACTGTAAACCCCCTTTCTCTCTTTTCTGTTCTGTTTCCCACCCATAGATTCAGAACACCCCAGCGCAGCCCTATCGAAGGCTAATACATTTAGTTCGGTGATAAGAGCTTAGGAAAATTGGGAGACTTACACAATTACACATGCAGATATAATTCATCAAGTGATTGATATGAACTATAGATCTGTTGGAATTCGGTGTAAAGCCGCTCATTCAGGAGAAGCTACAGCGTTTTGAGGATAAACTGTTCAATATTCCTGCAAATAATGTGTTCAGGTTACTGTTGTGTGTCTATCCATGCTCAACGAAACAGATGTCAAACCGAAACCTAGACTGCACACACATTTCAAAACATTTATCGGTGTAAGAGAAAACGATCGTGCACTACCCTTCGGCCCTCTCATCAGGGAATTCGATCAACTACAGCTGAAGGATACAGACGTGTCCTTTAAGAGAGTCGTTTGTCTACTTCCAAACAATAAAGACTCCACTAGCTAGACAAAGCCGCAATAAATTAGACATAAACAGTTATCAAAATCTACTCTGAATATTTTGTTAAGCATGCTAGGTAATAGAGCAACCTACTCCAAGCAAAGACAATATCAATACTGATACCCCCGATTTCCTGTTACAATAACAGATTACGAGCCAGGGTTTCCGCTGACAAATTTCAAAAAGGGAACAAAAAAGGGGCCTCCACATAAAATACAAATACAGCGGAAAAAAAACAATATAGACATTACGAAACACTTCTTTTCATATGTTTGCATTCTTTTTAGTTCAATAAAGAATAAAACTTACTTAAACTGAAAAAGGGGCCATTTTGATAATTTGTCTAAAAGTGGGGGCCAAGGGTCCTGAGGCTGGTACAAGACAAGACACATTTTTACGGAGTGGCCGTGATTTAGTGTGCTAGTATTGTTACATAGAAATTCGTATTAACAAATACGACTCACTCACAAATACGGAGCCACTTCCGCTATGGGCAAAGTTGCTGGCAGCGTTCAAATAATTTTATCCGTTAAATTTGAAATTATTCGTTACGTGTGGAGATTGTATTTTTTTTTTTAGTAATAAATGGACTTTGGCTTAAAATATTTATGAAAAATGAGAAATGTAGATTGGTTGAGGGAAAATTAAGAGAAATTTACTCACGAAATCGAAGTTAATAATATTCAAAAGCGGAAAAAAAAACAACCATGTTTGTCCTTATAATGTTTCTAGTATACAAAACATATCATTTAAATAGTTTTATTAACCAAACAAATTATATTATTCGCCTTTTTCAGTTGGCAGCGATTAGCAGCATTTATTTTATATTTTTTGTATGTTTTTGCATGTCAAACGGATTCTTAATTAACATAACACCGAAAGGGAAACAAAATAAACAAAATGGCGAATTTGAAAAAAAAATAAAAAATAAAAACGAGTAGGCCAGCTCAAGAAGATTGCGAGTTGGGGGTGCCAGTATGGTTTGTCTCTGGCTAACTGGTACACTGAACCGGTCTGTAGTTTCAATAACACTATCCTCTTCGTTAGGGTTCTCCACCAAACTGTCCAGAAGTGGCTTCGCTCTTCCCGTAAGAGCAAATTTGTCATCTGTACGAAGAAAATGGACATTTAAGAACTAAGTTGATATACAATAAGATTTGTTTCCTTCTACAACATCCTAAGGCTTTTCTACATCCGCTTCAACGACGTTGATACCAATTGACACCGTTTTAGAGCTGCTTACCTTCCTATAATTGCCATCCAATTGAAAGGGGGCGAAATCTACACACGACGATTCCAGAAATAACTACTCACGACACGAATGACAGTAAGTAGAGAAAACGAAGAATATAAACGAGTTTCCATTTCAATTTCGAGCACGCCCGAGAAGGAGCTTATTCTAGGAAGTAAAATCGAAGTGATGGTATTCATGGTCCTTCTCTGCAGTGTATGAGATGCTCCACCAGATGCTCTGCTTATATTTACGAGGTGTGCAAAGAACTATTCAATTCAATTCAATAAACTATTCAAAAACGACCCGCACAACGGATATCCGACGACGACGACGACGTCAAGCATTCCAAATATAAAACTCGCATGTAGTCGCATGCATAGTCGCATGCCCCAATTTGAACGACAAGCAGCTCAAAATCAAAATATATTATATCGAATATATCGAAAATGCACACCAAAAGCATTTGCGCCAACATAACCGCATATATACTCGTGGCTATGTTCAAGTGTCGAAACTAAATTTTACTCACATGACGCAAGCTCCTGCAGGTGTTGGAATTCGCTTGGTGACAGTTTATCCCATTTCTGTGTAAAGGAGGTCATCGTACCTGAAAGTAGAAAAACGAAAATTGCATCAACCAAGAACGCACAAGACAGGCGTAGACACATTTACATTTGTATATATTTTATGAAGATTGTTTGCCCTCAAGATTGATGTGCTGCGTAAAAAGTTTCCAGCCCGAGTCTCGTATTCAGTTTCAAATGTAAATTAGCTGGCGGAACTTACCCCCCTTATGCCCGTCTGTTTACCGACATTCTTAAGTGGCTTTCTGCGCGGTCTGTTTCGGAATAAATATGAGTGATGGGTGCTCTCAAGATTATTTTATGGCAACACCCACCGACTTTTCATTGCACTCGTAGTTAATTTCTTTCCCCTTCTCTCTTGTGTGGAATTCATTTTCTATTTTGGATAGAATTTCTGGTTAAATTTAGTTTTTAATGTATTTATCATGATAGAATGGTGTTAAACGTGTGTCGGGCAGTAATGAGTTGAAACTTTGTTTCAAGTTCACAGTAGGGAATAATTCATTCTCAGCTGACGTTAATGGGATCGTGTTTGCAGTGCATCCGATGACGCTGAGAAGTAGTGAGTGCGCATGCATATTGTATATGCGACCTTGGAACAGTTTCCGATGCCATCCATCTTAAGTTGTTTTATTGTGTGAACACAATCAGATTGATGGATAGATGGATTCGTTGCTCTTGATGTGTGAATTGTGAGTTTATTCTGGAATGCTTTTCAAATGAATGAAACGAGTGCGCATATTATTAGGGAGCTAAAAACTGGCTTCTTTCACTGCAGAAATTTGGGCGTTTCAAGCGAGATTTTCTTCAGCGCATTTAATTCCTCATACAGATAAATTGCAGCAGTTTAAGCCGAATAAAGAGCTTCATAAGCGTGAGTTTCATGTGCCTACTGCACCTAGGAGGTGACTTTTAGGTATATTTTTCAAAGGGACACGTTTTAATCAATCGCAACAAAATGTAATCGAGTGTGCGTCTCGATATCAAAAATCCAGAGTTTAGGTGGAGACAATCGCTCGGTACGACCAAGGGACCAACAGTTGTGATTTCTGTAGAGCGAATGCAGAGCCAACCTTTTCGTCAATCTACACTGCAGGTTGAACAAGATGTGTCAGTCAAATTTACAATAAATTGTGTATTTGTGTTACAAACAGCAAATGCGTCCTTATTCACAATGAATTGTAAGTTT
The DNA here is from genome assembly GCA_963082955.1 of Cheilosia grossa. Classification (NCBI taxonomy): domain Eukaryota; kingdom Metazoa; phylum Arthropoda; class Insecta; order Diptera; family Syrphidae; genus Cheilosia; species Cheilosia grossa. Next base: position 31,018,865 of record OY720148.1, read on the forward strand.
TGCAGAGTTTGTTTTCATTTTAGCATTGAAATTGTAAAAATGATCGCAAGTTCTTGTTGTAAACTTGACAGCGCCTTGTCAATTTTTGTTGTTAAACGTATAGATATGAACTTGTCAAATTTACAACCAAAATGCTGTACAAAGATCTTAAGACTTGTCAAATGCACCACATACGCATTCAAATCTGCAACCATTTTCAGTTGAAACTACATTCAGTTGTGCTTGTCAATATGACGGCTGCATTTACTGTAACCCACTCGTTTAGCCAGAAAATTTGTATGATCTATTCGCATTCCTTTGTAGGTATATTTAAGGTGTGGAAGCGATGAGCCCTTATTTTGTCGCAAGCTCATGTTGTTGTAGCCTGCATTTTGTAGCATGCTGAAAAACTATTACTTTTGGGCGTGGATGTTTTTCGCGGTCAATTTTAAATTTGCTAAGAATGTTTGCTATTTTTCCATTTTCTAATTGAAGTCAAATTGAACATGCAGGAAATAATTTATTATTATTATACCATTTTAAATATTAATAATTCATTTTACAATTGGTGATAAAAAATTCTTTAATATTCATTAATTGGAAAAAAAATATCCAGTCCCGTACTTTGTTTAAGATCAATTTATTTAAGTCAAGATTGTATTCGAGTTTAAGGAAGAATGATTGAAAAAACATATTTTTCAATAACAGAAATTTGTACAGAAACTTAGATCATTTAACGTAAAGTAATTTAGTAAGGTGTCGTGTGAATGAATTATGGGTACGTATTTTAAGAATTTCAAATGAGGCCAGAGAGCTGTGAAAATGAAAGCAATTCACTACAGAAATCTGCATTTTGATATTCACCCTTTTTCTTGTCGTAAAATCTACAACAAATTCTCTAACTTTCATAATTCGGTTCTGGAATGTACACACACGTCTCTGTTAAATTGACAGCATTGGATGTCGGGTCGACTATGACAGTTAATTCAGTACAATTCACAGCGGTTTTCAACATTTTTACAACAATTTTTTTTTGGGTGCTTGTTCTGTGGAGCGCAACTTTTTTAAGAGCGATAAATGAGTTGATTTTATAAAAAGGTGACCATATTTTTAAATTCCAAACAACAACAGAAACAGACAAAACCTTCAAAACAATTTTAAATTATTCAATTATTGTTTTGATAAATAGGAATATTTTATAAAAATTAAACTTATGAACAAATTTAATAAAACACATATTTAAGTACAAGATTACTCGATGATCTTGCACTGTTATTTTTTTCATTGAACTTTGGTTTGCCTAATGTTTTTAAAAATTAAAATAAGACGCCCGGAAATAAGGCGCCAAAAGTAAAAATCAAATAAGGACCCAAAATTGGGATACATTTTCTAATGAAATAATGTCCCATTTTTTAAATAGAAATAACTGGTAGTGGTACTAACTTCCATTAATGCCAAATGTAAGCCTTGCGTTGAAAATCGCGCGGTTTTTCCAGCTATTCTGTTGTTCGCTGATGGTTTTCAAAGCGAGTCTTACAATTTGAATAAATTGCTCGATTTGTTCAGCTATTCTGTTAGTCGCTTTCATTAATTTTAAATGTCTAACGTGTAAAACCCACAGCGATGAAAAATGTTTTCAGCTATTCTGGTACACAATTATTTTTAGCTGTCTGTTATTTTTCAAGTAAAAATAAAATTGGGCTCCAAAATTGATTATGGGGTTTAAATTTAAAGTGAAATTGCATCCCAAATTTGTTACACCTTGTTGCTGTTTTTGTGTTGTACGCACAATTTTGGGGCCTTATTTAATCTGTATGTTTTGTCAATTTAATATTTTTTAAACTGAACCATGAACCATGAACCAATCGAATTTGAAGAACAATTTATTTCTCGAGCAAATGATTTATTTGTTCATAACTCAATATTCGACTGACTCGAAAAGAACAGATAGCGAGCAGCGCAGATTTGTTAGGTGACAGTGGTATGCGTGATTATATAATGAGTAAATAGCAATAGCATTAGATGAGACGATTTTAAGGAGAAACTTATTGTTGTAAGTAATCAGCTACAAAGAGGAAACAGTAGTGATTACAAGTTTTGCGCAGTTTTAAATAAGTTTGTGCAATTTTAAATAATTATGGTGTATAAGACAAGTGTATAAATTTCCATTCAGAGTATACTATAATATTTAGCAATGTTATTTTCAAGATTGAATAAGGATCATTTCATTATTATAATGAATGGATGGTCACCTTATGTATACACTAAAACGCCCTCCAGTTACTATATAGATGATGGCAGAGTAAGCGCACAGTTCATTTGATTTTTAATGAGGCTTTTAATTTTTGATTCTAAGTCAAGTTATACCCTAGTCTTTGACAAAAACCACATTACACCACACAGACTAACAAATTCCGCATGAGAAGTGAAATTGCGGAACCAACAAATTATTCTAGCGTGACGTTGCTAATTTTATCGTGATCTCTTGATCCCTTGCAAGAACTTAGATAATATGCTTTCAACAATGGTTATTTTTGGAATAATTTGGCTCTTTGTAAAGTACTAACAAATACTCTCAATTTTGTATCACAGAATGCTACGAACATTCAACTTACACATAGGAAACATGTTGAAAACGTGAAAAAATCAGCATAAATCTTTGGTTTTCTTTTGCAATTTTAAAAAATTCCTTTATTTTTCATAGTTTTTTATGCACCCCCTCCCATTGTAAAATAAATGTTTGCATTTAAGTACCTGGAAGTGGACATGCAGCAAAGTAAAATGCAGGACGTTTTATACAACCACTATATAGCCGATGTATTTGCAAATTCATAAGAGGTAAGGATATTTCAACGCAATAAACAAATGAGCACAGTTTTCAAAATAGTCTCTGACAGAGAGACATCAACAGCTACTCTGATGGAAACAGTTTCACCAGCAAAGTTTGTATAAAATATATAAAGGGTGGTTAAGTTTCAAGGGCCGATGTTGATTTTGAATAAAACACAAGTTATTTAGGAAATTACTGTCATTTCTTTTTATTATGATAATATTGGTATGGTTCAATTATGTATGAAGCAAAATATCGGCCAAATGGCCGCCGCGACCTCGGCGGCACACCTCCATCCGATTGTCCAAATTTTCGATGACGCTGAGGCATAATTGAGGTTCTATGCTGTTAATGTGCCGAATTATCTCATCCTTTAGCTCTTGAATTATTGCTGGCTTATCGACGTACACCCTTTCTTTCAAATAACCCCAAAGAAAGAAGTCCAACGCTGTCAAATCGCATGATCGTGGCGGCCAATTAACATCGCCACGACGTGAGATAACACGGCCATTGAATTTCTCCCGTAAAAGAGTCATTGTTTCGTTAGCTGTGTGGCAAGTGGCACCGTCCTGTTGAAACCACACATCGTCCACATCCATATCTTCCAATTCGGGCCATAAAAAGTTCGTTATCATCTCACGATAGCGAACACCATTCACAGTAACTGCCTGACCGGCCTCATTTTGGAAAAAAATACGGCCCGATGATGCCGCCAGCCCATAAACCGCACCAAACAGTCACTCTTTGTGGGTGCATTGGTTTTTCGATAATCACACTTGGATTATCATTGGCCCCAATGCGGCAATTCTGCTTATTGACGAATCCACTTAGGTGAAAATGTGCCGATTAAATTGACCGAAAAAATCACGAAGTGCACGATATGCATTTCGATTTGAACGACCATTTTCATAATAAGCCTGAATAACTTAAACGCGTTGCTCGATTGTGTATCTTTCCATGGCTCAAATTGAGTTAGTCTGAAATTGAGAAATGTCAAAAGAAATGCAAAAAAAAACTTGACGTTTAGGTGTGGTTCACATTCAACATCGGCCCTTAAAATGTAACCACCCTTTATAATGGACAACGTCGTCACTCGTCACGTTCTCCAGCTCCGTCTAGCACAGAATTTTCGTCTATCGTTAATGTCGATGCCATTTGACATTTGCCTTAAGCCAATTATCTGATTCCAAAAATAGCGCATGCTACCGAAAGGAAGACGTTCACATTTTTTGTCTTGCAAATATTTGCAAACTAATGATTTATAGGAAAAGTTACACTAAATCGGCCCCTGCAAAGAGCACGAGCTCATTTTTAAATTATAAGTGATTAAAGACACAACTCTCACCTCATTCCTGTTCATCATTCATACTCACACACCCATCGAACGAGCATTTATGTATATCATTAGTAGTTATGTAAAAAAAAGAAAGAACAAAATCACAGACCTGATAAGAGCTTTACAACCCACTCTAATAAATCCAATCCTATCTCCTATCAGCCGGCGCCTAGCAGATTACGCATTCAAGCAGCCATAAATTAACCTCAAACATCAGGCCAACTGTTATTGAACTAGAGAAATCTAAATACATCACCAATTATTTGTGTGCCACGTAACAAATCAAACCTACCCCAAAGAGATACGAAAATAGCCCTCCCAGGGGGTGGGCGATAAATTGCAACGAGATATTGAAACGTCGGCAATATGGAAAAAGGCCTATGAAGAGCATAAACGTGCAAAAAAATTAACAAGTTTTGTGGTAGTCATTTTTAGAATTTGAACTCTTCAATGGTGGTTCATGCTCGCTATCGTGAGAGCGGTACACAAATCTGAATGAAAATTAGCAGTGATTCGTTCGCCAACGGGCAGATCAAGTAGTATGCGGGAGGCGTGTTGCGCTGACGACACAGCGCGTTTAGAGGCTGCGCCAAAGCAGTGTGTGTATGTCAATGACTAGACGTTGACGACCGCGATCACGATGAGAGAATCAATTTGATTGAGTAAATCTGGAACAACAGCGCACAAAGATGCTGACGTCAAAGAGTTGTTATTTATTACTCACCGTTCGTACAGGCTGCTTGTTTTTGTTGTTGTTGTTGCTGTTTGTCTTGTTGTATTTTTTTCTTTTCTTTGCCTGGTTGGTGAGATGATGTAAACAATTTGGGCAAACGTTAAATCGGGATCGAAGGTACAACTTTTGCGGAAGCACTATGTTGTTAGAGATTGTGCGTGTGAACTCTTTGAAGTGTCTTTGATAAACGATTTTGTTTCTATTTTTAGGAAGAGCTTACTTAAGTTTATTTTAGACGGATTTTCTGTGGTTGTGCTAACCAGGCAAGGTCATGTGCGCAATGTTACAGGTTTTGTGTGGGGAGGAGGAGGAGTGGCATGATTTTTCACTTTTTTAGGCAGCACCTTTTGAGATCTGCTGTTGAATAAATTAAAATAAACTATGAATAGAATTACTGCCAGTCAGTGGAATATGCGAGGCTGAACATAAGAGAAAATGTGGAAAATTTGTTCGTTTAAATCTGCGGCCAATTTGCATTCACATTACAATAAGCCTCTCAAACCTGTTAAAATTTATCAAATATAGTTCTGAAAAAGTTGGTACCGTAAAGAACCACCTAGTAATAATTGCGGTGAGTGTTTGGTTAGTACCTACAAACACAAGTTCTAGGCCTTCTTAAAACAGCGCCCACAAGAAACACGTTGAAGAGTTGAAAAGACAACATGAAGCACGCCACAAAGGCTTTGTGGCGCATTTTACTCCACCGCAAAGTCCTGTGCTCATGTCATACTATCACCCACCTTTTTGGAAGTAGTGGAAGCCCATCTGTCTCGCTGGACAACATTTCCTCCTTCTGTATGGCTGTATGAACATTGGTCATGGTACAGTGGAAACGAATAAACGAACTTTCCCAGCTGTACACCAAGGAAGAGGAATTTCTGCTTGCGAATAGCGTAAGACTGGGTTTAAAGTAACATTGATAAGTTGAAACATTTAAAAATTGCAGGCTTTCCCTTAAGAGTCGCGTGATAGAGAAAGATGTTGGTCTTCACCAAAGCAAACAATATTCCTACTTAAGTTTTGTATCGATCGTCAGTTGGAGCCGTAGGTACTGTGTGAAAAAAATTTAAATACCAGTTGAATGTTTTTACCTTTTCATTGGTTTGTATTTTTGGTATTACTTTTCATTTGATCTTCCGCTGAATTTTGTGTATTAAATAAAAGCTTTGTGTGGATTCTGGTTTTTATTATATAGAGTTATTTGTTTTAAATTTCTTGGCGGGGCTAGTTGTAACACTGAGTGCAGAATGCATTACTTGTTTATTTATTTATTTAACCACAGTTGATTTATTATTAATATTTTTATAAAAGGATCGTTTCTTTACATATTATGTTAGTAATAATATTTTAATATTTTTTTTTTTTTTAATTTAACTTTGTTAGATTGGAATCAATCACGTGATTGGCCTTATTAAAATCCTTCGTCAAGTTATTGATAGGGCCATTGCTTCCGTCGTTACATCGAGACGTCCTTTGAATCAAAATATTGGATTCCTTGTTGCGCTCGGTCTAGTATTGATGTTTATGGAACTAAGAATATAAGCCGAGTTTACTTTGCCAGTGAGGACGCAGAACAAAAATGAACCATTTAATTTTTCTCTTCGATTTTCCAAGGTCTGCAACTTAAATCGGCTTATTTAAAATCAGGTAAATCACGTAATGCAAAAAGCAGAAATTGCTTTTGAATACTTATCCTACATAATGCAAGGTCTTACTCAAATACAGGTCCAAGAAAGAGAACGGCTTCGCGAAGACTAAGAAAATCATCCATACTCCAGAGAAACGAGCGTTTCTTGAGGAACAAAATAAAAGCATAGCCAGAAAGGCCGCCAAGACCAAATCAAAAAGCAGGTGAAGGAAAAGATTTAAGGTTCTTGAGTTTTTTTCAATAAGTTGATTGTGATTTTGTTCTTGTTATGAGATTTTTCTAATAAACTTTCTTAAAGCCAGATAACACAAGAATTAATTTTTATTGTTGCAACTTAAAAAAATTAATTAGTGGCGCAACAGGTCCGCAGGGAGACCTAGGCCTAGCTTCTCACAGACTTTCGTTTTTGTGCGAGTTTTTCATTTTTGGAACGAATGGAAGTTATCTACCATTTTGTACAGAGTTCAAACGGCTGATTGAGAAGCTCTTTCAAGACAGGCATACCCTCGAAAGTTTGTCAGACGTTACAACTTACCACTCTTTTTAAAAAAAGAAGTTTGGAAATCTTCTAAACCGACTTTATGGGAATTTGTTGGTGAGTTTTGTAGCTTAATTAGTAATTACTCTTGTTTATTTTAAAATAGGGTTAACTGACTCATTTGCGATCGTAGGAGCAGCTTCAAATTTTAGTCGAATTTGTTACATCTCGCCCGCTCTCCCCGACAATGGACCGACACTTTCAAACTTATACCAATTGCTAAGTAGAAGCTCCCAGTCTTGCCTGGAAATATTATGATCTTAGACCAGCAAAGCATTCAGTCAAGTCTTAACCTTCATTATATCCAAACCGAGAATTGGAAATCAATATGAGTACAATATGCAGTGAAGGCGAAGCTTAGAGAGTCATCGCTTCACGTGGTTTTACAGAGGATTGCATAAAAAAGTTGTAAACGCTAAATAGAAGCCACTAATAAATACTATGTAATCTGAACTTATTCAAGAATCTCTTAACGAACTATATAGGTGTAGGAGAAGGTCTTGTATAAGTACTGAAATTCTGGTTTACAAATAATTTCCTTGAGCGCGGTCTTATATCTTTGCTTCTAAGGCCAACAAGCACTTATGAGAGAGTTTGTCAAAGAAGAGAGTGTGAAGATTAAATGGACTCTCGATAAGTTAAGCGCCTTGGCTATAGGTGTTTATCCAGTAAGTAAGTAAAAGCGGATTAAGTACTCTTAACCTCCAAGAATAAAACATCAACCGTTCAACCTTCAGAGCTGAACAACAAATTTTTACCATGTTCTGCTAGAGCTAAATGTATTGGTTGTGTACAGAACTTCTTTAACTAACTTTTTCGTTATAATAAAGCTTACTCTACGCTCTGTTTATCAAGCCGCTAGTCCAAAGCATCCTCGAACCTACTACTTACTACTTTGCATTAGATATAAATGGTTGAGAGGTGTTATTGTGAATGACCTGCTATTTCGGTAGCTGTCACTTTTGAAGCTTTTATTCTTTGACATTTGACAAGTAGAAACTACGCCATTACTAAAAATGGAACGATACACGCTTTAACAACGCATTGAAATTATTAAAATTCACTACAAAAATGGTGAAAATCTTGCAGTCACAGTTCGCAAAACTAAAGCATTTTTTGGTCGTCGTGAAGCACCTTGTCAGACCGCAATACAGAAATTGGTGGAAAAATTCGAGCTGTTGGGACAAGTTAGTGATGTGAAGAATAAAACCCGTGCACGTCGCTCAAGAACAACTGAGAATATTGCTGCTGGAGCCCAAAGTGTTGAAGAAAACCTAGGTTTGTCCATTCCTCGTCGTTCTTTGGAATTAGGCATTCCGTAAACGTCATAACACCGTATTTTGCATAAAGACTTGGGTCTTAAGGCTTAAAAAGTTCAGTTGACACAAGAACTCAAGCCAGCCGATCATCAACAACGTCGATTACGGGAAAAGTTTCCGGACCGTGTTATCTCTAGCGTCGATTCAAGACCTCAAAGATAATATTCGTGAGGCTATCGAGGACATAGGGCAGCCACTTTGCGATTTGGTTATGGAAAATTTAATGATAAGGATATGGTCCTGTATGCGTGCTCGTGGTGGCCATTTGGCTGATGTTGTTTTTCATTTTTAACGGCATACCTACCTCTTTATTATGAAATAAACATCCGATCATTTATCTCAAAAAATAGCATTTTTCTTTGAATACCAAAATAACACCTCTTACTGGAAAACCCTGGATAATAGTTTAGTAAGACATCTCCTGGATTATGCCAGGCAGCTTCTGGTCAACTACCCAGGTTAGTCTCTTCGGAAGTTGAAAAGTATACGGTCTTTCAATAAGGACTTGACAACTTGTTGAAATAAAAGGCAAACTACTTGGGATATCTCAAAGAGAATTTATTGGCTTGAATTACTCTCAAAACATTTATGAATGGAATTCGACTTCGCTCATATGCCCACCACGGGAACTTATATGCAGCTCGGCCGCACATTTCCAACGATATGGCCTCTATTTCTCGTTCAATATTGGCCCTGAACTCCTCTAACGGCACAAGCATGAAAATCGCACCAAACAATGACTTTTTGCGGATGACGTGCTTCTTCATATAGCACATGAGGGTTCTCAGTTGTCCAGTAACGCATATTTTGCTTACATTGGCAGTTCAGTAATCGGTTTAAGGGTGCGTTCACACTGAAAATTTGAAGTTGTCAAGTCGCTAATGTTCACTCATTTAGTTGATACTTTTTTCTCAAGGATACACCTACCTACTTTAGATAAATAGTAAACAGCCTAGTTGCCTTGATTCATTTTATAAGCCATGAACGATGCCTTGATTTATTTTATAAGCCATGAACGATTATAATAAAAGAACTAATAAAATCGAACTGAGCCCGTGAGATGTAGCTCCTAACAATAAAGCGGAATCGTAAATATTAAACAAATGCCACACAAACAGAAATGGGACTCAACGACTTTCCTGCTAATAAACGGCCACACATGAATGCCAAAATAAATCGCTATAAGGACATTAATCTGTGACCAAGTAGATAATGCGATTCAATGATTCATTACATTCAGTAATGAATCGTTACATTTCGCTTTGCATTAATGTTTATTTGCGCGACTCTAATATTTATTACCACATGATTTATGCACCATTGCCGAAGTGTTATTCACTGCAGGACAAGCCAACTCAAGTGGTCCTCCTAACCGCACAAAATGTAACACTCGGCGTCATCGTCATCACCATCAATTACCGCACATTTACGAAGCTGTAAAAGCGGCTTTTCCATTTCGATTATAACCATTTCGCCACAGCTACGATTTTAATGATAAACCACCATTAAAAATTATATTAATAGCATAGTCCTATGGATCTACAGAGCCCATTCATATTGGGCCAGGACACCCACGCTACGTACCCAAGGGCCATTTATTTCCGTTTACCCTTCTAATGAATGTTTATGCTCATACTTGCTTCAATGAAATGGAGAAAATCATTTCTTTGTGTGTGCGTTTATCTGCCTATGGGATAGTTTCTTTCCGTTTCCATGTATGCACAAATAACTACCCCCTTCAAGTTCGCATATAATAGGTATTACAATATGCGATCAGACATCAGAGTGGAAATGTAATTTAGGACAAAAACACTCGAGGGAGGAAAACACATGCACGACCACGATACACGTGCATGTGTGCCAACGGGCACAAAGGGATATCGAAGTAATGTAAATGTGTATCAAAAGGAATGTACAAAATACGCAACAAATATTGTTTATCGTGCGAAATGTATTTGCCATGCAAGGCGGTTGTAGGGGGTAGGGGAGGAGAAGTCCTCCTTCGATATACTCGTATCCTTTTAATAATTTCTGAGAATTCGAAGACGAAGTTGTAACCATAATTTCGTTTGAAAATCAATTCCAACGATGGAACTGATGAATTACCTTGGAAAATATTTGCACTTAAAAGAATTCTTCTTATACCAAGTATTAGAGGTTACGGTGGCATATGTGTCACATTTTCTTTCTCGTTATCTTTTTGAAGTGTATGACATTATTCTTCGGATGACGACGTTCTAATATAACGTTTTCGAAATTGAGTTGAGCAGGAAGCTCCGAAATTGATTTGCGTTGCTGAGCAACTATACGACTTGTGTCTATGTTATCCCCAGTTCTTCAAATGGACTTTTGATTTTGACGAACTGAAAAACATTTTCCTTTTTTTCGAACCTTACCAATAATGGCAATGGGGGAGGAATCCCGTCTGTTAGGGAAAATATAGTGAAAAGACTTTAGAGGGTGTGTTTATTGTGATTGAAGGGGATGCACAAGTAATACGGACTTTAGAACAGATGTTTTTTTATCGTTGTTTCCATAGTTCGAAGTTAAGGAAGAGCAATGAAACAGACTGTTTTAACGTTTAACTTCGTCATCGCAACTCATCCTCAGCAAAGTCATCCTTGGCCATTTCGTACTATACTTTTCTGTTGGGCAACTGAACCAGGGATATTTCATCCGACGACAATCAGTTCATTGGGCATAGTTTTTCAGGTACGAAATTGAGTCTTCATCGTGCAGAATGTACCGAGCCGCCTAGGTCGCCACAAGGTCTCGAGACCTTATGGCGGTCTCACTGGACCGAAAATTGTCCGAAAATTGGTTTTGGGTATTTCTCAAAGTTAATCCCTTACTTAGTTGGCATACCCTTCGGTAAGCCTTATAGCCCTATAGTGGAGCAATTTTGTACCCTCGAATCCGGTCCAGAATTGTTCAGAAAAATGTACGACATACGTCAAGGGTAGCATGAATCATTTGATGCTTTGGACTACTAAGCGAGGGGTCCCGGGTCCGAATCCCGCAAAAAAACCCAAATTCCAGCTTAGGGTTTTTTCCACTGCGCCACCTCTCGCGAACGTCTGACAAGCATCCGAGAGTTTAACTGTCTTGAAAGAGCTTTTGAATTAGCCGTTTGGAATCGGCATAAAATTGTAGATCCCTTCCATTCGTTCCAAAAATGAAACTCACACAAAATGAATGGTTTATGGTTGTGAGAAGCTAGGCCTTGGGTCCCTCGGACCTGTTGCGCCAACTAAGTATTATTAATTATTATTTTTTTGGTAAACACTAAGAGAAACCGAAATTTAGTTTTACTTAAAGGGCAAATTATCTAAATGGTTGAGTTCTGTACTAATCTTGTACTAATCTTGTGTGATAAGACGTCTTCGTGCAAAAATTGATTTCGTTTGCAGACGGTATTTTGAATGTTTTGAGGCTCAATTTACTATCGAAATATCAAGTCTAACATATCGTTGAGTGGTCCCACTTTACTTTATCCGCATTCCGTACTCGGGAGCTGGCACCATTTCTGGGGACGAATTACCGCATCCGTGTCCGAGCCATATGTCACTGAATTTTGTGGATTTTACAAGCAAAACAATAACAAATTTAGTTACGTATTACTCGATCATGGATGCGGTAATTCAACCCCTGTTGTTGGGTTCCAATTTGACATCAAGAAACTTTGCTTAAACTTAGTAAACATCAAACATACCTAATAAATGCCAGTCAATTAGTTTATTAACTTTTCAAATTTGTGACTCAGCCTAGTAAGCAGCTCTGTTTCGGAACGAAAAATCCCATACAAAAGTGACACAACAAAATCATGAACGAAAAATGTCGCTCTTCTTTTCCTTTTGCTGCTGCTGCTGCGAAAAGATGGATATAAGTGGGTAATTGTAGCAGATTGCTTGGTACAATTATCCACTCTCTACAGCAACATTTGCAGATCCTACTGCTTTACTTGCTGTGGGAGCAACTGTCGAAATAGCGACATAAAGCTTCAAACGCCGATAAACAGTATTTCAGAATGGACTAAAAGATGGCAGATTAGATTAAATGACCTAAAGTCAGTCCATATCAATTTTACGTATAAAAACGTACCAAACATTCCAATATACATTATTAACAATATAGTGGAATATTTAAATACAGTCAAATATCTAGGCATGAATCTAAACGCTTAACTGCGTTGGAAAGCGCATGTAAAGAAAAATAAAGATGAGTTGAACATACAGTAAAATGTATTGGCTTATTGGGATATAAGCCTGCCCAACTACAATAAGACATTGATGAACAAGCAAATTCTCAAACCAGTATGGACCTATGTGCTCCAGTTGTGGGCATGCACAATTGCACATGCCAAACAAATTCACAAAAAATTCAGGCCTTCCAAAACAAAGTACTAAGGAACATAGTCAAAGTACCTTGGTACATACGTAACGCTGTTCTACATAGAGATCTAAATATTGAAATGATTGAAGACGAAGCTAAAACAGTTGCTCAAATGCACAGACGTAGGCTTCGCAACCACGATAGCTTAGAAATATATATATAGTTGGCGCAACAGGTCTGTAGAGACCCAAGGCCTAGCTTCTCACAACCATTCGTTTTGTGTGAGTTTCATTTTTGGAACGAATGGAAGGGATCTACAATTTTATGCCGATTCCAAACGGCTAATTGAGAAGCTCTTAAGACAGTTATACTCTCGGATGTTTGTCAGACGTTCGCGAGAGGCGGCGTAGTGGAAAAAACCCTAAGTTGGAATTTGGGTTTTTGCGGGATTCGAACCTGAGACCCCTCGCTTAGTAGTCCAACACACTAACCACTAAGCCACTGCGCCGAATCGAATTATTAAATATCGACAATGTAATCAGGAGATTATCCGCTTGATCTATAAAAATTAGCTAAGAATAGAAAGAAAGTTATATTTTCTACCAAAAAAAGTTCAGAAATCCGACAGCCGGCTCTGCAATGTCTTTCGATTATTTTCCCTTCCAGTAAACCCCCAAACAAAAAAAAAAAACAAAAAACAGTAATAATAATAACATAAAAATAGCACAAATTGACTTAAATAACTTAACATGTGGGAAATAACTTCACATAAAAAAGGTGAATTTATTTCCCACTCAACGTGAAGTTATTTCCCATGTGAAGGTATTGCCCGTGAAGTTATTTCCCTTTACCACTTGTACATACTTAAAATACAAAATACAAATTGAGTAAATAATTCCTGATTTAATTAAAAGTATTCCACCAATTTTTCATGAATTTTAATACAAAATGCATTTAAATGCAAGAAGATACAGATCTTTTGAGTGGATTTGTGAAGGGACTTGTCCTCTTAAAACAAGACGTCGGGTCAGCGTACTTGTACCTGAGTAGCTGCCGATGCAGGGGGGCTCTCGACAATGTATTTTTCGCTGCCTTTCCCAAATATTTCTATTTGGAGACCACTGGAAAATTTCGTTCCGAAACAGCAGCGCACTAAGCTTATGATACACTTTGCTGCAATAAGTGTCAATTGCTTCCCATAAGGAGGTGTCACGCCTACCTTTTGATAACGCCTTTGACCAGATTGTTGTTAATCAAATAATTCGAAGTAAAAAAAAAAAAATTTAGGAGCCAGCAAAATTTGTATGGCTCTCAAAAAGCTTTCCCATTCATTCAAAAGCAAAGCTACAGACCAAATTCTAACATCATGTAAATAAAGTCATAAAGTAAAAGAAAAGTCAGCTTTTTGGCCGTTGTCTGTATGTCGTTCATTCTGTTAGAGCGGATCGAAGAATGTGATATGAACAGAACATGAATATAACTAGTCTCTGGTGAGACACTTAGACTGGAACCAGTGTTGCCACTTCCAAGGGGTTTACCATCAATAGCTAAATAAATGACAGCTGAAACATACTTAGATACCCACATACTTGCTGTTAAGCCCGCATTGCTTGATTGACAGAAAGTACACAACATATTGACAGACCTCCTATCTCCATAAAGGACAAGGACAACCACAAAGGACTTAATGATGCTCGTGAATATATATTTCGTATCCTACAAAAAATCGATTTACTCGATTTACACTACATGCAGGTTGGTATTAGGCACTCGTAGTGCTCCTTAAATTGTCTCTTCATCATCTACTTATTGACACACATGAGCCTCAAGTAAAACGAAACAACTCCCAATAATGAAACCGTCAGGATTCTAATAAAAACACAAAATCTATTCCAGTATTCAGGTCTTTTGTTTGACAAGGAACTCTTCACACACCTCGATATGGCAGTAGTTGCTTGTGTCCTCATTCGCCTTCATGAAATGGGCGACTTTGTGTATTTCTTTAACCCAAAGCACACCTCATAGATACCAAGCCCATGGATAAGCGATGAACAATGGATATGAATGGGGGATAGAAATGCAGATAGTATCTCGTCATTATACTCGTAGACAGTGCAGAAGGAGCTCATTGCCAACACCTTGTCCTCTGCTCATAGTGCTCTATTAAATTGACAGCAATTGTGGTGGACAAGCAAACACAGTTCCGGTGTTCGATGGATTATACTCCAGACAAAGTCGGTTGTTTCTCGAAGGAACATTGTGCCAATAGAAGGGTGCGCTCTATGCAATTTATTGCAGACAATTGAATTGGTTATTCGTATTTGTTTGCAATTACATACTGTAGGAAGCTGCTGCAACAATATCGAGTTCAGCAATTATCATTGATCATTTATCAATGCTGTGCAAATTGCCCAAAGGACGAAAGGTGAGTGTACTTGCGGTGTTGACTTAAATTGAGAGAGGCTAAGAATGGAAATTTATAGCATTAATATGTGAGGACACATTTACATATAAAAAACTGAGAATTCTCCCATTTCAATCAATTTGTGCTATGATCCTCTAAAAATGGGCAAGATAATTTTAAAAAACGCTGAAATATCTACATTAAATAACTTTAAATTTCCCTCCAACGTTTAAAGATTCAAATGAACAAGGCTGACTGTTTTTTTGGAGAGCTGTAAAAAAGGATGAGGCCTTTTACCAACTCAAATCATTTAGTTAGTAATCTTACAGAGTACTATTACTACTAAAGCAACATTCAGAGCTTCAGTCCCACCTAGAACGTTGGTCTGTTTGGGTCTGGTGAACTACTTCTCCAGCAATAAATTTTATTGTAAAATCTAGACGAGGATTTGGGCAGTGTTTTTATTTTTGTACTAATTAAGGAATACGCTCCTAATATGGAATAGTGCAATATCTCAGATCGAACGTAACTTATCACGTATGTGTCTAAAAATTTCAAGAATGGCTTTTCTTTCATGCGCATATTTAATGTGAGTACCCTTGTGCATGGCGATCAATGCGGACGTGAGTAGTTGTAAGAACAAATTTATTAGTTAAGTGCGTAGTATATTTTCTAAAGTTTGTTTTCCCTCAATGATGGCAGTTTTGGGGTTTTCCCCCAGATTTAGGGGTTTTTTGGTCGACGGGGGGGAATCTGGGGGTAGCATTTTTTTAGGGGGAAATCAGGTTTTTTTTTAAATTCTACTATATTATTAAAATCTATTATATATATTATATTACTACGCTATAATATCCAATTATAAAAACAACAATTTCATCAAAGTTCGGTAAGGGCTGTGAAAATTCTTACAAGATGTTTTCAAAATACGACATTCGTTGCATTTCGTTTGGCATACGGAAAACCAAACTTACATGTTCGCGTTTCAATTTCGAAATTTCTTCTTTTAAGTCGTACAAAAACACACTAAAAAAATAATGACAAGAAGTTGGGGGTTTTTTTTGGAAAAAGTAACCAAATCTGGGGTTTTTTCAGAGTTATCTGGGGGGAAATATTTTGACCGTCTGTCAATTTCCCTACACGTTTTCCAAGTTCTCTATCTCTATCTCTCTCCACCCTATCCAATAATATCCTTACGCATAAAAAAAATAATTTCACAAAACCAAGTGAAGTGAAATAATTTCACAAAAAAACAAGTGTAATTATTTCCCACTCGAAGTGAAATTGGTTCCCATCTAAAGTTATTGCGCGAGATTTTCTTTCCCTTTTTTTTACATATTGTTATAATTTTTGGATTCGAATCTAAGGTCTTGCCAAAAAGCTTGTTATTCATTGCCTTCCTTGGTATTAAGAGCCCAGATTTATTGCGTAGGAGGTTTACTTTCTTGCGACTCGTACCGGGGCTTCAACTTTCAAGTGCAACCCTTTTTACTTAAGCTACGATTACACACGCCACTTTTCATGTCAAATTTTGACATGTCGACGTTATTATGACGTTAAAATTTGTCCTTAATTTTGATCGCCTGCCAAGAGTCTGGTCATTCGGAAGAGCTTGCAGTTTGCCAAAACCAGCTTTGGCTCGGTATAGCTCATCTATATAGAAGTTGGCAAATGAGGCTTTCAAATAGACGGAAAGATGGTGAGCATTCCTTTGGATTACTTGAACATTTAATGGACTTGGTCAACAGCGCATTGCAAAAGTCTACCAGGTTGTTAAGGAAGGGTTGAAGGTTTTCACACAATATGGCTGATAAAGTCTTTTACACGATGCTAAGGAGACTGCATGCCTCAGTACATGGCGCAGCTAAAGGAGTCTCCTTTCTTGTGGACCGACCAGAGAATGCTGAGCTTCGTGCACGCAAGTTATCCCCAGCTGTTAATAAAAGTTCGGCGAGTATACCGGCAGCCCCAATAGGCTTGTTAATTTTTAACTTGGATATAGCTGTCCTTAATTCATGTTGCGCAAGTAAACGGAAGCTTTGTGCAGACGAGGGTCTTGTCGTACAGCATTCTGGTTTCTACAGGTGTGCGGAATTCACTCGGTTTTTTTTTTTTGTTTTTTGTTAAACATTACTGCGTTATTCTTTTTCATTTCTTCGATCGTCCTTCCCTGTTCTCCTGGCTCGCAAAGCTCGTGTGTAGCCCTAGTCCCGAAGACGACTACAAGTCGATACCTGTTTGATGGATGACCAAATCATCACGGGCTCCACCCACTCACAGTACCACCGATTATTATCGCGTCTATTTTCGAATAATCCCCACCCAACAGACAATCAAATCTACCATAATCCTCTATTATTTGTAAACAATTTTTTATAGCTTCCAAGCACATCGACTGTAAGAGTCTTACAAAAAGATACAAAACGCTTCGCAAAACATTCAATGCAAAAATAGAAAAAAAAAAAAAAATACCTCGCCAACATCAAACGTTGATGATGCTGCTGTCTTCAACGACCGGAGGTAGCGTTCCGCAACACATCTTATTGTATATTCCCGCTGACTTTTATTGCGTTTTTATGAATCCATCATATAAATGTATGGCATACACATTACACATTCATCTACAGACTACAAGCTATTTAACGATCAAGAAGTGAGCCAGAGAAGCTTAGGCTGGCACGTTCCCTGATCGCACTCACCGCCAGTTTTCGTACTACAGGTTTTTTGTTTTTTTTTACCCATGTAAACATCAGGTGGTGAATCATTTAGTTTACTATTTCCTTTAGTTTAAGTTGTGTCTTGTTTTAAATTTAAATTTGTTTTTATGTCTTTTGCTATTTTGTTGCGCTCTTCGGATTACCGCACACCGGCCGGTTTAAAGGTGATTCGCAGTCTCACATCTGTAACAACTTTTATTTGGAACATTTTTGTTTAAATTTTGAGAACATCCGTCGGAAAAACTTCTGACGGACATGTGGTCATTCAGACAATATATTACCGATTGTTTACAATGGACGCATGACTTTGCGCTTGTAACCACTAAAACATCGCTACAGTGACGGGTGAAAGCTAAATTTAGCGAAGGACGTCTTAAAACAACCCAATTGGGCATTCACGTCATTCGATTTAATAATTTGTCGTGATGTTAAGTTGAAGCTGAAAGCGATACTGAAAATTAAAGTCATTATTGCACAGTTACGGTATAAGGTTGCGACTTTAATAAAGGAAAGACTGCTTTCAACAGCAAGCTATACCAGTAATTATTTGTCGTTGATACAGAGAAGAAATGGATTTATTGAGTATAGATCCTTGGGGCAGTGGAATTCTAAAAGCTGGAGTTGATCCGACAGGAAAACAGGTTTGCAAACATCCGCAGGGATGTCGTGGTAATCTATTAGAATAGAAGTTAACTGGCTTATAGTAGGGTTCAATATATATACCAGAAACGCACTTAGAAGCCTATGACCCACAACTATGCCTTTGTTACATTATTGGATTACCTGCGTCCAGGTGGATCAATAGGTCTTCATTGTTGTGAGTGCACGCAGGTAACTTTGAAGCAAGCTAAACCTCAAGAGACAGAGTATTTTCTGCCTCCTCGTTCTATATCTCTACAAATTTGTACATTCTACCAAATACACAAAACCGAGAGATAACTGCATAACTTCGACAGCCGAGGGGCTAAAATATAAATGAAAGATAAAGTCTGCGCCAAAAAATGAAAGGAACACGGGTCAAGCTGATTTGTAAAAAGATTGGGAAAATATCGACCTATTTTCTCTCGGCCATAAATGTTCGTATTGACCTTGCATATGTTGAATGCATTTGGAAAAGGTTAACCTGCACCACTTTGTGACATGCGACACAACTGTGAATGGTGGATCCCACAATTCTGCCTTTTCAAAGAATTTCGAATCTTTTTGTAGCTCTTTTCTTCTGACATATATTCTTTACGGTACTGGAGGTAGCTGTAAAAAATAAGCCCAAATGTATCTCGGTAATTACAATGGAACCTACAAAACTTTCCGTTGAATGCCAAGAAGGATGTCTATTTTTATAACCACTGCAACTAGTAATCTTTCGTTAGCTGAGGGCCATTCCCACTGACTTTATGTGATATTATTGTTATTTTTATAACTTTATTGTTACATTAATGAACTAACATAAACAATAGAAAAATATAGCACTAGCTGCCAGGGCTTTAGGCTAAGACTTTATGTGATAACAAATGGCTTCTTTTCTTTCCGGTAATTAGCAATTTCTTCCCTGTAGTTTAAATAGTCTGACTGTCTCCGTGAAAAAAGGATCGATAATAAACAGTTTTTACTTTGACAAAGCAACGAAAATAGTTTAGTTTTCCATGCTAAGGACTCTAGACCTTACTTCTCTCAACCATTCTGCTGTATGATCTACGAGTTTTTGCGTTTGAAACCTACAATTAAAAGTCGAGTTAAACTGAATTCAGACATTTTTCCAGTACAGTTTGACCCTCGCAGTAGAAAAAAAAAAGCTAGCTATGATTTGCATTTCCCAAAGATCGTACCGAAGAGCTCTCGCTCTTAAGTTCAGCACACTAACCGCTGAGGTACTACCGTCATTTACGTTTTTTTAATTTGAAAACTTTTCCATTTACAGAATGACAAATAACTTTTGGGCAACATGCTAAATTCCCTTCAACTAAACTTTACCTCACTCCAAAGTGTACAGAAATATTCATTGGAGAATAAAATGGCAGTCTGGTTCTACTTTTTATATGAGCACTAAGTAAATTAAACGGAAAAATGTTAATTGATGTCACAATGGAAATATGCGCCATTTATGCTTAACGAGACAGTATTCACCTCTTTTTCACTCTAACAACCGCTGAGCAATGTCCACAAGTTACTAAAGGGTTTTCAAATAGGGACTTCCGAACTTTGACAGCTGATAGCGGCCATAATGTTGTAGATACAACCGTCACTTTGGCTGTCAATTATTCAGTCTGTTTTGCCAAATCACGTTCAACATATGCAAATATGATAAAATTGTTTTATCGAAATGAGTGTTCTGTTCGTCCAAGGTTCCGCTCATTGTTCATCGAAAAATCATCTTCAGGGATGAGGCCAATTTCTGGATGAACGGGTACGTTAACAAACAAAATTGTCGAATTTGGGACGATACCAATCTACATCAGATTCAAGAGTGTGTAATGCATCCCGAAAAAGTCACTGTATGGTGCGGATTTTGGGCTGGCGGTGTCATCGGTCCATATTTATTTGAGAACGACGTTGGCCAGGCAATCAGCGTCAACGGCGAGCCCTATTATGTCGATGACTACCCCAATTTCTTTTGACCTGAATTGGATGATATGAACACAACGACACGTGGTTTCAATACGAAGGCGCTACGTTCCACACAGCTCACGCCACATTGGAAATTCTGCACGATCAAACTGAGAGCATGGTCATCTCACGTGGAAATGTGAACTGCGAATCATGCGATTTGACCCTGTTAGACTTTTACATGTTGGGTTTTCTGAAGTCGTAGGTCCATGCGAATACGCCACGAACCACAGCGGTCCTCAAGACCAACATAACCCATGGCATCGGTCAAATTCAGACTGATTTATGCGCCAGAGTCAAACACGGCGGACATTTGAACGATATTATATTCCATACTTAGTGGCATCGATAAAAATCTCACCTACACTTTGTTTGACTTAAATTTAAAGAATGAAAGGCCCTTTATATTCTCGTTCATTCTGACTGTAGTTCTCCCGCAAACAAACGAACACAACACACCCATCGGATACGGTACAAAACGCAGTATTAAATGTTTTGTGTTGATACCTAAATCGACCCACGCCCCAAAAATAGAGCTAGAATCGAAAATATATTTTTTTTTTTTTCCATTTATGCGCATTTGATCAAATTATACCTTTTCTGAATTGGAACGAAGATGAATGTTAGGTCAAAATACGAGGAGAATATTGCCTCAAAACTATTTAAGCATATGCCGATGCTGCCGTTGTGAGGCCTCACAAGTCACAAGCCACTAGCACGTGCGGGGTTGATTCCTCGTGAGGTTTGTTGTGATTCAAACCTAAACCTCACAATGGTGTGATTTAATAACCAATTTTTGGTTTTAAAAACGATTTAATACACACCATTCTTTTATTAGTTAGTTGAAAAGGGCTGCGTTTCATAATTTTGTTGGGGAGTGTTATAGAACTCTTTTGGGGTGTACCGGGGAATACAGAAGAAATGTAAGAACAAATAACTAAAGGGTTTTATAATGGGGACGGGTTGATGTTGGCAGCCATGTTGACCAAATCATCAAGTTAATTGAGTAAATTGAGAAATGATAAAACTTTATTTACAAAATCAATGTTCTTCAATCAAAATGGCAAATGCGGTGGCACTTCAAAGTCGACTCTCCAACATTTGGTGGCCAAATTCGATAAGTAAGGTAAACAATCAGGCAAAAATTGAACCGTGCCACCGTGAGAAGACGAGGCAGATGTTTCAATTTACACACGGCCGTTTCGAACCTAAAAAGAATTTCGTTAATACCTCATACACAGCTTGTTTTAATACATTTCAACATCGACCCGTCCTTATTGTAAAACATTTAAATAGTTGCAGAAGAAAGGAGTTTCCATGATCCGCAATGGGTTGTTTGAGGCAAATAACACTTGTGAGGTATCCGTATCAGCTTTACCAGAATCGCACTGTATATTTTGCTTGCATAAGTTTCGAGTTATGAATATAATTCTTACCGCCAACTCTGAACGTGTAGCGAAAACATCTAGTACCTTTAGTGTGTTTTACGTACATGTTCAGCAGGGGCGATTCCTCTTAGTTAGCTAGTTTAGCGGCGCTAAACCAAGAAAAATTCTTTGAAATACGAACGTTAAGGTTAAAGTAATTATGAAGATTATTAATTGCAATAATCAATCACATACTAAATAACAATGATACCTATTTACAAGTCATATTTTCCTACACAAACACATAAAATAGTTACCATACGATCAAAAACTCTCATAAAAAGACTCCCGCTTGTAGCATTTTAGCGCAAAAATTTGCGCTACCAAATTGCATACGTTTTATATGAGAATGTTTGTCTACCATTGAAGCAAAGCCCAGTAAAATAAACTGAAGGGTTAGCGCGAACAAATGCGATAAAACTTGAGGGTGGATTGTAAGCAGATATAAATTTTATTCGTTCTCTTTTTTTTGTACTTTCGTATGTTTCTCTTTCTAAGGAAATTGTAGTAAGAAAAGTAAGAAATTGTCGTTCTGTCGTTATTTGATTGAGTAAACAGTGTTATTGACAGTTCAGTGCGAAGTTTTTTATAATATTACCTATTTTATATTTGCGTGGATTATTAATGTAAGTAAATAATATATTTTTGGTGCTTTGGGATATGAGAGTACACTCTTGTTTTGTTTTTTTTTTTTATTTGTGAGAAGTGATATGACAGTAATGCAAAAGCGCTAAAAATAATGTTATACAGATCATACATAATTTTTTTGTTTGTTTTAAACTTTGCGTAGCTAACCTAATGCTTAAGGCCAGGAATCGCCACTGATGTTCAGTTCAGATATCAAACCCCAACGAACTCCAGTTTTGTGAAGCCGAAGAATTTCCGGCATCGTCGAATCGTGGTTGTTCAATTCGTTTTGTATCTCGTGGCCGGAATTGTTCTTTGTAAAATTAAAATTAAATAAACAATTTTTTTCGGGTTGATTTTTTCCGTGGACAAAGCCAGTATGACTACCAGCTCAAAAAGTAATGAAATGATAAGTCCTTATTTTTTAAGTTGCTTAGATAAGCCAAATCTACGCCAACTGATTTGTTTGCGCACTTGAGTTGTTGGTGTCCATAGGTTGTTTGTTGAAATTTATTTGTATCCACTGTTTAGGATGGCGATGGAGAAAGATCGCTGCAGCATAAGAGTCGGTAAAGACCTCAACGAAATCTTTGATGTCAAAAGATGATTAGATAAGGCAAGGCGTTGTTAGCTATGCGGCTTCATTTTTGTAGCAATTTTGCGAAACACATCGTCGGCGGAATGATATCTTGTTCAATGTCCATTTTTAAAAATGTTGGGAAATCGATTCATTATGTTCAGATTGAAAATTTTTATGATTTTTTTCTGAAAGCATTGACAATTTTGTTTATAAAATAAGTCACAGAAATTGTTTTTATCTTATTTTGAATTAGCTATAAATTAAAATCAACGAGGAAGTCATTTTGGATACTGAACAAAGTTGTATGGAATAACAACAAGTTCGTAAAATGTTGGTGGATATTGAACAGAAAAACTCAATTTTGAAAAACATAGAAAAAAACACAAAACGAGAGGAAACATAAAGCTGATTATGTTATATAGAACAAAATGACATGGCAAAAGTCTATTGAAAAGTGTTTATACTATTTAACAAAATAGTTCTCTGTTACTTGAAAAGGAAAAGAGATAGAATGAAATAGTTTGAGCCAAACGAAAGAGCGCCCCAAAATTATGAAGACTGCAAAATGGCCTTTAGAACAAGATAGCATTCAGCCGAAGACATACAAATTCTGTTCAACTACTTGCGCCGTACTACTGCTACTAATAACAAATTTTAGACTCGACTTAAAATTTACGGAAGCTCACAATTGCGCATTTGGTATGGTAGTGGTAGCCACTGTGAACTACTTGTTATATTATACATATTTCGACAACCAGGGTATTGTGTGAGCACCTTTAATGTACATTGGTTTCATATTTGTATAACACTGCTTTCATTGATTTGACACTGGGACACTTTGGTCCGACCAAAGAACTTGTGCGTTAATGAATTAAATTATTTATACTAAACTGCTTGGTTTTTAATTAAAAAAATCAAAGGTTAACAAAGCAATGCGAACGTTTTTTTTTTCTGTCAAATTGTTGGTAAGGTTAAGAGCACGTTCAGCGTAATTTATGTTTAAATGGTAGAGCACAGTGAGCTGTCCCTACTTGTGCGTTTGCTAGTATAGAAACGGAAGCGGCAAAAATGGGTTTGGCGATTAGCGGGGCAAGAAGAATGGACACCCAACATGAACGAATCACACAGAACGTCAGAATCGACAGCTACAACTTTGATCTGCTATGCTACTTTCTACCTGGGCTCTTCCATAAATTCTGACAATAAATACTGAAGCTTTTGCTTTATCTAAGGCAGATGTTGTAAAATGTTTGGTCCTGTTTGCTTTAAAGGACTTTGGAGAAGACGATTCTACGATGAACTTTACAGCGACATACATCTGGTCAACATATTTCGTTTCAGTAGTCTTAGATAGCTGGAAGATATAGAGTGAATGAACAAAAATGACCTGGCCCATAAAGGGACAACGCAGTAGAAGAAAACCTCGCCTAAGTGGCGCTCACGAGCAGAAGCAGACCGCAACCGACTTGGAATATGCAACTCGGCAGTCAGCTTATGACCGGACCGAATTGCAGAGGCCTGTAAGTTAAGTTAGAAGAGCCGCCCAAAACTTTAATGATGGTGGCATGATATGTAAAAAGAAAAAAACCTTCCCAAAGCGGCAAAATTTGGACAGCTGGCATAGTAAATGTGCAAGTTCTCATTACCTTCTTGCAATATACTCGTAGCACTTACAGAATTGGTTGAAGTGCTAGTAGTCAAATCTTTGCACCAATGATCCTTGCGCGTTTAGCCATCAAACCACAAAAGTTAAAGCATGAGGTGGGTTTAAATTTAGAACATCAGTCGCAGCGGGATTTTCGCATTCTTGCTTTTGCCGCAACTAGATCGGAGTCTATAATTTTCTCATCAGAGTCATATACAGTCTTACATCATTATTTATAAGATCAATGTAATTTATAAGGTAGTTTTATTCCAATAAGCTGCTTTGTGAGAACTTCGAGCTGTGCAATGTCAAGTTTTGCCAGCGGTCGATAGGACGAATTCTTTTCCAGTGACATGTAAGCTTTCAATTAGTGGCAATTATGCGTTATTCTTACTTCGCTAATAACCGATTTAGCGTTCAGTGCCTTGATTTTATGCGTTTTTTTTTTCACCGCAATAGCGGTTGCGGAGAGAGTTCAAGTAAAGGCGGATTATATAAATGTGTAAGTGATATCGAGAACTGACAAAACCCAATATTTCCTGTTCTAATGTAGACTTGTTCCTGGAAATTCCAGGCGAGCTTTCCCATAGGCAACCTATTTAGGTAACCAGAAGGATGTCGGATTAGAACAACTGACAACAACGTGACTGCTGTGCGACAATTTGTTGTTCCTTTGTTCCCTTTTATTAGTTGGAAAAGGCACATTTAAGTACTATTCACATGAGAGCTAATTGCGAATATCGAACAAGCGAATATTCGAAGTTCTGAAACGACATTCGCACATGAAAAGTTTTTTTAGTCGCAGATACCCGCTAAACGGCTCCATTGTTCAAGGGTTGTGGATCGCTACTGATTTACGTGAATTGTGAACACAGTGTTACAATTTGGGGCAAGAATTTTCAATTCGCGGGAAAATTGCTGTAATTGTAAATTTAGCTATTTAAATCAATTGAGAGACAGTTTTTTTTAGATTATCAGCCCTATTCTGCTATTCACGTGAATCATAAATTCGATTCACCCATTCAATTCCCTTTCACTCTGCCTTTCCATTCTGTTATCCATCGGTCGAACTACATTATCCAAACCAATTTGACATTCAAGTGAATAGCTGTTCATATGAAACTCATAAGAAGTTTGTTTTTTGCAAATTGAAATTAATGTATTCAATTTGAAGAAAATCTTTGGAAAGATGGATGAATTATTTTAAACAAAACAAAAAGTATAAACAAACAGGTATGGATAATATTGGGCTTTTTTTTTCAACTTTCAAACAGAAATTAAAGCAGTAAACTGGTCTCTATTTGTCGCCTACCCCTAAAAATGAATAATCTTTATTTACAAACAAATAATCCAGCAACAAATTTGTGTTAACTTACATTTTATCAACCACCAACCAAACAGACGATCCATTTAATTTTAAATCCGCAACATTTGACATGCGGGTCTTAAATGTATCGAATGTAGGCATTCACGTGAATAAGAGAATACCGCGCAGTATTGCCGACGTTACCGACATTAACGAGGTGAATCCAAATTCGATTCGAATGAATAGTAGAATAGTGCTCAAGGAAAAATGAATAGCAGAACAGTGCTGTATAATTATGTTAGATTAATTAAATATAATGCTTTGGTGGGAGAACAAAAATCAATTTTCAATTCATAAATACAATTAAATTGATTTGTTCGCAATTCGCAGTTCGCAGTCATGTGAATAGCCATTTAAAAAAGTTTTCAAAAACTGTGATTTCAAAATAAATATGTTTAAAATATAACGTTGTTCCCTATCACAACATCAAAGTGTAAGGCGGGCCAATACCTGTGAAATAATATTTATATTATTAATATTATTGTGAGAAAACTCTAAATTTGCAGAGAAGCGTCAGAAAAAGGCACTTTTTTCTTTCATGGCCCCTTTGTTTGGGAGTTTTAAAACTAAATTGAACGAGATCTTAAAAAGTATATATAACAATGAGTTGATAATATATACAACCAATATTTAATTGATAAATGAATATCAAGGCTAAACGGTTTCCATTTTAAAATTATTCATTTGAAAACGAATTGCATCTACTGTTTCGTAGTAGTGTCTAGCTCACCCGAAGAACAGTCTTTAAGACATTTAATTCTAATGTGATTTTGTTGTTTTGGTTTTATTTATAAAAGGAAATTTGTGTGAGAATGATATATTTACAGTCCATATTGTTTTGTAAATCTGAAACTAAAATGTGTTACCTTTCTCGAACACTCAGGGAGATTGTTGCAAAATTCTGAAAAGTAGCAAGAAAATGAGCGCTGAAAGAAAAAAGTGTCATTTCTAAAGCTGCTCGCAATTTAAGAATTTTCGCACAATATTTTATAACTATTGGCTCTCTTAACTCTGTAATTGTGTTCTGATAGACAGCCACATTGCATTTTAAAGATATTTATTTGGAAATCGCAGTTTTTGTAAAATTTGCGAAGTGCCTTTTCAAACTAAAAAAGGAAAAAGTAGCAACAAATTGTATCAGGGTCCTCGAAAAAAGTGCCAAATTATCGCACAACGGTCACGTTGGTCACGGCGCGCAGCTCACTCACACATTCAAATCTGATTCGGAACGTTCCCTAGCGACAGTGCGGAAAAAAACCGCACAAAATCAAGGCACAGATCTCCATGGTCACATTTGGGGGCTGTAGCTCTCCGAATATTGGTCAGACTTTTGATCTCGCCAATCTACAAATGCAGTCACCGCAAGTTGTCAACAGACACCTTGCATACCATTTAATGAATGTACCAATATAATTATCACTAGAACGCTTCCAATATAAGTCACTCAAGTGACCTATTCACTTCAAATAGTAATCAAATTGGCGTTGATCTATCAATCCACCGAACGCTAAGCCACTCTTATCAACACAGCTGACGAAGCAGTGAAGGCTTTGGAAAAATACGACGAACCAGATTAATTCAACACAGGGAACCTGTTTGAGGTCGAAACGTAACTACTGGGAATTCCCGACACGAATTTGTTTTCACGTTGATGGGATATAAATTGCTTACTCACCGCATCTTAGAACTCAGTCGTCGCTCGAAATGATTGCAGCTTGCATCGCGTTGCTTGTCGGACTGGCTTCCACGTCCGCTGTGGAAGTCTCCACCAGCCTGGGTGGGATACGGGGTGTTGAGTTGAAATCTCGATTAGGTGAAGACTTTTACGCATTTCGTGGCATTCGCTACGCCCAAGCGCCGGAGGGCGAACTACGCTTCGAAAGTCCCCAACCTGTGGGACCATGGAAACCCGAAATATTCGATGCTACCGATGATGGACCCATGTGCCCACAATCTGTGCGAAATGCAAGCGAATATTCGGAGGACTGCTTGCGACTGAACGTCTATTCGAAGAGCTTGGATGCAAAGGCATTGAAACCGGTAGTCGTATACCTACATCCAGGTGGATTTTACGGCTTTTCTGGACAGAGCAAGAACAACGCTGGGCCGCAGCTGCTGATGGACCGTGACATTGTGTTGGTTACCATCAACTATCGCCTGGGAACGCTTGGCTTCCTCGCCACCGGTACAGCCGAGGCACCCGGCAATGCTGCGATGAAGGATCAGGTGGTTGCCTTCAAGTGGGTTCGTGACCATATACAGACCTTCGGTGGTGACCCCAACTCAGTAACACTGCTCGGGTATAGTGCCGGAAGTCTTAGTATTGGCTTGCATATGATGTCACCAATGGCGAAGGGTTTGTTTCACAAGGGAATTGCGATGTCTGCATCGCCGGTTACTCAAACCGTTTATCACACGGATCAGTTGGAGCTGGCTAAGAAGCAGGCAGCGTTGGTGAAATGTCCCACGGATGCTATAGATGCCATGGTTAAGTGCCTTAAAAAGGTGGGTTCCTACACTTGCTGTCTTTTCGTTGGGTTAATTCAAGGCCGTTGCAGACACCTGTTGGCGAGTTTGTGAAAACCTTCTCTTCAATGTTCGACTTCGGCTACAATCCCGTTCTCAATTGGATGCCAGTGATAGAGAAGGACTTTGGACAGGAGAGATTCATCACCGAAGACCCTGTGGTGGCTTATCAGGAGGGCAGGATTCACAGGGTTCCGTTGATAATTGGAATGACCAAGGACGAGTTTGCTCGAATTATCTACTGTAAGTTTTGAAAAGATCCTGTGGGAGGTATTTACCAACTTTACCCCAAAATAGATACTCTAAAGAACGCAACCCTGGCTAAGAAAGTCAACGACAACTGGGACACATTGGCGCCTATTATGATGCAATACGAACGAGATACCCCCAGATCAAAGGAAATCAGTGCCGTTTTGAGGAAGGAGTACCTAGGAGATGCACCTCTGAGCAGTGCAAGTCCCTTTGAGCCGTTGGGAAAGGTATGACAGGAATAAAACACAATGGAACTGATTTTGAGAATTCAAAGATGCAACAGCTTTTCAGTGACGGTGTCATCGGCTTTGGGGTTCACAGATTCGCCCATTTAGCAGCGAGGTACGTTCCGGTGCACTACTACCGATTTGCGTACAGGGGACGCTTCAGCGACTTTAAGTATCCGGGCGATACTGCCTATGGTTTGAAATTGACATTTTTTCATCAGTCAACCACCGTCTGACGAGGTTTCTTTTTAGGGTCCGTTCACCATGACGATTTGTTATATTTGCTGCATATTCCCCGTCTTGCTCCGCTGTACAAGAAGACCGACCCTGAAGATACGACTGTGGAGCGATTAACTCGAATGTGGACGCAGTTTGCTAAAACCGGGTGAGTCTTGGAGCATCCTGCTTGTGACTGTGAGCTTAATATATTTTTTAAAAAGCAACCCAAACAATCCAAGCGACCCATACCTCAAGAACTTGGACTGGCAACCGCTGGATTTGAAGAAAGAAAATTACTTGGATATCGGCGATGATTTGGTTAACGGGAATGGACTTTTCCTGGAGCGCTTTCACATTTGGAAGAAGCTCTTTCCTCTGGAATGGAGTGGACACCACTCTGAGAGTCTGGACTATCCAGATGCAGATG
Source organism: Cheilosia grossa (assembly GCA_963082955.1). Taxonomy (NCBI): domain Eukaryota; kingdom Metazoa; phylum Arthropoda; class Insecta; order Diptera; family Syrphidae; genus Cheilosia; species Cheilosia grossa. The sequence goes on from OY720148.1 coordinate 31,048,598, forward strand.
AGGCAAAGAAGCTCTAAATGAAGCTTTGACGTCTTTTTCAGTTGGTATATGTAAAAATATATGCTTGAAATTAAACGGAGCTGTTTTTTTTTTAAGATAGGATATCCTTACTGGGTAGTTAAAGACTTGCAACTAAAATCATGTAAAAAGCATGCAGTGGAGAATTGTAATACACATTTAAGGAGGGCACAAGGAATATGGAATCATATTTAGAACTAATTGAATGCACATCAGTGACTAGTGACAGTGGCAGACAAATTAATATGCGATTTATTCGATGTGCAAACGGCAAACGATGTGGAAACGGTCATTGCTGTACAAGGTGTGACAGATCACATTTTATGTTATTTTTCCACCAATATTAATGGGTGGGGATAGTCCCGCCATCGATCCCTTCTAAGCAGAATGAGTATGGGCCGCTGTTGTATTGTATGTGAGCCTTCCAGAATTTTGACATACACACTGCTCTGACTGGAAGAACCGTCTGCCCGTGCATTTTTTTAATGATGGAAATAGGAAGACAACCAACAGGTAGCGGGTTGAAATCCTTTTTTTCAAAATTCTGTTTTCTCGCCCAAAAATGCTGCTTATTCTGCTTTTCAAATTTAAAGCATTCAAATTCTGCTTTTTCCAATTAAAGAATATAATATCAAAACAAAATTTTAAAATATTGAAAAACATTTTAAATTTTTAAGAGGTAAAAAATTCAATTGAATTTAAATAATAATTAAATACTGGAAAAAAGCGCACGTTTCTTAAAATAATTTTCCAAAACGTTTTTTTATTCTGCCCCAGCGAGGTATCCGTCGGAAAAGGAAATTCTTCGCAGCGCATTCTCTGTCGGAACCTCCACATTCGAGGCACCCGTTTTCGGAAAAAAATAATTCAAATGCGATGATTTTGTTTTCAGCTCCTCGTATTGCTTGCTGCTTGTCTTTTCGCTTGATTTTGCACTGAAAACACAAATTGAAGCTATAAATTCCAAAAAATGCGTTGCTATATTGATTTTTTTATTTTGCAGATCCCAAACATATTCAATCTTTTATTCACGACATTTTACAATGGCCATAATAAAATAAATAAATAAATAAAATAGTATTGTCAACTCATAAACCCTCTTAATATAGAGTTCGTTTTGGGTTCCAATAAGTGAGCCAACCCGTAAAGCGGAGTAAGTTTTCAGCCTCGAATTTAAAAACGTTTGCATCAAACCTTAGCTAGGTAAAAGTGCATTTAATCTTGCGAGGGCACAAATTTCTCCTCTTTTCTATATTTTCGGAAGAAGACTGTCGCGTGAAAGAAGATTCATATATTTTTCATTCCTGCAGAAAGTCTGAAAAAACACAGGGAATTTTTGTTCTCATATCAGAATATCCTGGAGGGAAATTATAAAGAGTCTGAAAATGAAAGTTAGAGCTAAACTCACAGCCGAGAGAAGTCAACAATAAATTACATTTCCAAACTCACCGAGTGTGGTTTTACAAAGCACATGCACTCAGAAAATCTGCAGGCATATCTATAGATATGTTTTTTTTTTTTTTAAATTAAACGAGCTATTCAAGTCATGAATCCTTACTAGGTTCACAGGTATCGTACTAAAATCATACGAAAGACTGCTGAGTTTGTATGCATGATCGGTTGACAGTTATTCTCGATAAAGTACACTCAGCTCAAAATTGGTATATTTTTTATCAGTGGGAAGAACGTTCGGGTTGCGCTGTCAGCTCCCAGGAGCCAAAACTACCTTAATTTTAATGAATCTGTTGGTTTTCATTTAAATCGGTTAGATCAGCTTTTTAAATATAAAGTAAGAGTAAGTAAGAGGTGTTATTTTGGTATTCAAAGAAAAATGCCATTTTTTGAGATAAATGATCGGATGTTTATTTCATAATAAAGAGGAAGGTACGCCGTTAATAATAAAAAACAACATCAGCCAAATGGCCACCACGAGCACGCATACAGGACCATATCTTTTTCATGAAATTTTCCATAACCAAATCGCAAAGTGGCCGCCCTATATCCTCGATAGCCTCACGAATTTTATCTTTGAGGTCTTGAATCGACGCTGGGCTGTTGGCGTAGACCTTATCTTTCACGTGGCCCCAAAGGAAGAAGTCGCAAGGTGTTAAATCACAAGATCTCGGTGGCCAATTGTGATCACCTCTTCGAGAGATAACACGGTGCGGAAACTCTTCCCGTAAAAGATCAATGCTTTCGTTGTTTGTGTGGCACGCAGCGCCGTCTTGTTGAAAGTAAACGTTGTCCAGATCAATACCATCCAACTCCAACCATAAATAATCATTAATCATCTCTCGATAGCGCAATCCATTCACCGTAACTGTTGATCCAACCTCATTTTCGAAAAAGTAAGGTCCAATAACCCCGCCGGACCATAAACCGCACCAAACAGTCACACGTTGAGGATGGAGAGGCTTCTCAACAATAACTCTTGGGTTTTCCGAGCCCCAGATGCGACAATTTTGCTTGTTGACGTAGCCACCGAGGTGGAAATGGGCCTCATCACGACGACCAAAAAAATGCTTTGGTTTTGCGAACTGTGACTGCAAGATTTTCACCATTTTTGTAGTGAATTTTAATAATTTCAATGCGCTACTGAAGCGTGTATCGTTCCATTTTTAGTAATGGCGTAGTTTCTACTTGTCAAATGTCAAAGAATAAAAGCTTCAAAAGTGACAGCTACCGAAATAGCGGGTCATTCACAATAACACCTCTTTTACATATAATGTAGTCGTCGGCCCCGAAAGACATTCATATATCACGGGAGGTCGAACGAGGGACACTGACACCAAATTCGTCTTGTGATTTTCCCAAACTGGCTACTTATGACAGCCATCAGTTGTATATGGAGTAAGCCCACCTACTCTGATCTGTTTTTAGAGTGTCTACAATAAAACAAAAATTCTGTATGAAGTCAGTCTGTAAGTTTGGGAAGAAGATAAGGCGAGTAGCTTATCAAAATGCTCCTCAGACCTAGTACTGAGGTGGAAGCAGGGATGTGAAATTTTGTATAATGCAAACCAAAATGAGTGAATGCATTCAGATACACACCACTTTTTACGGAAACGTTCGATTTGGAAGGTATAAATATTTCATTCCGAGTAAACTCTAGCTCGTACTTATAAAGAAAGTACATTTAAATTTTATTTTTAAGAAATTTAAGCTTCACAGCGATTTTAAACTGTCTCCACATTTTTTTAAGCTTGTCTCAAGTTTTCCCCGCTTTTTTATTTTAAATCCAACCGATCTGGGAGCACTTGAAAGAAGGGCAGTTCCAAATTGTCCTTTTTTGTACACTAACAAGAGTTGCTCCAGATTTCAGATGTAAATCAAAGACGTTATTAAAAACCAACAGGGTGGTATAAAGAACACCAATTCGCCGAAGTATTATCGACGATGGTCAAACTTTTCAAGGGGTCATTTGCTGATGCTTAAACATCTTAAAACTGTGGGTTCACATTGGTCGTGGTCGACAGGGTTAAACTGTTTTCCAAACCTTAGCTCGTTGTAGCCAAAGTAAAATGCTAATAGAAGATAAAAAAGGTGAAGGTTGTGAGACTGGTAGATAGCCTATGAATTTTTTTTTTTGTATAAATTTTAACCTCAAAAAAAAAAACAATTACTTTTTTTAAAGTTCAATAAAGTTCCAAACCGTGTTCGAAGGTAAGCCATACAAAATGCTACAGTAAAGCGCCACAGTAAGGAAAAGAAATTGCTCAAAACTGTTTCCGAAAATGAGTCAAAAGCAAACCAAAATCCAATTTGTGACAATTTTTACAAATACCATAGTGAAACGCTGAAAACAGTTCCCCACAGCAAATTTGTTTCAAATTGCGTCCGAAAAACACCCCAAGAGCATCTCGAAATATGAGACGAACAAATTACCAAAAGACACAATGAAAAACGCATAAGAAAAGCAGCAGAAGAAATGCTTAAGAGCGCCATAGAAATCGTAATGGAAAATGACTCAGCGAAGTCCCGAAAAATTAACAACAAATTCTTTAAAAATAAGATTAGACCTAAAAATTCGTAGGTGGTTATATGGAACCTGTTGATAAATATGCACTTCTGTTGTTAGTTAGTTAGGACTTTTATTTTATAAGAAAAGTAGGTTGCTACAATATGGTACATTTTTAAAGTCTATTTAGGTTTGGACATTATTGGCCATGGAACCCCTGGATAAAACAAAAAATGTAAGTGTCATCCACTATAACATAAGAAAGCTAGCGGGCTTCCTCACAGGTCATTGTGGTCTTAAATATCACCTCAACAAAATGAACCTTTGTCCGGAAACAGAACGCATATGCTGTCTGGAGCATATCGAATCCTCTGAACACATCTTCTGTGACTGTCCGGCTCTTCATTGGTTAAGAAAACGGGTCTTCAATAGGGAGACTCGTACTCCAACAGAGGCAGCGCACTCTTCTACTAAGGACTTACTGACCTTCATTAGGGACGTCAAACGTCTCTTAGTTTAACCTCTCCCCATTGACACAATAGATCCTTCAGGTCGCAGTGTCAGCCATTTGAGCATGGGATACTTAAAAAAAAAAAAAAGTGTCATCCACTACCAACAAGCTACATGTTGCGAAGTCTCATACCGAATACTCAACTTACGCAGTTTTCGCCTCGATAATTTTACAGCAAAATGATTTTCCGAGCGATATGTTATTTTTTTTCCACATTCATATCCTGTCGTGATTTTAGACAATTTGAAAAAAAAAAGTATTCAGTTGTTGGATTAAGGATTTTTCAAGATTAAATTTTGTAATTTCCTTGTGTTGCTTTTATTAAAATATAAAGCCTTGTAATATGGAATTCGAACAGGAACCAAATATGGAACCGGATTTTTTTGTATGCCGCAGTCACGTCAAAAAGACAAATAAAAATACAGCCCAAACCAAAACGAAAGTCCTGAGAAAAATAACTGAAACGTAGATGCTATCAAGAGCGTTCATTTTATAAACGAGCATTTTATCCACAAGTTCCATAAAAGCAGCATACAAATGAAAAATGTAAAAGGAACATTTTTTGAATAAAATACATTATTTAATAAGAGTATTAACGTGTTCTTACTATTTAATGTTATGGACTAATTTATGCTGAAAATTATTGGATAATTTTTAACGTCTTTAGCCAACGGGTGTGAAAAAAAAACTTGGGAAAACAAACAGGGGTTCCCACCTTTTCCTCTATCCAAAAAAAAAACTCAAAACAAATATCGAAAAATGCTACAGAGTAGTCACACTAGAGGACCTAAAAAAACCCTTCAACAAACTTAACTAAAAGGAACACAGTAGGTCTCGGAAATATGTTCAAGAAATGACAAAACAAAACAAAAACAGACCTAAAGAAATTCTAAAAAAAAGTGTCCGAAATAGGCCTTGAAAATATCTCCAACCAAAAGACAAAACAAATGAACCGAAAACGCCTTAAAACCAATTGAAAAAAGCTCCGCGTCTGAGAGTTCCTTAAACTGGGTTCACTTAAAGAGGCCAGTACTGTGAAACTAATTACATTCACAGAACAACAACACATTTTTGTAATCAAACCCACTGTATCTATGGAATACTAATATTTTTGTTATTTCTTTATTTGTTTACCTAAAGCGTAATTCCAAGTATGGACTTTACTGTATTTTATATAAATCTGTTGAACGCTGTGTAAAGTTCTCCAATGGATCGCCGTACTGCGACAGCAATGCATCTCCAATCAGACACTGTATGCGGTTGTCGTATGTCGCACAGTTTTCTGCCAAGAATATTACAGCAAAAACCGCCTCAATGCAGTGCCAGACATTTGTCTGGGAATTTCAGAGAAGTCACATTCAGTGCTCTTTTAGTTGAATGTTTCTCTTGGCGACAATTTTCGCACAATTTTATTTTAATTTCAAGTTTTTTATATTCGGACGTGCGAGAAATGCAGGCACTGCTTCACAGGTCATCCCTGTTTATAATTCTGACCTTGATAAGTCACATATTGGTCCACGTTTCCTCTACTTGGAAACGTCGTTCTCTGTAAATTAAAACCGCGATAGCAGATCGCTGCCCCTTATCACTTGAAATTCAATCACCTTCACTCTTCTCAGAACACTCTGATTATTATTGCTCATTATCATAACTGGGCGGGAATTCCCGAAACAATTATTTTGTAAGCATCTGACAGTGGGTATAAATTGTCAACCCATCACATGAGAGAACTCAGTAAACGCTCGCCATGATTGTAGCTTGTATCGTGCTGCTTGTCGGGTTGGCTTCCACCACCGCCGTGGAGGTTACAACCACCTTAGGTGGGATACGAGGTGTCAAGATGCAGTCTCGCTTAGGAGAAGACTTCTACGCATTTCGTGGCATCCGGTACGCCAATGCGCCAGAGGGTGAATTGCGATTCAAAAGCCCGCAGCCCGTAAGTCCATGGAAACCAACAACGTTCGATGCCACAGAGGAAGGACCTATGTGTTCGCAAATCGTCAACATCCCAACCGAGTATGCAGTGGAGGATTGCTTGCGACTGAACATCTACTCGAAGAATTTGGACGCCAAAGCACTGAAACCAGTGCTCATCTACCTACATCCGGGTGGGTTTTACGTGTTCTCCGGACAGAGTAAGAACAACGCTGGCCCGCATCTGCTGATGGATCGTGATATCGTGCTGGTTACCATCAACTATCGTCTGGGAACGCTGGGCTTTTTGGCCACCGGAACAGCGGATGCGCCCGGTAATGCTGGGTTGAAGGATCAGGTGCTTGCATTCAAGTGGGTTAAAGAGCACATCCTAAACTTCGGAGGCGACCCCAGTTCAGTCACGCTGATGGGCTATGGCGCGGGCAGTGCCAGCATTGGCTTGCATATGATGTCGCCAATGGCGAAGGGGTTATTCCACAGAGGCATCGCGATGTCTGCGTCGCCGGTAGGTCAGACTAAAGCTCAAACGGAGCAACTGGATCTGGCAAAGAAGCAGGCGGAGCTGGTGAAATGTCCCACAAATGCCGTAGATGTCATGGTGAAGTGCCTTCAAGAGGTATCTATCAGTTTGGGGACTTGAATTTGTTTACTTATTTCTACACATCATTCCAGACCCCGGCTAGTGAATTTGTGCGAACCTTCAAAGCTATGTTCGAATTGGGCTACAACCCAATAGCAAATTGGATGCCCGTCATAGAGAAGGACTTTGGGCAGGAGAGGTTTATCACCGAAGACCCAGTGGTGGCTTTTCAAGCGGGAAGGTTCCACAGGATACCATTGATTGTTGGAATGACCAAGGATGAACTGATTGGCACTGCACAATGTAAGTTAAAAATGGTGTTAAATTTGGACTGCCTAAATAGCCTTGCCCCTGCAGATACTCTCGCGAATGAAACTCTGGCTAAGCAGATAAATGACAACTGGGACACACTGGCGCCAATGCTGATGTTGTACGAACGGAATACGCCAAGGTCGAAGGAGATTAGTGCCGTTCTGCGGAAGGAGTACCTAGGCGATCAAACCCTGAGCAGTAGTGGGCCGTTTGAACCGTTCGGAAGGGTAAATAGTTCAAATTTTTTTTCAACTGTCTTGAATGCTAATTTTTGAGAAGCTTTTCAGTGACGGTGTTATAGGATTTGGTGTACACAGGTTCGCTCATCTTGCAGCACGATACGTTCCAGTGCATTACTACAGATTTTCATACAAGGGACGGTATAGCCGCTTTAAGTATCCCTCCAGCGATGCCGCTTATGGTTCGATGGGGTAGATTTGCACTTTAGAAAACCTACTAAAATTCCATTTTTCTAGGGTCGGTGAATCATGATGACTTGCTGTATCTGTTACACATTCCACATCTGGCTCCGTTGTACAAAAAGACCGACCCCGAGGATAGGCTTGTTGAGCGATTTACTCGAATGTGGACGCAGTTTGCCAAAACTGGGTAAGTCTCAGAGCGTGAACCTGTGAATATTGTGAGTTCAACAACATTTTTTATAGCAATCCAAACAATCCTAACGACGAGTACCTCAAAAACTTGGACTGGCAACCGCTGGATTTGAAAAAGGAAAACTATTTAGACATCGGCGAGGAGTTGGTTAGTAGAAATGGACTTTTCTTGGAACGCTTTGCCATCTGGGGGAAGTTATTTCCATTGAACTGGTCCGGCCATCGCTTCATGACTGGCTCTGAGAGTCTAGACTATCCCGATCCAGATGAGACTACTACCAATTGAGTTGGATTAACTGCTGTGTTAAATATTGTATCTGTCTGCCTGCTGCATTAAAAGTAAATTAAATTTAGCAACCTTTAATCAAAAGTGTTACAGTAACGCATAATGTGTTCTGCTGATCCTTCGTTCGCGTTGCAAAGCCTTCAAGTGTTATCCTGGGTTATTCCCATAGTCATGAGGTGTTTTTTTCACTTAGCAATGTCCTTGTCCAGTGGGAACCCTATGTAAAGGACCTTATGTAGAGAAACCCCTCACTTTAGGTGGATCCCGCAAGTGATTGGGCACCTCAACCAACTTGTAGTTAGCAACGGGAGATAATAAGCCAGAGAAGAGCTAACTATACTATACATGCGTATGGGTTATGTTGCCCCAGTCCACCATGTACTTTAGCGATTTCTTGTTGTGAGTACATGAAAGGAAATGAGTAATAGAACATTTTGGACGACCTACGGCAATCAGACGGACATAACCACGCAATCTATACCCTTCTCCTCCTTATACTGACAGTAAGTGTGAAAGGAGTCCTATGAGACTGGCATTTCTGAAGTTGCATAAATAGACACAGACCCATCTCGACCTACCGCCAGTGTTCCCAGATTTAAAATACGGTTTTCCACTTTTATAAAAGCTCCAAAACTGGTGCTTTTCATCTCTTAAACAGAAGTGGGTACCGAAAAGTCTAGCAGCTGTGTCGAAAAAGCTTTCAATACAGCTTCGAGGACAACACTAAGCAAATAAGAAGGCAAATTAAAGAGTCATTGTCTTAATCAAAGCCTGGGGAGTTTATTTATCGGCTGCCATATTAAAAAGTTTCAAGTGACACAAAACAAAATATTGAAAATGATGCTTAATTTACCATGGAGGCATCCAACTTTGGAGCTCCATGAAAAGCCGAATGTAGAGTTGATTGCTCATAGCTTAAAAAAAAGCTTAAAGGCAAATTTCAAACAAGATGTAGTTTTGCCGATTGTCGGCCTCGTTAACCAATTAAATACTTAATGACATAATTTTTCATACTTGTTTCTATTCTTATTATTTGTTTATTTGAAGTTCTTTGTTAACTCTTTAAGTGTTTAATCATTGTTAAACTATTCATGTATACATATATATGTAACTTATTATTTGTTATTTAATAATTTATTTAATTAATGTTTTCAGTTACTTATTAATTTATTTATTTATTTATATATATATAGTTGGCGCAACAGGTCGTAGGGGACCCAAGGCCTAGCTTCTCACAACCATTCGTTTTGTGTGAGTTTCATTTTTGGAACGAATGGAAGGGATCTACAATTTTATGCCGATTCCAAACGGCTAATTGAGAAGCTCTTTAAGGACAGTTATACTCTCGGATGTTTGTGAGACATTCGCGAGAGTTGGCGCAGTGGAAAAAACCCTAAGTTGGAATTTGGGTTTTTGCGGGATTCGAACCTGGGACCCCTCGCTTAGTAGTCCAAAACACTAACCACTAAGCCACTGCGCCTATTATTTATTTATTTACTTAAACATTTATTTATTTCCTTATTAATTTAATTATTTATTTCTTATATATTACTTAGATATCTATTTTTATACTAATAAATGTGACACATATTTATAATTAATTTAATTTTTTAGCTCTTCCAGTCTTATTAAAGTCAACCACTTTTTTTTTTGCGCTTCTTTTGAATTTGAAGTTTTTCTCGTACTTTCCTCAAAAGTCGATTTGTGTTTCAACAGAAAGATAATTACCATTATCAAATTATTGTATCGTAAATTGTGCGGTTACAAACACCCATTGTAAATTTTATATACGAAATAAAATATCTATCTTATTTTATTTTCACGAATGAATATTTATCAATTTCTTCCTTTATTTGTATGTTGATTACATTAGATATTAACCATTTAGCAAAATACATATTTTCGTAGTGAAATAAAACAACAATTAATACTCTGAGAAGGCACCAATCAGCTGATAGAAACTCACCACTCTCAGACAATGTTCTTAGCACTGTCTCTTTAATTTGCACCGAACTCAAATTCAATCGATTTGTTTATGAAAAAACCTTTCTTTTAAAAGTAATTCACATTAAATCAACATTCAGTATAAAAATTGCAATTTGTTAATTTTGTAATGATTATTTCTTGATAAAATCAATTTTTTGCGGACATTTAGTGTGCTGCAATGTAGTTCGAATGTTTTTTCGTCAGACTGCTGATATTTCCAGAATTTTGGTGTTTCTTTCCTGTTTTGCACGTAAGGTTTTTCGGTCATCAAAATTTCTACAGAAAGGAAGAATTACCACGATGGAGGATGACTGCTGAGTGTCAGTATTTTGTTACACCCCCATTTAGAATCACACGTATTTACAGATAGGAAATTTAAGAGCGAATTTTATTTTCAAAATGTGTGGGCGGAATCGTGAAGGGAGCGCGCGCGAGCTGGCTGTCTATTTAATACATAGTTTTCAATATGTTTTTATTTTATCGTTTTGTTTTATTCAAATTAACTCAGACATTGTTGAATTTACCCTATTTTCGCAACAATTTGAAAAATTGTATTGATTTTGTTGTTTATACCATTTGTTAAATAGGGTTTTGCAGTCCTCATCAACTACGTACGCTTTTGGTTAACTGATGTGTGTTACAGTTTGACTTTTAGCTTGAAAATGTTTGTGGCCTAGCTCGGCCACTTGGATCGCAGACGCTCAACTGCTCAACAGCAAATATTTAAATAATCACTTCTCCTTGAATTACTTTCTCGTTTTTTTTATCGTCGACTATGACCAATAATTTCACCTCCTATCAATCAGTCGAATGTCATACACCAACTAAAGATAGCCTTCCAACCATCAGGGTGAATAGAGTCACGTCTGAGGTAGCCTAATTAAAAACAGTCAAATAAGATGGACCTCGGTTTAAAAACACCATCACCTCGACACTATTTTCGAAGGACACGACAAGTACCTAAATCTTAATGCCGTGCAAGTTATCCGCGTCCATTCGACTGGTAGTAAATAATTCATCGACGGATGTTATTTTCTAAGTAAATAGATAATTCCCAAACAAACCGACAGTAACGTGTGCGATAGTTGGGAAAATTGACGGTCGCGATTGTTATTTTTAAACTGCTTTGGTTCGGATAGAACTGCAACGTCTAAATATTTACAAAACGAAGTATAAAATGGATTTGCATCTTATAATGGCATTCGATTGGGAAGTGTATTACACTTAATTTATGCACTTTGCACAGCCATATCATGGGGGAGGGCAGATAAAGCAAACTAATTGCCACTTAAGTGGAATAATGTGTGTGGGAATTTTGTGAAATACTTTTGTTTTTGATTCGAATCGGATACAATTCGAGGCAATTTATTTGGCGAATGTGAATAATTGGAACTGTTGGTCTCTTTAGAGGCCATTTAGCGACCATTGTAAATATTTTATTAAACGGCTTGTTAACACTCTCCAGCTGATGTAATTAATATTGGACGTAATGATTGGTATCATCGATGAAAATAGCTTCGTTTATGTTCCATGGAAGAGCTGAGAGTACGAATTAGCGGCAGTCGACCTATCAGGGAAGTGGATTCGTCGAAATTGCAATAGACGATTGCTGGCTTAAGTGGTATTGACTCTGAATTAGAAAGTATTTTGCTTCAACGATGGACGATCTTTTTCATTTCTACCCAAAAAGCTCACTGCTAACTGAGACATACAATTTGTCAGTGGAGGTCTACCTGTATTTTTAATAAACAAAAATAACTAAATACGCATCGATTTGGACACGAGCAACATTTTTGGAGCATTGCACATGGTTTTTTAGCACCATAAACAATTAATGTTGGGATATACTCCTAGAAAACTATATTGCAAGAGTTTAGTTTGCTTCGAATGTATATATAAATATAATTAGCTTTCCTTTTTGCCTCTGCCCAGAATTTATATAGCTTTTTTTATGGAACCACCCCTGTCTAAATGAGGGAACATTTTTATTTAAAAAATACTTCTAATCAGCTCCTTTTAATTGATAGAATAATTCTTAGTATGCATAAACCCAACCCAAGAAATGCCGATCGTACAAGTGGAAACAGAATCCAAGTTCGTTCGTTGCTTCTCGAGATTATCGTAGACATATGTTAGGACCGATTTAAGAATTCCTTCGATCCAATGATTTTGACAAGCGTAGTCTCTCAAAATCACCAAGCAAACTTTCGCTTTTCGAATACCAAATGCCACTTTCATTGCAATTGGAAATGTTGTAGAATTCACACTGCAACTTGGAATATTCTGCAATTTGAATGCTGTAGAAGCTGGTATTGTGACTTTTGTAGATTAACAGACTTTTTTTTACTAAAGGGTAGAACATGAGTTCCGATCTCATAGACAATTTTCGCTTTAGGTACATGAAAACGCCTTTATAGCTTTAAGTTGTGACTTGTTGGAATAATTTCGCAATTCCTATGATGTTCTTTATTTGGAAGGTTTCACTATTAACCCGGGGCAAGGTTGTACTTTTCAGAGCTTTGAAGTTTGAATTTTCTTCGTCTTAATATCCGCTTTGCATAATTTCTTCGACACAAACCCGCAACGTTACCAAGTCGAGAAAAAACTTCATCGCTTGAAGCTTCATTCGCTAAAAAGGATGCCAGCGAATAATTTTCTTCCGCTGAAGTCTTATAGAAAACAAATTTGGATTCACATAAATAGGCCCAATTCATTCTACGTACATATTCACTCTATATCCAGCTTCATTCCTTAGAAGCTTTATCTCTTCTAGATGAGTGTTTTTCTTCAAGATCTTCCCTCAAGCTTCAGCAAAAATACTTAAATTTGATACTCTACACATTCGCACCTTATGAAGGTGAAGGGATGGATAGTGATATAACCTTTACAGAAGGAGAAAACAAACAACATCTCTCAGAGAAGGGCGGTCCAACGATAAAAGAATATTTCGGGGTTGAACTCAACTTAAAGTATAAGAATCAATTTAATCAAAATGAATCAATCAATTTAATTTTCAAATTAAGAAAATTCAATGGAACTGAGCTGCATAACTTTCATCTTCACTGTTGTACGGGAAGAACAGAGACATATACAAATGACTACTAAAATGTGTTGTCAAAGACTGTGTCTCTGGACACATCGAGAAACCGTCATTCTTTATAAAGGCTGCAGTACAGTTCATCCTTCGATGGAACAGGTAATGCAGTCATAACTAATAGCCCAACAACAGCTTGTTAAGCTTTTTCCGAAAGACGCATCTGGTTGTGATCAAATTAGGATACACACGTTTCAAAACCTTCTCAAAAAAAAAAGTACTATCGGATGAAACTTAAGTCGATACCTCGCTATATTGTGCTGCTTTTTGCGAATAAAACTGTGCTCGTTTGCTCCTTAAAGCGTGCAATGATAACTTGACTACTGTAGCATGACTTCAGCTACGATGAGAATTTGACCTAAATGGTCCAAAAGAAGTACAACTTCAAAAATTACTTAGAATAATCATTCGTTCTCGTTTACAGGACCGTTAGAATTAGAATTTTGTAAAAGAAATGAAATCATTCCAATAGCATTTACATCTAAAGAAGCTTCTCGACATTTTCGACCTTTGCTTAGAAGAAGAAGGAGCAAAAAACCTCTAACATGTCAACAGACACAATCTAAGACCAGCGATTACTTATGCTACCGAGGTCTGTTGAATAAAAACGAACTGACAAAAAGGTAGAGATAGGTCCAACATATACTTGGGAACTGTACGACTAGCTGTCTACGCTTCACCTCGACTTTAGCTCTAAATGTCATACTTGATCTAACAATTATTCAAATGCAGGCAAGTCTGAGCATTAATCGACTGTTCCATTCGAACAACATTGAACATATGAACGGAGCTCATATGTCTTTACTTGACGATATGAAGCATGAAAGTCAATTCAGAATGCTTCTGGACGAAATACTACCGGAATGTGGGTTTCATAAAAACTTCCCTGGGGAAAATACAAATCCGATCCATCATGACAAAACTATATTTATCTTCACAGACAGCCAAATAGCTCCTATGCTCTTGAGTCGTCTATCATAAAATCGGATATTTCTTGGAGACATGCATGGCCAACTACGAACTTGCTAAAAAAAAACCTAGTCATTCCCAACTGGATTCCAGGGACTTTTGAGGGCAACGAAACAGCGGCGCAACAAAACCACTCATGAGACCTGAACCCCTTTGTGGTGTGAGCAAGAAATATTTCAGGAACTGTATCAAGGTCCTAATCTTTCCAGAATGTTAGGCAACGCTAAAGAGCTTTTTCTGAATGCTTTTTGTTGGGCTTCAGAAAGCCGAATCTGCAAGGCTCCATGTGCGCCCGAGATGCGTGCAGATAGATGTAAGTTCTGCCATTAAATTTCGAAAATGTTCTATCCAAACCCAAGTTCAAAAGTAAAGTTGTGCTCTAATCAAAGGATTTTTGAAATCCTCTTGGTATCAAATGCAATAGCATCGACAAGAAATGTGTAAAATCATTTCTTGTAAGGAGCTATAATTTTTTTTAAAGTTTTGTTAATACAATTTATTGCGAAAGTATGTAAATTATTCTCCAGAAATTGCTATAATGGTAAATCACCTCAACTCACTTGTTTACGAGCACGAGCCCGAACACTGGAAGAATTGAAGAAAGCCTAGCGTGGAAACTGCTCAAATTGAGAAGTTCACTGCTGACAGATGTGATTTTCCTTGCTTGATTTTCTCAAATTCTATGAAGGGATGAACCAGAATCTGCCAATCGCTTTTTTTTTTTTGTTTTTCCTTTGTGAAAAAACTAGCGATTTTATGATTTTCTTAAGACTGTCACACATTTCTTTCGGGCCCTGTTCATAGATTTGAAGAACTATGATATATAATTTGATTCATATCATCATTCTCTCGATATCGAACACATATCGCAGACACTGTTAAAATGAGCAAATCCACCAAAAAACTAACACTAATTTCAGGCACAGGAAAAGACTTTTAGGATGACTTTTTTATAGGCAAACTTCCGCCGACAATTTTAAATATGATCTGCTCGAACTGCAAGTCTTCTTCGATATGTTTGCTGGCAGGGGTTCTTTTTTTCACTCTTCTCAATGGTTTTATTTATTGCTTTCTATTTCTTATTCCTTTCTGGTGGCAGACGTGCCAACACAAGCCCATATACAATAAATTTATCGTACAGTAAAATTTGGAAGAAAAAGGTTCCACATACGCCACAGTGTAGCAATTTTTATTTTCTGTAAATCCTTCAAATGGGAAATGAATTACTAGTAGGGCGTTTCATTGGTCATCCTTACTCGTCATGCATCAGTCACTTAGACAAGTTAGCAAAGCAGATGAATTTATAAAAAAAGATGCAACAGAACTACTTATGACTTCCGCTTATAAACCACAGAAAATAGTCATATTTTGCGATAAAAATTCAATTGTTGTCATTCTGAGTCTTTTGACCAATTATAAACACTCCACACAACCCCATTAAGAGTCCATCAACTTTGCGCAGCATTGCTAAACAGTTCCTTCTTCCCCCCAAGCAGTTAAAACGGCAGCTTCAACAGCGTACATTATGTTTACAAACAAGAAAACTTGTAAGTCTTTTCACACTCCACCACAAGGCCAGAACCGGACCATGGATCGGATGCAGGTAGCACGCCTTGCTATGCGCAAGCTAAGCTCGTCGCAATGGGGAGTTCTTTGCACCGCCCAACAACGGAACTGCGACAAGGTGGTTACCACTTTACTATCTCTCTATTTGTGCCAACTTCAACCCTTACTTGGCATGAGAAACCAGGTGGATTGTCTCTCTTCTGCCTTCTTCTTCTCCCTACTTCTCTTCCCCTCTAAATCCAATTTCTCTGGTAGACTCAAGATCACTTTCACTTTTTTTTCCTCCAGGCAACCAAAGGTAGTAAACCTTAAAGTGAATAGATCAATGAAGTATCACCGGATCACAAAAAAGCAGGGAACTTTTGTGAAATCCCCCAAAAGCAACGAACTATGCAAGAATTTCCGAAGTGGGAATGGTAATCACTCCCTTGGGCTCTTACCCGGGACACACACACACACAAACACACACACAGAGACGCAACTTTGCATCAACTTTGTATATAGGTCATGGAAATGAAACTCTCTCGCATATTATTTTGCGCGTTTAATTCCCCAGACGTGTCGTTTTCCCATCTCCAAGCTATAAGCGGGCACCGCCTATAAAAACGACCCCGAATAGCTGACATTAATTTATTAAACTACCTTTAAGCGAAACAAATTAACGTTAATAAATGTATTTTCTTCTATTCATCTGAGCTAAATATACGCGATTGTTGTTCGGTCGGTTTTTTTCACACCGTCAACAGCGTCTTAAAGACACAGGCAAAAGGCAACAAAAAACAAAAAAAAAAAAAGAAACACACAAAAACAACACCACCAAGGTATGCCAAGCTGATGAAATACAAATACAGAAAATTCCTCCCCCATTTGTGGGTGGTTATATTATGTATGATTTATAGAAATTAAATTGTGATTAATTTAGAAGGACGACAATTTTCGGCCCATTAGCATCTTTTGCCGCACGTGGCTGTAAAGGGTCTCAAATTAAAACACTAATCTAATTTTAATGCATCTGCGGTACGAACTCACTTGAACTAGCTGGAAATCTGTTCACATCCAAGAAGACAATCGCGGTTACTGCTTATCTGCCAGGTCGGCGCTGTTTTGCTGTTTGTTTGCTCCTCTTTTGCGAGTATGGTGCGCGTCTTTCGATCAACTGTTTAGTGAATAGTTCCTTAAGTGATCTGTACCGTTTTAATCGACAGAGGAATTTCCCAAATATTCTTGTTTCACACGCGAAAATTCACATAAAGGTAATGCACATCATTAGGCCTCTACAAAGAAAAAACGACTACCACCAATGGGGAATAAAATTATCAGGTCTGATAAGACTTTTTTTTTTGTTTACCCATCCAACCCTCTTCCAGACAGAGCGAGATACGGGACACACGAAAATTATCAATAACAAATAACCAAACGAAAAAACTATCCATGTAAATATATTCCCACGATATTTAAACAACGCGACAAAATATCGCAAACATTCCCCCCAATGAGTAGGTAGCGACAAACAGCCTCTGACAACAATTCAAGGCGACGACGAAGAGAAACAAATAAAGTATCTGCAGAGATCACAAGCGTTTGCTTTTATCTGCTTCACTTGTCTTTCATCCAATTTGAGAGTGTGTTTGTTGCTTCTTTTTTATTTATTTTTTATTTTTTTTTTTTTTCTGATTTTTTTGAAAGGTTTTCTTATATCTTTTTCATGTTTTATTTATTTTTTAGTGCGCGTGGTTGTACAATACTGTGTTAACAGAATCGGAGGAAATGTTGTCATGAGAATTGGGTGGGCATGGGCATGTCGGATCGGGAAACTAATAAATAATTAATTAGACGGAAGGCAAACAGGAGCCGAGCACTGCACGATGCAGGGGTATGCGATGATGTTTTATGGAGAGCCACAGTACACTGTGACATTCACCTCTTTGGATAGTTTGCTTTTGTGTTTAATATCTGTACACATAGTAATACACACAAATTAGGTGAAGTATCGCACAAGTGGCCGTTGTTTTGTTTTGTTTACATTCAGATAAATTATTCATCACTTGGTGAAGGGGGAGACGCACTGTGCACTCTCTCTCGCTCGGTGTCTCCTCGAGAGAATTAGGTAATTAAGCCACGAACATATTAAAGAACACAATTTTTTCACCTCTAAACACTTCGGATACATGTGTGTCTGTTAAACCCTACGACCGATTATGTGTGATGATGCATTGGTGAAAAGTCACATCCAGATACACCCATTTAGCGAAACGATTGAAATTGTATTCTTTCTTTCGTTTTTTTTTTTTTTTTTTTTTTTTTTCTGATAAGTATCTAAAGGTTTGTATGCATATAAATGGCACACAGGCAAATAAAAACACACAAACACAGATCACGTAACGCGGGTAACTAATTCGCAGGCTGGATTTTCATGCTTCACGCGTAACCGGCTGTTCCAAACTGAACGGGAATCTCCGCCGAGAAACGTTTATATTAGCGCGAAAGATAAAAATGTATCTCATAGGCTGGCAGAGAGTTCACCTAGACGCGAGTTCTGCTCTCCGAAATGAGAGCCGGGGCAGCACCAGAACATATCGAGGGTGGCAGGCATTTTCCTTATCGAATAGGTGAATGTGGAAAATCTATGACGTCATTCGGAGCTGGAGAAAGTTTCATTTGAGAGAACACGACGTGCATCAACGCTCAACGACTCAACACTCCTGGGCAACGAAGAGCGTTTTTGCAAAGTGCGCAGGATTGTGGTGAAATGGCATTGAAATGCGACTTGAAAGCAGCTTTGACCTACATCGTTTTCATGTGTAGTCCTTACGCTTTGTTTGAGATTGCTCGTATGATGTCTTCGATGATGATGATAGGTGGGTACGAGGTAGGTAGTGGATAGTCTTGTAGTTGTGGTAGCTCAGGATTTTTGGATGTGATTGATTAGGTACTGCGTGTGGAACACTTGTTGGTATATTAATTTTCCAACTTCATGACGTAGGTAGGTCCCACCTTAGTGAGTGGGATAATAAGTAAAATTTGACTCCACTCGCTGGACTATCGTGCTTAATCTCTGTTCTTTGGCAATCCCAGGCAATTAGTTTGCAATGACTGGGTAATTACTCATTTAAATGTGGAGGATTGCGTAGAAGAGTGAATGAATTTGAATGATTGTGTTTTGATGGCTGCCAGCATTAGGGATTCATGGAAGGATTAAATCCTGCCACTTTGTGTGTGGAGCGCGTTGTCTTAACGTTGACTTTTTCTACGATCTGAGAGTTGGTCTGTGGCATTCGAATTTGTAACTGATATGGATTAACCAACAAACCATTTTCAAACATTTGTTGTCAAATGGAGGGATTTTTCGTTGTTTTCCTTCAAAACAAATAAAATTAATTGAATAATCTGTATTAAATCTGTATTAAATGTGCGTTGGCCAGCCTTTGTACATTTTTTGTAACGAAATAAATTCTATAGCTACCAACAGGGTTTCTGAATGATTAATATACAAGGCTGACTTTCAGCACCTGCTTTGCAAACCTAAAATTAACTAAATATTTTGTATTGTTAAATGCGCGAAAACGAAAGCGAAATTTCTAAGCAAAAAAAAATCTTTTCCAAAAAAAAAAAACAGGAAACTTCTTGAGCACGGAAATCTTGTGGTGGCAAAAAAAGAAAATATTCCCCAAAAAAAAAGAAATACTTTAGATGGTTTTTGGTATAATATCGCTTGATTAAATTTAATTTGATTCGGCTGGTTGCGACGATGGTCGATGATGGAATGTCAAAAATTCGGTTGACAAAAATACCAGGAAAGCATCGAAGCAATCGAAAGCACGCAGCTTGCGCAAATAGTACTAGACTATTGCAAAATGTACCAAAAACGGCCTGAGGGGCAGTAAACATTAATGATTTGTTTTGTAGCAAGACTTGAGAAGCAAGTTTAGTTAATTATTACTATAGCATGACTTGGGAGGCAAGGTCAGCTAAACAAAACTGGAGATGTTTGTTTTTTTTTTTTTGTAATTATTTTATTAATCTTCTTGACCTGTACTTGTTAGTTTGTTGGTTGGTTGGTATGTTGCACATTGCAATATGTGACAGGTGATGTATGCTCGGAAAAACGAAGCAAACAGCTTAATAACAAACAGTACTAGATTAGCACAAATATACGAAGCGCTCTCTGAGGTGTAGTTTAAATTAAAGTGTTTTTATAGCAAGGCTTGATATTATAGCAAGAGAAGCAAGTCCAGTTAAGTAGGAGGTCTCAATTGTTAATTTTACCATACAAAATTTCACTATTGTGAGTTCATAAAATGTAGCGTGGGCAGTTAATATAAATATTAGTTCCACGCCGTATCTTTCATGTTTCCATTATCAGTGAAAGATTAAAACAACAAGACACGATATTTATCAGCAACTATTACACATAATTAGAAGGGACGCTGAAAAATCAACAGGAAAACACCGTCACTTTCTCAAAATCGCGTAATTTGTTTCTTGTTCATCTGCAGATAACATTTTCAAGTTTCTGCGGCGAAAGAAAAATGTGTGATATGTACAAACCAGATATGACAGTGATTCAGTTTCGAAAACAGAAGGCACACGCCGCTCACGTTGCAAAATGTGGTAAACATCGTGTGCACCGGCACACGAGTTAGATTTATCAAATTGTCAAGAGCCCTACTGTGTCACTGACAGGAGGGTTAATGTTTTTTTTTTTTTTTTTTGTCCTCTCAAAATAATTTTCAAAGAAATGCTTATCCAATATTTATAGCAATAGTATTGCGTCTAATAATATTTTCATTCATAAAATTTTCTGAATTGGAATGACTTGTTTGAGTGTCATTTTTTTTAATTCTGAATCCCAATAAAATGGACAAATAGTGGGAGTAAGCTTTTCAACAGATTTACCTTTGGATTATCCATAGAAATTTATTACACGGTATAACCCATTTTTTGGTGCAAGACTGTGATTTGTTTTCTTTTCTTTTTTTGTATTTGAAGCATGGGTTAGTGGATGGCACGGTGCACGGGTGTCATTGCGATGTACAATCATGTTTTAGCTCAGTGGAAACGAAAGCAAATATGGAGTGCAAACGTGTACGTGCCCCTGTGCATTCTTGTACAATTTAATTTTGGAATATAAATGATCTCGATAGAAAATCACATTTGTGATAGTCTATCATATGAGAGATGAATGTTGGAATTATAATTTGATACCTCTCGTTCTTTCTTTTTTTATATAAGCCTGGCGAACTATTATCAAACTCGCTTTATAATTTGAAAATGGCCGAAAATCAAAATAATCTAATCAAAGTCAAAGCAAGAACATCAACATCAATAATTGTAAACCCAATTCATAAATGGAAATTTAAGATAAGAAAATCAGAGTCATTAAGACAAATTTGGAAACCTATGACCGATAAAAATCAAGGCGAGAAAATTTAAACCAACAAATCAGAAGGTCCGTTCCCATAAATTTCTAGTGTAACTGTCACATTTCTCTGAGTGCGGGAGGCAAAACATGAAGAACAACAACAAATTTGGAAGGTGTTATTTTTTTGCGCGGGAAAATTCAAATGTCAATAGAACAACACATTTAAGAGAAAGATTTTGATTGCTTCCATTACAGACATTAACAAATTTGCTTCTTGTTCTACTTCAAGCACAAAACATAAATGAAATAAATTAGAACAATTTGACAACCATTTGTCAGCCATAACCAACTAGCCCAAACAAAATTCATATGCTTGAAAGTGCAGTCATTTTTCTGGAGGGCTCTCTGGATTCTCTTTTGCCCTGACTTTAGCGAATGAGAACTGAACTGAACTTAACCATCTTTGTCTCAAATTCACTATTTGATCCTCCTATACGAATTACTTGTACGTTCTTTGTAGGCAATCAATCCCCTGTCAGATTAGAAAATTACTCGGAGCTGACACAAAGGTTTTCATTAGTTTACTTTGTTTATTATGCGACTGTTGTTTGTTTGGGTTCAGAAGTTGCTTCACACAAAACACTATGTTGTGATAAGGGCAAAGTAAATGTGCCTCCATTCAGTCCAAGGGCATCTCAAAAAAAACTGCCTAACTTCCCCCTAGAATGTGATTAAATTTTGGTCTTTTTAATTCACCTATTTATAGTTGATCTTTTAATTTTTATTTGACGCGGAAGGGTTAGTGTTTTACGCAGTGATTCCAGATAATAAAACAGGGAAAACGAAGAACAAGCTTTAAAAAACGGGCAAACATTTAAGATCCCTGAGAACTGCTTAAAAGTAAAACTAAAACGCATTTGCTTTACAAACAAATGTCAAGGTTTACTTAGAATGAAATGTGTGTACATACTAAATATAAAAAAAAACAGCCCATCGAAAGTCTACACAAGATATTTTGTGTATCTGAATGCATTCACTCGTTTTGATACTGCATTATGTCTGATAGAAATCGAAATAATTGATTACGTATGTATTTCAAGCTTGTTAACAGAAAGGGCTTTCATTTTAAAATTTTTTCATATGAAAATAAATGCAATTTCACTTAAGGGAACAAAGGGAAACTTTTATCAAATTTAGGTTCAAACTTAGGCTTTTGCTTGTAAATTAATGTGCACGACTAGGTCGCACGAAACTATCTCGTTCATCAAAAGTTGGGTTGGTTGTTTTCTTATTTTATTAGGTAGGTAGGGTAAGATCGGAGCATACGTTTTCTTCAATGCTTAACATAAAGGCTAGAGTTGAACTGGAAGACGATTTAATTGCAAACGTTTCAAAAATAACTCCACGGTTTGACAAATAAATCAATAAAAGACAAGCCCTCCCCTCTCAATAATATACATATAATGAAATGGCAAAAAATTAAAATAGTTTTCATGTTTTTTTTCGGATCTTGAAGCTTGCTTGCGGATTTTGAAGCTTTTCGTTTCTGTAGTTGCATTTTTATCGGCAGTATGGTGTTAGTCATTTCTGAAAAACTGGATTTATTCGAATTTTTTGAAAAAAAAAACTAAGTTTGAAATCTCAATTAGAATTATTTTACTATCCTAAATATGTATTTTGGTCCAAGTCCTTGGAGCGCTTTTTGTAAAACTATGCAGAGGACACAGTAACAAATTTTGCAACGTTAAGTTTAATAAATACTATTGCTTAACCTTTAAGTTTAAAACTGTGTAAAAGACATTGTTAGGGATGTAAGCATTAGTAAGTTCTTTAAGATTTATCCAAATCGAAAATGAGATTTTCGAAATATGAGCTGTTTCTAAAATCAGCGTTGTCGGTGATTCGAATTGGAAATGATGGCCGCAATAATTTTGTAAGCATCAATTTCTCTCTAAGTGTATATTTTGGTCAAAACCCTTCGTACCGTTTTTAGGTAAACGAAA
The DNA here is from genome assembly GCA_963082955.1 of Cheilosia grossa. Classification (NCBI taxonomy): domain Eukaryota; kingdom Metazoa; phylum Arthropoda; class Insecta; order Diptera; family Syrphidae; genus Cheilosia; species Cheilosia grossa. The sequence continues at coordinate 31,071,792 of OY720148.1, forward strand.
GAACACCAAATTTTTGAAAAATTACTTTTTCAAAAATCCATTTTACGATAATATGCCAAAAAAAAACTGAGCTTTCTATTAACTTGGAAATTACCATATTAACTTAGAAACTAATTTTGCGAGATGTGTCCAGATTTTCAAAGCACCGTTATTCGGTTTTTTTAGCCAAAAAAAAAGTACGCAGTCATGTTAACCAGATTTACTTAAGTCGAATATGAATTTTAGTTGAAATTGTTAGAGCCGTTTCGAAGAAGTCATACTGGTATGAAAATTTTATATGGAAATGAAATGACCATTTATGTTGAGGTTAAATAACTAATAAATATTTGGTGCAACAGGTCCGTAGGTAAATTGAGCCTAGCTTCGCACAACCATTCGTTTTGCGTGAGTTTTTTTTTATTTTTGGAGCGAATGGAAATGATCTACAATTTTGTGTCGAGTCCAAACGGTCAATTGAGAAGCTCTTTCATGACAGTTATACTCTCGGATGTTTGTCAGACTTTCGCGAGAAGTGACGCAGTGGAAAAAAACAACAATTTGGAATTCGGGTTCTTTTTTCGGGAGAACTGTTAGCCCTCAAACTCCAAATCCGAGGTTTGAACAGCTGTTTAGGCTGTAGCCCTCGGAACAAACGGACGAAATTTTGCCACCCACTTTTTTGAGTTCCTCTATCATCGTTATGTCAGAATTGTTTAACATCAAGAGTTCCAAATTATGTACGAATACAATATCTTTCTCTTAATATGTAATCGAGAAAGTTAAAAAAGGAAAAACTGTCTTCAATATCTGGAAACACTGGTTTTGGGTATTTTTAAACGGGAATTCATCTTATATGGGGGTGGGGGGTTGTTCTGGTATTAATGCAGATAGATAATAATTCATCGTAACAATGACATTTGATTTTGCCTTTTTTTTAACAGCAGGAATGTGGAGCCGATCCGATTCCATACAATACCCTGTGTATTATTGATTAACCTCGTGTGTTTTTTGTTAACAGACTGTTCAGTGTTGGTGTCTGGGGGAGAGTTCGGTTCATTCGTTAATGCACTCCCACAGTTCATTGGACTTTTTTTTTACTAAGGCGTGTAATAGAACACGAGATATCAGATTAAAAAAAAAATTTTAAATGAGAAAGTTTTGTGCAACTGAAATTTTTTTAAAATTCTTCATTTACTTGGCCTCCACGTTCTCCGGATTTGACCGCACTTGGCTCTTTTCCATAGGGTTATTTGAAGAATAAATTGTATAAAATTATGCAAAAAGAGAATCACTACTAGAGCCTAGATCCCCTTTATTAATTTGCATGGAAAACTTTCTAGAAACCTTCACTTACATCATCTCTGTTGGACTGGTACTGGTTCATTAAATAACATAGACTTAAAAATGTGACTTAGTTTGCTGGACTACCGAGTAAGTGGTCTCAGTTTCAATCTCGGGAACAGCAGAAATTAAATCCTAATCGTTTTTCCGGTCTCGCGATGGCCCGATAAAGACCCGACCGTATTTATTGTAGTGGGAAAATTCTCAACTCAGCCTCTCATACATGACAACAAGGCGTAAGTCTCCCTTCCATTCGTAAAAAAAAGTCTACGCTAAGGAGTATGAATGGTTTTGAGAAGCTAACACAATTTTTTTTTTTTTCAAGCGTGCTGTCGGCACTTGCCTCATGTTTGGCGGATGTTACCTGCCTTTGTAAAGAATCCAATAAAGCCGTACCCACATCATGGAAATAATTTTTTCGGTTGGAAATCACCAGACTTATTTGCGTTCTCTCGAATACGATTTTTTCATTTTCCCATTCGTCTTGCTATTGCCGAAAGCTCGTAACTCACGCATGTAATTTGAGATTGCGCTTCCTATATCAGCGCCCCAACCTATCCCGAAAACCACATTATTCTCTCCTTATGCAAATCACACGTTGCGATCTGACTTGCCCGAATTGCTAACGAGCTGCACGTTGGCCTCATCAGCATCTGTTAACCCTCTTCAGAAGTACACACGCCTGCCCTTAAACGATTTGATTTGCTAAATAGAATTGCCGGACTCGGAACTACACCCTTCCCACACAGATACCGCTCTTGGCTAAACTCATAAGCCGAAATATTGGATGAAACTGATAAATTGTGTATGTATCTTTGTAACCGATGCCCCACTACAACCCTTGGAAGCCTATTATCGATGCTTTCTCGCCGGCAGATATTAATTCGCACACCCAGAATCCAATCTGTGAAACGATTTTCCGCATTAAAAATACATATCGAATCGAAATCCAATAGCAAAGTTGAAATTCAGGTATCCATATCCTATTCCATCGGCATATTAATATATACCTACCCAAAGGATTAAACTCTCATCCGATATCAATCAGCTGCTGCTTTGAAATCGTACACGACTTCCGCAAGACTTATAACCTCCGATATGCACACACACAAAATTCAGAGAAGCAACTTTATCCCCACAATCGCTTCCTGTGTGCCAACTCCTCCACCGACAGGAAAACGAGGGTATAACGAGCCAGATATGCGAATCCATCTTCTTGCGTTTCACCTAGTGCCGATCTTCTGCTAAGCTTTGCACAAGTTTGCGATTCAAAGATACTCGTACTTCAGATGAGAACTACGTGAGCGAAATTGATTTCCACATCATAATCAGCATACCTACCCATTGTCATTGTCGCTGTGGGTGGTTTTTTTTTTTCTCACCGCTGTGTCCCATGGAAATGTTGACAATACCTCCCCCCTCTCACAGATCATTTGCATCCAGATAAGCACGTGGTCGTGTTCAGCAGCATCCGCAATTCAAAAATTGCTCCCCTCAGGCACAGGTAGGTATTGTTTCAACTCATTTGAAGCCATTTTCAACCCGTTGTCGCGAGTGTGTGTTTGTTCTCTGACATTGACGTCACGTTACCGCACATCCGCGCTTTCCGCTGGGATGTAACCGAGTTTGGAACTTTATTTTCCATGAGAGAGGGAGCGTTTCTGTGGTGGGTTTTACCGGCGTGACGTAGTGTGTGTGAGTTTTGTGGGTGGCCAAAACTGCTGGCTTGGAAGTGCATGAATAAAAAATAAACTTTCACGTTGCTTGTGACAGGGTCGCTAACCCTTTTTATTCGAGGAAAAATGTTATTTTGCAAATTATTGTGCATTGAACTGTGAATACCAATGGCAGTTTACATAGGCAGCAGGCTGCTGGGGGACTAGCGGGAAATCGATGGTTGGTCCTTTTTCAGATCTGTTTGTTAGGCATTTTCTTTCTTTTTGTGCATACTTAATCGAGCGACATAAATAACAGCTGCTGGCTGTGAAAATAAAGTATCATTAGGAAATTGTGTCAAGATTACAAGGTAACACAAACGGCTGTCGAAATCGGGTTTGAGTGGTTTATTAAGGTCTGCCCTGGATGCTGTCTTGTTTACAAGGGTACGATGATCAATGAGGAAGTCAACAGGAAATGCCGACATAGTTGTGAGTTGAATCAGCAATGATTTTGAAAATTACCCACGAATTTAGAAGTCAAAATTGCGAGTACATTGATTGATGAATTTCTTGCGAAGGTGGGCTGATTTGCGTATGTCACAGCTCACAGGTTTTGACATCGCGGATCGGCTCGTCAGCAATCAGTGAGCACAAGGAGGAGTAGGTACGAAGCGGATACTAAACGACATGAAAAAAAAATCCATACCTAACAACTGGCCGCTATGCAATAAATTGTCTTGTTTATATTTTACAATATGCTTTCAACTTCAAATCGGGTCGCTCCATTTAGCACAAGGGGATAATTTAAACCAGAGCAGCTCCTCATCTACATCTACATCCACACTATAATAAATGAAGAAGCAAAATCTTTTTGTTGGAGGTAATCTCAGGAACTACTAAACCGAAGGTAATCATTTCTTTCACTAAAGGCAGGCTACAAGAAAGACTTCTTCTAATGGCCACTCTGAGATGAAAACACTGGAATGTAATTAATGTCATAACGGCATGAACACGCCCGATCTTGCTTTATTTAAATTTCAAGTTCGTATATCTTCTTAACTAGTTGCCCGATTGCGTAGAAGTCAAAACTCAATGTTGCTTCTTTAAGCCCTTTTTAATACCTTAAAGTGATGAGTAGTTTAAAAATGAAATCTACAACCTACCAGGGCCATAATCACGTAACTTTCGGGACGACTGTCCTCCGAACCCCCAAGACCCCCAAAACTAGCAACTAAGTTGAAAATGGCGAGTTTGAGAGCATCTAGTTCATTCTCCACAAGAGTGTATTAAAAACTTTCGATAATCCCAAAAAAAAAATCGCCCACTTATTGTGGTCGTCAAAATTTCAAAAAAGATAACGGCCAGACAATAATTGTCTTACGTGATCTGCCCTAAGGTAGACAAATTTATTACATCTTGACATAAGGATAAAATCGTACGTTCCACTGCGAACTTATGTTGGCTTCATTTTGTCGTTCTGTACAAGAAAGAGCTACTTAATTAGAAGAGTTAAATAAAAATCCTCTTTTAAGAGCGGAGCCTCAGGGGCTCAGCCAGTTCTCTATAAAGGTTGGGTAAGGCCCGTCCTCGAATATTGCTACCATATATTAATCTTGGCTCCAAGAGTCTCCCTAAACCTACCTGACAGCATGCAGAGATGAACTGTTTGCCTATGCCGATTCTAACGTGTTTCTCTGCACTTTTTTCGAGGGAAGTACTTAAATAAAAGCCGGATAAATTATCAAATTCGTTTCTTCGTGGCTTAAAATAAATAAATAGTGGGCCTTATCAACAAACATCTTTAGTTTCGACTTTAAAATTTTCGTAGTTCACAGTGGCCATATTTTCCATACAAATTTTGCAAGTGTGAGCTTCCGTAATTTTGATTAATCAACTAACCAATTGATTATGAATATGCTCCCCCTATTACCGCCAGAGACAATACTGAGACCACCAACTTCGGCCGATTTCCCGTTGCTTTGCCTACAAGCTATATTTTTAAGAAAGTGCCTTGATTTGGTGCGCTAGTATTGATACATAGGAATTCAAACTGACAAATGTCACGAAATTTCAAAAATTCCGGCTCACCAACGCACTCGCACATTGTATACATGCCACTTCCGCTGTCAGCGTTCATAGACTTTATTTCCATATTGTTGTAGATTAACTAAAAAACAAAGTTTGTGAAATCAAGAATAATGTATAAATAATAAAAAAAATATATCTGTTAAATTTGAAATTATTCGTAACGTGTGGATAGTAGTTTTTTTTAGGAATAAGTGTACTTTTGCTTTAGATATTAATGAAAAATAAATAACGTAGATTGGTTGAGGGGAAATAAAAACATTTTAATCATTTTTTCTTCAGTTATTTAAGAAAAATGTACTGTAATGTTGATGATATTCAAAAGCGGCAAATACACAACCATGTTCGTCCTAATAATGTGTCTAGTACATAAAATATCTTATTTAGATAGTTTAATTAGCCGAACAAATTATATTATTTGGCAGCATTTATTTTACAGGAATAGGAAAACAAAATGGCGATTTAAAAAAAATAAAAAATAGGGGGCCAGCGGCAAGATGATGTTGCACTAAATTGGACTGCAAGCGAAACTCTTTTGTAAGCCGGCAAACGAAACAAAGTGGTTTCTTAGTGCAAAGTTAAAAAAACTTTTATTTATCCAATTGTTTATTAACAATGAGTCAATTTTGCTCATATTGTCTCTCTGTTTTAACCCATTAGTTTTAATTATTTTCACGTTGAATATTACACTTAATTTTTATTAAGTCTTAGTTGAAGAAAAGCGCGCTCAGATAGTGCCTCATCGAAAATGAAAAGCATAGAATGAAATAGTCCAAACATAATATTTTATTTAAGTGACTGAACGATCTGACATTATTTTATGCGAGATATATCGATTGCAATTTTAGCCAAAATTAAAGAAAACTACTTCTTCTTCTTAGATAAATTGTAATGTATAAAGATTACTGATCGATAACGTGATTTAAAAACGCATAAACAGTAAGTTAGGTTTTTACAAAAAGAAAACTATGTTTTAGTAAAGATATCAGTATTTTAATTTGGTTATCAAGTTGAACAGGGGTTCAATTGGTGTGTGGTATGAGAACTTTGAGAAGCCGCGGCTGCTATTCTGAACAGTGACGTTTAAACATTATACCCTGTCCGCTCCGAGCCGAAAACCAGGTTTTTTCGAAAACAAACGAAAACAGAAGTTTTCCCATTCCTATTTCAGTTTTCAAAAACACTACGAAAACGACTTTCAATCGTTGGAATATTTTGCAATGTTCAGCAAATTCAACAGATCAGCTGACGGAACAAATGTCACAACTCACAACTTAAAATCATTTACTACGCTTAACTGATGGGCTTATATTATGCTTAAATGCTTAAATGCTTTGTTAATTAATGCGATCGAAATTTATAACCAAAATAAGATCTATTCGCGTACTTTCCCTAGCCAAACACTTTAAATATGGTCAAACTCAAAAAATTAAACGAAACTCTCTCAGAGAGCTGAAAAAATACGCCAAGGTATGCGGATAGACTTCGAGCTTCTTTGAGACACTTTTATCTTTGATATCTAATCCATGTCACAAATAAATGAGTCGAAATTATTAAAATTTGCTACCGAAATTCGTAGTCGGTCGCCTCAACGTTAAGAGCGCTACGTCCAATTTATGGTCGTCATAATCGTCCTAGCAGATCAACAATTGAGCGTCTAGTGGACAAATTTGAATCCACAGGCACAGTACAAAATGTTCCCGTGCCAGTGAGACAAAGAAGTGCCCGTAGTGTGGAGAATGTTGCTGCCGCTGAGGCTTCAGTTGAAGAAAGCCCAAATGTGTCTCTCACACGTCGATCTCAAGCGTTGGGCATCTCTGTGACGTCGTTTTGGCGAATTTTGCGAAAAGATCTTGGCCTTACAAGATTAAATTGACGCAAGAACTGAAGCCGCTTGACCACCAGAAGCGTCATACGACGTGAATTGGGCTGAGCAACAACTTGAAAATGATTTGGATTTTCATCGAAAAATCATCTTCAGCGATGAGGCTCATTTCTGTCTGAATGGCTTCGTCAATAAACAAAATATGCGGTTTTGGTCAGGCAGCAATCCACACGTACTACATGAGTCATCATTGCATCCCGAAAAAATTACGGTTTGGTGTGGTTTATGGGCCGGCGGCGTCATTGGGCCGTACTTCTTCCGTGATGATCAAGACCGGCACGTTACTGTGAATGGGAATCGCTACCGTTCAATGATAACCGAATATTTTTGGCCCCAATTGGATGATATGGACTTGGAGGACATGTGGTTCCAACAGGACGGCGCCACAAGCCACACAGCGAATATCACAATCAATTTATTGGAAACCAAGTTTGGAGAACGTGTTATCTCACGAAATGGTACAGTCGCTTGGCCGCCTCGGTCGTGCGATTTGACGCCGTTAGGCTATTTCCTGTGGGGCTACGTCAAGTCTATGGTCTTCTATGCCAACAAGCCAGCGACGATTGGTGAACTTCGTACGAATATCGAACGTGAAATTGCAGCAGTAGCGGCCGATTTATGCTTGAAAACTGTCGAAAATTGGGTTCAGCGTCTGGACTTCTGCAAGCGTGCCCGTGGTGGCCATGCAAAAGAAAAGAGTTCCATACATAATGGCATCGAACGTACTTTCACAGGAATAAAGAATTTCACTGATATCCAAAACCGCTCTTATTGAAAAACCCTTTATATGAAACGTTCTAGGAGAACATTAGAATACCACAAATTTGTTTTTAATTTTATAGATTTTTTATTTGTCTGTGCAATTGATTTTTAAGACGGATTTTGAATTTGTTTCTTGTGGTCTTTGGGCATTTGACTTATCAGTACTTGCCCATTGAAATTTTCTGAGCTGTTTCGGGCCAAGAGAGGAACTACTCGTTACTCGTTATTTTGTTAGTTTTCTCTTTTTCTGTCATTTTGGATGAGAACGTGTGCGATTGTGATCGACTTATATCGATTGCGTTCGATTTAAGCCGCGTACGCGAATGAACCTATAGTTTACACAGAAGCTTCACGACTATAGTATCTCACAGCTGACAGAAACGTCAAACGAAAACTAGTTGGTGTTCGGTGTAAATGCACCGACTAGTTTTCGACGAATACACGGTTTTCGTCTCGGTGTGAATAGGGTATGACGGCGATATCTAACAGGAGTTAGCGAAGCTTCTTTTGTAGGGAGTGGTGTATCTCTCTGCGTGTCTCCACAATCATCATACAATAAATTAGTAGGCTTCGTTATGTACTTCGCATATTAAAAGCCGCATGAACCAAATACGATTTAACAAAATCGCACCATCATCATCGCAGCACACACAACAGGAGTCAAGCCAAGGAAGTTGCGACCGAGCAGTGCAGGCACGGTTGCCACTTTGGTAATATTTTACCAAATTTGTTTACTTTTCTTTTTTGTCGGTGATTTTTCTGTAATTTGTTAATTTTTATCTGGTTTTGAACTCTTTTTCAACACCAAAAAGACGAACTCTATATCATCTAACATCAATTCTGCCGTATTTCTTCTGAGTGTACATGTACCTCCCATGTAACCTTATTTTATTCCAAAAATATTCAAAAGAATTTTAATTTGGAAAACCACTTCATCTAGTCAGGAAAAGGATTTAAATTATTACTAGTACTTTAGTATGTTAAGGCGAATCTATTTTATTTTATATAGCAGCCGTTGCTTAACTGCTGAAAGTCTGTCAAAGTTCCTACTTGCATAGTGTACCTAATTGAATTCAAAAATTAAAAAATCGGTAATTTTTTTTGCAAGTTGTAACCAGGAGAACAGGTAAATCAAGATAAAGCACTACGACAAATGGTTGCACAAGGGCGAATGCATTCCTAATCATCGATGGTAGCTCCCAAATTGCGGTAATAGAATATGACAAATGTCAGTGCAAGGGCTGTCAGCTAGCACAATGGCAGCTAGCAAAATCATCATATCATATTATACGAACAAAAATAAAAAAACAATATTAATGTAAATTGGGGTCGAATTACCGCATCCGTGAACGAGAATTATGTCACTGAATTTTGCGGATTTTACAATCAAAACAATTACAAATTCAGTCACGTAGTACTCGATCACGGATGCGGTAATTCAACCCCTGATCTAATGCGCCAAACTCGCTCTAAATATTTTAAGCCCCGAAATTCCAGGGTAACTAACGAACACTTTACTTACCAAATAAATGTTTTAAAGCTTTTCACACAAAAAAGAGGAACACTACTCAGTCCAAATGTGTTGTATCTAATAACCTAAATGGTTTGGTTTGGCTTTGGGTTATGATCGTCTACAAAAATAAGAATTACATCCATATAAAAGAATAAAAAGGCCAAGCTATTTGTAATGAATCATTGTTTGACGTTCTCCGAGGAGGGGACATTTTGAAACACATTTTCATTTCTAGTAGACCGCACAAAATTTAAAATATTCCCAACCTTGTATACAGTTCCGTTTGTTGAAAATTCGTAAGTGAGTACTGCGTTTGGTAGTCTTTGGTACGTTCATCGCAACAGATGCTCTGCTTGGCTCATTAAAAAGCAAACAAAATACTCCCCAAAAGGACGGACAGAAGGACGAAGAAAGTTTTTATTTTCCTTGTATCGATTCTGTGAACTCTGATTATATTGGCCATTAGTTTTATGACTACGCATCGCATTAATTTTTCCATTTTCTTGCACACACATCACATCCAAGACAGACTGATGGACTGCTGTGCTATACAATGAGTCCATTTCAATCTTTCTTTAAATGTGGTATTATTAGATCTGGCTGTTTTTTTGTCTATCCGGATTATTGTTGAAGAATATCGTTGTTGATTTATTTCGAATTACAATTTGGTCCCAGCATCAGAAAATACCATAGGTCATTGTGGGTGGCCGGTTCAATCCATTATCCTTAAATCTGGCGCCATCTGAACAAAATGAAAATCATTACACAGAAGGACAAAGCAATGAGGAAACCAAATATAATTCGCTTCTCATTTTTGGCTCGTTCGTCTGCTTGTCCCCCAATTAATGCAAGGAAGTCGAAGGGACAGACCAAAAAAACAAAAACATTTCCCATTTGCAAAGGCTTCTTAGACTTACTCTGGGTAGTAAGAAAGCGAATTGAGTTAAATGGAGTGAATGTATGAATTCTGAGTCTGCCAATTTAAATTGAATCCACGAGATGCCAACTTAATGTTAGTGCTAGAGTTACAAATGCACTCGGGAAGTTGGCATTGTGTGGGTTGGATAATATTAGAATAACTGAGTAAACCTACTGAAAGTTTGAAAGCGACCAGAAGCAAGCAAAATGAGAGGTTTCGTGTGTCTGTATAAAGTGAAATGTATGACGTTGTTGTGAAGAAATATGCCATCAGGAATGGGAGGCACTGCTAAGAATGGTAGGATAACATTTTGAAGGGTTTCAACAGCTTGTTTTTTTTTTTTTTCTTAATACAAATGTTGTTAAACTAGGTTTTGTTTAAATAAATATGAGAATATGAATACTCCTCTCGGAAAAGCGAACATAATTATAACCCTTCAACACAGGCCCGAGACTTTGGTGTGTGTTACTTCTGCAAATCAATAGTTGTAAGTTGAAGTAGTCTGCAAATATTTTTCTGTGAAGAGAGCTCCTCAGTTAAGAAGGGTTAACGCGCTTTTAAATGGGTTATTTAATGTTCGAAATGAAGGTGTTAGGTGTTTTAGAAACGATTTTATTGAGTTCTTTTTTAAAGATTTTTCAATTGGTTCTTATGCGCTTTCAAAGCATTTGAAAAGCACTTAAAAACCTTGTCGTAGGGCAATCGAAAAAGTAACAATGTAAAACACTTTAATAACTCTTCAAAAATATTGTAAAACAAAAGGTTTTTTTACTAGTTTTAAAGCAATTTTCGAAGGCTTTTTATGTGTTTTAGAAACGATTTTATTGAGTTTTTTTTAAGATTTTTCAATTGGTTCTTATGCGCTTTCAAAGCATTTGAAAAGCACTTAAAAACCTTGTCGTAGGGCAATCGAAAAAGTAACAATGTAAAACACTTTAATAACTCTTCAAAAATATTGTACAAAAAAAGGTTTCTTTACTAGTTTTAAAGCAATTTTCGAAGGCTTTTTATGTGTTTTAGAAACGATTTTATTGAGTTTTTTTTTAAAGATTTTTCAATTGGTTCTTATGCGCTTTCAAAGCATTTGAAAAGCACTTAAAAACCTTGTCGTAGGGCAATCGAAAAAGTAACAATGTAAAACACTTTAATAACTCTTCAAAAATATTGTACAAAAAAAGGTTTCTTTACTAGTTTTAAAGCAATTTTCGAAGGCTTTTTATGTATTTTAGAAACGATTTCATTGAGTTTTTTTTTTAAAGATTTTTTTTATTGGTTTTTATGCGTTTTCAACGCTTTTTTTCAAGAATTTTTATAATACGTTCTTCACTAGTATTTCGAGTTTTATAATACGCTTTCTAAGCGCTTTTAATGCTTTTGGAACCTTTTCTTACGTTTTTAATTGAATGAAATAAGAAAATGAAAAGGACTATTAAGACGCATTGAAAAGGCTTACAAAAAACGCAACAATATAGTAAAAACCCTTCATCAAACAAGTCAGGAAACGCTTCGAACAACTGGTGGAAAAAACCACAAAAGTCTCTCAGGAAACTCGTCCAAAAGCTCATTTAAAACACTTGTAAAACGTATTGGAAAACGCATATGCGCTCGAAAATGTTTTAAGACTGCATTTAATACACTAATTTAAAAACCGCCAAAACAAAACAAAAATCTTAAAAAAAAACACATTGAAAACGCTCAAAAAAAAACTTGTGGCAAAATACTCCAAACACCGCTTTCAAAACACTAAAATAACGAGTCGAACAAAAAACGAAAAACACTTAAAAAACGCTCCAAAGCTTAAAAAAAACAGTTAGAAAAACACATTAAGAAGACGTCACGAATTGCTTTGAGAAACGTTTCCAAAAAAAATATTTAAAAACGTTCTAAAAGCGCTTCAAAAATGCATTAAAAAACGCTTGAAAGAAACGCGTCGAAAAATTGGTCAAAAAAAGATTTAAGAAACATAAATAATTTATGACAAAACGCTTTGAAAAAAATATTTCAAAGACAAAAAATCATCTGCCGAATGTGGCACTCGACCGAAGGTTCTATAGACCTATGCTTCAGTTATTGCACCGTTTGCAAGCATGAGCCTGGAACAGTCGGTGGGCTCCGAGAAACTAAAACTATCCATCATCCCACCAATATTATATTATTATACAAGACACCAAAAGTGAAATCGCGAACTCCCGTCCAATTCCAACCCTATCTGATAGGACTATCTCCGGAAGAGGTTGTAGCCAAAAGGATAATTATGTGTTTTTAGAAAATATTGTATTGTCAGGGAGTTTATTCGAAATAGTCCTTTATTGTGCTAGCCCAGCATACGTTATCCTTGATAGTACAGATAACAAACTGATAACAATATTGACACTTCCTGGAGCAATAAAGTTTAATTGCACTCCTCCGACACTCTATAACCGATGCATCTCCCGCACCCATTTCACTGGAAAGACACTACCACTTACATCCACCAGAGGGACCGAGTAAATAGAAAATCCGACAACACATTTAAAACAGGTCCTCATCGTTGGTGCTTAACATTTGTCGAGTACGTGCATTCTGCCACACCATTACTGTGGGAGAATCCAGCTGAAATATTTCCCTCTTTCTTTGCCTTCCACGACATTTCTGTTTGCAATTCATTGTGTCGTTGTTTGTATTTATACTGGTGGTCTACAATTGAATAAGCCTCGCTTCAATTTACAGCACAAAAATTGCTTGCTGGAGGATTAAATTCGACGAGCAATCACCTCCGAAGGATTTCCCTTGGTTTTTTTGTTTCCTATAATTTGCTCTCGTTTGTCGTTTGCTGTTGTCGTCCCTCTGCTGAATTGTTATGAAATTTTCTTGAATTCTTAATTTCACTGCAGCAGCAGTAGGGGCTGTGTGCATATGATGCCTTCTACTCGGCGCAAGCTACATAAATGCGGAAGGACTTACCAGTTATCACATTGGAATTGACGTCATCGATGGGAGAGCGCATGCGTTTTTGCCGAGTTCTTCCCCTCCGACAAATGACGTAGTCAGTTTCGATCGCCCACTAACATCAGTGTCACAACGGAGCTTTATTTCAGCTCACCATTTGTGTGGGGGTGAAATAAAAAGTATGACGTCATGGCGGTTTATTATCTCGAAGCAAAGTAGTCGAACTTTTCCCTCAAAGATGCACGCACATGTAAACGAGTGTATAAATCACTAAGGGTACACGTACACGTGGTTAACTCATCAAACTATTCAAGCTGAATTAATAGATGTGTATGAAGTACTTAAGTTGAGCTGCTTAACGGTTCCATTATAAGATTTTAAAAGGATTTCCCGCAACAACGTTATGTTGGTGAGGATTTTGCTTCCTTTGTCTCAGTATGTTGAGGAAATTTTGCTTCTACTTCGGTTTGTGTAGACTTGTATGGAAATACAAAAAAAAAATGTAGTAGGTACTGCTTAAGACTTTGGGCAGCAAGGATTTCATTAAAAGGTACTTAATGCGATAATTGGTTGGGTTGGAAGCAGATAATCCACTTTATGGGTTACCGTAGAGACTGTCGGTATTTTTGTAAACTGTAGCGTGGGACGCGAGAGGTTCTTTCTATGGGAAATCAGCCTGTGTTTGGTAAATGAATCTAATTAGTACGTCTACGTGTTAGCCGAGTGTTCATCTCAATCCTTCCTTCACTAAGCAAGTTGCTAGGTATTTAAAATTGTCCGCCATTGTTCCAATTGAAATTGTTTTCGCTAATATTCAAGTCTTCCAGCTTAAGGCGAGACAAAAAAAAAAACTCGTTGAAACTTCTTTGAACTCTCGAAAGGGCACAAGGTCAACTGGGTGAAATTCCGATCATGTGTAGGTATAAGAAATAGGACAAGGAATCAGTCTTCACCCGGCAGAGTACCAAAGTGCGTTTTGGAATGAAGACGTGAAAAAAATAGGATGATAATCCAGATTTTTTTGACTAGACACAGTTCTCCACCAGTTCGCTCAGTGCAAGTCAAAATTTAAAATTTTATTCCAGAGCAGCGAAAATGACATTCTGACAGAGGTACGGCCAAATTTTTCCGACACCATCCCAAGTGATAGTCCAGAGTATTTAAGGAACAATTTTTAGCTTGTGCAAGACTCGGGTGATTGATCCTATCTTTATGCTACTGAGAGTGCTCTCCGAGACGTGGAAAACAGCATTGGGAGGGACCTTTCTATCGCACCTAGATGGGATTAAAAGTAAAAAGGGCGGTTTCTGTGGTATGCATCTTTTGGTATGCGACTTTGATATCAATGATTTGTTAACAACGTTGAGGGTGAAAAGTCGTTGACTTAAGTGTCATGAGATTAGGAGAGACCCGAAAACCGATAACAAGTGGGAACATAAATGTCATTGGTAGCCCTAAGGCCAAGAAAATGAACAGCATGACCAGATTTATTGATTATTTTTTTTTTTTTTTTTTGATTTTATATACAGTCAACTTTGAGTTCAATGAAAGGCGTTAGGTTTAACATTGCGCAGTTTGGTTGGTACTTTAAATGCTGTCCCAGAAGTTACCACCAGGTCTTAGGTTGTTTTTTCTGACTAATTTTTCCAAGATTCTCAGCGTTAGCTAGAACTCACAACTCCTCTCCATCATTGTGGGCTTGACTTCTTTGTATGAGTTTCTAATGTTTTATATTTATCTTTGTCTAATTCCTCCTGAGGCGTTGGAGACCTGAGCATCCTCTGAAAAGTTATTCTACCACCAGGCGTATTTTCTTCACATGGTACTGGTACCGCAGAGTATTGTGCCCTTTTAAGAATATCTTCAGTCATTTCGCGTGGGTCTCTCAGTCCTGACTTCGCCGAAGGATGGCCAAAGCCTTCTTGAGTTTTTTTAACCGCTTTGAGGGCGCAAGGCTCACAGCGGATTACGATTGTTTTCAAACATATGCGGAGGCTTGGGTTGCAAGTTTGTCCGCTTCCCCATTGCAGGGACCCAACAGAGCAATACCTAGTACTGTATTACAAGGGCCCTTCGTTGAACTTCACAAGATTTGATTTTATTTCTCGGACAGTTAAGGCTTTTACAACTATTTGGCTATCGATAATGGAGGTGATACATTTCACAGGTTTCACCCATAACTCAGACTCACGGGCAGCTGCCAAGACATTCGCTTTGCCCTATTACTAAATACCGCAAGTAAAGGTTTGAGTACTAGAGTTCGTAGATCGAGGTTGAACATGGAGAAGACTGTTTTTGTGAACAGACAGGCTATTCTTTGTAACTAAGTAGATATGTCTTGCATATTACACTTTGCGGAACAAAAAGACGTTGGAAATCTTTTCAAGAATAAAAGGTTCGTTGGGTTACTTTTTGCAAACTTAAGATTATTACAAATTTTGCTAAGAAACGGTGCGAATGCGAACACATACTGATTTTGCAAAAAAAAAAATTACAGAAATCAATTTCCCCTCTTTT
Organism: Cheilosia grossa; assembly: GCA_963082955.1. NCBI lineage: Eukaryota > Metazoa > Arthropoda > Insecta > Diptera > Syrphidae > Cheilosia > Cheilosia grossa. Next base: position 31,087,379 of record OY720148.1, read on the forward strand.
CATATTATCGTAATTTTCTACTCGCCGAATTTCGACTTACCGAAAAATGAAAAATGAAAACTGACAACTAAATGACAGCTCAAAAGTTTGGCAAGTAAAATTCTATTTAATTTCGTCTTCGACGATGGCGGGGGAAGAAGTTGTAATTGAATGTTGTCCTAGAACATATCACCGCATAAAAAAAAAGATAAGTTTAATAGGTATTTATATATTATAAAAAATTCATTTTCAATTTATTTTGTAGATGCTGTTGAGTGAACCTTGTCAAATGTGAAAATGACATTTCTTAAACTTTTTGTAAGAAAACCGGTCTCTTGAAATTGAGGTATTTCTCTCTCGATTTTTGAGATTTGACATTTGACATTTATCTAAGCTGAAAGTACATGAACGAACCTAAAGTTCAATATCTCTGCCTTGAAACTTTTCTAGCCTCAAACAGATTCTTTCATTCGCTGGGAAGTTCACACGTCAATTGACAAAAAGAACTACAGAAATGTTTCATCAATACTTCAACAGCCATAACCGACATTCAAATTATGAAAACAAATAATTCCTTACCGATCTGTTCTTGGTTCTTATTGTCTTAAGGAGATTTGCCAACATATACGAGTATGCACTTCTTGATCCATTCCAGACAGTCTTATTAATATTCTACTGTCGTACCACCGAACCGATGCCACCTTCCACAAAAAAAAAAGAACTTAATTGTTTCACAATGTAAAAATTGTGGTAATTTGTCAAAAAAAAAAAAGGTTTCCGGATGCCTGAAACTGAAGCAAGCCGGCTTGACCAAATTGAAGTTGGTTGGGGTTTGCCTACACTACGAATAAGTAAGAAAAAATGTACTAGATGTAGGTACTAGATTTCAGGCTGTGGTTTTATTACACGTTCATAGATGACGTTACCAGGTACTCTGCAGACTTTCCAATATTTTCCTTGGCGTTCTTTTTGCTTTAAATACGTCTTCTGCTAATCTATTCTTTAGCCGCTTTTTCAAACTGCAGGCGAAATATTTCCATTCCGTAGTTATCCTGCATCTAAGTGCGGCCGTTATGAAGAATTAAAGATTTAATTCCTGCTAAGTTTGATGTGCGTATGTGTTTTTTTTTTTTTCTATAAGATGCTTTGTTTTGTACTCGCTACTGTCAAATTAAGTCCATGCTGGATACATCTTCTATAATGCCGATATTTAAAAAGAACTCCGCTCGATTCGTTTTATTTTTAATTTTCATTTTTAAATATATCACTTACGCTGTGTGCCTTTCGCCGACTCTTTTTTTTTAAATATATAACCGAAACCAACCTGAAGGTGGTTGCCGTATTTTATAAAATTGCCTGAACACATCCACAACCTAGTCGTGGGGCGAGTTCAGCCAATTAGTAATGTTCGTTTTTCTTATTTTACTACACTATATCTTCTCTTCTTCGGCTTGTAGTCGAATTCTGTAAAAAATACTTGATCAAGTCTGTATTTGACAACAAATAAGTATTAAGACCGCAACTGCCGCTGACATCGCAAAGACTTTGTAATGGAAGCAAACAAAATATGTTGGTTTACTTGACAAATCTATATAGTCATGCATTATACTCTTCCTAATCATAAAAAAGCTAAAGGCGCTCATTACTGTATCGCCATTTTGGACGCACTCCCGTCATCAGATTCACGGCCTCACAGATACATTGAACTTACTTAAAGCTATACATCCAGTCCGGGAGTGAGCCATTAAACTCCCAATGACCATCTCCTCGGGACTGACTTTATGTACATCGCAAATTACCTACTTATCCGATTTCCATTGCTGCTTTTTATATATATATTTACAAAATGTCCATTTACAACGATTAGCGGCATCATCTTAAATAAGTTTCAAATTCCCTTCCAGAGGGTGAAGTGAATTCAAAATGGAAATTAAATAGGCCATCGCCGACGACGTTACTCTACCATAGCACAGAGATTGTGAAAGGAAACAAGAGTAGAAAAGGATATAAAATTGAACGTAAAATTTTACTTAGTACACGAGATTGGGTTCGCGCATTTAATGCTCATAAAATGTGTACATCCGATGGGGATCCGGCGATATGATTCATCGTTAAGAACTTGAAGCAATGCCACAGTATTAGGGACTGAAATTAGGCAAACGCCTTCTTATTAGCTTTATACATTTGGGAGGCATTGTTGTTCTGGAGATTGCCACTTCTTAACAGTTTGACAATCTAAGATCTACGGCTATGAAAATGTAGCGCTATGCCTTTGTTAATCAGGATGAGGACATAAATACCTTCAACGTAAATTTAGTAAATCTTAATTTTCTTAAGAGGTTCTGGTTAGATTCCATTCATAAACGGATCCTTTTTTTATTTTGGACCCATTTGGGTTGCTTTAAATTAACTGTCTGTGTTGCAATAAAAATGTATTATTATCGTAGACATCCGTAAATATTTAATTTACTTATTTAAACTAGTCTTATATGGTGTTAAAAATCTACTACACTCAAAGAGTCTGTTATGCAATAAAATCCAGTTTTGAATTGCACAATTTGTATAACGATTGTGTATACTTTTTAAAAGTGCTTTCGCTGGTAGGTTGCAAGTCAGCTGGTCAATGAAACTGATAACTGTCTGATCGGCGCATTGTTGAAAAAAATGTCTGATAAATATTTGTTATGTTAAATTAAAAAAAAAAATCACCTCTTCGGCGGATCAGGGGAATATTTTGCCGAAAAGAACACTTTCCTGCTATCGATTTGTCTCGTACGAACTTTTAGTACCCACAACTTTTCCTTTTAACTTACACTCACATTACTGCCGAGGTTTTAGACAAAGCGCACTAGCATTCCGAGTTTTTTTTTTTTTTTTGTCACCAAAATTGAGGTTCTTTTTTTTTTATGTAATTTCAAGCCCACTCGCAGCAAGTTCATGAGATTTCGCTCGATAAATATTTAGTTGAAGAAAAGTTATGTAAAATTTATTGGCTCTGCAACAAAACATATGGCTCAGTTGTCTCATACTTTGTTTGGGTGTGAGATGAGTTGTACCAACAGTGACCATCCATTCATTATAATAATAAATACCTCTGTATTTGAAGACGATGTTTATTATGAATTAGGTATTTTGTATACAAAAACACATAAATATTCTGTATTGTAAAATTTGTTCGTTATTTGTTCCGTTATTTGTTTCAAATTCTTAAGAACAATAACGTAAAAACCCACATTCAATTAACAAAATGATATTGTTAACTTTCTCTTACTTCCACCCAAAATGTGTTCCATTTAAATTTTTTTATCCATTCCTCAAATGAAATAAAAAAAATTTATAATTGAGGATTGGGTTGAAACTTGTTTCTTTTTCTATTGTTCAATATTCAGAATTCTATAATATGGTCAGGGTCACCGTGTCTATAGCCGACCCACCAAATGTGAGTCACAGAAGTGTCAAGTAGAAAGCAATTGCTATAGCTGCGTACTGAATTCTGCTTTATTTGGCATTACTTCACGGTTAATAATCCTGGCGTTAAATTTAATATTTTTGGGGTTGTATATAAGTCCACGCCGAGAAAATATTAAAATTTAATATTTTGCATACATTCAAATTAAACAACCAATAAAAGATTTATAAATTTAAGTTATGTCTGCTATTACATAATATGTCTGAAATATTAAATTTTAATATAGATGGAGATGGGTTTCAATGCAAAAGTATTTAAATTAAACCCCTATTTTTATTGAAAAATTAAAGAATCTTAATACATATGTATTTGAATTAAATAAGCGGCAGATTAAAATATAATACTTTCACCTCAAATTCAATACTTCTTTTGCTTTTAATAAGCCCCTAGATACATAATACAATCTTATTATTTTTTAATACTTCTTTTAATTTGATTTAAATATCTATGGGATACATTTCCACACCAAAAACATTTTCTTTTAGTACAAATTGTATTGGTTTTAAATATTAGAATACATAGGTGTACAAAATTGTCGAAGGTAGGCAAATTCCTGTGGCTTTTTACCCCCTTTGAAAATAATCCTATAGAGTGGCTCTGTGCTTCTTTTTGTAGGTATATTTTTCTAGACCTTTAAATGAAAGAGAACTCATGTATGGCCGAATTATGTTATTAATTATTCAGTCAATTATTTACTTTTTGGAATGTAATAGCTATATTTCTGAGGCAATGAACTGCAATCTCTAGATCGCCCTTATCTTCAAAAGTAAATCCACTAGGAACATCTCTGCCGCTTCACAACTTTAAGACACAAAGCTATCAATATAACCTCTTACAAGGATATTTTGAAATTAAAGTAACTTACTTGTAAGAATAATATTCTTATTGGGTATCAATGTTACTCCCTTTTTCGTCATGACTTTCACTTGTTTGTGTTTTTCAAACATTTTCTTTTACAAAAACTTTATCCAAATCATTCACTCCATTGAATTGGCTGCACAAACTTGCTCTAAATTATCGACCAAGCGACTAAATCATATATTTGTGTTCAAAAATAATACCTATATAATTATTTAAATCTAATCAGATCCTGTATTAAAACCAAATAAAAAAGTAATGAAGTTAATGGCTATAATAAGTTCGTATAAAATGTAATCAGAGTTGATCTTATATTTCTGTTCAACTATAACTTAATTGTAATAAATTCTTGATTACAATATTATTTTAATATAGACCAGATTAGATTGTAGAAAAAAAATACTGGATTTAAATCTTACGAGATTAAAGTTCAGAAAATTCGTATTGAAATGAGCAATTTAATGAACCAATTATTAAATTTGAATAGAAAAACATTACAGAAAATTTTTATTAAATTGGAAATATTGAAAACTAATTTTTCTTGTATTGCATAGACCTGTAATGCTACGGAGGTATTAAAAAACACCCCATATTTTTAACCGTGTTCGAAGAATCTTCATTTAAATAGAATTAGACTGCATCGAAAATGAATTTAAACGACAGCCCTGAAAAATTGAAAATTGTTATTTGCCTCCAAAAATGGCGATTGATTATCAAACAAGGCATCGCTCATTGCGTGCAGTAGTTTTCTTAAATTGACTAGATTGGTCTGGGCTAGATGTATCCTGACCGCTAAACAATTGATTTTTCTATTATGTCGCTTGTCCTACGTCAGCTACATATTATTCGACATGTCAACTAAGCATAGCACTCAGTCGTCATATATGAAATTCTTAACTAGATTTGTTAGCTACCCCTTCATAAACTGTTCACGTGACCAATCTAGGCAAGTAAAACCGGAAACACCTCAAGTCAACCAGCTGCTAGACTTACTAAACCACATTTCTTAACGTCCCAATTGTGTGCCATATGCTGAATTTACAACATCACACAATACTGACACGAATGATTAAAAGAATGTCCATACACTAATGATCCATCTGACTGAAATGGGTAGCACTACCCAACACGCAAAAACACTGAACACTTTTGTTGGTCGGGCACCTTGTTTACGTCCTACGAATAATCAGAAAATTCAGCAAATTCATGAACTCACATGTACTAGAAAAGAAATGAGCAAGTGTTCGTGACTTCATGAACTTGTTGGGAAAAAGAGCCGTGTGACTGAAAGGGATTGGTGAAAGGGAACTAACACGCAAAAAAACGTGACACGTAGTTCGGCCATCTTTTTTACGTAGTAGGAATTATAGGAAAGCTCCGCATGTTGATATTTTTATAGCGATGGCTAACGAAATTCCGCGACCCTTTAAAGCAATATGACTTCCGGAAGTGATGAACGGACAATTATTCATTTATTTCGTATAACTTATTGATGAATTTCTGGTTTAATTTTATGAAACTAATAACCACTCTCATTTCACATGTTCAACATCAGAAGAAGAAATGTTTTCAAGTAATTGCAAAAATGTTGGTGGCCGAAACTTGTGTTTATTTCCGTCTTACGTGTCTATAATGATGGGAAGAACATCCATTACACTTTCGGCGTCTGAATTGTGATCTCATTCTTTCGCATTGATTATCATTGCCTGCGGATAAACGGATCTTTGTGTGTGTAGTGTATTTCACAATTTTTTCAATTTAATAAAAACCCCCAGAAAAACAAAATAAATTCAATACGAAACACAAAACAATTAAACACTGAAAGCAATATGAATAGCGGCCGCCCATAAGCAACATGCTTTTTTGTTCCTCACACGTATTCACAAACGGGGGTTGAAATTAAATACAATAAGGGTATTCACTTAAACGCGTAAACCCCCATAAACCTCATAAACTGCATATATTTACCACCTCGTTAATGAACTGTCAGATTTTGTATGGAGAATAGTTTACGCAGGCCTCATAAGTTTCCGCGATCAATTAGGCTCGGAAATCGAGTGCGGAAAGTTACACAAATTTACAAATGTCGAATTGTGAAAAGCTTTTTCCGCGTTGTGTGAATTTCTTTTCAATATTTTAGAGTTGCATCAATGACGGTAAGAATTTAATTAAAAAAATATTTATTCTATTGCTTTATCGTTATTTGCAGCGATTCACGCAATGACATTTCCGAGGTGTGTTCACTTAAAGCACCGCAGAAATTTATGAATTTACGAGCTGCATAAAATTATGAGATCAAGTGAATACCCTTAACATAAATAAATGGGTTTTGGGGGAATAGACGTAGGTAAGAAAGATATCCATATCTTATAATCATTCATCTATGTTAAGCATGTTGATATTTTTATAGCAATAGCTTAGGAAGTTTCGCTTTCCTACAAAACAAAATGGCTTCTGGAAGTGATGAATGGACGATTATCTTTTTATTTATTTCGTATAGTTGATTGATGCCATTATTGGTTAAATTGACTTAAATGAATTATCTACCACTCTTATTTAACATGTTTTAAACTAGTAATGGAAAGGTTAAGTGATTGCTTCTGCTTCCCTAATGTGTTCGATATAGCACTAAACTCGGCCTGGTAGTGAAACAATAAATTTGATATTCAAAAGGGAATTGTTTGAAAACAACAATGTTTATGACTAAGACTTTATATTATAGGAAAATGGAAGGGGAAAAAGCTGGAGTCGAAGCTGCATACATTTTTAAGTTCATCGCCTGTATTGCAAACACTTTTATCAACTTGTTTGCATTATGGCAAGCACAAGATCAGAATTGAGTTCACAATAAACAGAAAAAAGTGTTATCATCTTCACCAAAAGGTAAGCATTTTTCAATTTCAAAAACTGCCAGACAGACTGACTGGGCGCATATTTTGCGTTCGATATGATAGCCGAATTTTTAGGTTTGTGTAGGGTTTTTGACAGGCGTGAAAACTAGCTGACATTTCTCGCAGTGCGCATTGGTGGACACTAGTGCTAGCCACGTCAAACAAACCTTTAATTTCCGTATAATTATGGGTAGGTCATCCATCTGATTTGTGATCTCATTCTTACGCCATTTATAGCATTAACTGTGGGCAAACGTTTAGGTCGTTTCCCTCAAAATAGTTTTATTGGAAATTCGCTACACACAGTCATTGAAAATCATGGCTGACGTTTCTTAATTTCGTTGGGGAGTATAATGTTACATTTGGGCTGGGATTCGAAAAGATAAACCACTATTCTGTTAAACTTTTCTAGTAAAATCACTTTTATTACACTTTTATGGATTATTCACTTATTAAGTACCAAAACAATATTACTTAAACAATTCTTCAACGATTCAAACCAATCACTTAATTCACTCTATTACTTTGCACTTTTTTATCTTCACAACCGATTACTATTTCGAACTTTAACCAATCACTGTTACAAATCTACTGTGTCCCCCTGTTCTAAAACCTGCCCGTTTATATCTGCTCTGCCATATCTTTGAGAACTTTCTAGCTAATTCCAATTGGTTCTACAATTGGCTCACATACTTTTCCCCTTTTCAGCAATTGATAAATTTCCAGTTAATTCTGGCTGGTTGTAGAATTAGCTTAGCGGGGAATTGATAGATTCCAGTCTCCAATTGGAAGTGGAACTTGTTTGGTGACTAATGGGTTGTTTTCATTTCACCATTTTAGGTTACACGATTCATTCCACGCCATTTATTTAGAACGGGTTCTATAATAAGGACAGGTCGATGTGATGGCAGCCTGTGACAGCCATGTTGTTATTCAGTCACCAAATAATACAACTTTATTAACAAAACGAAACGACCGTCGGTGCAAACGTTGCGCCCATTTGAGGCAAACGCGGTGCCACCAGCCTTTTTTAATACATTTCAACATTCACCCTCCCTCATTGAAAAAAAAAAAAACAGAAGAAAGGTAATTTTCAGGATCGGCAAGTGGTTGTTTGACGTATAAATGTAAAAAAACCGAAGACGAAACAAATTTTAATGGAACATCCAGAAAAATTCGTTTTGTCATTTACTAACTAGGTAGAGAAATATCAAGGCAAGTGAAAGTACCTAGTTCAATCCCAAATTAAAAATAGGAGTACAGATTGCCTTTGTTGAGTACCGGAGTACTTCAGACGAAAAAGGAGTAGGTACATTACTTCTATTTTAGTACTTTCGGCAGCGTTGATTGAAATGACTACTCATTCCAAAATCCAAATGTGAAAAAATTATATTTTTTGTTGTCACTGCCTAAAAGTATGCGACGTTTTTCGTACAGTAATACAGGACAATTTTGTTTTTGACTGTACTCCTCTAGTACAAAAATATCAATTAATCTAGTACAAACGAGATCGGTTTTTTCAAAGAAAACATGTGCAATGGATACATTCATAAGAGTATGGATAGATCGATCCAATTCGTCTTTCTCAGAAACCATTCACAAGTAGTTACGCATCTGACCCGAGTGATATACGAATGATACCGCCATACTACGAGTGATCTGCTACTCGACTGGGTACTTCGAGTAGGTATGTGAACCAATTGAACTCATCTAACATTTCCATAGCCGGCGATCACACGCACGCTGAAGAGAAACATATCATCTCAACGCAATCTTTAATAGATCCCATCAATTGAAGTCATTACATTCCTTCTTGGTAGGTATTTCACATGGTTTTGTTACCTCTTTTTTGCTTCGCCTGTGTCCGATGTTTTGCCAATTTCTGTTATTTCTCTTCTATCCGAATGACCCATAGATACAGTCCATACCCACTACAGTAGGAGCAATAGAAAATATTTGTTATGCGCGTGAATTCCACATCTCTGAATGGAGTCTCCAAACTGCAAACTATCTCCCAAAGGGAAGTGTGAGGGAGAGTATATTATATCAATTGGCCAACAAATAAACAAACAAAAATAAAACCGAAAATAGCTGAAAACTATTCAAGTGAAATCGAAAGGGAAGTGAGTATCGCTAAACACCTTCAATGGCAATTGTTGCATAATATTTTTTTTTGTGCGATGTTTTTTGCTGATTGTTTGCAGTCTCACTGTCTTAACTGTCATTCATTCAAAAAACTATCAGTGCGAAATGAGAAATTTAGATTACACACATTTGGCAAAAATGGTAATGTGCTAGTTTTCGGACTGCCACAACAATAGATCCGATGTCGTGAAGAAATCAAATGGAACAATCGGAATCAATCAAATGAAATTGAGTCACTTTTACGGGTGACTCTTCGCTGGGAGACGTTGAGCTCTTAGATCTATGACAGCAAGACCAAGTGCATGAAGGATATGAAATATTTGCAACTGTTGTGGTTGTAATTATTTATAAGTATATCGGATGCAATATTTGGCGATGATTATACCCCGATATGGTTCGCAGAACATGATAATGAGTTGTTCAGCTGTTAGTTGTGGCACGCATTATATTTATTTTTCTGACCGTTCGCTGTTGGGAAATTGTGTTAAGCAGACAAAGGCGAAGGGTAGTGATTTACTGCACTTGGCGTGAGTAACTAGTCGAAGACAGTGATTGGTGCGAAGCCTTCGCTTTGGAGGTAAGGAAAATAAAAATATTTTTGACGGCCAGTGGAACGGCTTTGGGAGAAGTAGAACGAAGCTATTAAAGCCGGCTGGACTGGAGGAAGCAAGCCATTTCGAGGCAACCAATATTGGGAGGACGCATTTAAGTCAATGGAATTTTGGAAATCTTCCACAATAGGCAGGTACTACTTATTTCAACTGCGAGGTTGTCTGAATGAAATTAAAAAAGTAATGGGCCCAGTCAATGACTTCAGTGCCCACGTTGTAGCATTTCTGAATGGAAAACAAGGTCGTGAAACCCTTTTTCTAACTTTGAGGGTAACCATCCTTTTGCATCAACATTTTTTTTTCAATCAATATTTAAAAATATGTATGTATACATATTTTTTTTTTTTTTTTTTCTTCAAATACTCGGAAACTTTGGTTGTGGGGCCTCACGAAACAGGGGAAAAAGAGGGACAGGCTTAAAAAAGGGGAAAAATGTTACAGTTTTTAAGCTTTTCTTATGAAAACAAGTGCAAATTTCACTTATGGGAGAAAAGGGTTTTTTTTAGGGTAAAACTAAAGCTTTTCCTGGTAAAAAAGAGGGGAAACAGACTTCAAAGTCTGGGAGCACTGTGCCCAACAACCGCTCTTGACAAGGCAGCCTTAGGCCATTTAGCGGCCCCTGGGCGCACAAGAATTTGAGTTCCCAATGGAAATTGAAAAAAAAGAAAGACAACAACATGATATAATATACATCTCGAATAGCCAACAACATTTTTCTAGAAACTCTGATAAGCAACGCGATCACCGGTCAGCTAACTAACTAGAATAAATTGAATAAAAATCATTTAATTATAAATAATAACTAATATTCAGGAAGCTTAAGTTAAAAATTAAGATTATTTAAATAAAAACCGTATCTAATAGAAGTAATACGAATTAATTACATATGTTATTTTAAATCTAAATATTTTCAGATGGTTTAGATGCTAATATAATTTCTGTCAGGATATTCAGCAGCTAAAATAAATTCTGTCAGAAGGTTCAAGAGCTCAAACATATTTTTTTATTAGATTTAGCTGCAAATTAATGTTTTTTTTTTTAGGTTTCTGTAAAATACAGTTTTTTAAAAAAAATCCCTGCTGGAGCAGCATAATAAAGGAACAGCAAAGTACATTTTTCGCCTCCCGCCAGATACCTAGCAGTTTTTCCAATTTTTAATACATTTACAAGAATTTTATAAGATTCTAAAATTTCATGTAAAATAAGTTAAAACAAACCATTTCCTATTAAAATTAATTTTCGGTCGTCAAATAAGAAAGAATATTTAGAGTAGAAGAAAACTACATTTCTAAAGAAATCAGAGTTAATACGTTTTTAAATAATTTAAAAATTTTAGTTCTACTTTTATGGTGTTTTTTTTTTTTTTTTTCAATTATACAAATATTCACTCTTTAGAAATACGAAATTCTTCTTGTCGTTGGGACGCTTTGTTAGGGTAATTTTAAGTAGGTACCAATATTGTCAGGTCTACAAATGATATGGCAATGATCTGCAAATGATCAAATCGCCAGTTCACACAATTGCCAGGTGTTTTCCGAAACTCTGACATTTTCATTTGCAGATGGTTTGCTTACAAATAATTTGTCTGACAACGTTTTCAGGTAGAAAAAATTGTTTCTTTTTTTTTTTTCATTCGTTGGTGAAGTCTTGATTAGAAGCGCGAAATAATAGAAAAAAAAAATGTAATTGGAACAAGAAGACGCAATTGCGATTGTTTTGGCCGTGTACATATTTGAGAGCAGCGATGAATTGCCACATAAACGTCAGCGTGTTTGCTCGAAGAATAGGGTGGCCCAGGAACAGCGGGAGGGATTTTACGCAAAATTTCTCGTGAAATTGAGGAGCCACAATTATATCGCAATTGTTTGGTTATGGATTCCAAACAATTCGTTGATCGTCTTGCTTTAGTGACTCTCCATATCCATAAGCAAGAAACAAATATCTGTGCGAGCATTTAAGCGTCTGAGTGGCTTATGTTGACTCTACGATACCTAGCTACCGGGGAACATTTGCGGTTCCTGCAATATCTGTTCCGAATTCCTGCATCAATGATCAAGTCCATCATTTCAGATGTTCTGGATGCAATCTACAAAGTGCTCGTGGATAAATATCTGCAGGAAAATTATTTCATTAACTAATTCAATGTACGCAAAGCACAATTTGAGTTCTAGACGTCGGGAACAGAATTAGAGTCCTGGGATTCTATTGCTACCAAATTTACAAACTTTGGCAATTTCCAAACTGCATTGGAGAAAGGATCATCAATATTTGTAGACACTTTTACAAGCATCATAAAACTAAAAGTGAATAGAAAGGATCATAAATATTTCTGGATCCTTTTAAAAATATCTTTAAAAAAGGAGAGAGTTATAGCGAATCGGCGTTGGAATCAGGACATCAACTTGGATGGATTATTACTGCCCATGATGTGGCCGTCCCGCAATGCAAGCTCGAACGTGAAAGCTATATTGTCCGTGATAGGGGAGTTATCCGGACAAACTCTCCACCCAAGAGATTTGCAGAAAGTGATAAAGAATACCGATCTACCGATACGAATATTAATAGGGCTTGACTAGAACTTGAGTTGCTATATCGTAGATCTCTGTTTCACTACACCACTTTACCAACACAAGTAAGGTTCAAAATCATTTGAAAAAAAAAAAACACACCAATCGACTTAGGTATAGCTCGCTACCTAGTAAAAGCAATGTCCTCAGTTTTATTAATGTTACTCTGTGTAGCAGATAAATTGTTATTTGTTAGCATTTTGGTATAATTTAATTAACAATATGAATAACAACCCAACCTCGCACCTAACCACCCCTACTTCTACTACTTTCCACTGTTTACGAATTGTAAGCTACATTATGTCGTCGCATGCTAAGAGAAATTATTTTCCACAAAAAAGGGGAATAAAATACCTAATTGAAATTATTTCCCACTAAAGGTAAAGTGGTTTTCGATGTGGAGTTATTGCCCGTGACCTTATTTCCCTGGACCGACAAAATGTACATCGCTTCAAATAATCGCCTTTCCTACATTCATACCCATGTTGACAAAAGCGACCGACTATAGAAAAAAAAATACCCATTAGAGTCTCATTAACACTTCCTTCGAACAAAACGAACAAAGTCTCCAGGTGCAAGCCGGTGTTTTCGCCTTGTCTGCGACAACAGATGATGACCCATTGACAACGAACGTCAAATAATTGATCGTGCGATGCTCCCCCATACACAGTAGCATTGCACACATCATTGTTTGAGTGTAGGCGTAAATATAATATTCGTCACCGTCTCACACAACAATGTGCTTATGAATTTCGAATGCCATTCAACCGATCGCGGTTTCATTGTGAACCGCTTTAACCCAAATCCTACGCACTATTTTAATTTGACAACTCATCGCATAAAAGCCGCTTAGCGTTCGCTCCAGTGCAGTAAACTTGGATTTCACGTAATCTGACCCATTTTAGACGCGAGCGCAAGCGGTGTACTGTCAAAGTTGGTAATAGTCGTAGCCAATTGCATAGTCAAACATTAACGTCACTCTGCCGACTTTCCCTCATTTGTAACTGTTTAAGTGCGAACGCACTAGCAGTTCATCGTTACATGCAGATTTGACATAATACCATGTGTGGAGTGGAACTGAGCAATTAACTGAGTCAGACAAGAGTCAGATCCGTCGACGGTAATGACTTGTACTTTTTGGGAGGAGTTTCAACGATAAACGAGGCGATAATGTTATTATAGTTGTGCGAGTTAAATAACTCTTTATGCTCTCGGTTTTATTTGTGTGCTAGTTTTTATAGTGTGTTCAAAGGAAGTGCAACAGATGAGTATCTCTTCAAAGTACTAGAGTGTTACTAAATGTACAATCGTTGGAGATATGGGAAAATTAAATGTATTCAATTAACTTTTAGTTGAACAATTAATAGAGAAGCTGCGAAACTTTTGGAATATGCGATAGGAGCAATCAATGGCTTACTAGTTGTGGGAAATTGAGCAAGGTCGCGTCTAAGAATTCGTAAGAAAATCAACCTTAAACGCATATAAAAATGCTAAAGTAAACGTGTCGAAACACACTTCCGCAAACCCGTCAACAATTGAGTGAAACCCGAAATCCGAATAAAAACAAATCTATACACGTGCTTCAAGAATACGATCAGTTCCAAAAATGCATCAAAAAGTTCCGTAAATAAGATCAAAATCAGGTCCAAAATCGAATCTACAAATGAATACAATTGCCTATCACAAAAGCATCCAAAAAGACACCCAAAAAGTAAAAAAAAATGCGTCGAAAATTCATCTTAACTTGTTCAAATCCGCGTTCAAAATCTTCTTCAAAAGCGCGGCCATAGCCTCTTCAAAACGCGTCCAAAATACCGTTGAAAAGCAAGCCCTTAAACACTTTGAAAGCCAAATTTGAGTCAAAAATTCGACAAAACTCATCAAAATAGGTCCAAATATACCTTCAAAATGAGACTTCAAAATCCATCCAAATACAGACCCTATTGCGTATAACAAACGTGTCCAAGAAAAAACCAAAATATGCGTCAGAAAGTAAATCGGAAACAGCGACAAAAAACTTTTCCAAATAACCGCCCAAAAACGCCTTTAAAACACTTCGGAAAAGAAGCTCAAAAACTCTTTCAAATGTGAGTCAAAAACTCGTTCAAAGTGCATAAAATTAGGTTCAAAATCAAGTCCAAAATCGAATCCAAAAGTGGGCCTAGTTGCGTATTAAAAATGATTCCAAACACAAGCCGAAATATGCGTCAAAAAATATAAAATGCATCAAAATTCGATTTGAAAATAGCGACAAAAAGTTTGTTGAAGTCCACGCTCAAAATCGCATTCAACAGCGTGACCGAAACTGTGCCTACAAAAGCGTCTAAAAACACTTCGAAAAAGAAGCTCAAAATCACATCCAAAAGTGGTCAAAATTTGAGTTAAAATTTCGTCCAAAAAACATCCAAAACGCGTCGAAAAGTACCCAATAAAAAATGGCAACAAAACTTCGTCGCCTCGCCTCTGTGGCTTTCCATGAGGATTTTAGCTTTGAAAAGATTTGTGCATACTTGTCACTTACTTCAAAAGCGGTTTGACATTCCTGGAACTACCTATCAATGTTACAAATTTCAACTCAATAGACTCCAACTGGATAGATGAGAGGAGAGAGTGGTGTAAGTTATACCATAATTTATGAATTAAAAACTAAACAAAATTTTCAAAGTTGGATTTTACGAAAAGGTTCTTCCATTCTTGTAATATTTGAACTTCATTGAAACGTCTTCTTGTTCATGGACCCTTATGGGAACCATCCGCGAAACATAAAATCAACTCCCCTAATTTCCTACAGCATTTTTCAGTCCGCTTTTCCTATTTGAACTTCTGCAATTACAACGCATTCGTAATCTTTCACAATTCTAGGCCGTAACTCTTGCGCCGGTGACAGTCGAAGGTCATCTTCTTCATGTGCGAAAACCTGATTTACCTTATCCAATCGAAACAATACATTATCGTTCCAATTTTGAATTTGAATCTCTTTCCCAATCGGTAAATAAATAAATTCAGAGAATTCGTTTTAATTCCTACAAGTGGGCCATTATGCGACAGCGACGTTTGCCTCTATATAGAGTCGTCTCAATTATGCAACTGTGATCATAATAATAATCACTAACACCATAAGGGGCACATCATCTGCTTTCTATAAATATACAGCAAATTTAATATTTTGCAAAGTCTGACACACGAACACAACGCGACGCGACGATACGATACGTACGATTCGGGACCCAATGCAAATTAAATTGTCATAGTCGCCATCGCCAGCCGGTGACAACTTCACAATCGTCAGCTTCGGCTACATCATGAATATTAAACACGGGTGCGTTGGGTTTTGTGTCGAACTCGGCCGACATCATCACCGCATCGAGTGTTATGCTAGCCCACGTACTCGAATCTGTATACTCATCCGTACTTTGGTCTAGCAAATAATGCAGTTTGTCCGCTTGTGTTGTAGGTAGGTGTTCTACGACGAGTATATAAATTTTAATTGAACTGTGAGCGCTCAAGAATTTTCGTCGATGACAAATTGTGGTCGGATGTTTTATGGCAGATGGAACTTTTGTGGTGAAAAGTGAAATATCTTACTACCCAGTTTGGCGTAGGTATGGTGCAAGTGGATTTTGAGGCGATCTCTGGAAACAAAATTGACGTACACCTATTTAAATTCAAGGTCACCGGATGCCGTCTTGGAAAATGTGAAAAAGTGTAAAATTAGAAGTTTGGAGTTTGATTCAAAGAGCTTTGACTTGGAAGTCACTTTCCTCGGCGGGTGTTTTGGGTTGAAAGACTTCACTACGGAGGGTAACTTTGGGCCCCCATATTTTTAGGACTCTGCAAATTGATCTGTGGTAATCTACTAAATAAATGAAAGTAGAGTCGCCTATAGTCACGAAATAGCTATAGTAAAACAATAAAAAAAAAAATTAACTGCAGACAGTAGAAAAGTCGCTTGCTGTATATACAAATGAGAAAGAAACTCTCTCCGATTTCCTCTGCAAATGTCCGGCACTAGCAAGAGCCAAATGGCGCACACTGAACCAACCTTTTTTTGACGACCTTAGCGACAGTTCGGGTGTAGGGATATTAGATATAATCCGTTACCTCAACTCCACAGGTTGGATATAAGTATAGAATGCATCACACCCTTAACAATCATCACAAACCAGGTAACACGAGTCGTGGTAACAAAAAGGCACATCATAGTACTACTTGGGTTCAAAGCTGGACCGCCACTTCTAACAACCTACCTACCTACATATAGACAGTTTAAGCTTGTTCAACAAGTAGGAGGCTAACGTTTTCCTAGATTAACTTGACAGCCTTATACTGGCGATCTGTCGAAGTGTGTCGATGTGTCGACTCTTGTGCTCACAGCGACTTTCACCTCACCTTACCTTATCAACTGAGGTATGGTCTATGGCGGCGGTGGTTCGTGCTATTCGTTTCTGTATTGGGCCATTGAATTGCGATGGCAAGGAGATATTTTTGCCACTTCCTTCCGCCTTCACCTTTAAAAGAAGGTTTACTCCAAAAATTGTTATAAGAAGTGATGGGGAAGAAACAACAGGTCCTTACAGTTTGATGTCACTGCTATTAGCTATCCATATAGCTGAAGTTGAAAGTGGGACTGTCCAGGATTTATGAACAGCAGATAGATTGTAATTTAAAATAAAACCCATAGCTATAATGAAAAAAAAAAAAAAACATATTAAAAAACAATGACAACACTTACAACAAGAAGTAGGTTCAGTTCAGTTTTGAAAGCCAGAAATCTATTCTTTCATATTTTTTTTAAAAAACCAAGTTGTTTCCTAAATTGTTTTTCAAACTATCTCTTCAAAACTCAAACTTGTTTAAAAAGAAATAACAAGAAAAACAAATATTTACTGATTTTTTGTCAAATCTCTCAAGTAAGATACTGAATTCTTAATCGAACTCTAAAATTCATATGGTTTTGTCACCTAGTTTTTGAAAAAATGGAAAATTACGAAAAAAGTGAGCCCAAAAATTTAAATTTTAATGGGAGCCCCTGTAACACCCTCCCCTCCCTAATTGGGGGGGTCACTGTTCGATTTTTATTGTGGGTGCGAGACTGCGAGGTTGAGTACATTTTCCTATAATTAGTTTATTTTACGGCTCCTAAAAATCAATTTATTACTTATTTACACAATTTAATTCATTTTCTCAAAAAAAAAATAAGAATTAGCTTTTGCAGTAAATACCAGAAAAAAATTAAGTATCTACGTTCACAATATTAAAAGAAAAAAATAAACGCACCAGTTTTTTTTCTCTTTAAATTTCAAGTTTGGAAGCAGCTTTTATCCAAAACTGGTGAAAGGAATGAGTTGAGTTAAAAATAGCATCAGATTTCTGGCTGAACTGATCTAATACTTGATTCTTAGTGTACTTAACTATTAATATTTTTGTTCATTTCAAATATTTCTTTCTTTTAAAATGCTTGTATCTTACTCCTAAACAACAATATGTTATTATTAAGGAGGCATTCAGGCCTATTCGGCAAAATATTTTATCAATTTGTTCTGTTAGACTGTTATGAATTTCCATACAAAAGATCAAACTGTCAGAAAATCTTTGATGAGCTTTAGAATTGGTATTCTGTGCGGGAAAATGTTTCATAAATTCTGTTAAGAAACATAACAGAATAAAAGAAAGAATTTTGTGACTTTATTTATAGAAGATTTTTATTAAATAGGAATTTTTGAATTGAAATGGATCTCTATATAATTCTTTGTCAACGAAATGCTCAACAAAGGAGACATATTCAATAAATGTGCATAAGAAAGTATAATAATTGAAAATACTTTATAAATTTATATTTAGAAACATTATTTTAGGAAAAATTTAATCAGATGCCCTTTAACTAGTTACAAAAAAAAAAATAATAATAACAAAGCTGTTTGTTTTGAAAGGTTCTTTACAGATTTAAATTTTCGAAGTTTCATAACAGAGTTCCATAAACGTTCGAAACCCAGAATACGATTTATAAGAGATCTCAAGACGTTATGATTCATAACAGAATAAAAGATTTCGCCCAATTATTGGCCGAATTATCCAAATGGAAAAAGTAAATCAAATATGTTTTTCCTATTGGCGCAATGGACTACTGTCATGACATGAGCTACATAAGAGATACATTTTATTATTTAATGATTACTGACGTTCACTGGTCAAGTTCTTAAAATCTTTCGAATTGTGTGTAATAAATAGAAAGTTAGCGTGGACTCTACTAAAATCAACTCAGTTTATACCTACCTACTTGTTTTGGTAAATTTTCTTTTTGTTACTGGTTGTTTTGATTTGCGCTTCAACTGTTTCGTCTTGTCTTGGCAAGGAAGTAATTCTTGTGGAATGTTTTTTGAAGATCGGTCACATATTTTTTGGACACGTGCATTCTTAAACTGAAGTGGGGACAAATCAGGTCTATAGAGACTTCTGAATCTATTATACTCTAAAATAGCACTTTCTTGGTCTTTTATC
The DNA here is from genome assembly GCA_963082955.1 of Cheilosia grossa. NCBI lineage: Eukaryota > Metazoa > Arthropoda > Insecta > Diptera > Syrphidae > Cheilosia > Cheilosia grossa. The sequence goes on from OY720148.1 coordinate 31,106,397, forward strand.
TGACTTGTGCCAAAATTAATTATGTGCACAAAATTAAGGGTTTTTACTCTAGACAAATCTACGTTAGCCTGGCCGCAACAAAATAAGGATAACCCAACATAAATAAGATCATTTTCGAGATTGAGCCCTTGGTTTTTATGTATTGTGATTCTGATTTCATATGTGAGGCAAATAGGAAAGTGTTCCCGATATACGAAGGCTCTTTTTCTGACCTCAAATTTAGTTTTAACAGTCATAAAATCATAAACAATTCCATGACTTTTTTCTTGTCATCAACATCCCATGAATTTTTTTTTTAGCTATTCCTATGGATCCGTTGACCAAACGTAGCATACAGTCAAACAAATTTGTATAAAAATTGTTCTTTCGAGTCCAGCAGTCATAGATGAATCATCTTCACATTTTCCTAAAGCTTTTTGGGCTTACTTAGACAATAGCGAGGCCAATCTATTGAGTCAATAGTAATAAGTTTAATTTCGGGATTCGAAATAGTGCTAAGCATGCCAATATTTAGTTCATTGCACATATTTTTTGTAGTGAGCAAACTGTTGTTTTGGGTTGTTTGGAGAGGAAAAAAAAAATTTCCTTCAACATGCCGGTGGTAGAACTAGAAGAAGGGGAATCCTGCGAGAGAACAGGGTATCCCGATCTTGTTTTGTTGCTAGCCCTACTCTTAATTTAGAAAAGTCATGAACTTTCAAGATGCGTGTTTGATTTCAAAATGACAATAAGCAGACTTCGAATGAAAAATCGTACATAACCTTCTCAGCGAGGATGATACCTGCAAACTATGCCTGGAAGAATCTGAGACAGCGGCACATGTACTGCGTCAATGTCCGGCGTTGGCTGGCAGAAGAATGAGGATCTTGGGACATCATTGGGTGGACACTCAGTCGATGAAACAGATCTCAGAGTGCGATTTTTGCTGGGTTAAACCAAAAATGGGTTAAAATTAACCAAGTCTCTGTTGAAAAATACCGAGTATTCGTTGTTAAATACTACCGATGTAAATAGGTAAAATGCCTACTGTTAAAAATAACACACTTTATCAATTGTTAAGAACCAAGTTTCTAGATAAATATCAACTAGCTGGTTAAATTTACAATCGCGAAAAATTGGAATAAAATGAAAAAAGGTTATTTTTAACCGAGTTTCGCTAAACAAGTTGACTTGGTTATTTTCAATCCACTTCCTCTGTATGAGCTATTTATATAAACAGTATCACTTGGTACGTTTTAACCGAAAGTTGGTTGATTTTAAAGAAGTGATTTTTCTGCGTGTAGCGTTAACACTAGGAATCGAATCCAGGGAAGAACTCTGGAGAAAACCAGAGAGTCTATCTGGGTAAGATTTATAGTGGTAGGGAGACGAAAAGAGACCCGTCAATGGTGGTCTGATTCGAATATCTCTCAAAATATACATATATATAATAACCTTCTCAGCCAAGACGTTTACAGGACTTGTTCTTCGTTTAATCAAAACAAGCTATATAGAGCAGTTTCTTGTCTCTGTGATTGGGAAACCAACTCTAATGGCTCATGAACTGCAGGCACTGGTCAACGTTTGAGGGTTTTCAATATGTTTTTGTAAAGCCAACGCTTATTGCAGATCGGTGTCTTAAATGGCCCGGCTTTGAAAGGCATCTGTCTCGCACCTAATCAGCATATGTTCCATCATAGATAGAGTAAGGATCTTGATCAACCCTCTCCATCTAAAGTATTCCCTGACAAGGTCTTACTATCGAAATGGTCTCCTCCTGGGGAGGTGTAACTTTTCGCTCGATTACTATACTACGAAGTCCTAGAGTTGATAGCGAAGCCGAGGTACACAAATGGCCTTTGAAAAAAACACATGACTGTTGTTTACAAACGCTTACTTAAAATATTATATGGAAAATTTCGTGAGCTTGCAAAATTTATTACGGACATTAAAAGACTTTGTTAGTACAGATAAAGTTTTCTACTACCTTCAAGTAAAACCTGTCTACTTGGACGTTCAGATTAGCTTATGCAATAGGGCCCCTCTTGTTGAAAGCATATAATTGGTTTAGTCCTCATTCACAACTAAGCCCACTTTTTCTGCTCATTGCCGAATATGCACCAGTAACACATCGCAGGGTTATGTCAATGTCATCAAAGTATGCAAGAGTTGCAAAGACTTTGCGAAAACTTGCTGTTTCTCCTCGACAAAGAGTCAAGGAAGAACTATTGGCATTTATAGTCAGTCAACTTCACTCGTGGTCTATCGTCATCTATTACACAATTGAAATGAAGATAACACCAAAGATCCATTTAAGGTATTGGTTCACAGACCATCGACTTGAAATGAATGCGTAAAGCCACCCCCGGTATAAATAGTTACAAAGATCTCTATCCCCATTTAACACATAACACATTTGTTAGTGCACGGCAGCCGACTTCGCTTTCATCCTAACTGTTTTGTGAATAAAAAATACATTCGTCACTGGTCAGAGGAACCGCATTCGATGGCGCACAAAACTGATAATGGATACAGTGATAGATGATGGTAATCTGGCAAGTGGCGAGTGTCTATTCACAGTTTGGCTAAACCTTTTAGACAGCTTATTTAAGCACACTCTACAATTTAAGCAGAAGTACGCACAAATTTTGTAAATATCAAGGTAATAGACCGAATTACATGCTTCCAGTTCCAGTGTCATGAGTCTTTGTCTTTTTGCACACAAGGAATATTTTATTTGGAGACCAAAACATTGAACCCTATGACAGCATGTCCCAACGAAGTGGACGGCCTTTTTATGAAATTCTACTTCACCATGAAAATGAGGTAGGTAATTAGCCAAACGCATGTGGGAATAGGGAGATGGCGAGTGCGGACGCTTGTCCGTGTTCGAAATTTGCATTATACTCTTAGCAGCTTAATGGAATAGTTACCCGCCTAACTTGCTGATGGCCATTCTGTGGTAATAACAATAAAGTAGAACAACCAGCTACATGCCTTCTTTTAACCCATCGCAGATATAATTAAAGTGATATGACATTGTTGTCAGTCCCCAGCGATATGTGTGTGTTGACTTAGCAACAGGCGGTTTTATTGTACCAATAGGTGTAGCCTATAGCGTGTAGGCTTGGTTAATGCACCATCAGGATGGACTACATTTCTGTGGATCTAATTTAAATATCCAGGGATACCACGGAAATGTTTTTCTTTAATTAAATTATTTCTCCGGTTTAGCTGCGAATAGGAACCATTTGAAATGAGGTGATGTTTTCGGTGTCCTCTTCTCAAAACGAACCATATTAACACCTCGAGGACTCACAGTGGTTGTTGTAACTGTATTTTCGTTATTATGGAATGCTTGTTACATTTTAGAACAAGTTGAATATACCTGGGGCTAGTGTATTTATGTGAGTTAAAGTTTCTAAATACGAGTATAAGAATAACTGAGAGAAGCTCCGCTTTTCTCGTTTATCTGCCACACTTAGTGGTCAAGATAAGAGAGAAAAATCGGTAGATTACTAGATACATTTACTGCAAATTATTAATAAAGATTAGCAGGTCATGAAAGTGCTATACGTGATTAAAATGAATTAATCCAGCCTCCAATAATAAGCATGTTGATATATAATACATGCCAGTGTTCCCAGATTGGTGGTTTTTCCAACCAAAATGGTGGGAAATCAACGATAATGGTGAGAAGAATAGGGGGAAACAATTTATAATGGGATTTATGGGGGGAAACTTTGCCAGACAAGGCAAGGGATGTTCGAGATTTTAGTTGAATTTTACCGAATGAAATGGAGTTCCAATGGAAGAGTAATATGAAGGGAGAGGTTTTGATCTCTGTTGGCGCTATTGAACGAGATAGAGATGGTCAGAGTATTGTCGATAGTACAGGCGCAGCTGAAAATTTATGTATAAAGGGTCCGCCATCTAACTTTTTTCAACTAGTGCTTATTTCGCGAATGGTAACACTTAGCTCATGTCTGATTAGACAGATAATTAGTTTTATCGTTCCGCTGAACGAATATGGTTGTGTATACGCTTGAACAACGCTAGGAAATATTGCGACATTACTTTGAAAATCATAGTAATGTTGCAGAATGTGTGCGAAAATTGCGTACGGAATTTAGAAAAAGAGAAGCACCGTCAGCTCCGTATGTTCGTTATCTTGTGAAAAAAGTGAAAGAAACTGGCATCCTCATCGATAAACCAAAACGTGAAAAGCCAAAAACAGTGCGTACACTGTTTGGTGCGGAATTTGGTCCAGAGGAATAATTGGGCCATTTTTCTTCGAAAATGAGCAAGGAGTGGCCGTTACAGTCAATGGCGATCGTTATCGGGCCATGTTGAACGAATTTTTGTTCACAAAAATTGAAGAGGAAGATATTGGCAACATTTGGTTTCAACAGGACGGCGCTACGTGCCACACAGCCGAAGCTACTTTCGATGTTTTGCGCCCTGTTTTTGAAGATCGCATTATCAGCCGCAGAGCTGATGTCGTTTGGCCACCTCGGAGCTGCGATTTGACACCGTTGGACTATTATTTGTGGGGTGCCGTAAAAGATAAGTGCTACGCCGACAGCCAGAGACAATTGACGCTTTAAAGGACAATATTCGTGAAGCCATTGGTGAAATACAGCTGCACACAATCGATAATGTGCTTAAAAATTGAACCGATCGTGTAGACTACTGCATGGCCAGCCGAGGCAGCCATTTGAATGAAATTATTTTCCATTATTAACCGGAAGGAATCTCACTTTCAAATAAAAAAAAGAAATTTGAGAAAATATTCAGCAGTTTTATTTTTATAGCATTTTCAAAAAAAAAAGTTATTTGGCGGACCCTGTAGTTATTTAGGTTACATAATAGGTAGCTATTATTTACATCTATTTATTTATTTAAAGAAATTGACTCACAAGAAAAAATAAATTCATCAGAATAAAAACAAACAGCCTACCAATCTTCACAAAAAATGTTTTTGAGTGTTTGTCTCCTTTAGGACCTTTGTTCTTAAGCTTAAGACTTATTTTTAGTTTTCTTAGTTGAAAAAATGAGAGGTTCAAGTATTGGTTAAATTATTTTACTTAGCATGAAATCATTTTAACTTAATTATTTGTGTAATAGTTTGAAGAAAAATGATAGTTTTTTTTTTTTTTGTTGGTCCCAGTACAAATTTGGTGGAATGTTTTTTTTTTAATTTAGTGTTTTTTTTTTAAATCTCATCTGGCATCACTGATAAATGCCATTACATATCGGTTTTAGTTGTCAAACATGTGTGAATGAACCACATATCGTTTTGTAGTGTAGTGTTAAAATTTATGAAAAGTACCCTTTATAAGCGCAAGAGAGATTTTGCAGCCACTTGTAGTATTTTATAAAAGTAGAATAGTGCATGCTATTAATGGTTTACTGTCCTAGGTTAGGTTCAGTGGGCTTAACGTCTAAGTTTAATTTTACAAGAAACCCATCCCAGATCAACAAACTAAGCAATAGCTACAAAAAAACACAAACCGATTTTATACGATTTTATCGCCTTGTTTGTCCTTTTTGCTGTTTTTTTAATCTTGTTGGTTTTAATTCGTTGTGGAGCGAATTTGTTGTTATTTTTATTTAGTGAACGTTGAAGCGAGTTCTCACTTTATATGAATTTCTGTGCACTAATACATGTAAACATGTTTACATGAGCTCGGAGTTCATACGCACTGTTGTTATATCGTGGGATTAATCCCTTTGTGTGGGATTTTCGATGTCTGAAAAGCCTTCAATGGGATAAAGGGAAACAGCACGAAATCGTGGGATTTCTAGGAATCTAATAGAAAACATTCAAACCATACATTTTTGTTGCAATTTCATCAAAATATCTACATTTTACCATGAAAAAGTGTCCATACAAAATTTCTCATGTAAATTGTATTTTATGAAAATTTTCTAGTACCACCAAAAATAGTCATAGTAATGTTAACAATCTGCGATTTTAATACTAAAGGTTAATGTAATATTATTTTTTTCCGTGTAATACAAAGTTTACTTTAAAAATTAGAATTTTGCGCAAAAAAGTATCGTAGGAATTTTAAGGGAATTTAAGGACTGTGAAATGGGCAAAAATGGGAAAAACTACAACGCTTCGTCTATTCGTGGGATAAATGAAGAGAAAGTTCTAACAAGACTGCTTCATAGCTGAGGGACATCCACTATTAATTAGTTTTTCTCAAGAAAACGAATAAATCAGTTTTGTATTACACATTTCTCCAAAAAAATTCTCAAAAATTTACTACACAAATCCCGATCAGTTTTCGTATAAACTGAACAGCCTTATTTATAAATGCATCGTGGAGTCTGATTAAATTTACGCACCCTCTAAAATGCCCTTACACAGGAAAATGTGATTTATAAACATTTTTCGAACTTAAGCAACGTTACTTTAGGGCTGCGTAAGTTAAACGCGAATATTTGCTTTTAGAGCCTGCGTAGAACTTTCATAAAGATGTATTTGCATCAAATGTCATTTGGTCGTGGACGAATTGCAAACAAACCCAAAAAGTGGAGCTAATTTTTGTTTCTGAATTCAATTCGCATGTCGTGTAAATTTGCGCCAAACGTATTTCGTTTTGCAAATGCAATTATAAGATAGGTGTCAATTATATTCAATGCATAAAAAAATATCAAATAAATGTGCGTTTGTAATATTATTTCTTCTATGTACTTCAGTTTTATTGATTGTGGGAAATGTTTTAATATAATGTCCACCTATGGCCAGGTATCTACCTATAGATTTGGTGGTGGTTGGTGGAATCGGACAAGGAATATGGATATAGGAACCACAAAGATATACGATTGCATTTTGATATTTCAGCTCCGAAAACATTTCGGAATTTTGCCAGATAATTTGACTTTTTATTGTGTAAAATTATTTCACTTATGAATCACAGCTGATGTCGGTTTCAGAGCAAAAAGTTATAGATTTCTGTGTTTTCTGTAATAGTTTATCGAAATTCTTACCTCTTTAGACACAAACCTCTTTTAGAAAAGTCCCCATGGAAATATGTTAATAAATAACAATTTCAGCAAAGCCACGTAAATCTTTACGCAATATTTAACTAAACAACATCGTAGAGGAGTCGTAAGGGAATCTAATAAATACGGCTATAAGTTTTCAGGTCCGTCTTGCAACAGTCCCGGCGGTGTACAAATCTTCCTTGCGGAGGAGTCGGTAATTTTCTAGCTACCCCCAAGCCTGCTAGCACCGTAAATTTTCAGGTAGTCAAACATAATACTTGAGGATCAAATCCAGCGGTGAACCGGATTCGTGCTATTCAACTCTGAGATTTGCTCGCTTGTCTGGGACTCATAGAGTTGACACCAGCAAGCGGGTGTGAGTTCTAAAGGGTTTTCCAATAAGAGGTGTTATTTTTGTATTCAAAGAAAAATGCCATTTTTTGAGATAAATGATCGGATGTTTATTTCATAATAAAGAGGAAGCTATGCCGTTAATAATGAAAAACAACATCAGCCATCAAATGGTCACCACGAGTACGCATACAGGACCACATCCTTTTCATGAAATTTTCCATAACCAAATCGCAAAGTGGCTGCCCTATGTCCTCGATAGCCTCACGAATTTTATCTTTGAGATCTTGAATCGACGCTGGGCTGTTGGCGTAGACCTTATCTTTCACATGGCCCCAAAGGAAGAAGTCGCAAGGTGTTAAATCACAAGATCTCGGTGGCCAATTGTGATCACCTCTTCGAGAGATAACACGGTCCGGAAACTTTTTCCGTAAAAGATCAATGCTTTCGTTGCTTGTGTGGTACGTAGCGCCGTCTTGTTGGAAGTAAACGTTGTCCAGATCAATACCACCCAACTCTTTATGCAAAATACGGTGTAATGACGTTTGTGGAATGCCCAATTCCAAAGAACGACGAGGAATGCAAAAACCTGGGTTTTCTTCAACACTTTGGGCTACAGCAGCAATATTCTCAGTTGTTCTTGAGCGACGTGCAAGGGTTTTATTCTTCACATCACTAACTTGTCCCAACAGCTCGAATTTTTCCACCGATTTCTGTATTGCGGTCCGACAAGGTGCTTCACGACCACCAAAAAATGCTTTAGTTTAGCGAACTGTGACTGCACGATTTTCACCATTTTTGTAGTGAATTTTAATAATTTCAATGCATTGTTGAAGCGTGTATCGTTCCATTTTTAGTAATGCCGTAGTTTCTACTTGTCAAATGTTAAAGAGAATAAAAGAATAAAAGCTTCGAAAGTGACAGCTACCGAAATAGCGGGTCATTCACAATAACACCTCTCATTGGAAAACCCTTTATTATGAACACACAAAAACAGTAGTTGGCACAAGTTATCACTGGACTAATGCGCGTAATCGGCGGTTGTGCGTTTGTGCATATGCTGACCAAAAAAAAATATATACAATCCGTCAAAATTATTGTTGCAACGAATGTATTGTTACAAGTTTCCGAACTAGGTCATCCTACTAAAAGCCTAACTTTTCACAACCATTCGTTTCTGTGAATGGATGAATTTTACAATTTGATGCCCAACATGAACTTCGAGATTGCGCAATGAGAGTTGAGCCCAGAGCCAATGCGCCAACTAAACTCCTAGTTGTCCATTCATCAGTTACGTATATATGTATGTAAGCCATTTGCAACAAGTAAGTTTCAGTTACCCCGGGCATCATCTGATGGTGTGTACCTCGAAACGTAGGTAACTACCCGGTTACAAGACTGAAACTGATCCATCAGAAGGATTATCATAGAGAGAAAAATCAAGGAAAAGGCATCTTCTGGGGTGCATTATCATCAGTTGTTGACTCAGCAGCACTCAACTGCAGATGAAAATACTGGTTTCCTAATCTGTTGCAAAAGACATTACGATGCGAAATTATCTACGGCCAGCAATTAACTCTAAAGAGCCTTAACGATTTTTAAATTGTTGGTAGAATGTATCTCAAATAATTGTTGTCTGTGGGCGCAAAAGTTAGTGTGCTGGACTTCAACCCCGGAAATACAGAATGGTTCATTGTCAAACGTACTGCTAACATCCGAGAGCATTGTCGGGCTGAGAAAGCTTTTCAAGTCGCCCAGCTGATTATTGCTCCTTTCATTATTCTTAATACTAAGACTCACACAACCGAATAGTTGTGGAAAGATAGGTCTAAACTGTCGAAGATGGCTCACCAAGCCTATTATACATACGCCTAATATAAGCCGCAAAACTCAAGATAAGTTCCATTAAACCCAGAAAAACCTGGTAATTACCCGCACAGACGTCTTGTGCTTGGATATTTTCCACATCTTCTTCACTCTTAAACTAAATATCCAACAAATCTATAACTCGAACAAAACAACAACTGAAACCAAAGCAAACTACACGCCAAAGCAATACACAAAGCCTCTGACCTCTTTTTTCGCAGGCAAACATTAAGAAAATAAACCTACCATACCAAGTACAGATAAAAATAATCAGGTCCACAGCCAGATGCAGATTCCGAATGCAAAAAAAAACAAAAAACAAAAAAAAAAAAATGTAACAGCTCCACGATTGCAACGACAACAGAGTATCCAATTCAGCGTTTCCATCCAGTTGAGGTAGGATCGTGCTGCGACGTCGGCGACCGTGTCTCTCGTGCTCTGCTACTCTGGTAGCTATTTTCTAAATCTTTTTCCACTCTTCGTGAATTCATTCAGACATTCCTGCTCACACCACTGACACCGGATGCCACATCAAAACAAAGAAGCAAATTCGATACAAACATGAAAATGATAATGGAAATGAAAAGCGTCTGCAGAGCGAGCTAAATATGGCCCCAAGATGTGGTAATAGCGTCGCCTATATCGCCAGCACCGTATACCCCAGCTGATCGTGACCGATCGCTATATAGTAACATACCGCTGCTGGTTTTTGAAGCGCCCCTCACAATCACAAGGCACAATTCAAAACAGCTCTCGAACTCCGATTGTGGGCCAGTATTTGTGAGTTGGCCTTTGCAGTGAGCTACGACGAACAGACGTCGCTGCACTAGCGCCTGTCTCTGTATAGGGGCATAGTGGTCTTTCCAATTCAGCTCGGATTGCAGACCAAAACAAACGAAGAACAGCCACCGAAAAGGAGAAGCAAAAAAATACAAAATTGTTAGCAAAACTGTTTTTTTTTTTTTTTTTGTTTGTTGCTGCTGCTTGGTTCAGGGAAGTCTCTCCGACGCTTAGTGTGGAGTCGCAGTTCTTTTTCGTCGGTGGTGTCGGTTGGATCATATTGGTGCGCAGGTCCGCGATCGGTTTTCGATAATTTTTCACTTCTCATACAGTAGTTGGGGCCAGTGTTAGGTGGATAATTTTATTTGTTTCTATTTTTAGGATTTTTGTTTTTGTATCTCTCCTCGTTCTTTATAATTTTCCTACTTTTTTTTTTTTCTCTCAACAATTTTTCCAGGCATCGATTGAACACGATCGTCTGGCTAAAATAGCATCGGCATCGAAGATCGCTTACGTTATCGCATAATCGAACAAACAAAAAAAAAAAGCAAAAGCCCATGCATACTGGAATTTCGCATTCGATAACTTGTTGCAAAAAAAAATCAAACAGGGAAAAAGTGAATAAAGATAAACAAGACAAAGCAGAGAAAGAAGAAAAAACGGTTCCTTTCGATTTCTTTCTTCACAAACAAAAGTGAAATCTTTGAACTTGAAAGAGGGATAGGTGGTGCGTGGTGAGCGGTGAATACGAGTGAATTACGGTGTGGTGTTTCGATTGTAACGATATTTCTTGTTGTGACTCGACTTTTCTTTACACAGTCAAGATTATTAATAAATTAATAAATTAATACCAATTCGTATACAAATATTTTTGATTAATTGGTGAATTTTAATGCACGTTTTTCAATTTCCTAATTAATTTGGAAGCCGAATCAGAAGGCTCACTGGTAATGGTAACGGCAATTATTGAACTGCAATAAATGGCTACATTTGTTTGAGCATATAGAAGCAAGTGCGCCTGGCCGGTTCGATAAAAAAATTTTCAGTTTGTGCAGCACAAGACGAACTGACGAAGTGAGGAAAATTGTTATTGTTGCTTTGGACCGGTTGAATAAGATCGACTTATCTTCGGTGAATTCTTCCGAAAATTGTGTGTTCAAGTGAATTATTGTGTTCATCTCCGACAAGTTATCAATTAGTTTTGGCGGTTAAAAAATCGACAAAATTGTGTTGAGTGTGTGTTTGACAAATGATTAGCTTTTGCTTTGGAGCAGTGAATCTCATTGTACCTGGAGAGTAACATATCGGATTAAATTACGCTGCACAAACGGAGGAGTGATTAAAGGTGGATAATTGGTGAGTGCTATTCGGAAGTTAATCATTTCGTTCGTCTTTAGATTAGGACCTGACACTTGAGTGACACATATTCAATTGTGGCTGGTTGCATTTTTTTAATTAATATGCTCGAGTTTTGGTTTGTGACTTGGCCGAACAGCAGCATGACCATAAGTTGGTTGAAGATCTGCCATTAACAGGCAGGACTGATAAAGTCGTTCTTACAGGACAGTGAATGCGATTTTCTGTTTTAATTTTACCTTTCTTGATGAAGGCCAACTCGATAACTTCACGAGATCTCACAAATAGTTTACGCTAAAATGTTAGTTCTGCAGTTAAGTTCAATTCAATTCAATTATTTATTCAACAAAGTACATGAAAGAACAATTATTTTCTTCTACATTAAAATTAGGTACACTGATTCCCAAAATGAGCAAAGAAAAGCAAAAATTAAGTAAATATAAAAATAAAAATTACATTTAATTCAGTACAACAATTTAAAATAAAATTTCGGGACGGGCATATAGAAGAAGGACTAGAGGGGAGAAAATAGAATAGAATAGTTTTGTGCAAATCCTTCGTCAAAAATCGTTTGATCAGTTTTCAAATTTTCCCGCTGTTGAATAATGGGCCAATTATCGTTCCAACTGTTAACAATTTCCTTACTAAGTGCATTAATATTCGTTATATCACATATCACTTGAACTTAATTTTTAGTTATTCATAAGTGAAAAAAGTGAGATTATTTCCCACTCGATATTCCCCTGCACCGTGGAAAGTGACATAAATATGGAAGTATCCCACGTCGTTTTAAAAATGACTTTGTCGCCCCAAATACAAAAAGAGTAGGTTCGGAAGGGCTTCCCTTTTTTATACCTACATCTGATGACTTAACAAAAAACAGCTTTAAACTTTGCCTTTTTTGTTCCCTTTCATACCTACAAGCATGAGAAGTGTTATACAATCTTTCACAACTGAATAGATCCATATAAATTTAGGTAAAATATTTGAAAATATATCTTATTTATTTTTGTTTGCTAATCTGAACACTTTCAGAGGGGAAACGTATAACGTCTCCCTTTTCTCCTTTTCCCATATGGTATCTATAGACATAAAGCCAAATTGGCCTAAAGTCACTTAGTGGAAGTGTCATAATTGAAATAATTATTTCAAAATTATTAATATAATGGCACGATTTTCCTTATATACTAACCTCACCCTTTTGATTGCATATTTTGTCTTTTTAATTAATAATAGTATGCACTTTTGTTTCCAAACATTTTTAATAGGAAAAGACGATTATTAATCAATAGTGAATACCATTAAAAGTAACAGAAAATATCTTGAGGCTTTACTTCTCAAGATCAATTAAAATATGTTTAGATAATGATGATCTATTGCTCCACCCTTGAAATTTCTCATTTGAAAAGAAAAATCAATGCAATCAATCGTATAACAGGGTGTCTACCTTCTTTAATCTTTTGACAAGAATCTATTTTCAAATTTATTTAAATACTTCAAAAGTAAAATTAATGGTGTATTTGATATTTGACAAAATGCAACCGAATACTATTATATTATAGACCCGTCATATTGATTGAATGGGATACGCTATTAATTATATATAGTTTTTTGGCATTAAAAATATTCAACATCAAAGAACTGTTCAATAGTCCATGTGATTGATATTCGAAAAGTCATATGCCATTAAATCAATAGTTTTATCTGGTTGCTGGGTTTGTAATTTTGAACAATGGTATTAATGTTATTAAAAGAAAAACAACAACTTTATATTAATGAAATAATACTAAGAATTTTCAATGGTTTCCCATCTACTAACAAATAATAGTATTTTTTAATGAGATATTAGCAGGCGCTTTAAAATATTAAGTGTTATTTCAATAGTGTTTACCATTCTAACGTATACATTATTAATAATAAAATAGAAAACTTCTCTGTGTCAGGCAGAAACTGTTTATGGACGGAGCCCGTTAAAAATCACGTCGATTCGATTACTTGACAATATTACTGGACAATATTATACTCGTGTCTCACATTAAAGTAATACAGATCAAATTCGCTGGCCTTTTTGATTAAATCTTTCATAAGTACCCTCTGCTTAAATTGCCCCAACTGTACTACCCGTTTCATTTTCGTTTTTTTTGTACAAGCTATAAAACCTTTTTACATCATTTTCGTGAGTTGCACAACTGCTCTGTGACACCAGGACTTTGTACAATATACACGCAGCATTTTGATTTCAGGGGAAACATGAAATCATTTTCCGCCCTTAACTTTGTGCGAGGTGATTCAAGTCACTTCGGACAACACAAAGGGATTCGACCAGAAAGGACGACATAATTCTTCCAGTACCATTTCAGTATGATCTCATACTTAAATAAATAATAAATAACCATGCCCAGTTGTGCTAAGATACGTTCTTGTCTTTTATAGCTCCATTAGAAATTATGTTTGCCTAATAGCCCATGTGGGTAGTCAAACTGGAAAGATGACACCACTCGGGGGGTTTTACTACAAAGCAATTTATGTATCTATATCTGAAGATGCAAATGTTCAATGTCACGCTTGGAAGTGATAAAATTATATAGTCTCTGTTTTATGGTGTAGTAAAATTTACTTTTCTATTGCACTGACATTTCATTCATTCATTGGCGTAGTGCCACTTTTGCTGGATCCCTTTGAAGCATATTTTTAAGTTGAATTGAAAATGTTACTCTAGCATAGTACACAATTTTAAATCCAAGAAATGAATATTTGCAAAATAACGAGTAACGAGTAGTTCCACTCTTAGCTTCCAACGTTCATAGAACTTTTTTCGGAATGTCCTGATACATTTGTCAAAGGCAAAAAGTCGACAGATAGAAACGATTAAAGCAAAGATAAATAATTATAAAAGAAGTGAAAATATTTTTAATGATAAAATTGGTTTAATGATCTCCATTTAACAAAAGTTCTGAAATTGTGTGTCACCGCAGTTTGTAATGAAATAATTTTTCTTCGTTCAAATTTGTCTTAGTGGGAAGTGATTTAAAGTAGCGATAGATTTCAGCGGAATCTCATTTAAAATGGCAAATTAATAGGGAATTAGCAAAATAACGAGTAGCGAGTAATTTTTCTTACGACTCTAAAGGGCAAACAATAATGGAACTGTAAATCCGTGTCCGCATTTGATCGGGTATATATTATCTTTACAAAACTCAGCATTCATTCATATAACTCATGTTTGAGACATCTGAACCTTAGACTAATTTATTTATTGCACATGCCATCCACAATAACTCGAAACGGGTAGCTCGTTCCGTTCGCGGGAAATTCTTAAAACTACACTATGCATATCATTTCAGGATATGAGCCTATATGACAACTTCTGGATGAAATGTCCATGGATGAGTTGTCCCAAACTTCAGTTGAATTCTATTGGTTTGATAAGTTGGCTGTGGATAAGTTGCGATAAAGGCGTCAACGGTTTTAAAATTAAATACACTGCAAACCTATGCTTAAATGCAGTCCACTCGCGTTTCCTCTAAGACTTCTTCGCACAAAATTTAAATTTCTATCGACTTTTGATACTTGCATGTTGCAAAAGTCTTCACAACAAAATTTGTCGTTTACGGACCTCTTAAAATTTACCCTGGGTGGAGTTAAATATATTCGTCTAAGCAAATTGAAAAAGCTTTGTTATATACTTTTGAATATATTTGAAGCGAGATCAGGCGAAACGGTAGTTTTGCCGGCTACGTTTCACATTCTACTTAAATCAAATTCATACGCAAGTTCAATTTTGATAGGGAAAAAGAGACACTTAAAGAACCAGAAATAAGACAATTTAGCACATCATGGAGATCGATTTTGACATTTATGCGTTTATAGGAAAGTAAACCACCGATGCATGGCCCGCTCCGTTTTAGGAACTACATAGCTGCTCAAAGTTGTGTGGCTTATGTGTTTTCGTGCCTAATATATTATCTTTGCCAGTCAGTTTAGCAATACAAAATTTGGGCAGCTTGTGTCCGCGATTTGTAATATTTACATTCAGTACCCAAATCTGATGATCATAAATCTAAGTCTATCGTAGCAAACGTTGATGTGAAGGCCGACAACTTTGGTGTGATGACAAGTTCATTCATGGCCATTTTGGTAACAGATTGACTTAGCTGTTCTGTTTCCAAATGTACCCAACCTGACAAGTCCTACCGGAAATCGAGGCGCAGAAGTTATATTTAAAAAAAAAAAAAAGTCCTACCGGAAAAATCTACTCCTGAATAAGATCTCAGTATTAGTAAACCTCTCCACCTGTCTTAAAGGAACATCAAACACCACTAAAATGCAGAGCTAGTAAAACATGATTTCTAGACGTGACCATCACATCAGTTTTACACAAGTTTGGCTTTAATAAAGCTTCAACTCAGACGGCTACCAATCTATTGAGTGAGTTCGATAAATAGGAGAAGCTGCAATCTTTTTATAGAATTTAAAAGACAAAACGCACCCCTGAAAAGTTTGTGTGACTCTCACGTCAAGCGTCAATTGCTGCAGTATACTTCAGTCTTTCCTTGGCTGACTTCGTCTTATGGCTGTCTCCAACAAAACTTGACCCATCATATCAGAAAATATCGTTACGTTTGTTAAATAACACGATCTTGGAAACAAAAACCAATTCATGATCCATTGTACATTTTTTTAACTTTTAATTACGTAGAAAGATATTACATATATTCGAACAAAATTTCGAACTCGAGATTTTAATCAATTCTGACATTATGATGAAAGAGGGACTCAAAAAAGTGAGCGCAACATTCTGTCCGCCTGTCCGTATGTCCACAATATTAATGGTATACAAAAATTATATATAAAAATTTCTTACGAGTTTGATTTGATCGTACTTTTGAAAATTTGGACATATCTCGAAAACGTTCCATACAATTGTAACAAAAATGCATTTCTAAGGTAAAATGGTCATTTCTAAATTAATTCCAAGCTTAATTTTTATCATACAATAGATTTAAAAAAAAAAACAGTAATATTTTAAAAATTTAGTTTTTCTTCGTCTACCCCAAAACTGTACCTAGAATTTTTTACCAAAATCCATAGTTACAGTAAAATTGATGTTTTCAAAATTCTTGCGTCCTTAATTTTCAATTCGAATCACCGAAGACGCTAATTTTAGAAACAGCTCATATCTCGAAAACTCTATTTTCGATTTCGATAAAACTTTAAAAACCAAGTAATGTTTATATCTCGAACAAGATTTAATGCTCAGTTATCAGCTGAATAGTTAAGTAATAGTAATTTTCAGACTAAATATTAAAAAATTTGTTACTGTTTTGTCTGCATTTTATTTAACACTAGGTATTTGTATTTTCATGAACCGTTTCTTTTATCTATCATCGGTTCTTAGATTTTTACCAACCTACCTAATAAAATAAGGAAACAACCAAACAAACTTTTTTTGAACGAGAAAGTTTCGTTCGACCCAGTCGTGCACTTTATTTTTTAAAATGTTTTTGTAACTTTTCTTTTGCCTATCACCTTCGTACCGTTATTATCTACATTTAAAAAAAATACCTCCTTGAGGGATACGCATTTTTCCTCTTAGTTTTTTATAGATGATCGTCTGTTTCCGTGGAATTTAAAAAAAAAGTTTCGTACGCCTTCAATTTTACTGTTTATGAATAATTGCCGCATGAAAAAATGAAGATCTTTTGTTGACTGTCCAATGAAAAAGCGTTAACATTTGTCAATATCCATGTCCATGCAGGTATGTGACCATTTTGTTCGAATTTTGGGAATAGGGTGGAGTTAAACCCTACTTAGTCTGTTTATATGATTTTCTTAGTGCGGCGGCAATGACGCTCCTTAAATTTATACGGGCACAATCACCTAAAAAATCTAAATGCTGCTTGTGGGCAAAGTGTTTGCTCCCAGCCGACGATGGTCTATGGTCTATCCTTGGATAGTCATCAAATAAGATGTCAGTGAAAAAAAGTGTTGCCAGTTCGACAAAGAGTCTTTAAAAACAACACCTATTACGTATGTCGCTAGTGAAAAAAATGGCATCGAACTGTTTTATAAAAGGGTTCGAATTTCACACCCCGGTTTGCAAAGTGACCTGAGTGGGCCCAACATAAATGCAACAGCAATTAGATCATATTATTTTCTATCCCAAACAGTCGCGCTAATCGTAAGCCGTTTTTTTCTCCCAAAATAGCAAATTGGCTCATCCAAACTAGTACCACCGCCGATTCGCTATAAACAAACGAATTAAATTATTTTTCCGACCTCATTTTCACCAAACAAACTACCCACATGAATCTCTACATCACTACAGCCTCATAGCCATTTTAAAAATGAAAAACGAAAAAAAAAAACCATCTACCTGACCGTGAAAATGAAGAATTGGTTAAAAAAACAAAAACATTTTTCTCTAATGAATCCCCATAGTGTCGCTCATTTGTTGCAATAACTCATTCCACCCAACACACAATTCATTTGGTGGACAGAGTTAATAAGTTATCGAAGTGGACTAACATGTTTTCGATTAAACTGCTCAAATTGTTAATTTGAATTTCTATTGTTCGCATTTACTTGGACTGTCACTTAAAAATAAATAATTTGTTTACCCATGAACAGATACATCATTAGTGATGCGTTATTTTTGATCATTGACTTCTGTGGATTGGTGGCACCAGTAATTGACGATAATACATATACATAATTGATTATTGACGACGACTCCCACTAATTCCGTGTTTATAGTGTGTGGCGACGAGGTCCACTTAATGTCATCAATTCATAGATCAACCTCAACTCAATTTTGAAGTCGAAACGTGGTCAGAAGTGCCCTCCCAGCCGATACGTATACTGCAGTCGTTCGCAAGTCACACTGTGTGTCAATGCAATCTCAGCTAGACTAATGATTATTTGACATTTTTCCCCATAACTATTATGTCAAAGTGACATTTCCCATTTTGTTGTTTGAGTGCGGCTTTTGTGTGTAAATCATCGTGCGATCGCTCATTTATTCATGGCTGTACAACTGTACTCCTCCGTCTGAGTAGGTACAAGTTCCCACAGCGGTTGCGCCTCGAAAACCAGTATGCAACCGATACCAACGCAGACACACTCTGATGTGATTGCGCGAATTTTAAAGATCTGTCAGTTCCTGTGCAAAATGCAATAGCATACTGGCGACCAACTTAGCCAGTGTTGCGCGAATTGTATCAACGGTTACCCATGTTCAGTGTGCCTGACGATCAATCTCAATTTGCCTGTAGCTGTTCTCACTCTTTGCCATCAATCACACACATAGTTACGACTGTAAGTACAACGCGAGTAAAATTCAATTCAGTTCACAGCAGAGATGCTTTGAATTAGATTGTTGAGATACTTTCACTGAACTGACCCTGGGCCATTTAGTGGCAAAGAAGAAAACAACAAAAAGAAGAAAGGATTGTGCCTGAGGCAAATCAAATGGCTGAGCATTCATCGTTTGATTTGATGACTTTTGTGGCAGAATGGCTGAGCTAGTATTTCCGGGTTCGGACAGAGAAATCTGCAAGCGTTTAATTAGAGACCAAGCCGTAAGTGTTGGCAAATGAAAAGCATAACAGTGTTACGTCAATGCTACTGGCAAAATGATATGCCGAGGTTGATCGAAACTGGGTGGAGATCTAAAGAGCCATTTTAGGTATTGATGGCACCCAGTATGTCTTCATCACCAACTTCGTGGTCCCTTAATCCGTTTGTGTGACTAAAGCTTTGTGTTATCTGCACCGCAGACTTCTTTCCCTTTTTTCCACTCCACGAGATCTATATACTGTCGATAGGTTTGAGCTGTGTCCGTGTCTCTGTCAAATAAACTACGTGTATCCTTGCAACAATCCTGGAACTAGTAAGTCATTTTGAAAGTCCGAGAAGAAATGAGCTAAGACCTGTCGCTGGCACTGAACTTTTTATCCACATTCGGCTTGCTAGACTTTTAAATGCAAATGTAGAGTAAGAGTCCCATAAGAGGCGTTCTCCCTTTGTTGAATGAATAGGTCTCAGAATGGAAGGTGTTGGGAGTATGAATTCACTTTGTTCAACAAGCAGCCATCAACAGTCAGGATGGCAGACGCCTAGCTTGAGCTACAACGACATAAATCTGAGGTCACTATAGCCCAATGTGGGTTACTGACATCGGAATATCCTCAACCAGCATACTGCCCCATGGTTAAAGTAAGGACCTTGCCCCTAGTTCGAGGGTTAGGCCACAACTTTTTAACAATGCGACAAGCTAAACTTAAGGGTCATTAATTTTTAGGTAAGCTTCGAAAGTAAGCTAAAAAAAAACACAGCGATATATATTTGGTGAACATTTTATTTCAATATAAAGTGTGGACATTGCCATTGAGTGTCAAAAACATCGTTTAAATTGAAGCCTCGGGAAGATTCACAGCATGCGATTCTTTTGAGGTAGTTTGTAACCACCTTTTCGCACATTTCGGGCGGTACCATAACTTGAGTACACTTGGTTTTTAATGCGTCTATAATTCGGGGATGATTCGCGTAAGCACGGTCTTTCACGAAGCCCTACAGAAAAAAAATCAAACGGTGTCAAATCGCATGATCATGGTGGCCAATTGACGTCTCCAAAACGCGAAATTACGCGAACAGGAAACTTCTCACGCAATAAAGCCATAATTGGTCGTGTTGTGTGGCTTGTTGCCCCGTCTTGTTGGAACCGCATATCGTCCAAGTCCTGATCTTCGATCGCCGGCCAAAAAGAAAAAATCGGTTATCATTCGAAAATATCGCTCCGAATTGATAAATCGATAAATTCAGATCATCAGCAACACTTGCACTTGCAGCAGCAATATTTTCGACTGAGCGTGCACTACGATGATGCAGAGGCCTTACGACATCAGAAACGTTTCCACTCTTTTCAAATTTCCTCACAATTTTACCGATTGCTTTTACAATTCGACCGACCGATTATGACGACCATAATCATCGCGTAATGCGCGGAAAGTGACTTTGTTTGAATCACCACTTTTGTAGTAAGTTTTGATAATTTTTTAAGCGATCCATTATCGTAAATGGCAAACATTCAACCAATATTATGAAACTTAAAATGACAGATAAGTTTGACAGGTGTCAAATGCCAGCGCTGCCAACTTGAAACCACGCAATGAATGACCCGTATTATGACGACTTGACAAAGAACGTCAACGGACTATATGACATGAGAACTTGTAAAGGGTTTTTCAATTGGGACGGTTGTGGCAGCCTGTAGCGGATGTTATTTTGGTGGTGCCTTTCTAATCTGATTTTTATTATTCAGTCACCGATGCCAAATCACCATGTCAAACGACTAGAACCATAAAATTTGATTGCCAAAACGAGTCTATGTCGGTGCAAATGTTTTGCTCATTGCGCGCGCGGTGGCCCCTCAAATTCTTACTTTTGGTAGCCAAATTCGAGACAACTATGTAGTTCGGTAAGCAATCAGCCAAGAAATTAGACATTGCCCACGGTCCGACGGTCCTTGAAAGTGTACAGGAGAATCCGAGGCAGTTAATTCCTCGCTGTATACAAGAAGTCAGCCTTTTGCAGGTTTCAATTTTGCGTCGGAACTTGCACAAGTAGGGCGAATAAGATCCATCTGACCCAGGAGCTGAACGTTAATGACCCTACGACGTCGTTTGTTTTCTGACTGTTCTGACTGAACTGCAAAGCCCAATTGGATAATCTTTTCTTCTCCAACTAAGCCCGCGATCACATAACTCCCGAATTCATTATAGCCGTCGCATAAGTCCCTCTCCCCCCGCGCTCTTACCCCGCGAAGAGGAGAATAATATCTCGCGGGACCTCGCTCTCCATGTGGGCCACCCTCGCCAAAAACATCGCATAACTCATCATTTCAGTGGCAAATGGGTGTCAGAATCCACAGTCGCCAAGTTTGCCTTGGATCCGTTTAGCCGCCATTTTCCCAACGAAAAAAATAAATTACTAACCATTAATTCAGCTTATTAGGCTTTATCTATCAGCGCCGCCTCAGCAGCTTCGGCGTAAGTTTGTACGGAAAACGCCAAGAAAAATTGATTGCACTCATTAAATATTCAATTATGTTTCCGATTTCATTTCCCTCGACGAAAGGAAAACCAAACATGACGTTTAACAACAAATTCACCTAAATTAATAACCTGTCTAACTTAATAAAGAAAACGAACTGTCTCCTTAGCGGTAATTAAATTGTAATTAATCGTAATCGCTTGGAATCTGTGCGAGTCGCAATGAACTCACCCGCAAACAGTAAGCACTTCAATCGGACGAGCGAGATACACCAATACCACTCACAGTTCTTATGCAAATTTGCATTGTCTGTTCAGTCTTCAGTGTTCAGTGTTCACCGTCGGAGATTCAGGAAGCTCGGCATTTGACAACTGACAGTTTTCTTCGGGGTATTGCGGTGGCGAGAGGGCTGCATTGAAAGGCCCTGAAGATGGGTCTATTGTCAGTCGTCGAGTGCAGGCATCAGAGGAGATTCCGCAATACCAGGGTTTCGTTAGTGCCATCTTAAGTAAGCAATTTGACAATTTGTCATTGCTTCATGAACACGCTGCTAACGAGTAAGCCAGTAGCAATGGGAGAAGCAACGCAAAGCTGAGGTTCGTTAACCTCAGGGTCAGCTCAGTCGGACTGTTGACATGGGTAGCATATACTGTCTTGTGAAATTGAGGGAAATTTCTTAGCCAACAGTTGCATGAGTAAATAAATGTGATGCCATTTTTTTATATTAGCAATGTTTTCTACTTAATGAGGAAGATTGCATCGTTTCGAGGTCACGGAGGGTAGCTGAGGGTGAACTCGAATAGTTATGCGCTGAATGTATATTCAGACTGTCAGAGTCAGAGTGACCTTACGCGAGGTTCAGTATCCAAGCGGATGTTAGGTAGCTGAATAAAATAAACACTTACAGCCTGGAGATTGTTTTGGTGAGTTCTCGGTGAAATAAAAAAGTTTCTTCTTTTACGAGTGTTGTTTCAACGTGTGAATAGAGCGATTGTAGGAAATTGGTTGAAGCTTGTCTAATTGTGGCTTGGTGCATATTGTGCGTGAGACTCGGAAACACTAATTTCTGTCGTACCTCTATCTTTCGACTCTTTAAAGAAAGGATGTCAGTGGGGGTCTTGAACAATGCTCTATAAGTTTTTGCGTTACTAAGACTTATTTGGGCGCGTGACGAAATTGACTATTCCCAGCTGAGACAGGACAATATAATGCCAACACCAAATGCTATCATAGGTTGGGTGAATTTAAGCGAAAGACTGAGATGCTCCTCGATGCCAGACACTTCTTAGATCTCTAGCTGTTTTCCTTACAACTTTCACGCTTCCATTATGACCCAATGCGGTGACACAAACTAAAGTCAAACGAAATAAGGCCGAATTACCAAAATTAGACATTTTTTTTCGTTTTCCAAAGTGAAATTAAACCAAATTTAGAATTCGGCCTTATTTCCTTTTTCTTTATTTTACATCACAACCCAATTTTTTAGAGGTCATAGGAATCAACTAAATTTTGAGGCATAAAAATTACTTAACGGCTCCATAATAACGCAGTAAATGACCCGAAGTTAGAATCCACCTAAGAAGCACTCACACAAGTGTAAATTATGTATGTTATACAAGTCGGCTGACAGCTAATAATAACAATAATTCGTTGGCGCAACAGGTCCGAGGGACCCAAGGCCTAGCTTCTCCAACCATTCGTTTTATGTGAGTTTCATTTTTAGAACGAATGGAAAGGATCTACAATTTTATGCCGGCTAATTGAGAAGCTCTTTCTAGACAGTTATACTCTCGGATGTTTGTCAGACGTTCGCGAGAGGTGGCGCAGTGGAATTTTGGCCTTTTGCGGGATTCGAACCTGGGACCCCTCGCTTAGTAGTCCAACACACTACATTTTTACAATTTTTTTTTTTTTTTACATTTTAAATTCATTTTTATTGTTCTCATTCCACCGAAACCCGAGCGAGGCTGTAGGCTGCCGTAGATTATTATTTTTTTCACTTTCAATTATTGCGCCGACATAGAAGTAAAAGTGCAGATAAGTAAAACCCTTTACCTTGGACAATAAAGCCCTTCATCTTCTGCTGGGCTATTTGGAAGCAATATGTAACCTATCAGCCACATGGACGACGTTTATGCACTTAAAAAGAAGATTTGGAATTCCATTTCGTGTCGAACCTTAAGACTGGGGTTAAAAAAACCTCTCAGCTGGATTATTATACGCCTTTCCATGTGCTCGAGCCAATTAGCTATTTTTAATTTAATTTTCTATTTGCTCTTCACCTACCTTAATTATTTTAAGGAGTATTAGGAGCTAAGCGGTCAAAAATTCTCGCAAATTCCTCTAGATAGGTATAAGGAAGCTAATGGGTGACCGCCATTTTTTCCCATACGTATTCGTCAATAATTCCATACTCTCAGCCCAATATAAATTTACTTAAGGTGACTCTACAGTCCGGGTGGACCTGGGCCCCAACCAACAAGAGTCTGCAGCCACATGTCCCCAGTTTCGCTAAGTTGGTCCACTTGCGTGCACCACCTGAGTCGCGGACTTCTTCTATTTCTCCGTAAACAAATAAGTCTTGTAATAACAAAATTTAAATATTAAAAAAAAAAGCATTTATAAATTAAAAATAAATAAACGTCTTTCCAATATTTTAAAAATCTTGCAAATTTTTAAAAAGGCATATAATTATTTTTTGTTCAAAATTGTTGTCCTTGATATAAATGTTCATAAAAGAACGAAATTTTCGTAAATACACACATCAACTGGACAACTATCGATATTTTGTCCAAACTATGGATAGTCCCGATAGTTCAAAACAATCGTTTAATCGATTAAACTATCGTTGTTTTATTAACACTACTTTGAAGACATTCCGGAGAAGGAACAAATTTGACTGCTCACAGAACTATTCAAGACCAGAAATAACTTCATGTCAAAGGGCGTTTCTAATAATCATTTTAAACCTTCACACTTAATATTTGGTAGGTCACAATATGCAATTTTGAATGGAAATTTCCGCAATTGTGAGTTCGAAAAAATTAGCCTGGACACTAAAAATGATTATTAATACCTATATCGCTGAAAGTGTCAGGGGTTATTGGAGAAAACCACCCCCATTTCTCAAATAGGTCTCTAAGTGATGTTTTGAAGAACAAAATTGTGATCGCTCAGATAATAACAGACCCAGAAACACCGCCAACAACTACTCCTTTCCGGAGTCCTCCTCCGTGATCGTATGCACTCAGAAAAATCGCTTATTTAAAATCAACCAACTTTTGGTTAGAAACTACTACTACTGATTACTTACCGAAACACCACTGTCCCGTATCCCCCACACCCCACTCCTCGCATCTGGCCACCAAACGTTAGAAAGTCGACAATTGAAGGGCCACCGCATCTGCCATAAAATTTGCGCAACGCGCATCGGTTGCGTAGGTCGTGGGGCTTTAAATGAAGTCAAAAATCACCCTAAGAATTTCGGTGGTATTTTAGTGATCTTCTTCGGTCCTTGCCAACGTCTATTATTTTGCATCATAAGGTTGGACTGGGCTGCTGCCTATTGCTTCCTGATAATGCCATTCAGCTTTAGGTCAAGTATATCTCTTCGTTTGACTTATGGTGTCATTTTATGAGTTAATAGTGGAGCAAAGGTAGACAAAGTCCCTTACTGCCTTAAGACTGTAGCAGCCTATTATCATCGTGCAGTTGACAGAGTTTAATTACTTATGTTTGCCGCTGAACTCAATTCTTCCGCTTCTGTCTGCCTGTCCTAATATTTTCAAATGCGCCAACGTTTCCTCTCAAGTTCTGCCGATAATTTAAATCGCAATAGCAAATACCCGCTTGTGAAAAATGTTCTCGTGAGCTCAATTTTCTGAAGTTAGTGATTTGAAAAAGTCATATGACATCGCATTCACACTCAAGAATAGGCTCTAATCAAGTGCGATTTTTGCTCGGTTAAAAAAATGGTTTAAAATTAACTGAGTCTCTGTTGAAAATATAACGAGTATTCGTTGTTAAGAACATCCGAGATGAAAAGGTTAAAAAGGCTCATGCTGTTAAAGAAAGCGCATTTCATCAGTTGTTATCAACCAAGTTTGTAATATAAAATCAACCAGTTTGTTAAACTCTACAGAGCTAGATTTTTATTTACGACCGAGACAAATGGGAGGAAATTAATAAATCGGTTATTTGTAGTCCACTAACTCAATACGAGCTATACTCGACAGTTTTTAACCGAAAGTTGATTGATTTAAAATATGTAAGTGATTTTTCTGCTATCTCAATTTCTCTTTGGCAGCAAACGCGTTGGTGAAACAGTTTCCCACCTAAAGGCAGCAACGCCCTGCTGCCATATGCAGCCTAAAGGTTGTTAAAATAGTTTTGAATATTTATTTCGAATTCTTGCGGCTTTTCTCCATAATAAATCACAGTTTTGTTAACAAAAAAAAAAAAAACACTGGAATAGTCATCAAATTTTAAATACATGATGAAAAGAAAATAAATCTGTTTCCAACGTGAGACCTTCATCATTCATCAAGCCAGACTTGTTGAACGTCCGGTTTCATTCTTCTATACCCGGTCCTATATTCTTCGCAGACTTAATACATCGTGCTCTATGGAGCGGTCCTCTTCGAAAGATGCAACCACATCTTGTTAGATGTATTACGAAACGAGTTCCGTCACGTCAATGCGGCATCCGGATGCCCCCTCATTTGGCATCACACAGCATCGTGAAATCAACGACAAGTCTCTTAAAATATTATGAATAATAATCTTCAAACGTATTTTTAATGAGGATGAATCTGTTTAGATTCTTTGCTTAGGTACGTGATAACATTTCGGTTGGATAACTTGTTCTCTTTCAAATGCAAGACTGTACATCAAGTCATGACAACCGCTCCACCTTGTTCCGAAACTGTGATCCCAAAACTGGAATCCCGTTTAAGGGTCATGCTTTCTTAGTGAAAACGAGTAATTATCTGTCGCAGAGATCGCATGATAATCAATCACCTCGATTAATGTGCTGGTAATGCGATGCACAGCGGATATTTGTTTTATTATATAAACCAATAGCATCAATTATGTGATTAATTGCAGGTTGACTGTTAGAAAATTATAATAATTTAAACGAGTCGGCGGGAAGCCATAAACATTTACAATTAAACACCAGGAACTCGTTTTTGTGATTTTTTTTTATTTTTTGTTTTTAGTCATAGTCGTAGCATTTACTTTAAATAAATTTAACAGAGGTATATCAGCTGAAAGAGCTTAATTTCGCAAAGTTGAGAAAACCAAAAAAAAATTACGAATAGGTTCGAATATTGCAGTTTTCTAAGGTACCCGCATCATGGCTACTGAAGGCTGAGGATGAAGTGGTAAAAGTGTCTTTATTTTCTAAGAAATGGGTTCAAGTTCGGCTTCCGGAAGAAGGCAATTACAAAAAGTTGTTTCTTGTTAGTGAACGTTTTGATGGCTCGTTTCAACTATGTACAATGAAACGAAAAAGCGACAGATCGTTGGGCAGTCATTTTAAAATCATCAACTCTCAGCACGAAAATGTTGAATATTTAGTCGAACACCAAAATAAAAGTTTTCTTTCTGTTGAAATTTGTTAACTTAATTTAACAGTCAATACCTAACTCAACAGGCTTGCGAATGCCTCACCTATTCAGAGGCTCTTCAAATGTCTCTTCTGTTAGGTAAAAAATAAAATTCGCATTGACGAATGGTTTTAAGAAACAGGACTTAGCTTCTTTATACAGTTTATGTCGTTGCATTTTTTTTTTCTCGGACAGTCTCGTAATTTATGAGTTAGTTTTTTAATATATACGTGACTTCCAACACATCGCGTGCTTAATTTTAAGACTCGTTTTTCTGCATGCTCGTTTTTAGTACTGAATAAAAATATTTTACTATTGATAATGGAGAATAATGATCTATTACGATAGCTCTGCATTTACAGCAATGATATTTGCATCCCGCGCTGATCCCATTCATCTAAGTTTTCAAATTTGCATGACCTGTCACAGATGTTTGCTTCAACCCCGAGAAACCAGGTGATTCGCTTATCGTTTGGTTCGGTATCTACGGAAGAAGAATTTTTTTTCACGAGGGTGTTCATTTAATAAAAGAAAACGAGATATATATCAAAGGAAATCGTGTTGACGTCGCGGTGTTGATGAAAGAATCGTCGGCGATTCGTCAAACTCACGAAAACGAACAAAATGCGAACATCCAGAGGAAGTTTATTCGAATATGGAAATGGCATGCAATTGGTAGTCCGTGGATAAAGAAAAATATGAAAAATATGTTCCAAACATTATTGAAATTAAATAAAACAAGCACACGTCAAACATGTATGAGTACAAACGCATTAAGAAAGCTTAAGAAACACTAAAAATAATTCAAAACAATGCAATGAAAAGTTCATTAAAAACGTTTCAAAAACCTGTTCAGAAACCACTTAAAAATGCTTTAGAAACTGTTCTGTTTAAGGATTTTACACTTTGTATGTTTGATTAGTCCGTTTAAGGATTTACAATTGAAATCTTTCAATAGTTTTGAATGTTGTGATTAACTACCTTATACCTTTGATAGGGGGATAGCGAAGCTCAGAATATTATAATGTGAAACTAAATCTGACTTTATTGAGCATAGGGCCCTACTATTTGTAGAAGGAATTTTGCCTATAAAGCAAATATGGACATTGGGTAATTTCTTACAAAAGTTGCTTATGATAGAATTAAGCTATTAAGCGTCAAATTTTCAAAGCTTAAAAACATTAAAACAATTTGAAAATGACATACATATGAGGTGCTGAAAATGCTTCAAAATACACATCAAAGGTGCATATGGAAAGCGCAAAAAAACGCATCAAAAACACTTCAAACCAAAGTTAAAATTCGCCTCATAAACCAAACTTAAACACTTCAAACAGCAAGCCTACAAACGCATCGAAAACGCTTTTAAAGAAATGCATAAGAAGCTTAAAAGACCACAAAAAAAAAACACGTTTGAAAAGAAAAGACTGTAAAAAACACGTCAAAAAATACATAGGAAGGCTTCAAAATACGCGTCAAAAGCGCATGAGGAAAGCATTACAAAACGCATCAAAATACTTCGAACAGAAGTTAAAAATCGCTTCAAAAAACATTCTTAAACATTTCAAACGACAAGGGTACAAACGCATGAAAAACGCCTTTAATGAAATGCATTAGAAGCTGAAAAGAACACATTAAAACACTTTTGAAAAAAACACGCCAAAAAATACAAAGGAAGTGCTAGAAACGCTTCACTATACGCATCGAAAGTGAAAAATTAAAGCGTAAAACACATCAAAAAGACTTCAAACTTAAGCTAAAAATCGCTTCAAAAACCAAACTTAAGCCCTGCAAAAGACAATTGTAAAAACGCATCGAAAATGCCTTTCTAAAAGCGCATTGGAACCTTTTAAAAATAAGTTGAAAATCGCATTAAAAAACAGCATAGCGC
This sequence comes from Cheilosia grossa, assembly GCA_963082955.1. Taxonomy (NCBI): domain Eukaryota; kingdom Metazoa; phylum Arthropoda; class Insecta; order Diptera; family Syrphidae; genus Cheilosia; species Cheilosia grossa. The sequence continues at coordinate 31,135,281 of OY720148.1, forward strand.
TTAATACAAATGTATCAAAAAGCAGGACCTATATTTTTTTTTTTTTTTTTTTTTTATTCAATATTCTAAAATGTTGATACAGAATTTGTTATTTATATTGTACAATTTTCCAATTAATTTAAGAATAAACATTTCAGATATAGGTATCATTCTGTAGCACTTAAGTGACTAGAGGCGAATGATCCATCAATTAAAATAACTAAATACTTTGAGTTTCATGTGGGGTAGATACAAAAGATTTAGCTTTAATTACAAAATTAAATTATTTAGAAAAATTTTAAAAAATATAAAAAAGCTTAGAAACAGTTTTAAAAAATTGAGTGAGCAAATGCAAGATAGAACAGAGTAGATTGCTAACTATATGCCGAGTTCAAAAATATTTTGACCATAGAAATATCCATAGTAAAGAGAAATTTTTTAATTTTACTAAAAAATAACGCGGGTTGTTTTATAGTTCGTATTTCATATGGTAGTTTGTTAAACAGCCTAGGTGCCGACGCAGTATAAAATTTTGAAAAGTGTGTTTTTTTAGCTACGGGGGTGTTTACGACTGACATATTATTTACTCTTAAACCGTAAATCCTAGAGCTTCTAAGAGTAGTGCTGTAGCCGCTTCGCAGAAAAAACACTTTAAGGACTTTAAAGATATAAAGATGATTTATTGGTAGTACTCGGAGACTGTAGAATAATGGCCAACTATTAGCTAACCTGTTCGCACTACAGATAATTCGCATTAGGTGTTTCTGGGCAATTGTTAATACTTCGATTGTGGAATTGTATAATCCACCCCAACTTGCAATACCATATTGCAATTTGGAGTGTGCAAGTCCATAGTATATCATCAATAGAATTTTTTTCGAACAATGCGGTTTCAGAAGATACATTTTGCGTGTAACAGCTAACATGTATTTTTTTAACTCCTCTACATGGGCTTTCCAATTTAGGTTTTTATCAATTAAAACACCTAGATACTTAAAGCATTCAACACTTTCGACTTTAAAACAATTTGGACTACAAATAAAGTCTACCGAAAAATTACTTTGACCACAAGTATGAACTGCTAATGACAATTTGGCGCAAGCAGCAGAGTGGAAATATACATCGCAATCATTAGGACATGGGCCTTTTAAGTTACAAACCATCAATTTAGTTTTGTTGCTAATAAGTAACTCATGTTTGGCAAACCATTGACGTAGAATTTGTAAGTCCATATTAAGTTTTACAGTTGATTCAAATAGGGTGTTGTTTGTATATGTAAATGTGATGTCGTCAGCAAAAGCTGTTATACGACTATTGAAATTTTGAATAAATAAAGAGTTTATATAAATTAAAAATAAAACTGGCCCCAGGACTGATCCTTGAGGTACGCCAATTGTAATTTTTAGTTCATCGCTGTAGTTGCCATTAATTTTTACTCGTTGACTTCTATCCGACAAGTATGATGATAACCAGTTATAGATTACTCCTCTTAACCCAGCTTTGTATAATTTGTCTAAAAGTATATTAGGATTTACCATATCGAATGCCTTAGTCATATCTATGAAAAGAGCTATACTGGTGCTATTATTATTAAAACCATCATTGATTTCACTAGCTAATTTGAGTATGGCATCTTTAGTGGATCTACCTTCTCGAAAACCAAATTGTTCATTACTAAAAAAACTATTTTTGTTAAGAAATGAAACTATGCGTACTTTAACAAGTTTTTCAAATAATTTACAAAAAGTTGGGAGTATGGAAATAGGCCTATACTGCGACATCAAACTTCTATCACCTTTTTTGAATATGGGAATTACGTCAGCAGCTTTTAAGGATGAAGGAAATATGCCACAATTAACACTCAAATTAAATAAATGACTTAAAATATCAACAACAAACAGTGAAATATGCTTTAAAATGCAGTTGGTTATGCCGTCAGAAGTGCTGGAGTTCTTATTATTAAGCGACATAATTTTTTTATCTATTTCTAGCGGGGTAAAGGGTTTAAAAACAAATGTATTGCTTTGAGTTGAGTCATCAACTACATCAGCATAAAAATTACAATTACAACTAATTGGTGGAGGTAGCGGTTTTGATTGAGTTGCTACTGATACAAAGAATTTATTAAATTGATTAGCAACAGAAACTGGATCAGATATTGTTGTACCTTTAGCTTCAATCTTTATAGTATCATTTTTTTCAGTTTGTTAATTAAGGATATTATTAACAACTTTCCATTCCTCTTTCACGTTCCCTCTACAGTTCCGAAGTTTGTCAGAGTAGTATTTATCTTTACTGAACTGAACTTGCTTTTTTACATCTTCATTGATTTTTAAATAATATTTCTTTAAATTCGCGTTATTTGGATGACGTAAGCATTTTTTCCGAATTTCATTTTTTCCAGCTACCTTTTTTAGTAGCTCTCTACTTATCCACGGCCTGAGACGTTTCAAATTACAATTTCTTGGAGTCAATACGTCAGTACAACTTGCAATATGATTCCTTAAAATATTAAGAAAAATATTGTAAGCCACTGAGGGATCATTTTCTGCATACACGAGCTCCCAAAATTCAAACATTAAACACTCTATTAGATTATGGTAATTTATTTTATGATTTGCCCTAAAAGGTACATATCTATTAATAGTTTTTAATTGGGGTTTATCTATATATAAATTAGTCATGCAGTGATCAGTAATTTTGTGATCCAATACTTCAGCTGAAAGTTTATATAAAAAGTCTTTATTTAACCTGACAAAAATATGGTCAATGCATGTTTGAGAAGAGTCTGTAATACGGGTCGGCTCCATTACATAGGGTTCCAAGCCATATGATGACATTAATAGCATGTAGTTGGCTGTGTCTATGCAATTTTTTAAAATATCTATATTGATATCTTCTACAACCAATAAATTCTTTGTTTTTACATCTTTAAGTAAACCATTCATCTGCTCGATGAAAATGCTCTTACTCAGATTGTTTTCATGTAAGCGATAAACACAAAAAATGGTAAACTTTTCGTCACAAATATGTGAATTGATTTGTATGACGTCAGCACTACTCAAACTAATTTTTTTTACATAATATTTATGTTCATACTCTGTTTTTATATAAACTACGACACCACCTGAGCTGTATGAATTATTGCAGTTTGGATACTGTATGTAGCCAGGAATATTATAATTGGATATTTCATTGTCGTACAACCAAATTTCAGACAAAACAATAAAATCGGCGTTACAAATACAAGCATTTAAGTGAGTTAAAAAAGAATTAAAATATTCAAAATTCATAACAATACTACGCCCTACATTCATCTATAACGAATAGATGAAAGCATTTTGTCAGTGTTTTGCTGGGACGAAGTTAAATATATTCTTTTTAAATAATAATATGCAAACGTTTTGTACTTTCCTGCTGTTTTTTTAACCGTTTGTACTGTAATTGTAAATTTCCCTATTTGAATCAATTAAGACTCGGTTTTTTTAGTTTGGATGTTAGATTGATTGAATATAATGCTTTTGTGGTAAAGCAAATAACAATTTTCAATTCAATAATACAGTTAAATTGATTTGTTCGCAATTCGCCTATTCGCAGTTCGCGCTCATGTTATTAGTCCTTAGCTCCGACATAATTGCATAGTTGAGGTGTGAATAACTTTCAAAATTACTAAGTGTACCCAAAAGAAGATGGTGGCTGATCAAGCAAGAAGCCTGAAACGAACTTCATCCACAAAAGGGCACCACACTTAAACTTAATCACCTATATTCTCAAAATATACCGACCATCAAGTTCGCTTTCTTTCACCTGCTCACGCGCATTGCGTTGCTTTATGATCATCTCTTCTTTGTAGACAATGAACTTGATTCACATCATCACCACGTCATGTCATCGATGACATTTTCTCAGCATTCATCATCCGAAACTGCAGGCCGACACACAAAAGCGAACCCAAACTTATGTAACAATATAACAACATCCGTGTCCCATAAAGCTCGATACAAATCTCAGTACCTACCAAAAAAAATTGCAACACAACGCTTTGTACTCTCTGTACTTACGGTTTAGTTAACCCCACAACTATGACTGGTAGCGCGTTTACTTACCCACGTAAGCCCCTCTGGATTTCGTTGCATCTGAGATGCCCTACTGGCGTGTTAAGCGATGTTCCAACGAAACAATGCCAATTCGGGTAAGCGGCTTGTTGTCTGTAATGTACCACACACACACAGATACACCATGCAGATACAGGTGTGGTTAAGCATTTGTGTCGTCAGTTCAGGTCGGCTTGCACAGAAAATTGTAAACGATAAAAAAAAAATCCAATGCCCAACCGGTTGGATCTAAGTACTTGCAGATATACAAGCCGTACTCGAAAAAACTTTCTTCTGATAACCATTTTTTTGTGTCCACATCCCCCCATCGGCTCTGTGTTTGTCTTTTTTGATCAATCAATTTCAGCAAACGAAAACGCATGGGGGAATATTTGCTTCCCATTGATAAATCCAGGTCAGGCAGCCGGAGTGAGTCTGCAGTTGAGTGACAAACAAAAAATGCACTCACTGAATCGTGGGCTTTGACGTAGATATAGGTACATTTCAATCTTTAGAGATGCGCACAGCAGCAGTTCATTATCTAGTGAGACAGTGTATCTGGTGGATTTATTGCCGTTTATTCAAATTTAACTTTTGTTTCCCCCGCCTGGGGCTCTGCGACTGGGCATGGCCAGCTCCGGGAGGTAAGTATAGTGAAAGCGAAAGTTGTGAAATTGCGAAAACTCCATAGTGATTAGGTTTGAAGACAAAATTTTACATAGCGCTTGTTCGATATTGGTTGTTTCTTGTTTGTTGATGTCCGCCAGACTGATGCTGGGGGAGGGCTTGGTGGTGTTGTTTTTTTTTTTCTTCGCTGCGGTTTCTCTGATCTTCATAAGCACCAAAGCCGCCACATGCCGGCGAGGTGGGAAGTTAAATGTTTGCATGGGTTTTTATCACAAGAGGAAGTGGAGTCGAACAGTGACATGCTTAATCTGCAACTGGCGGGACATACTGAGCAACTTAATTGCATTTGGGTTCGGCGCTGTTGTGTAGTAGTGGATTTTCAATTTATTTTTTGTTTTTCAAATTTATCGGTTGAGTGTTGTGTTTTGTCAAATCTACGGTCGCAAGCAGCCGCGTAATCTAAATTGTTTAGAACAATTTTGGATGCACTTTTATATTGTTAAATGGGGATGGTTGTCAGTAGGTAATACGAGCTTCATAAGTTTCGCCAGGGGAGGGAAGGATAGAATCTGAAATAATTCTCCTTAAAGATGTAGAAACGCCGAAGCTGTATTTAACTTGAGCGGTTTTCCTTGACTTTCAGCGCCTTGGAGTTGAGGTTGATGTGTCATAGGATGTGTGAAGTTCATACAAGATGATAGCCACAATCCATGATGTTAAACTAGTATGTTAAATTTTCGCTCAGGTCACAGTCAAAAAAACCTCAGCTGTGCAAAGTATTCCAATGATGGAGATGTGATCAACTGAGATATGATCAGTTGATCACATATCCATCAGTGTTTCATTTCAGCTTTTCTTTCCGCTCACGTAATGTCAGATTATTACTGTTGACCTTCTTCTAGGCATTGAAGTCTATTGCGATGTGGTTCTGCCAATTGGTAAAAATGGTTCAAAGATTGGATGGATAGTTTCGGGCAGAGCCATATTTGAGGGAAATCTAGTCAGGTCCTTGCATCGCTTTCGATAGCGAACACACATTAATGAACACTTGAGTAGTCATGTCAATCATTTATGGAGAGCCAATTTGAGCCCCTTATTGCCAAACAGACGAATCTTACCTTCATGATCCTTTTATATGCACACATTAATAGGGTTCACATAGTGCTACCTTGCAGGCGCTTTAGACTCCTTCTTGAACGCCCAGACTACGGACTTATCTATTTGGAAATCAGTGAATTCGGACTCCTTTTAGAAATGTAGGACGTCTTAGCGTTAATTAAAATTTGCTTACCTCATTTAGTTTAATTATAGAGTTCACGAAGTGGTAGAAATTCTACAATTATAGCGACGACTTTTACACAACAATTTGGAAAACCAATTACACGCAATATTGCATCTCTGTACAACCCTCCCAACAAAAAATAATCAAGTGAATATGTTGTGTTTGAGGCAGTGAAAGTGATTCATAACTATTTGCCATCGACTATTTATATATATGTACCTCAAGTTACATAGGTTATAATTTCAAGCATGTTGTCAACGAGTTTGTGCAAAAAGTCCTTCATTCTACGTCAGAGTTAAATTATAATTAAGACATTGGACTTGAAAATGAAACCTACTGCTAGATTTTTTTATTTCCGCGTTTTATCGTTGTTGGCGCATTTATTATTTTATTTTATTTAAATCTTATTTATCAATTTTAGCAGAAAATTATTTAATAATTCTGAGTATTAGTAGGAACACGTGCTGTTAGGTTATAGGTACCTTAATCGATGTGATATTTTGTAACTCTCTCGATTACGTAGTAAGAAAAGCATTTTAAGGGTGTTCACTTAATCTCATAGTTTTATGCAGCTCGTAAATTCATACATTTCTGCGGTGCTTTAAGTGAACACCCCCCGAAAATGTCATTGCGTAAATCGCTGCAAATAACTATAAAGCAATAGAATAAATATTTTGCTTATTAAATTCTTACCGTCATTGATGCAACTTTAAAATATTGAAAAGAAATGCACACAACGCGGAACACGCTTTTCACAGTTTGACATTTGTAAATTTGTGCAACTTTCCGCACTCGATTTCCGAGCCTAATTGATCGCGGAAAAGCATGAGGCCTGCGTGAACTATTCTCCATACAAAATCTGACATTCATTTACGAGGTGGTTTACGTACTTTACGCGTTTAATCGAATACCCTTATTGTATTCGTACAAAATTTCGAACTCGAGATATCAATTAATTCTGACAAATTACGATAGACAGTCGCGAAATTCTGTCTGTCTGTCCGTATGCGCTTGGGGGTCAACCGTTTCGGGCCGTTTTTTCCAAGGTAACCTCAATATAAATGGTGCTTCCCATATAAAATGTTCGTTCCAGAATTGTTCGAAAGCGGCTCTAAGGATTTCAACCAAAATTTGCTTACCCAGTTTTTGCCTCAAATATCGGTACTTTTGGAATTTGGAAATAACTCGAAAACGGTCCATGAAAAAAAATTAATTTCTAAGGTAATGTGGTCATCTCTAACTTCATAAGAAGCTCAGTTTTTTCTCTATATTATCGTACAATGAATTTTTGAAAAAGAAAAAAGGGCGTTTTTTAGAATTCTTTAGTTTACCTCAAAAATGTACCAAGGATTTTGACAAAAATGATTCAGCAAGAGTAAAATTTATGTTTTCAAAATTCTTACGTCCTTAATTTTCAATTCGAATCACCAAAAACGCTAATTTTTGAAACAGCTCATGTGTCGAAAACTCCATTTTCGCTCCGATAAAACTTTAAAAACCATGTAATGCTTATACCTCGAACAACATCTAATGCTCTCAGTGATCACTTCAATAGTTAGGCAATAGTAATTTTCAAACTAAATATTGAAAAATTTATTACTGTTTTGTCTGCGTAGTTTAAGAAAAACCGCTCTACCGACTTTGACCAAAATACATATTAAAGATTAAATGAGTATTCTAAATAAGATTCCACACATAGTTTTTTTAAAAAAAAAAAAAACTAATAAATCCGTTTTTATTATTTCTCAAAAATGATTATACCCAAAATCCGATCTGTCTTCGTATATTTTTTTGTAGAACTCAACACCGTACTGCCAATAAAAACTCAATAACAACTTCTTTTTGTTGTTTTTCTGGAAGAAAAATGAGAAGAAGAAAACTCGCCAGGTCAAGTGTTGAAGAGCAACAAACTTTTTTTTATTACATACAATACTAATAAGATGTTAAGAAAGAGATCATACATTAAGTTATGTATTTGTGCATGTTTGAGTAATTATATGTACCTACTTCAATAAATTTACACTAGCAAGTTATACTTTAATAATATAATTCAATATATAATACTTCACAATTTTTAGCAAATATTTTACCCACTTCTTTTTTACAACCATATTGAATATGCACCTTAAAAGAATTCCAACCACCTGGAGCCTTACACAACCAGAAACGGCCACTTCATTTGCACCCCCACACACGTCCATCGGCATATTCGGTTTATAACTGCGCAAATTCCAAATCAAATCTCTAGAAACTTACAAATATATCAATGTAAATAATATATCGGTCTAATACGAACCCTACTTCCAATCATATAGACACCTTAAACCAGCGTTACTAATCTATTCCAGTCAAAAATTAAAGCATGCCCTAACAGATCAGAAAACAGAAACTCCTGCAACACTTCGTTTTATTTTAAAATAGTACAGTAGGCTTACAACTCTCAACCAGAATTTGCGACCATTGTTTGTTACTGAGAGCTTCAACTGATAAAAACTCACATTGTTATTTAATAATATACTGCCGTATCAGATGAATAACCCAAAAGTGGATTTTATTTAACACTATTCATCCGTTCTCAGACCAGTACTTCATTTGATTTATGTAAAGGGCATGCTACATGAATTGTGAATTATATTGTACAGCTCTACCAGAGATTCAGTATTTCTCAGCTGTATAGAGGTGAGACTTATCGAAAATTCTGTATGAAAATCGTACGTAAGCTACAGCTTAGCAAGCTGTGAAAATTCCTTTTACAGGTGACAAGCAAATGCTCTATATCACGTTACAGGGTTGTGGGATGTTTGTCAACAAAGATGATGATGATAACTTCTTGGCATGCACGATATATACCAGTCAAGCCGCCTTAATTGTCACAGCCCTGAGATATGCTTGCTGCTGCTGCGACACAATAAATCATAATTTTTGTTCTTGGACCTGCTACCAACACTTAAGATTAAGATATTTATCTTGTAATTCAGTTGTCTTTTCCTTTGTTTTTGCCACTCTCTCTCATCCACTTCTCACCCTTGTTTGTTTAATTGCTTACTTCTCTTTTTGTTGTTCATCATACCATGATGTTGGGACACCAAAACAGTATGAATGAAAAATCAACGTACATCAACGGTAAATAGTCTTTTAAAGTACTGCGATGTTATTTGTGTATGTGAAACATCGTTTAACCCAGATATAAGTGACTTGCTATACAAGATTCCCAATTATGAACTTTTCCGAAACGATCGAGTTACTGATACTACGGGTGGTGGGGTTGCTTTTTTTGTTTTTTTGGGTGGTCTGCTCTATCAAGACGAGGAACAAATTATACAGTTAATGGAAGCATAGACCATCTGATGTGAATTGGTCAGCATACAAAGTGGCTCGTTAATACTCAACCACCGTCCTGCGTACGTCAAAGAAAAACTTTCATGCTTCTAAACTAAATTCTTCCCTTCCTGCTAAGAAACTTTGGAGCAACCTCAGGACAATCGGTGTGTCTGTTGGAAGGAATAACTTTCTATGTGCTCTGGATCCAGGTGACTTGAATAATTTTTTCCTGTGTGATGCTCCCACTGCTGGTAGCTCAACTTCTAATCGAACAGTAGACTGCGTAGGCTCTGTACCAATGTTTGAAAGTTTTGAAGTAGCCACGGGAGTTGAAATTTCTCACTGCGTTACAGCCCTAAACTCCAATTGGATAGGGGAGTATTGCCTTCCAATTCGATTTGTTAAACTAATTTTACCTGAAATGGTCTCCCATCTCACCCATGTAAAATTAACTGGTGCATAATTATGTTAACTTTTCCACAGCTCTGGAAATTTGCAAGAGTTTTGCCAATAGCAAAGAAAACAAATGCATCTTCCCCTTCTACATTGTCTAGCAAAGGTTTTTGAAAAGCTAATTGATGTATGCTCAGCAATCTGGTTTTAAAGCTAACCACAATTGTGCTTCAGCTATGGTTAACCTTTTTGAAGAATTAAGGCAGGAGTTTAACAGGGGTTATGTTTCGTGGCTGTGTTTGTTAGACTTTTCTGATAAAGTAAATCGTAAAGTTCTGTGTTGGAAGCTCAAGCATTTCTTTGGTTTCAGCGAAAGTGCAGTAAAATTGATTAGAAGTTTACTCTCTGGCAGATCGCAAAGGGTTAATTCTGGGGAACGTTTTTCACAGTTGAAATAAATAAAGAAGGGAGTTCCTCAAGGCTCAATATTAGGTCCGATACTCTTCTGCATGTTTATAAACGACCTTCCGACAGTATGTAAACATACTTCAGTACAGCTTTATGCTGACGATGTCCAACTTCATTTTGCGAAGCCTTCTGGTAACCTCAATGAACTTGTTCTTCTCACCAATGAAGACTTAAAGCATATTACAACCTGTTCTGTAGCTAACGGGCTGCTTCAAAATCCATGAAAATCTCAAATAATAAACATTTAAAAAAAAATGTCGACCTTTGCCTCCTTTCTGATGTTTACCTTAATAATAACAAAATTAAAGCTGTGGACTCAGTTACTAGTCTACGCTATATTATCAAGCGAAATTTGTCCGTGGTAGTGGGTCATATATACGGATGTCTGCGCAAATTATGGATCAGTGCATACTTTGCCCCTCAGGAAACAAGACGAAAGCTGGCACTGTCTCTAGTCCTACCCCTCATAACATTTATGCTGAGGTGGTCTATAGCAGTCTTGACTCTTCATCCCGGCGAAAACTGCAAGTTGCCTTCAACGACGCAATATAGATATGACCATATTTCTGTGTTTGCTAGGGGTTTGCTTGGTTGTACTTTGGAACAATATATCAACGCTGGAAATTGAATGTTTTTGCACAAAATTATTATAACTCAAAGTCCGTCCTACTTATAAATATAACAGACTCAATTTTACTCGCTCCTCAAAAACCATCAACCTAATCCCTATGGTCACAAAAAACTTAACTCGTTATTTGGTCCTCTCATTTGAATCCAATCAATTTCAACGAATCCAACCAATTTTTTCAACATTACTCCTACTTATCCATTTAAATTCTTTCCTTCATTATTCACTCTCTTTTCTTTTTCTCTCTTTAAGCCCGCTTCTATCCTATCTCACACTTAGATTGAGATAAATGTTTTTATTAGATTTAGATTTAAGCATTTTTGAATTATTATAACTGATGTGTAAATTACTAAGTAATACTATAAAAGATCATATCTTAATGAACAAATCATTTAATAAATGAATTGAATTGAAATTGAAATAGTTAGAGACAGAGTTTATTTCAGAAAGCAAACCAGTGCATAATTCATTTCCGGATAGGTAAATTTCCCGGAGTGGATCAGAGATCTGTGATCTCTAATTTTTGTATACCATCAGATCTTATAAGTGAGTCAGGTTTTTGTGGTTTGCCCTCTTTCAAGAGGCTTATGAACCTACTATGATTGCACTCTGGACGCGATCTTTCCATATAAGTCACTTTTCTGTGAAGTTTTAGACTTCCGAACAAGCTTATCTCTTTAGTTACCACAGTCTTCTTCCAAGTTAAGAGCTTGCTATCTTATAAAAGCATAGATCAGGGTGCCAAATAAAGAACTGGTTTTCTATACAGCGTTTTACGAGAGATCTGTCATTCTCTTCATATAAATGTGTTCAATCCAATAACCTGTCAATTGAAATGACAAGGTTTTGGTGCAGTCCCCCAACATTTCCCACTCAAACAATGATGAGTATTTAGGGAGAGGTTTGAGCCAACTAGCTCAATCAGCTGAAATCAAAACTTACAGTGGTTTTATAATTAATTCTTAGATAAAAAAGATGAAGATTCAAAAGAAAAAAAAGAACAAGAAAGAGAAAAGAATAATGAGAAGAAAAAGAAGAAAAAAAAAAAAAACTTAATGTTGTGCCGCACAAATGCGTTAAAACTTACAACCTCGCATTTAAAGCTATTTTTTCTATTAAGGCTTTTGATATGCGAAGGCAAAGAATTCCATGACCTGTTGTGCGAATGTAAAACAGCCTGGAAGAGTTGAGATATTTGTAGGACGGAATGTTAATGTTCATGGTTCTGGGATCGAGAAAATTCTAGTTTTTGATACAGTTACTGTTGGAGAATGAATTCATCCATTCTAAATTATTTGTTGTTTAAATTTGCTCGTATGATTCTTTATATTCTTATAAATTCTTTGAATGTTTTACATTTTACGATCTACACTATAATTTCTCTTGCCTACACGATCTTTTCATTATCAAGTAACAGTTTCGTACTTTATAGTAAATAAGCTCGATTGTACCTTGGTATTCAAATTCCGCGAAACTAATAATCATTTTTAGTGTCCAGGCTAAATTTTTCGAGCTCACAGTGGAGAAATTTGCCATACAAAATTGCATAATTTGATCCACAAAATATTTAGTATGAAGGTTAAAAATCATTATTAGTAAGGCTCATTATATGTTAAGTATTAGGAACATTAGCTGTTTTTCTCTTATCATTTGTCCTCTCGTTTTCATATGTATTTAAAGTGTTAAAGTGGTCAGTTGGATTTAGACCTAAGCAACCATCAAGGCAAAAAAAAACTATTATAACGTGGTAATTTCTCTTGTATTTTTTGTAGCTGCGTTATAAAGAAAATTTCGATTGTTCCCTTCATGAAGTCACTTGTTTGTAATTCAGTCGGAAATAAGTTAGTCCCCTATACAGAAGTTCGTCATTCTACTCGCCTACAAAAGGTTTACAAACAGAAGATCAAACAGTGTGAAGTCAGCTGACAATATTTTCTTTACTTGTTGGCAATAGGCCTAGTCCTTTCCAAAGAAGCACTAAGTGATTTAATATTTCTGACTGTTCAATATTCGACTTGGTGGATGAAATCTTCGTAATTTTGTAGCAATGCAGCAATATGGGCTCAATTTTCCCATTTGTCATGAACATTAAATCTGAGATCCTTTTGGATGACATGACCATAGGGTGTTTGATAGTCTTGAATGAACTGTATGGCGGTAACTCTGTTTGTAGATGAGTTGTATCCAAAACTAAATTAAACTCTTATAGTCCTATACTGGCTTTCAAAAAGCAATGACTCAATACAATTTACCTATTGCACCAGCTGGTGATATTTACTCGTACCTCCTTTCGCCGTCACACTCACCATTTGACATTGATCTGTCTTCCGTTGGCCACGTCGCTATTCTGTAGGATCCACATTAATCGTAAGTTTAGCTTCGACAAGGGCAACAAATACCAAATAATCACAGCGTAATGAATAACGTTCTAAATCACTTATCGTTAATGCCCAATAATCCCATTCAGAACGAGTTTTCTATATATTAGATCACACACTCGACCAACAATGGTTCGTAAATTGTCTTATACTCGTATACCTTTGCTACGTCAATTAAGCCATTTTATAGCTACACTAAAAGGTTGTGCTTTCAATTGATTTATGACGTTCCGCAGGTACCTTGCCGCCTTCATAAGCTTCTTGTTCTATAAATAAATATCTGGAAAGAAGAAATTTGTTCTACAAGGTTTGTTTTAATCATCTGCCCGTTTAGTAGCCAAACTACTTTCAAAAGCGCCAACAAGTTTGTCAGGTCCATCACATTTGAATAATCAATTTCGAAAATAAAAAGTAAATGTGGTAATTTAAATAATTTCATCCCATACATTTGGGCTTTGGCTAAATCGAGCAGAATTATTAGTGTTTTGTAATCGCAGGTTATTGGCACTGAAATTGCGTAAGTCTTGTAAGATATACTGGAGATTGATCAGGAGTTGTCATTTGAAGCTCTTTAGAGGAAGAGTAGGCAATATGAGTCATTATTCGTTTTCCGATTTCTCCTGCATGTAACAGCAGAGTCGATGAGAGAGTCCTTTACTAGGCAGGTCGCTCCAAATCAAGGGATGTGTGAAAGGCTTATACTTCTAAGCTTGTGGTTCCAGATCCAATGGAAAAATAAGTACAAAATAGGGGAAGACGGGGTTAAAAGTAAAAAGTGTATTTTGACACATTTAAAAATTTAAGGGTTCTCCTTAGAATTATGAGTCACGTGAAAGAGTAAAATGTTGGTCTTCTAAAAAGGAAACGACGTGCCTACTTAAGTTTTGTATTGATCACCAGTTGGAGGCGTGTGAAGTCCGGAAAATTGAATATTTGTAATTTTTTTGTGTTTCCATTTTTACTATTGCTTTTTACATGCATAAGGCATAGTGTCCTTTTTTTGTAGGTATGAGTTTATATTTTATTGTATTTTGTGCAAATGAGCTGTTTTAAATTTCATGCCGGGGCTAGTTGTAACATGGAGTGCAGAATGTATCATTTCTCCCAGAGGATACCAATTCCTTACACAAAAGCACGTTCAAGAAAGAGAACGGTTTCGGGCAGAGTAAGAAAATCAGCTATTTTAATTACGAAACGAGTGTTTCTTGAGGATCAAAATAAAAGCATTACCAGAAAGGTCTCCAAAACCAAATGAAAAAGGAAAGATGTTAGTTTTTTGATTTTTTTTTCAACAAGTGAATTGTGATTTTTTTTTTTTTTTGTTAATAAATTTGCCTGACAAGAGTTTCAACTTACAACTTCAACTTAAATATTGCTTTATGTTTTTAAATAATTTTGACGGACTCATTTGCAATATCTTAGGAGCAGCATCAAAATAAGTCGTAAGTGTTACTTGTATCCCCGCTCTCCCCTACAGAAAATCCAAATTTCAAAAACCAAATTTTTTAAAATTTAACAATTAGTGTAAATTATATCAGTGAAATTATGTTTTAAAAAAAATTGCGGACTCTTCGTTCCAGGCAGTTTTGCATGTTCGCCAAGTTTTTGGGCGGTTTCTGACTATGTGAAGAAAGTCGGGACAGTGTATTTTCAGAACTGAGTGGGATTTTCGGAACGGAAAAAGGCAGGTTTTTGGTAAAGCGTTAATACCTTGTTCCCAGAGCACTATCGCTAGGATTATCGGCGTTTGATTGGTTGATTCGTATAATAAAGATTCAGATGGAATATTTTTTGATCTTACAGCATTTAGACCCAGCTGATGTTCCGTATGTCAGATGTCCTTCTGCTACCAAAATGTTTGGCTCAACTGCAGTCATGATTGGAATCAACATTGTCCTTCTGAAATGAAATTTCGAATGCACCCATGGTTGCCAGACGACCGAGACTCGCCGGGATTGTCCAAATATTTTTATCCGTGTCCAGAATTTCGGTTAAAAATAATTTGGCCAGTTAAAAGTTCAAAAGTGTTTTTTATTTAAAGATGTTGGAATTTGACTGACCTTATGCACTTAATGAAACTTGAATCACTTTAAAATGGAAGTTGAATCCCACAACCCGATAAATTAACCAACTGTATGTATAATATTTGCTTAACTGTAATGCTTGATTTCATAAATACATTGATAAGGGCAGTATACTGCAAGGCTCTTTGTTTTATTTTTTAATTTCAATTTGCTGGTTTTCGAGCATTCTTTCTCCTTACCTCCTTAGTAGGTAATTGTCAAATTAAATTCACATAAATGAACCAGGAGGTTTTTATGGGAATCAAAAGCGATTTATTACACGTTTTGAAAAAGTCCAGTGGACAATAGATTTTAACTCTATTTCCTGAGATATTTTTATTGCTGTTTTCGTAAGTTTCAAAAAGCTAACTAAATCCAAAAATATTTTATTTTAAGTTAATTATTTAGGGTAAAATCAAAACCTACATATTTCCCATTCCATTTCGATTTTAAAGTTGGTACTAAATTCCTAGCTTAAATCAAAATAACCCTTTTTCAGCAGAAACTTTAAATTTTTTTTACTTTAAAAATTAAATAATTATGTGCGGCGAAGATCTGTTGAATTTTTTGCAAGTTGCTTTTACATATCAGATACAGCTTTAACTTGCCCAGGATGCATTTATTTTGAGATATTGCAACATAAAGATGCCTAAACAAAAGTAACAATTTGGTGCCACCGAAGAGAATTTTTCAAAACGCATCCATTCTAGAAATTTCCTTCAAAACAACTGTTCCAAAATACATTCGCATTTCCAAAAAGTCTTGCGGTTCCACAGTAAATTGTTTTAAGAAAAGTTTAAAAATTCAATGGGTATGTTCCCTAACAATTGTGCATTCGAACACATTAGCCGAATTTAGTCAAACCTCGTTCCGTTACGCAAAAGTTGGACAGAAGAAAGCCAAAAAGAGAGAACTAAACCTTTCCCCTCCATAAAAAACATGCAAATATTAGGCCAAGAAATTTCCTTGGGTTACTTGGTTATTGCTGACAGATGGTTTTCAAATCGCTCAAATGCTAATTTGTAACTTACTCTTCATTTGATTTCATTTATATTTTTTGCTTAAGTGATTCAAATAGTTGTAAGAAGCAAAAGAATTAAACTTATACAATGACAATTCAAATCTTGGTCTTAAATATAACTGATATTTGAATATTTCCGCCTAGAAAAAATGCACATTGTTCAAATTTGTGGTTCAGATTCCATTTCTTTTTGGTTATATTTCATTTCGGTGAGCGAATTCTCTCGTAATGAGAGAAATGTGACATATTGCCCTTATATTGAACCAGAAATTAAGACCTAATAAGATCACTATAAAACTCTGAATGCAACCAACACTGAATAATGAATTCCATTTTTTTTTACGAATTATGACATCTGAGGTCGAAGCGATCTATCCCGCGGATTATTATACTTTTGGCTATTGATGTTACATTGTTGAAAGTATTTGTTTTTTTATATCTTCACCCACTCTGATATTTTACGAATTTGAAACAAGCAATTTCTTAGATTATAATTTTTATTAATTAATTCGAATGGGTCAAGAAAGGTTTTTTTTTAATATCTCAAAACAACTTTGAATACCTTGTTTTTGATTCTGATAAAGACGAGTATTCTAAGACTAGATGGTTATCGTTTTGCCTGCAATTGATCACCCATTTTCAGCTCTCAGTATCAGTTGCAAAAAAAGTTGGTACTACTATTACTTATGCAAGTCGTGAAGATGATGAGGAGAAAAAGAAATCACTATGTAAAGTTTATTTATAACTTGTACCAATTTAATGAATTTACTCTTATTTTTAATAATTTCTTTTTATGTACATATTTAGTTTTTAAAATATACTTCACTTTAATGCGTTGAATAGGGTTTATTTATGACTTTCTTAATTTTTTTATTCGTTGTATCATTTTGGCTGAATTTTTAGCTGGAATTTTTGATTTACAGAACGTGGTCTTCCTTTTTTAAATTTTTAGTGAACGACCTACTAAAGAATGAAACCGAATAACATTCGACGTCTTAAAGAACAAGTCATTCATTCGACTAAATTTTAAAGAAAATGAAAGCACGTAACTTGTTAAAGCAAACACAGAAAAATATGTAAAATAAAATTAGTTCATCAAATGTTAATAGGCATTTCTCGCGTGTTTATCAAATTATGATTGAATTCCTGATTTTTGGTAAGTCTAAATTTGGGCAACTTATTGTATCCTTCACTATATGTTTTGTCGCACAAATAAAGGCGTGATTTCAAATTAAATTTTTATAAAATACTGACCGAATTTTTGTCGGTAAATTCTGTGTAAATTATGCAATCATATTTGCCACTAGATAAAATAGCTTAGTGGTTAGTGTGTTGAACTATTTACTAAGCGAGGGGTTCCAGGTTCGAATTCTGCAAGAACCGAAATTCCAAATTAGCGTTTTTTTACACTACGCGCCACCTCGCGCAAACGTCTGACAAACATCCGACACTGAGAGAACTGCCTTGACAGAGCTTCGCAATTAGTTTGGAATCGGCATTAAATTGTAGATCCCTTCCATTCGTTCCAAAAATTAAAAACTCACACAAAACGAATGGTTATGAGAAGCTAGGCCTACGGTCCCTACGGACCTGTTGCGCCAACTATTTTTTTATTTTTTTTTTATTTATTATCAGCTTCCATATTTAACTGAATGTAAACAATAAAGAACTTACGTATTCAACTTTCTCCAAGAAAGCTGTTAGGCTTTGGCCGCGTGGCCTTCCTTCTATCGATTCTTTGATCAAATCTTCAGACGCTATTAAAATATCTAAGTGGATAAACATAGATTCAAATAGTTACTGTGACTTTTGTATATAACGTACATATTATTTTAATTTTTGTACGATTTCTCCCACTCACTATAAGGTTTCAAGACATTTTGAGGGACATTTTCATAATCCTGAAAATTTCAAGGTTTGCCATTTGAAATCTCGGGTTTTTCAGGACTGAAAATATGAGGTGGAATACAGGGATTGTAATGCCTTGTCATATGACGTGCGCATAGCATTTTTTATTATTTCTTTTTTTAAGATTCTCACAATGCTTCTTCAGAACAGACAAGTAATATTTTACCATTGATATGTGCGTTGTCCTTCCTAGGCTTAGTTAAAGAAAAAAATTGCAACAAATGCATAACCAAACAATCTAAGAAACGGACCGCACGCCCTATCCACATCGTAATAGGTGCTTTAGTTACCCTATAAGCAGTCACCTTGCGGTGATGTATTAGGCCTTTTAACCATCACTTTTTAAAGAACCTCAAGTCGATGTTTCCGCCATATCCACGCCATTAATTGACCGCTTTAAAAGGTAAAATAGCGCCCGCTTTAACGCCTCGAATCACGTGCAATAGACCTATTATTAACACTTGACCACGAACCCTCATCATATTTAATTCTATGATAGCGGCCATTAACGCACCCGGCGCTCTCAAAGAAGTATCACATTGACCTTCCGCACGAAGCCGGACCGCAGCACTTGATTTACGCATTTCTCGGGGTATGCAATTGGCCCTTTGAAGTGGTACTCAGGCCTTTGTCATACCGATTTGACTAATGGTCGCTGTTTGGCAATGAAAAAGACGGGTAAAAGAAAACAAAGCAATTTGAATTAAGGTCCAACACAGTACCAACTCTTGAGGCCCTCCAATTGTATATGTATATGAAACCAGTAAGCGTGCTGCTCGATTCACTGTTGTGCAATGCTCTAGTACACTTGGACTTGTGGAAACTATCTGTGAACGTGCAGACATCCGTGGACTACGTGGGGGAACTAAGTGCGGCCGTTGAGGGGACAATTAAAGGTGGCTACGGGCATGGGCCTCATAACAACGGAAAACAATGAAGAGGCTAATGAATCCAACCATCGTTGTTGACGCAACGGTTTCGATAAACGCTTTGTTAGCTGCCTGACCTTAGTCAATGATATAATAGGTATACATATGTTTCGTCATGGAGTTAAGGTTTTGATCAAGGTCATCAAAAAACCATAATTTGATCACTCGATTGACTTTGAAATCATCGGCATTATTCATTCATTAGTTACGAGTAAGTATGCATATACTAAGACGGTCTTGGGATCCTAGATCAAAGCCGCCGGCTTTGATGGTTTGCAAGAGGAGCTCCTTCGTATGTCAAGTTGACTCAACCATTATTTGAGTGCGAGTAGTAGAATGTGTATCTAATGGCGGGACTACCAGCTCTAAAGTCGGCGAATCTCCGGCCATTAACCTACAAGATCCCAGAGCATGTTTTTGAATTTAAATTCACTCATCACACAATCTGCAGAGACCTTCTAACCTGCACCAAGTTTCCGAAAGCGTTCCTTAAGTCCTCAACAGGATACGGGGTTTATTTCAATACACTATTGGAATGTTTATCGTTTACGCTGCCCTAAAATTGTTTTGGCTTGCTACATTCCCTGAGCGAGGTTTCAGTTTCCACCGCCATCAAGTTCAAGATCAAGTTCTCACATTTAGACAAATATTGGCAAAACATAAAAATTCCAAATCGATGCGCACATCTTTTCATCGAATTCAAGGCCTCATAATGACAGCATCTATGTAGGCGAGCTATACAGAGCCATGTCTAGTTTTGGGATGTTTTAAAAACTCACGCGCCTGTTTAGAATGACGATTGAGAAAGCTCGCTGCTCCATCCAGGGCGGTTACGATCTCATTGAAGCTTTTATGCGATTTCTTTCAGAACTTGCTTGAAAGGATTGTGAAACTGTTATGTAAACATACAATAGGCACGATCTTTCAAAATCAGTGATGATACCGACATAACTGGTAAAACGCTCCAAGCTGTTACTTGTGCATTTGCTAGAAGTGGCAAAGATAGATTTGGCGGTCAATGAGCTTAAAACCAAGTATACACTGTCAACAAGAAGGGACACTTAACGTCGGCGAATCGGACAGAAGGTCACAATGGACAGCTACAGCTTTGAGGTGGTTCATGACTTAATCTATCTAGACTCTACTGTCAATTCTGGCACTAACATCTCGGCAGAAATTATACGGAGAATAACTCTTGCCAATCGCTGATTTCTTGAGCTCAGGCGATAATTGACTGGTGGACGCCTATCTCGGACAACTTAGGAGATACGATACCATAAACAAGACTTTATGGTTCTGAAGCTTAGATCCTATCCAAAGGATAATGAAGATATTCTCGGTCGCTTTGAGAGGAATATTCTGAGTAAAAGTTTCGGTCCCGTTTGGTTAGGCTTGCCTTTTAGCAGAAGATTCAACGTTCTACGAACTGTACAGCGACATTGATCTGCTCACACACTTGACCATGTGTCAATAGAGCAAACACTTTCTGCGGGCCAACACGGTACAACACGGGCCAAAGTCTTTGTATTTCCCTATAATTCTTTGCCCTTTGTCCTTCTACTAAAATAAAATTGGGTTGGCCATTTTTGGCTTTCTCGATATTGTATTCGTACAAAATTTCGAACTCGAGAGGAACTCAAAAAAGTGGGTCGCGAAATTCTGTCCGTGTGTCTGTATGGCTGTATGCTCCAGAGGCCTTCAGCCTAAACTTCGGATAAGCAGTTTGAGGGCTTACAGTTCAGGGCCGTTTGAAAATTTCGTACCAGTTTGATTAGTTCGAAAACGGCTCTAACGATTTCAACCAAAATTGATATTTGAGCTTAAGTGCATGAGGTTACCATGACCACATACCGAGTTTTTGGTTAAAATATCCAATAACGGTACTTTTGAAATTTGGACATATCTCGAAAACGGTCCATACGATTGTAACAAAAACTTATTTCTAAGGTAATATGGTCATTTCTAGCTTAAGAGAAAAGTTTCAAAAAAGTTCAGTTTTTGTCTACATTATCGTGCAAGGGATTTAAAAAAAAAAATTTATTTGCTTTTCTTTAGTTTACCGGAAGACGGCAATGACGATTTTGACCAAAATGCATACTTAGAGTAAAATTGATGTTTTCAAAATTATTGCATCCTTAATTCTAAATTTGAAACACCGAAAACGCTTATTTCAGAAACAGCTCGTGTCTCGAAAACCCCATTTTCGATTTCGATAAAACTTTAAGAACCAAGTAATGTTTTTATAGCTGCTAATGCAAATTTTAAAACAATTCTGTAGAATCGTACATCTAATACGAACCCTGTTTCCAATCAAAGACACCTTGAACCAGCGTTACCCAACAGATCAAAAAACAGAAGCTCCTACTACGCATTTCCTCATACTTAAAAATCTTGTAAGGTGTAAGAGCATATCAAATAGTGGGTACAGTAGGCGCTTACAACTCTCAAACCAGAACTTGTGACAGTTGCCTGTTACTGAGAGCTTCAACTTGTAAAAACTCACATTGTTATTTGATATGTAACAGTATCAGATGAGTATTTAAATCTAGGTAGGTATTTGTATATTTCATGAATCGATTCTTTTATGTAGCATCGGTTCTCAGATTCTTACCTACCGACGTTATAAAATAAGAAAACAACCAGCCAAACTTTTGATGATCGAGGAAGTTTCGTTCGACCCAGTCGTGCACTTTATATTGATTGTTCATAAAAAAAAATATTTTTAAACAGAATATTCTCTGTAAAATTTGTTATTTCAGTTGGAATGAAATCTTTGCGTCCCAATGTCGATTTCTCCTTTTCATTATTTTTGTTCGAAGTTATGTTTAAATTTGGCAAAATCGTGTCTGCGGCCCGCCGACTTTTCGGGGGTAACCCGGAGGAACAACGCATAAGAGAAAGACCTCGCCTTAGGGGGCTTTATTTCTGTCAAGTTTTTTTGGAGCAGGTCTAGTGCTCCCGGACTTTGAAAACTGTTTTGCCCCTTCTCTTCATAAAAACTTTTAGTTTTCCCCTTAATTCCAAAAAAAAATTCAGATGCAGAAAAAGTCTTACGTAGACGTTCGATGGGCTGTTTTTTGTTTTATGTTTAATAAGAACAATTCATTCATTAATTGTTTTCCTAATGAAAATACGTTTTAATTTTATTTTTAAATATTTCACGTTTCACAGAGATTTTGTATTTTTCCCCTTTTTTAAAGCTTGTCCCTTTTTTCGCCCTTTTTCATACAAAAAGCGGCCTGATTGGCGCTTTTCTCCTCAATCTGGGACCACTAGGTCTGTCTATGGCAAAGATTGATTTAGAAAACTTCGTTTGAATACTCCCGCTCCGAAAACTCTTCAGCCGCCGGTGTACCACTTTGCTGTGTGATTGCTCAGTTTATGGGATCTGGTAATTCACCTGGCCCACCTGCATAAGACCCTCGAACATAAATCAATCATTCGCTTCTTAAATGGCTGTGTGTTTACCTTTTGTCGAATTGACATTGTTATAATTATTTTATTACCTACACCTAAATTTATATCTACACCTCTTTTCGCGTTAGTATATTTTTTTATTGGGCGGGTTTTTCTCCATAAGAAAAGACCCCAACCGATTTGTTTATAAACAGCAAAGTCGTAAACAATTTTATTACGACTGCCGTCCATATATAGAAGGTATTAGATAAATTTGACATGTTAACGTAAGCGCCTACTCCATGCAAATCATGCACCAAGGAAGATGAATATTTCCGAAATAATCCTAATTACGTACAGTCATCAATCACTGTCCGTGCCATGTCCACCCAACTCAGTGCGCCACTCTCTCACTCGTTCTGCGAGTGAAATTTTTGCAATAAATTATTCGTCCCGGGCAACACGGATGCCAGCCAATGGGGAGTACCATTCATCAGTACATCCAAACCTAGAGCGACTAATAAAGTCATAAATATTCACAGAAGATCCATGTATCTCGATGATGACTATTACCGTTCAGCGCATTCGATGAGGAAGTATCTCAATATAGTGGGAACGAACAACCCACGCACGGTATAGGGCTGCTCCCGCACCAAAACCAACGTCATTTGAATAAGCTACGACTACGAGTGTGTTCCGTGAATTGTATCCATGTAATTGGTACATGCCATACTTTGTACGGAAGGGAATTCGGATCGAGAGCGTGCATTAATTTCAAAGAAGAATTTGCAAACCCACTAGCAATTAGCGGCGCCACCGTCCGTCGTGCATCGACTTTTTCAATCGAAAAGTTAACAATTTAAGTGGTGGTAATAAATTGTTGGTTTGGTTTTTTTTTTTTAATTGCAGTGCTAATTTGTTCCATTAGCACATTGATGGACGGGAATCAATTAAAATTTTCCATTTGATGGATCCATCCAATGGACGGATTGGATTTCAATTTTCTTTCAAATTTGTTTAAATAGAATTTGTAGTATTTAATTTCGATTGAATTGTCTGTAATGCAGGACAGGTTCCATTCGCCATGAGGTTGTAGATGAAGGCCGTTGTGTCGCTTCGAATTAAAATCTTTGTCGGCTTTTTTCAGATGAGAAGTTGAACCATGATATCCTGATTAGTCTGTAAAAATTACCACAATGGGCCAAGTTTGAGAGGGGTTGGGTCAACCCAGACAACTGTGCATGCTACGAGTATGAGTCCGAGAAATCAGCCACAATTTATGTAAAATAGATTTACGAAAACAAACATTGTATACCGTTGGGCCCCTATTGTTGAGCCAACGCATTTAAATATTGACTATTCACCACGATTTGTTATCTAGCCTTTAGTCAAATTATATATACAAAAAGTTTAATAAAAGCAAATGTAAATTTGAGAGGGTTTTCAAATTTTGGTAAAATCACCGCAATTGGTTGCTTAGGGTAAGCCTTCGCATATTAATACCTCAAAGGAAACTGCTGTGTGCCGAACTTCCGCACCGTTTGGATTTATATAAGTCTAAGGCTGATTTGCAATATTTTGTGAAGGGTGTGACTCGTCTGACGCAGTGGCATACATCATTCTTTTGATTGTTTTGTAAATTAGAACTTTATGGGATGTTTATTGTATATACACTGCTGCATTTAGAACATCACACACCTGACACGGAAGATTAAAAGGGATGTCCAATAATAAATAACCGTCCTACCTAACACGCAATACGTATTTTGGTCGGCCATCTTTTTTACGTGATAGGAACTATGGGAAAGTTCTGCATGTTAGTATTTTCATAGAGATGGATATCGAAATTTCGAATTCCTTGAAAACAAAATGGCTTCCGGAAGTGAGAAACCGATAATCTTCTATACACAGTCGAATACGGATATAAGAACAACTCGCTTTTAAGAAACGCATGTGAAAACACGGAGATTTGTTTGCTATATACTCATATAAAAAAGTTTTCATATAAGAAACTCGCTTAAAAGAAACACTCGGATATAAGAAGCGTATTTTTATGCACACAATTTTGTATTACATATATTGAAATCATTACACATTATAAGAAACATAATTTTTTCCTTTGTTGAGCTGGATTTCAGTTTAAATGCAAAACAGCTCAACTATGTGAACGATTGCGAACACACCTTTCAATGACAGCTGTGCTACTGTCAGTAGAAAAAGCCCACCAAATCGTCCTACATACTCTCTTCGTGTTGACTTTCCTATATGGGTTGTTTTTATATAAGAAATTTTGTTTCTTATAAACGTCGTTTTCATATAAGAACAACTCGGGTATAAGAAACAAATCTCGTTGTTTTTTTATATGTTTCTTATATCCGTGTGGGACTGTATATAATTATTCTTTCGGGGTTACACTCGATGATGTTATAACTCGATAGCCCCTGGGACGATTTTCATGATTCTTTTTTGGTTTTGTTCGTATTATTGTACGTCGAATTTAGGTAGAAAGAAAGTCCCGGAAAATCGCCGTGCACGCTCAAAAATTGGCTCTAACAGAGTGCGATTTTTGCTCGGTTAAAAAAAGCGGTTTAAAATTAACCAAGTCCCTGTTGAAATACACCGAGTATTCGTTGTTAAATACTACCGATATAAATAGGAAAAATGCATACTGTTAAAAAATAACACACTTTGTCAGTTCTTAAGAACCAAGTTTCTAGATAAATATCAACCAGTTGGTTTAATTCAACAGACTTAGTTTGGTATTTACAACCGAGAAAAATTGATAAAAGATTATTTTTAACCGAGTTTCGTTAAACAAGTTGACTCGCTTATTTTTAATCCACAAACTCTGTAGGAGCTATATTAACAGTATCACTTGGTAGTTTTTAAACGAAAGTTAGTTGATTTTAAATAAACGATTTTTCTGCGTGTGAGGTCCTGATTTGGCATCCAATGATTCTTCTAGTTAAATATTTATTTTGACTTTTCTATGTCGGCAATTAATTAGCAAACTAAGTGTGTGCGGTATTATTTTTTTTTTTGAAAAAGTAAATTGAAAAAATCGGGATTTTAAGATAATGTATTAAACGTTTGTCAACAGTGCTGGTTTGTTTTTGGTTTTGTGCATCGCTTCAACAGTTTCATCGCTTATACAGCTGATTTAAGGTAAAAATTAAAAAACAAAAAGTCTGAACGCGGAAAAAATAGTTATTGAAAAGTAGATTTCAGTAATTTTTTGAAAATGCCAAGACGAACAAGGCAAGCAAGTCAACAACAAATATATCAACGAAGCCGAACTGAAGAAGAACGCAAAGCACATAGAGAAGTCGACAGAATGGGAATGGGACATCGCATGAGACTAGGTTGATCGATAGGTTATTAAATTTTTGTTTGTTCTCTGCAATTCAAAAAGCCGAGAGGCCCAGGTTAAAACATCTTACTAATGGCTTAACAAATTTGTCTCGCACATGCCTACCCACTTAAATTTTTGCAGAATCGAGAACAATTCTCTTTTAGTTATGTTATCGACTGAACGGAGTTGGTAGAAAGTGTACTCTGTCGTCCTATATTAAGAATTGTGTATTTCATTAATTATTTGGTTAGAATATACATCATCATGAATTGTTTAGTATATTGGGTTTCGGATCATTTCTTCATTAGATTTCACAGCATATGGTAACCCTCACAGTTCTCACCGGAACTTAGTTCTTTCTTTCCACCCCCAAGCCCTGAGCAAGCCGGAAGAAAAAAAAAGGGAGAATCAAACAAGAACAAATTTTCATCAAAATCAAAACTTTCTCTTCAAGTTAATAATTGTGGCCATACGCCACAAGGCTCACTCCGAACAGTAGCGCCAGAGGATTTTCTTCCCACTTTTTTTGTATATAATTTTGTTTGACGTCGGGTAAGTCAACTTAAGAATTGGAAAATAAGCATGACGCGACGCACAGTCACGAGCGAAGATGAGTGATGGAACTTTGATCAAAGTACCAGATTTACAAAATACACAATTTATTGAAGAGTGGCATGGCAGGACGCGCATCGTTGCCAACATAAGTACGACTGGCATTTTGGGTATGAACCAACAGAAAACTTTGGTGATGCGATTTTCGATATTGAAGCGATGTCTTTTGTGTGCATTTAAAGGCGAAACGGCCGGCCTTTGTTGTGCGAGGGGCATAGTGGAATTAATTCCATAAGATGCACCTCCGGGAGCCATTAAATTCGGCGTTTGAAGCGGTGCATTCTTCCCAGTAAATAAAGACGCACTACAATGGGTCGTATGAATAAAACTTAGCAATTGCTTTTACTCAAGAGATATGCCAAAATCGAATCATTTGCTACGTTTCGTATGAAAAAAAAAAACAATTTGAGTTAGCGCCATCTTTTGACATGTTCGAAAGGCGGCCGCACTGACCTTTTACTCAGATCGGTATGAATAAAACTTATCACACAAAGCAAATGCTCCGCATATTCTGAGTCTGCTATTTAGTTGATTCAGACCTTTTGCTAAATATTTTGTACACACATTCTTACATAAAACAATCTAGGAATTGCGAATTGTCATTGCTTTTTTTATAAATAGTGAAGTTTAATTCCGTTTGTACAGGAAAACCAAAAAAATACCTACAGAAAAGGCAGCAATTGTTTCGTTTCGCGCGAAGCATGGACTGTGGACTATTTGGCTCATATTTCTTTCAGATGGAAATATTTAGACAGAATCATTTGTAAGTTTGGTATATAAGGGAGATCCGGGCAGTTCAAAAACCTCTCGGTAATTTATAGTTCTTCTAACTAATGGTCTAGTGTGTAAACAAATAAATATTTCCAACAATATCGGATACAATTCCCGGCACCTGAAGAAGAAATGAAGCACCAACAAGCTATTTGGCAAACAAAAATCATGTTTCCATGTACATTTGAAGCTATAGATTGCATTTATATTTGTGAATTTAATTTTTTTAATTTCAATTTCCACAAAAGTCGATAGAAAAATTCCAAAATTCAAATTTACTAGTCAGGTTTGACACGAACTGCAAGGTAAGTACACGCACAGCAAAGCAAATGCTATATTTGAATTTTCGAACACTCTAGCAAAGTAGATTTGTATTCATACCGATTCAAAGCAATTTCTAAGAGCTTTTACTTTGCTACAACCTTTTGCTCAAAGCAAATGCTAGTTTTCATTCATACGACCCAATATCTGCAGCTCGGAGGATGATAAGGAGACTTCCTAGACAATCTGACAAAAATATGCGCAGCCTCCGACTGCCATTTAGTTATACTTGAAAGTGTTTTAATCTTTTTAAAGGTAAGTGTCCAGTTGCAGAGTTGAGATGCAGATGGCGCTAGGGGCTGGAGATGAGTTGGCCGGGGACGAGATGCGAAGACTCACCGAAAGAGTATTACATTCACAGTGGAAAAATGTCACAATGCTGTACTTCAGTTATTTCTACTGTCCCTAAAAATAAAAAATAAAAAATATTATACAAATATACAAATTATCTCAAAAATTTAACTTTAAGTAAGGAAATGGTTATTTCGGAGTCAATCAAAATGGCACTTGTCATATTAGAGTAAACAAGCGTTTTTAGTTTTTCGAATTTCCCCTTGCTTTATTATAACTCAAATCATTAAGATTTTTGTTTATTTAGTTTACATTGGCAACAACTTGAAGCTGGCCCCTGGTGAAACAACAAAATTGAGTCACAATAGCTAGCAGAAGTTGACTTTTGTTAAATTTGTATCATTTCTATGAAATGCTAGGTCGAATTTAACAATCACTAGCAAAAGCGGACTTTACAATCGATTTTTTCATTTATTAATATAACTTTCGAATAAAGAATTTGAATTGATGTGCATTGTGCATGCTCGCAGTTAATATTTGCATTACATGAACGAATTTTAGCGGAACGAAGTTCGCCGGGTTAGCTAGTAAACCAATAAATACCTTCTCGAAAATCACATTGCACCCACCCGATAAAAAACGTTCTCTAGGAGACTTAAAACTGAAATACCCCTTTAACTAGAGAAATTCCTTACTCGCATTGGTAAACTCCATTACTTTGTGGTGATCAGTTGGCAGTTCAGTTTCTCTTAAAACGCGAACATGACAAAGCAATTTTTTGAAATAAACGACAGGGCCACAAGATAATATCACTACAATGATCTTTCATTGAGTACTTTGACGGCAATGTGTAGTTTTATGACAAAAGTCTGCTCGTGGTTGCGAGAAGCTAGGATTCACGAACTGTTTCGCAAACTATGAACTTTTATTTAATTTATACCTACCATATAAAACTTGAAAACATCCACAAATAGAGAAATATTTGGCTTACAAATCTTCAGTTTTCATTAAAACATATTTAATGTTGGATAACAATAGCTTTCCCAATCAGTTGCACAGTACGTACTGCTTGTTTGAAAATCCAATTAATGTTAATTATAAAACTAGAGAAATATCACGCATTCATTGTGACTGGACCTGTCATAGTAAACATTTTAATTGCACTGGATGTTTGTTTGAAATGATGACATTTGAGTTACTTGCATTACTGGAATTTTATTTCGGACTCCATACAAAATTAATGTTCCTTTTTTTGTGAACAGAATCAGTCCGAAAACTTACAACGAAGACAAATTATCAGCTCAAATTCTAAAACAGTGACCGCACGTATAAGACACACCTGCGGTCACTGTTTAGCACACAAAATGAAAGCATATCTTAAATTTCATAAATTTCCAAAAACCATTATTACATTGGCAACTCCATTCATTATTGGTACAACCATTTACCCGGAAATTGCACTCGAAGCCTCCGCATCTTTCTTTACAAGTGATTGAGTCACTTCACTGATGAGTTTCCTTGTTATGCTGTTGGGGCTCCAATCTCTAATGAAACGAATTTTTCGTATTTTTAGAACACAATTTCGAGTCCGCCTACACCATTTATGAACAGCTTAGGTACGTTTTTTTTGTTCAACGTGTCGGTATGAAACACATTTTTTTTTCTTGGGACAGGTTGAACTATGTCACTAGTCAAGTACAAGAGAGAATTAAAAATACTGGCATTACGTTGAATCTTTATTTGAAGTTTAAAAGTCAGTGGATCTTGAAAAGTTGTTTGAATGAGTTGCTACATGCATTTTTCGCATTTAAACAATATAATTAAAATAAAAAACAAACTGTGGGCGCAACAGTTTCGAGCACCCTAGGCCTAGCTTCTCACAACAATTCGTTTTGCGTGAGATTTTATTTTTGGGACCTAAAGTTGTAGGCCGATTCCGAACTGCTGAATTGGGAAGCTGTTCTACGTAAGTTCGCGGGAGACAAAGGCCTTAGTATGAAACACTGCGAAAGTATGATCTCAGAAAAGTCAAAAGAAGAGAGTGCATGCCATTTCTAAATATCCATTGAAACCAATATCTCAGACTTTACTTATTAAATGTATATCCGCAAAGATTGCCAGAGATTATAAAGCTAGGCATTCCTCTCTATATTTCGTCTCCATAAAATCGATGGATAGATACATATTTTGTATAGATCTGGGCTTCTTGACTTTTCTAACCATCAACATATAACACAGTGAAAATATTTGGCTAGTTCAGGAAGAAAACACTCACTCACAGCATTCAGTTTTTAGAACCTTTTGAATTGGGCGTAATAAAAAGAAAACTTGACAATTAAACCCACCAAACTTTAGTCAGTAATCATTAAATAATAAAATTTTTCTCTCTTAATTTGTGGTAATTTCAGTAGTGCTCTACCTTAAATATTTGGTATTTAACCTTCATGAAGTCAGAAGTTGGCGTACTTTCAGATATCAGTACTTTTCACGGCTGACTTGTTTCATTATATAGGTTTTTATAAAGAAGAACTTGACCATTTTTTTAAGGTTTATGTTTTTGGGCTGATCTTGTCTTTTATTGTCGAGGTTAAATGGTTTGTTACAGGGGAATTTCGGGAGACTCCGCCGATAAATACTGTGTAGGACTGGATTTTCCATATAGTCTGTACAAAGGCGTACAAAGGCTTTTTCTATCGGGTCTCCTTTTTTTCTAAGTACCGTCCAGAAACAAAAATTAGCTGCTGTTCTCAGAGTATAATGGAGTACCAAGACTGGCCGTCACCTTTGTAATTAGCTTTGTAGCTACTCCAGCATTGGGATGCTAGAGTTCCCATTTTAGATTAATTGCGACTTACAACCTTTATGTCACAATATGCAATTTTGTATGAAACATTTCGCCATTGTGAGTTGGAAAAATTTAGCCTAGACACTAAAAGCGATTACAGTCCGCCACGCTGTAAGAAACATTCATATAAGAATAAATCGCTTATAATCCTTATAAAAAAATAAGAAAAACACTTATAAGAAACATTCGGATAAAAGAAATGAAAGATCATTCATAAAATCTACCATTGAAAAGAAATTCCCTCTCACATACAAAACATGCATTTTTTTGTATGTGTAGTAAATTATTTTACTCATGCAGATGAATCCGTTCTTTTTGTATAAAAAATGTCATCTCTTAAATCATTTGTTTTCTTTTAAGAAACTTTGATTCTTATACAAGGTGTGTTTTTTGAGCTTCGATCTTAGCAAATCATAGTAAAATAGGATTTTGCAAGTCTCGAAGTGTCAAGTATAACGTAGTTGTTGTAATTGCGTGCTGAAAATCCTATTTTACTATGATTTGCTGAGATCGAAGCTCAACAAAACAGGCCTATAGGTACGTGTTCCAATACAAGAACAACTCGGATGTTGTTCCAACATTTATTTTAATTTTCTTTTTTATTAAAGAGGTTTCTTTTATCCGTAGTGGACTGTATTGGTATCGCGGATGGTCACTGAAATTACCTCTTGCAGCCATCACAAAATAAAAAAATGTCCACAGCTCGAAAGAAACCAGACCATTGCCTTAAAACTAACGAGTGCAAAGCAGCACTCAAATACGATACTCACTCACGATACTCAAGACTGGCTAAGCTTCCGCAACCAATTAAAGAGATTCTCCTATATAAAGCATCTGGCCATCCAGCTAATTCCATTTCCAAACGAAAACAAATGCTAACTGAATTAAAATTAAATATTTTTCATATAATCATATAAAATAAAACAAATTCCTATTCCAAAATATGTCCTAAATATTAAATTTTAATACAGATGGATTTTATATAAATAAATATTAAAAATTAATTATAGTTAAAAGTTTTAGAAATATTCGAAATAAATAGACTGCAGATTGAAATAAAACACTCAAATCTAATACTTCTTTTGCTTTTAACTAGCCCATGGAATATGAAAATATAGCAATTTTAATACATTTCAATACTTATTTAGATTTGATTTATAATATGTCCCTGGGAAATGTCTTAACACCAAAAATAATTTATTTTAGTTCTATATTTTATTGGTTTCAAATATAACAATACAAATAAAAAAAACTGTCAAGCGTGAGCAAATTGAAATACTGCTTTGGAACTAGTTAAATTTAGCTTTTTGATATGAAAATTACCGAACCTTGGGTCTAAGTAATTCATTCGAATAATCCTATTGAGTGCCACTGTGCTCAGTTTAGTTTATTCTTCTAGACCTTTAAATGAAGGAAATAAATGTAATCTATTACAAGAAGATTTTGACTTGACGACTTGATGATTTTTCAGTTGTTACTATTTTTTTTTAAACATTTTTGCTTTTAAGAAAACTTTATCCAAAGCACTCCAGTGAATAGGACTTCCTGAAACTAACTTAATATGCTTAACCAAGCGACAAAATAAATAAATTAAAATATAATTATTAGTAATGAGATCATTCAAAAAGTAAATGAAATTAAATATTTAGGGATTTTAATTGATAATTAAACTTACACGTTGACTATATTTGTAAGAAAATTATAAAAAAAACTTAATTTTCTCGGAAGAATAAGGAAGAGAATTTCAATTGGTACTGCTGTTAAAGTTAACAATACAATTATAAAGCCTCATTTTGAATATTGTTCTAGTGTGTTGTTTATGTCAAAAAATCTATTGCTAAGTAGACTACAAAGACTTCAAAATAAAGGAATGAGAATTATATTAATGTGCATAGATTCACTCCAATAAGGGAAATGTTATCTAAAGTTATCATGGAATAATATATAATGTGATAGTATTTGTGTATAAAATTAGATTTAATGTGTTACCAAATTATTTAAATCAACATGTCGTATATGAAAGTGACGTTCAGCCCTTTTTTTACGTAATGCTGGTGATTTCAGGCTACAGGACTTTAAAAAGCTTAAGACAAGGAATATCGTACTTCATAGAGAACTAGAATTATGAAACAATTTGCCAAATGCTTGAAATAATAAAGAAAATTTGATAAAATTTAAGAAAATTTCATGTACCTACGTACATATGTCAGGAATAGATTTATTTAATGAGATGTTAATTTATGTAGAATTTGTATAGAATTTTTAAGTGGCAGATTTCTGCCAAATAAATAAAAAAAAAAAATAAAATAAAAATAATACACTTGGGTTCAAAAGTACTACCGATATATTTAAAATTTAAATGTTCTTGGTTTAGATCTTGTATTAAAACCAAATACAAAGTGGATGGCCTTAAATTGTTCGTATTAAAATGTAATCAGACTAGATGTTATATTTCAGCTGAACTACAACTTATTTGTAATAAGTTCTTGATTGAAATATTATTTTAATATAGATTGGGTTAGATTGTAAAACAAAAATACGGGATTTTAACCTTTCAAAATCAAGTAAATTTTAATAAAATAATTGTTAACTTATGTAAAACAAATATGCATCCGTTAGACTTTCCATAACTGGAGAAGGGATTGTTCAATTTCAGTTAGTTTTTCTCTTTTCTGTTAGTCTCCGCCCAAGAAAATTACAAACGGCGAGAAAATGGAAAATTTCAAAGGGAAATTGGAAATTTCGTAAAAATGTGTACACATACGAACTGTCTATTTTTATAATTTTGATCGTAATATACAGTGAGAACGTATTTGTCAAAAGTTCTGCCTGCTTTTGATGATTTGAGAGGTTTGCTTTGCGGAAAGCATTTTTTGTGCAAATTTGAAATTGAATTTTTCGGTAGTTTGTGAAACTTGATTACATATTTTGGATATTTTTTTTGATAGCTAAATATAAAACAAATATTTTTAGCGGAAACAACAGATTGGGTTTTACCAATAGACATTTTTCGGCTTTTTTCCATACAAAATTCGCAATTGTGAACTTCCATAAATTTAAAGTCCATACTTAAATTCTATATTAGTACGGGGTAGTGTTCCAAATTATCCCCAAGTTTAAGAACATTGAAAACGCTATTTCTCGATACTCATGGTCGTTTAAATTATGCACTGTCCAAACAGAGCACTTTGCGAGATGTGATTGGGTCTTTAGACAAGACCATATTTAAGAAACAAACGTCCTTAGCGCGGGCTTATTCTCAGTGTACAGCGTTAAACTAAATAAATTAATAAATAATAAATAATAATAAAACCAGGCGAAGGAAAAAAGAACAAAAAACAAAACCGGGCGGCTACAGCTAATTTAAATATAAACATTTTACAGAAAATGTTAAACAAACTGGAAACCCCCTTTATTGCTTAGATCTGTAATACTGCGGAGGTATTAGGAAACACCCCTATATTTTTAACGGTTTACCTTCTTCCATGCTATTCACAGAAAAAAACCTCTGTGCTCAGTCCCACAAAAAGCGAAAGCGCAACATTGCAGCACCAGTATTGAATACCATACCAAACTCGTGATTGCATCTCGAAACGTGCATCGTGTGCACGCCTGCTACTTCCCATTCCCATGCATATTCGCACTACTTAAACATATTTCAAAAAGCAATAACAATCAAATTACAAAAGCTATTCCTAATCGGTCCCACGATTTGCCAATCACACACCAGACGGTACATGCACAGCACTAAGCATGCCGTCTTGACATGTCTGAATCCCAGCAAAATCTCTTCCACAGTCGCACAAGGGCAAAACAACTGTCAATTGGTCTGTCTGAACCGATCCCACAATTTCCAGGAAACACTCCATCAAAAGTAAAATTTAACGGCAATCATCCATGAGTACCTAATACTCTGGTGATCAACCATCATGATCAATAACAATCAAAACTGATCTCCACTCGAAGCGGACCACAAAATTGATCGATAAATGTGAAATGATATCGTCTAGATTTATCGCCGCAAATTTGCATCCTGGAATGGTAAAACGTATCCCCAGTTGCGCGATCAAAGAAAACTTGAACTGCAGCTGGTGAGTTATGGTGCCTGTTCACGGACCGGATCCGAGTCAGATCGTGGCAAGGTCAATTACACTGCTCCGTAACACCGATGACCTCTTCGGTGTCAAAATTTGGAATTCGTTTTATCGACTTTCGTAGACTAAAATCTGGTCAGCTGGTTTTGGAAGGGGCGGAGGGCCGGCAAGAAATTAGCATTTGAATGTAATTGCAGACCTGGGGAGGGAAGCAAGCTTGTCGACGGATTGGTGGTGTTATCTTTGAATTAGTTGGATAACAAATGCGACTGTATCAAGGGCAAGGTCTTTATTAAAGGTAGCTCACATGAATAATTATAGGTTTGATAATCGGTTGTCTTTGGATTTGTTGTCATTTTTCTTTATTAACACGCGAGGTGACGAAATATGCAGCAGACTGCTGATTTATTCGCATATTATGGGGCCTTGATACAGATTAGACAAATTTGAGGTGGACAATAAAACGGATTGCCTCCGTACATTCCAAATGAATAGAGGTAGTTGGACATTTGACGTGACGCTTGCGGTGCCGCAGCGCCAGTGCATTCCGGAATGTCTTTAAAAATAAAATAATGTTTTTGATTGTGGGACGATGGCTGTTTTTTTCTCCAAGTTCTTGTTCCCTATATCAAAGACAAAGACTTCTATACTATGGAACGGCAGTAGAAACTCAATCCACCAGCCGTGCTCAATCGAGCTGCATGTGCCGGGCCTATTTTAACTTTTCGAACAAGAGTGACTGACATTTTACCACCCATTACAGTGTGAAGGGGAAAAAGTCAGTAGGATCCAGGCGAAAAATTCGCCAAGTTGACCTCTGCGAAAGGCCGACTTCTTGTGCGCGGCGAGGAATCGACTGCATCGGATTCACCCGTACACTTTCACGGAACGCTGCAATCTTCTTGGCCGATTCGTTGATTGCTTACCAAACCGGTGTTCCCGACTTTGGTCTGCCGTAAAATGGGACTTGGACATGCTGCTTAATCGTATAACGTAGAGAGTTGGGGTGTGAAAATTGAGGATGGGTCAAAATTGTTTTCAAAAAATTCTGCTATTCGAAATTCAACTTTAAACAATTTTGTATTGCTTGCAGAATTTTTTAAAGCGAGACGTTGAGAACATTTGCTCTTTTTAATTTGTTATTTTGCTTCCTCTTTTCTTATTTTTTTCTTTTAA
This sequence comes from Cheilosia grossa, assembly GCA_963082955.1. Lineage (NCBI taxonomy): Eukaryota > Metazoa > Arthropoda > Insecta > Diptera > Syrphidae > Cheilosia > Cheilosia grossa. The sequence goes on from OY720148.1 coordinate 31,171,230, forward strand.
TTAAATTTTGCATTTTTTGGCAATTTTTTCAATAGATATTGTTTTTTTTTGAATATATTTAAAAAAAATTAAATAAATAAATAAACTAGCTTATCACAACCATTCGTTTTGTGAGAGTTTTTCATTTTTAGAACGAATGGAAGGGACTTACAATTTTATGCCGATTCCAAACGGCTAGTTGAGAGGCCCTTTCAAGACAGTTATACTCTCGGATGTTTGTCAGACGTTCGCGAGAGGTGGCGCAGTGGAAAAACCCTAAGTTGGAATTCGGTTTTTTTGCGGGTTTCGAACCTGGGACCCCTCGCTTAGTAGTCCAGCACATTTTTTTTTTACATTTTAAATTCAGTTTTATTGTTACTATCATTAAACTTACATCCTAGACAAAAACGACTAAATCTAAGTTAAAGCTAACATTTGTGTTAGTTCTAGCTCTTAGCGAGCACTCTAAACTTAACTATATCCTTAAAATAATTGCCTTTCGGCCTTAATCTATCAATATTTATTTTTGTTTGTTTTTTTATTTCCAGGAAACTTTATAAAACTTGAATTCTTTATTTTTTTTAATTTTATTTAAAACTACCTAAGCTACTTAACCTAAATTACCTATAAGATTGCTCACCATCCTGATCGCGTCCATGGGCGCCTGATAGCCGCCCACAGGGGTTCACCTGCCGAGACTCGAACGACGCTTATAGCCTCGCTCGACTCTCGGCAGCACTATCATGTTGGCTAGCCCGGTACCTCCCAAAGACCCCCTACTCTAAACCTAAACCTACAAACTTAATCTAGCTTAAAACTAGGGAGGATGCTAAGTTAGTAGCGCACCGGCCCGTATCAACCCTCACCTCTTCCTTAAGCCACCAAAATTCGGTGAACTGCTTTACCGTATCGATCCTGTCCCGATCCGCAATTGCGTTGCTTAAACGGAGGAGCTCCTGAGCATTGGCGGCGTACCCGTCGTGGATGAGCCGCTTATCCCTCGCGCCGCGGTGGCCGTGGTACAATACCGGCAAACCATCTTTTGTCTGGGTAGTCCAGCACATTAACCACTAAGCCACCGCGTGAACTTTTTTAATACATTTAGTTTAATTTTTATTGTTTCTTTTAATTTATTTGTTTAGTTTAAATTTGAATTTTTTAAACTTTTAATTTTCAATTCTTTATAAATTTAATGTTGATTCTTAATTTGTACTTCTTTTGTTGTTGGTTATTCTTTGTTAGTTGGACAGAACAGAATGAGCTGAATTTTTTTGGCTTTAAATTTGAACGCAGAATTTTGTAAAGCAGAACAAAAAAAGCTGAATTTCGAAAAGCAGAATTTTTGAGTGAGAAACAAAATTTTTGGAAGCAGCATTTCGACACACTCCTTAATTTGGCATCAGTTAAAAGCCTTTGGCAGTGCAGAAGCATATTTATGTACACCAGTTAAAGGCACATCACTGTTGGCCAGAGACTTGAAGTTTTGTTTGCTACTGCCTGTTAGTAATAAAGTGGCTTCAACTTTCTATAAAACCGCGTGAGTGGGTAAGCTTCTCATTTACGCCGACGCCCATATGAATCGGGGGTTACTTAAGGACAACGAAGCGCCAAAATCACGTTTAAAACTCACCCACTTTCGAAAGCAGTCCTACATAAAATAGACGATATCCGGTTATCCACTTTCAGAAAGCTATCTCCTGATCGGAGAAATTCGAAACCCATCACCTTCCAAACCTTGCTCAACTATAGCACTTCTTTCGTACCACACCGCACCACCTGACCACAGCAATTCAATGACCTTTCCAAAAATTCAAACGTCAAACGGATCTTCAAAAAATCTACGAAAAAAAAAACAACCGACTCATCTTCAAACATTGGCGCACTTCAGTCACAGTCTCGCTCCCATAACATCTTAGATCATATCCATAAAAAGACGCCAAATTCCGAAAAGACACTTCTCGATCGAGGATACTCTGCACGTAGCAACTTTTATCTATTAATAATTACCCCCGGCTGGAATGTAAAAGATAAATAGAATCTCCAGTCGAAACAGCAGCAAGCCGTCGTCAATGGAGTTGCTCTTACTCGTTAAGCTAAACATCTGTTTGTGTGGTTTTTTTGTTCAATCTCATTTATTTTTAGATGTTTCGCAATGTAGTGCTTGACTGTTGTTGCTGGCTTTATTCTACATTTTGTGCCATGGCCGTTCGTGTCAGTCGCTCGCTCTAAAACTTGGCCATACAATATCGAACACACGAAATCGAGAGAGAGAAACTAATCGCCTATTTGCTAGTAGATGATTAACTTATAACTAGTATCTATGCGGGTCTGCTCGTATGTATGGGCTTTTTGTTAAATGCACTGGTGCAGCGCCTTCCGTTGAAGAGTTCATAAATTAAACCCGTTGCTAGCTTAGAATCGGCTAAATGCGGTAGCTGATGGCAGACAATAAAGCACCTAGCCTATCTACCATTGTGTGGCAATCAATCATTATGCAAAGTTCTATTGTTTCAAAAGTGCACTTGAGTAGTTGAGAATCGCTAAAGATACGGATATTGTTGCAATCGATAATGATGTGTCGTGCCTGCAAGCCACCAACCAACCATAACTGATTTACAAATGACGAAAATCGTATCGTTGGGATGTGCCTTTGTGCAATCAACTTTATTGCAAAGTGGGTCAGTGAGAAAGTTTGAAGGAAAAATTGCACAAAAAGGCGCTGGTCATGGTTTGGCGCAGCAGCTGGTGAGAGTTCAATAGCGGGAATAATGTAGTTTATTGGTTGGAGAATTTAAAAACGCAAAGGGATTGCTTGTGAACAGCATTCAAATCGATCTGTTGCCACGCCAATTTCTTTCTGAGTGTTTCGATTTGGAATGTTAATCTAATAGCTGTGGATTTGTGATCAATTTTTTGATCGTATTTGAAAGCATAACACTCTTTGATAAAGGTCAAACTCACCTGGCAAAAGGTGTTACTACTATTAAGCCCCTGCTTAATAGCCTGTAAGTCAAATGCTTGATGGCGTTCCTGCTGCTAGATGTCACGACTCACGAGGATAGAGTCCGCAACTCGGTCCCATGTGACGGCTTTTTATTTTTCATTCAATATTCCTTTCCCGACATGTCACACAAGTTGTTTCCGGAGACGAAAAATTTAACCAAACGAAATGGAACCAAATTCACAAAATTTTTTATTTCGATTTTATTAACATTATGAATCACAAAAAAGTAATCTCGCGCGATATGTTGTCACTGTAGTTAATCGGTTAATCGAAGAAGTAGGCTAAGTGGCTTGGCGTGAACATTTTAAAATGGGAAGTCGATATAAAAATGAGTTGATCTAATTTCCAAACAATGTTTAATTAATGTTTGTAATTTATAAATAAAATGAAAATCAAGGCGATGTGCATCTCTCATCTATTGATGAGAGGTCACTTTTTGTTCTTCCACTATATTTAATAAAAAGCATTAGAAAAAAATAGATTTAACTAAATATTTTGAGTTGCTTAGTTACGGAAATATTGACAAGAGTTTATATGCCGAAAAAGTGTTTGCCTAACTTGCATCTAAATCTTTTTCTTTGTGATAAAATCACAAAATTTTATATCATATAGCCAGGAGGACAGATTTTGCAATAATTATGCGTTTTTTTTTTTTGTTATAAATTGTTTAAAAGTGGTCAGTTTTTAATGTTATCCGAAGGAGTAGAAAAATTTCTTGGATAAAATCGGGGTTTATTGATTGGTTGTTGTTGCTAATTGACAAATAGTGATGGACTTACTCGCACAAGGTTACAAGTTCAGTCACTTGCAAGAAAATTTACCAGGACCGCTTGAAGGACTTGCGGCGTTTTTTTTGTAGTCATATTTCCATAGAGTAAGATTCGACAGCAGTTTCAGAAATGCTTCGCTTAAAATCGATGAATCCTCGTAAATTTGAATCCAACTTTGACAATGCAGCAGTCGCTGTCATCGACACAACAGATCTTCACAGACACTCCATCTCAGATTGGACTCCCCGTGGCTACATCTTAATTAAGACACACCAAGTGCAGGTATGTCACTCACTCCCCACAGTTCGGCGGTGGTGTAAAACATTCATGAATTTAAATTAAATCAAAATTTGTCACCACTCCGCCAACTATTTCCAGCGAACTCCGCTCATTGTGTGCGCTCTCCCACCGAACAGAGCACAATTGAAAATGATACCCTGTAAGAACAACGCGCTCTGTCTGGTTGTAGCTCATTGATACCCACATCAATTACAGAGCCCCAAGTTGACAGAACGCGAGCAATCTACAACGGCGGTGTGCGCAGTTAAAATGTACACCATTGCTGTGACGCAATAATTATGTCAGTAGGTCTCCACGTAGAGTCACTTTCGTTTTCGCTCGATAAATCGCACCCAGTTGTACACAATAAACTAATTTTGAGACCGAAAAAGATTAATCATTACTTTGTTTTTTTCAGATTCCGCTGAACCCAATGTTTGCAACCAACCACTCGTAAGATGCCAATATGCGATAGCAAGGCGAAACCGTCATCTTTGGGAAATCTATCGGCGGCCGAACTCGACCACCACGCCTCCGAGGTGGCCAAGGTCAAGCGCACCAAAGAGCAGGCCTACTTCAATTCGTACGACTTTGACGCAATAGAAGTGCTTCCCGACGACGATGACGGCGACGAAGAGCGTTCCCATTCCGTCCAACATCAGCATCACCACCATCACCATGGGAGCCATGCGGGTCAACATCCCAAGTATACCGTGGGTGGTTGCAAAACCTGCCATCTGACATCACAATCTGCATCAGTATCGCCAGCGCCCGGTGTGAACGCAACAACTGTCAGTCACAGCCATAGTCTAAACAGTCGACCTCATCACCATCAGCAGCAACAGTTGAAGAAGATGATGGTCGCGTCCAGTCACAGCTCCAGCACCAATAGCAGTCTCAGTTCCTTTCCGCATCCGGCCAATGATGCCGCCGATTCCAAGAGAACGTATCTGAAGCGCATCGGTGCGTTCTTCACAACGAATTCGATGGGGAAACGCGCTTCGATTGACTCATTGGCGGATGTCGAGCAACAGACACACCAGACGAACAGTTCCGCATCGTCAAGTCAAATATCGTTGGATAAAAACATCCGATCGGTGGCGGCGCCGGGCGAGTTGTACGATGGGAGCAACAAGCGAGATCTTGTCAAAGAAGACACGGTGAATAGCAATTTTCTTCTGCCAAGGGCGATGCTGAAGTACCAGAGGTAAGTGTTGAAACTAAGGTGTCTCGGAAGGTATGAATGGAAAGAAAACAAATGCACTGAGAGGAAATCAGAGAAGGCTTCGGGCCATGGCATTGCATAAAGTGCCGGAAGCGCAGAAGATTGCTGCACCATGCAAATGATGAGGGTTAGGTTGAAATGCCATCCTGTGCAGATGAGGTATTGGTTGGCGTTTGTCTCTGGTAGAAACACTGAACCAAATAATGATTGATGCTTGGGGAATGTTTAAACTTTTAAATCGTTGGTGCGGCTCTCAGGAAATAGTTTGCAAGAATCTATTATATTAACCAAAGTGAAGCGTTCAAAATAGGTAAAATAATGTTTTTAAATTACCTTGGTTAGAACAACAACAACACTGTAGGCATACAAGGAAAGAGAATATTTCGCCTTCGCTATCTCTGCGGCGGCGGCTGTTGTCACGTATGGGTCATAAACTAAGTATTTAATAGACCGTCAGCTCTTCCAACCTAAGAGAATTTGCCTACAAGCTGTTTTCCGTGTTTCTATGTGCGAAAGTTTTTGTGCCATGTTGAAGTACATTAGACGCACGCATTCATTTGCACATAGCAACCTGACAGATGTCTGACAACTCATTCTGTGGTGACATTGCGAAAATTCAAATAATTCAAATAATTGGCCGTTATCGGGACGTGTCTAGAAAACGGTGGGTATGGTGTGGTGAATTTAGTAACAATTTATATTTCTTAAGAACGAATATTACAAGGACTTATTTTATTTTACCTAGATAATCCATACAGTACAGGATGTTCACATTGTGGTTGTAAACAATGGAAACCGATGAACTATAGGGATCATCTGCAAAAATAAAATAAAATCAGTATCTACAAATAATTATTTGGAATTTTACTGATAGATAGATATTTTAGTTTCAGTTCTATCTCGTACAGTTTAAAGGGAATAAATTAATTTTCGTTGATTGTATCTTTAAGATATTTTTGTTATTAAAGTGCAATGAAAATTTAGAAAAAAGTAATTTTAAAAAGTTGAAAGAATTTGTTTTTTTTCAGCTGTTGTACTTTTTTCGTTATTGATTGGTCATCGGAATTTCTAAAAATTTGTTTGTCATGACTCATGACCAATTAAATGTTAAGTGCTATAAAGGTTGTATATAGTCTTGAAAGGTAACATTTCCAAATGAAATCTGCACCAGAATAGTATAAAAACCAAGCTGAATTCAATGGATATGACAAAAATGTTATTTTCTAAATAAACATTATTCATGGCTGTTCTCGGATGACTCAATTGTTTTCATTAATTACGCTTGTTTGAAATTCGTTTGTTTATTAAATTGTTGAAATTTACTAATAATTTGTTTGCCTTTTTGTTTTCTGGAAAATTTATGAAAACATTTTTACTCAAAACCGTTGCCCACTCAGAAATGTTCATGTCCCCGCCCTGAACCCCAACAATCTTTAAATTTTAATATTCCTTATCAATTCTTCCATTTGAATTCGTTGCGTTTTTTCTGTCGACATTCGCCGGCGAAATAATTATCCGCCAAAAACAACAAACAAAAACAATAATTGTAGGTTGAAAAATGTATTATTTTATTTCTACTGATGTGTGTGCTGACAATTTGCCATTATACAGTCAGTCGGTTCAGTGACGTCAACCCTCAAGCATCAATTGCCAGGCATAACTTTACTGTACTATAACATTATTTCATCTGTCAATATTGTAATATATTTTAGTTAGTAAATTGTTAATTAATAAAAAACTCGCGCATATTTTAAACCTACGAATGAATATTTCTCAGTATATTACTTTTTTTATACGTTGATGACAATAGTTATTAACCATTTTGTAAAATAAATGTTTTCGTGGTGAAATAAAACAACAAATTAAAACTGTTGGAACGCATCCATCAGCTGATAGAAACTTACCATATACTCTACTGTCAGTCACTGTGCTCAGCACTGTCTCTTTATTTTTCCCACGAAGAGTGGGTATTTCTCCCTTTTCACCGAACTCAGATTCCCTCGATTTGCTCAGGAAAAAATGTTTCTTCTAAAAGTAAAATTAGTATTATTCGGTTGGAAATTCACATTAAATTAACCTTCAGTATAAAAATCGCAGTTTGTTAGCATTATAATGATCATTTCTTGGTACTAGACATTTTTACTAAAAGTTAAACGGTAGCGATTCCCATTCACAGTAAAATGCCGGTCTTGATCATCACGGAAGAAGTACGGCCCGATGACGCCGCCGGCCCATAAACCACACCAAACCGTAATTTTTTCGGGATGCAATGATGACTCATGGAGTACGTGTGGATTGCTGCCTGACCGATACCGCATATTTTGTTTATTGACGAAGCCATTCAGCCAGAAATGAGACTCACCGCTGAAGATGATTTTTCGATGAAAATCCGAATTATTTTCAAGTTGTTGCTCAGCCCAATTCACGTCGCATGACGCTTCTGGTGGTCAAGCGGCTTCAGCTCTTGCGTCAATTTAATCTTGTAAGGATGTAGGCCAAGATCTTTTCGCAAAATTCGCCAAAACGACGTCACAGAGATGCCCAACGCTTGAGAACGACGTGTGAGAGACACATTTGGGCTTTCTTCAACTGAAGCCTCAGCGGCAGCAATATTCTCGACACTACGGGCACTTCTTTGTCTCACTGGCACGGGAACATTTTGTAATGTACCTGTGGATTCAAAATTTTCCACTAGACGCTCAATTGTTGATCTGCTAGGACGATTATGACGACCATAAATTGGACGTAGCGCTCTTAACGTTGAGGCCACTGACTCCGAATTTCGGTAGTAAATTTTAATAATTTCGACTCGTTTTTGGCTCGTATATCTTTCCATCATAAAATGGCAAACCTTACTGAAGAGAAATGTCAAAAGAGCGGCTCTACTTTTGCAGCGTCCCTGTTGAAAAACCCTTTATAAACGGATCTAGTCCGCAATCTTTCCTGTACCCGTAAGTCGAAGATCGAAGGTTTTGAAGGGCGCACTTAATAACCTTTAAATGAATAAGCAAAGAAATAAAATGAATGAATGATGCGGCTAAGTCGACAGTTGCCTTTGATTTTAAATGGATCTTCTGGTGGCTAAATAGCACTCCCGGCACATTGATACAAAAAGTTAAATTTATAGAAAATGGGGAACGAGTGCCTTCTGATGGAGTTTATTTAAGAACCCGCTCTATAAAACAGCAGGAACGTTGTCTCAGATTTGGAAAACCTTGCTTCAGTTGCAAATTTATTTTCGTGTATACCACCCGATGAACATCTTCAAAGTGGGACAGTTCTTTTTATGTCATAGCAACTACCCGGCTTACTATCTGCTCTAGGAGGAGATTGAATACGTTTTAAGGAATTTTAGTTAATTGTTCGACCCCTGATGAGCTATTGCTTTCGAATTGAGTAATGGCCCTGCCAAGGACATTATAAATTTCATTGTTTTCAGGGCTTGCACTTTCCAAAGTTTTTATCACCATTTTGTTGAGATACTGCTGAGTCCATGCACATGCAGAGTGACAAACCCTTCTTTTGACTTTAGGACCGTATGTACCGATGACAGCGATCCACTTCGAGGATCAAAACTCGACTGCGAACTTGTACTGAAATTCGGTCTGTAAGTGGAGCCTAATCTTGAGTATCCTACCTTGACGATTCTTGAAGTTATTGTTTTAGTTTTCTTCCAATGGTAGCGATGCATCGACTGGTTTTAGAGTAATAAGTGATTTGGTGAACAAAATATTTTCATTCGCACAAAAAGCTGTTTATTTCTTGATTTACAGAAAAATGGATATTTACATTTTTTTAGATCATGCCCGTAGCTATATATGTGCCGAAGACTGTCTTGTGGAAAAGTTAGTATTTTAAAAGATATTTACAAAAAAACTGTCGATCACTATATAAAGTACGCTCCTTTTAACCATTTTTCATTCGTTATTGGTGTGTTCTCTAAATCGATTCCAATTGGAATTTTCAATCAATTCTCAACTCTTCTCATTCTTATTGGAACTTTTCCAATGGATACTCACTCTCATCCACACACATATTGTTATTTTTTTTATTTTGAATTCATTTTTATTATTATCATTCATTAAACTTAAATACTAAACAAAAACTATTAAATCTCTTAGCTCTTAGCGAGTGCTCTAAACTTAACTATATCCTTAAAATTATTGCCTTTCGGCCTTAAATCTATCTTTATTTAAATGGTTTGTTTCTTAATCTTCAAGAGACTTCCAAAACTTGAATTCTTTTTTTTTTCACACAATTATTGTTGTTTGTTTTTTGTTCGCATTTTTTAACTTTAACGCGGAAGAAGGAACCTTCGGTGCGCGAGTGACACTCGCACTTGGCCGGTTTTTTTTTTTTAACTGATGTTTGAAGAAAAATCTACCAAGAATCCATTCGGTGGCAGAGCGTCACTCTCCCCTCAACCTCCGTAGCTCTTATCAAAAGCAATGACACTAAAACCCTTACCCATTGCCACCCTATTCATTACAAGGAATAGGGGGGACGCGTAAAGTGATGAGTTGGAACTTGTCAAATCCACGCCTGAGCCTCGTGACATCTTGTGACAGACATGAATATTCTGTCCAAAGGAATAGAAACCTTTTTTTTTTTGTTTTACTGACCAACAGCAGTTCCTGAAAATTACACAACGACTTTCCCGGGAACAGTCAGTGGACCCTTAGGCTCAAAATTTAGCATGAAAACTTTCGCAACCATTAAACGTTTGACAACACTCTCACATGTTTCAGGAGGTAATTTTCGTATGCAAACGATTATAAATAACATCAAGCTTGTTGCTTCAGAATGGCATATGCAAGTCGACTCAAAGTAGGTATTGCCTAAGTGGTGCAAATGTGTCATGTAGAGGCAGTGGTTGTGGAACCTACGTCGTAATATTTGCGGCTAGTGACTGTGGTTCTTAGCGGTGGTGTCAGTGGTGGTGGCAGGCTTTCGCAAAGTATATATGCGACCAGTGCGTATGGTAAACAGCGGAACCATATCCACCCGTTAGTGTGTTGGCGTACATTGCTCCAGTGAAATGATATTTGATACATTTGTGTGTGCGCTGGCGATACTTGTAGTTTTGGGTCATACTGCGAAATAATTTGTTTTTTCTTTCATAATTTCATTAGATTGTTGTCTTTAGGCAAACATGTGTAATTTGCTTTGGGCGATGGTGCGGTGCTCGTGGGATAAGTGCAATTTTACATTTGCATATGCGTTTTGAGGGGGCGTTGCTATAACAAATTAGAAAATTAATTGCTGATCAATTAATTGGATACAACACGTATTTGCCACAGCAATTAAAGGGAGGTCTAGATTTATGGCACCATTTTGGGTGCTTTCTGATGTGGACTTTTCATTTGCTTATGATTGAGAAAGATTTGTTAAGCGATTTTAGGTGAACTACACACTTCTCCGGTTACATAATTATTGAGTTTTATGACAACCAACTTAAGGGCCCAACCCATGACTCCGTCGCGTCTATTGCGGCAACGTATTCGGCTGACAGGTTGATTTAGAATACACAGCACCATAGACTTATGGCGTTTTTCATTGAAGATCCGAGATTATTGCCCCGAAGCTCAGAATTGTCTTTTTAATAAAATTCGGTGGATCACTTTTGCGAAAGTAATAGACAGCAGATGCGAGATCTGGTTTTCTGTTGCTACTTTTTTTTTCTATTCAAAATTGAAGGGAATGCAAAAATTGTGTCGAAAAATTCGAGCTAGAGCGAAAATGGAGTTAAAGGTGGTTTGACTTAGAGGGATTCAACTGTATATGCAAAAGTGGTATTGCAAAATATTTAAAAAAGAAAAAAACATATAAAAGACCAGTAAAGTCCAATTTACGGGGCAATTAATGCATAACAATACGATTTTTTACTCAAATTTAGTTTGTTCTATCTATTATTAACAGTTTGAACAACCATTTTTGCGATACGACATTTGTTGTAAAACATTCACCCAATAGATGTCTCTAGCATTCTATAGAGAAATCCAAGATGGTTGACATATTCTTACACTTTTCATTCGCTTTGAACCAAGAGCTATGGTTATGTTTTTTTTTTTTTTTTGGCAGGGCTTGTATCGAGTGACATTTCACTAGCAGTCCATATTTAGTATGTCAACGCACAGAACCTTAGGGAAGGAGACCCATAAACGCACGTGCCGTATGCAACGGATAAAGTAGGTCAGTTTTTCAGTCAGTTTTTTAAAGTAAAATATCTTACATTTGCAGCAAGGTGTAATTTCAACCTTCATAAATTTAATTCCCTTCAAATTTAATGCAAATTTGGCAGCACTTTTATCTTCCAAACTGTCGTCAAAAAGGGAATTTACCTCTTCCTAGTTTGCTTTAGTTTTTTGTTGGCTTATGCAGCGCTGCCGATAGTACTTCAATAGCGTATTGTACTCCGGTAATTTCCATCGAGAAATTGTAATACAATTTTTAAATTTTTCAAACTGATCTATTACTATTTCTACTTCGCCTTGACATTTCTCTACTAAGTATTTGTAAAACAAGTTTTATTATCTGGATACTTCATTAAAATTGTTTTCGTGTTCGATTTTGCTACATTCGCGTCGAACAAACTCTTGCAGATCCTGGATCCTGTCAGTGACTGATCCAGGATCCATTTACAAATAAATAAATTTCTAAATTTTCGCTCTGTACTCCCGGGTACTCCCCAACGAAATTATGAAACGGCATCACTGGTTTCAGCCGTTGACACTGACAATTGTTGCCACAGCGTGAGAGGAAGCACTTTCATTGGTGCGGTGGGCAGGGATGGAAAAGTCGATACAATTGTATCGAATTCGATATTGCAGAAAGATGGCCATAGTTTTCTTGTTCATCGCATCTGTGGCCTTCTTCCCTGCTTCTAGCTTAAGTGTACAGAGCGGGATACACACAGAGGGGCCTGCTTGTTCTGGAGCTTTGGTCGAACCTTGTCGTGCTCGTTCATCCGCTTTCTCGTTGCCTTGGATGCCTTCATGTCCAGGGACCCAGCACAGTAATACCTTGTGCTGTGTTCTAAGAGCCTTGAACTCTTCGCGACAGCCCTTCACAAGCTTCGATTTTATAACTGGGGCAGTTAAGGCTTTTATAGCTGCCTGTCGATAAAAAAGGTGATACCTTCCAGACTCACGGGCGGCTCTTGTCACTGCCATGAGTTTCGCTTGTAATACACCGCAATGGTCTGGAAGGCGTAATGATGTTGAGATACCCAGTGGTTCAGAGTAGATGCCTGTACCCACCGCGTTGTCCATTTTTGATCCGTCTGTGTACACGGTACATATAATAGTGCTTACTTTTTTTGGAGCTCAGATTTGTTGCCGAACATTCGGGATCTTCTCTCAACAAAGAGTCTACTTCGCTTCTTCAGAAGCTGAAATTCTTGTTACGAGTGCAAACGGTGAATTGTATGGCTCAGATTAAATCACAACTGACCTATAATGGGGTTCAGTGTGCGGCAGAACTGGACTTGTTTTCTTTTACTTCGATCACGATACAACTTTCCTTCATCTGTGTTTGAAAACGAAAATAAATGTTCCATTGACTACAGTTTTATTCAGCCTACAGAAGATAGAATGACAGGAAGAGGAACCATAAAAAGTGACAGCCTCCTTTTTGCAACTGCCTTGTACTCCAAATTAGGCGAATCAATCTTGGCTGCTTATCAGCAACATCATTGAACACGCAAGTGATCTCTCATTCACTCGCCCCAGGACATGACATTTCACCAAATGAATTAAATTAATGACAGTGACCTCTGAATGACATGTTACCGGCCACTACAGGTGACAGATAAGATCGTACAATTTGTCAAGACACCTTCGACTGCGTGGATTTCCAACTTCGTTATTATACGTAGGTAGAAACAATAACTGTAATTGTAATCCACTTGTGTCTATCATATGAGCCATTAAACAAATTCACTGTCACTGTCACTGGCTGTTGTGCAACTCGTGCTCTCTCCATTTTTCGAATGTTTTCGACTTCGTATATAAACTTCTTTGACCGTTGACGATGACGATTACGACTCCTCGCGAAGGTCGAATATTAATAAAATAAATTGACATGCACAAACGTCACCCGATGGATTATGAAGAAGTCACAGAGTGGTGCGGTGCTGGTGACCATATACATGATATCTGTGAGCTGTGGCCATCGCCGAGCTGTGAGCTATGGATTTAAAACCATGCGATTAGCACCGGAATCCAGTAGTAGGACATGCGGGTACAAGTTTTCGATTATACACGGTCTTGCAGTTTGTTTGTATCAACTTCGCCTCCCCTATCTGTTCGGTGGATCATTAGTAGCTCTGCGAGAGTGCAGCGAATTCTTTATTGCCTTGAAGGCCAATCGAAATGATCGCTGTGTGAAGTAATAAATCAAAAAGTGTTTTGTGCGAATTTTGTATATTTTTTCTTTAAAATGTAGGCCTTTATCCAATTGATTAGCTAGGGAGTTGACTTGCGCATCTGAAGGTTGGCATTATTCCTGAATTGTGGGACCATTGTGTTTATGTGTCGAACAACTCAATATAATATTTGTTTTGTATTTGCATTGTAGAAGTAGATGGTGGCCTCTGACCCTGAGTACTTCTCTGCTGACAGGAGGTCGGCCGGGGCTCTAAATTGTAGATTGCTGAGGCACTTATAGCTGTTGATGTGGCTGTACAAAATTAAGGGGTACGGATAGTTAGTCCACGATTATCTAAAAGTCAGAAGATAAAGGCTCGATACAACTGAGGACACTTAAAAGGTTACAGCAATACAATTTGTTAGCATCAAAGTTGCTGACTTTGTCAAGGCATTGGCAACAGATGAAAAAAAAATTGCGGAAGTGCTAACAATTTTTCAGCAGGCCTTCGCAGTAATAATTCAATGATTGACTTTAACAAAAATTGGTTTGGTATTAAGTCAAGACAATTAGAAAATTTCAAACCCATGAGTTGGGCAATTTCGATCCTATACGCTGTAAGAAAACCTCGAGAAACTAAATCTTGCAGTTGAGTCCATAATATGGACTCCATTTATATATTCCAGTGGACGTTTGCAAAAGACTGTTGGGCACAGATTATCGCAGACAATTTATAATGTCGCAGGTCGCAAATAAGTAGAATAGTTTCAGAGGTGTATCTACACCCAGTCAACTCTGTTTCGAATAAATGATGGAATAATTTGTCTGGTTCCCTATCGCTCGAAAATGGCTCAAGTGACAATTGTACTTCGATCCAGTCTATGTCATTAGGTTGGTAGAATATGTAACTGCAATCTTTAGCCAGAAGTTGTGAATCTTCCGTTCTTTGGCACGCTAGAACTATTTAAGAAATTCGACAAAGACCATGGGTCAAAAACGCGAATATACAATTTTTATACGTGACAGCAAAGATATGTAGACTAGAATGCGTAGCTTCTTTTCATCGAGATAACGTATTTTTTCCTTGTGATTATTCTTATCTGTTGTTTGACGTCAAGCTTCATTGCTGTCTTTCATCTGTTGATGATAATTTGCATGCTGATCCCGCTAAATTGGTAGACTGAACTATAGATCCGAACGGGTGATAAGTTTACCTCCACAATTGTTTATCACTGATGTAAATCAGTAAACAGAAACAACACCTAAGATAGCGAGCAGTAGTGAAGAAGAGCTCAATTGGAGTTTCAGCAACAGATAAAGTTGACGTCTCTCGCAGTCTTTTTTGAAGTGGGTATTTTTTCCACTTCAGAAAACTGAGAAAACAAAAAATAACTTTTGGAAAAAGCACAGATTTTAGGTCGGTTAATTTCCTATCTTTGCCAATTTTCCTTGAATAACATGTATACTGCGCAAAATACTGTTTTTTAAATAAATTTACTGTTTTTCTTTTTAATTTTGGTAAAATATACTGTTTTTGGCCCGAAAAAAAAATACGAACGTTAAGCGCTTAGTCACTGAAATAACTTTAGTTGAAATTCAAAAAAAAATAATAGTTGAAAATGCGGACTTTAGAACTATCACTTTCTCAAATTCTAAATGCTGAAATAACTAGAGAGGAATTTGAGAAAATAATAGCTCAAAACTCGATCGCATTTTAAGTTTTATCGCACAGGAACGCTGTTCTTTGCAGGTAATTTATTCTACATCAAGTTCTGAGCCTAATTTCCATGCAACAAACAAATTAAGCCAGAAATAAAATCGTTTTTATCTGATCTTATTTCCAAAAAAGATTTGGAAATCACGCCTAAAAAGTAGCTTTTTCTTGCGTCATTTCGATTTTACTTTTTTGACATTCGAGTTTGGCGAATTTTCTTTTTTTAATTTTTGGCGTTTTTGCCAAAAGAATTACGCCGCAATTTTAGTCTTTTTTTCCAAAACATTTCTTTTGGCGTAATTTTAGGGAGCCCTCCCGCACACGAAAAACATTAGTCGTGATCATGAGCATGTCTGCGACAAATTCTCCGCAGAAGAAGAATGTCTTACCCTGGTCCCCGAAATATTAATTTTTATCAAATATTCAATTGACAAGTATAAGTCTTCTTAAGGTTTTTTCCTCTGCGCCACATCTCGCAAACTCCTTTCAAACATCGGAGAGTATAACCGTCATGAAAAAGCTTATCATTCAGCCGTTTGGGCTCGATATAAAATTGTAGGTCCCTTTTTTACATCTCAAAAATAAAAAAATTTCAATTCCCAGGTCTAAGGCTGCTTACAGACCTATTGCGCCACGCATTTATTAATTTATTTCCGTAGCTACTTTTAAATATACCTTTAAAAAAAAAAACAGGACTATCCTCTAGCTTCCTAAAATATTTTTTCTATAGACAGAATATTATAAAACCATAATAATTATAAATGAAACTGTTCTTTTTTTTAATTTTTAATACTCAAAACAAACAAATATCATCGTACACATGTCGCAGACATTTTGCATACATTTAATTTTACAAATTGTGATTCAGATACATGTCGTACACATATGCCTTTCTATAAGCCCGTTAATTTGGTGGTAAGCGGAGTTTATTCACAAAAAAAAATATTTGAATTTTCGCAGTCCTGCTTAAGATAAAAAATCCATTCTTAGAGGCAACTCCGAGTTGCAGCCCACATCAAAACAGTGAGACCTGTACTCTGTAGTACAGTCTTAACACTCCCCATGGTTCTCTTCTCTTGACATGTTGAGGAAACACAGACCGTGATGCTTCTATTTCTACAAACACCCACGTCAAAATCGGTAGACACTTGTGGGGTGTATATAAATATACGTTTACTGTCAGTAATACTGCATACGATTCATAATTATTTTAGGTGGCCAAAAATGGGAAGTTTTATTGGGATATTATTAACATTTTCGGAGACTTTTTATGCCATCCACTCTGTATTATTTCTGCCACGAAAGAGAGTCGACAGCGGAAGAGAGTTACAGTCATAAAAGTATTAAGTGAAAACATATTACTCTTATGACTCTATCAGTGATGAAATCTTACTTTTCTCATTGTACTGAGAACTGAAACGAAATAGTACTGAAACGTACAAATAATTTTTCAAGCAAAAAAAAAAGAAGATATTTTATTCAATTTAACGGTCATATTGTTCACTCCGATTGTAAATTAGGTTAAGGTTAATTTTGCACCCTACCATTTACTCCGCATTTTGTAAACCCGATGATTTAAATTTTCACTTGTAATATTCACTGAAAAACATGCATTAAACCCGCGGGATAAATTCCCATTTAAATTTCACATAAAATTACATTTATTTTTTGTTCTCTGTCACTTGGCAATTGATTTTATTTGCGTATCCTGAGCTTAATTTTTATTGTATTAATTATGAATTTAAACTTGTGCATTCGATAACATCGATGACGAGGTTGATTTAGCATCTGCTGTTCCATAAATTCGTCTTCTGACGACGAAGCCATTCAAATTTCATCCACTTCGCAAATGAAATCCATGTTTTTTTAGCTTCTTGCTACATTTAACATTCGACTTCACTATTTATTATTTCCTGAACGAAAAAATGTCAATATCATGAAATTGAGTTTTAACCCGACTTAAAATACTTAAAATGGTATCCGCAGTGCAGTTTAAATTCAAATGGATTAAACGCCGATATGTTTAAGAGAAACTGAGTTTTTATTCGGGTTAGGAACAGTACAAATAGTACTAAAAATTGATAAATGGTGCTTGCGTACTCGGGAAAGTCCAAAGTACTGAAGCCAGTACAATAGTAAGCCTTTTTTCAACTGTGACACGTATTCAAGTTTGAAGATAGAATCCAAGAGAGAATTGTATTTTCAAAATTTTCGGTGGAATTGGGTAATGGGTAGGTCGCAGGCATCGTTGCCAGTTTGGTGGTTCCCCCCAACATTCTTCGTTTGTCCACTCAAATTTGAAATAACGAATGAAATTATCAATCGATTCTCTGAAGCTATATTTACATGTGAAAATTCTAATATCTTTGAACTACATATTTTCGTTTACAAAACAAGTCTTCCAAAAAATAAAACGCTAAGGACAGACAGTTTCACTAGGAAACGTTATAGTTTTTTTTTTGTTATAGTTCCTTAAATATTTTTCCGGATTTAAAACTTTTTGGTATTTTCTCCAAATTAAAAAGGATTGTTGTTTTTTTATTGAAAAGAGAAAAGCACAAGAAAGTTGCATTCAATGACTTATTATACAAATAATATTTTTTTTTTCTTTGCAAAATAATATAACTTTAAATGATTGTACCTAACGAATTAAAATTTTCTCAAACTCTGAATGCTTAAAAACTTAAATATGAAAAAATAATGTTCAAAATTCGCGCCAATTTCGAACTATTATTTCCTCAAATTATAAATGCTGAAAAAAAAACTATAAACGGGAAATTTGAGAAAATAATAGTCACTCTCTGGAGTAGGTAATTTATTCTACAACGAGTGGGCCTAATTTCCATAGAAAACTGCGAACTTATTTCCAAAGCAAAATTGGAATTGATGGCAAAAAAGGGATGTTCCCAGTGGAATTTCCATTTTACTTTTCTGCTATTTTTTGAAAAAATAGACGTATTTTCCTTGATTATGGGGAATTTTTTTTTTCCAAATAACTTTTTGGCGTCATTTCATAATTTCCGGCAGCCTTTCTGATTCAGATTCCAAAAGTCGAAAAAGAAAATTCTTACCTAGTGCAAATGAAGATAGAACCTATCAATGGCCAAATTTAAACCCTCCAAAAGCGTGGTTTTTCGAAATAAAATTTGTTTAGCGAACATTGAGGACATAAATGATATCATAACTCTGCAGAACCCCACTGGGTTTGGGTCTCACAGTGCGGCTAGAGAGTCCTAAGAATAATTCTATCCACGGGTGCATGTAACGTGGTGAGGTAATGTCCGTTGATGATTTGCAAGGTATTTATGAAATGCACATTACCCCAGCCATGAAGATCGAACTCTTACTAAAGTTAAATACGATCAAACTCATCACATCGCTGCCATTTATCGCCCTCCGCATTCCGCACTGCAGCAATCGTTGGCAAATTGAATTCAACCGCAGTTGGCCGACAAATTTCGACTCAATGAGTTGGATATTTTACAAATATTTTACTGCACACTGCACCATTAAGACCGAATACCGGCCACTCAATATTTACTGACCACAATTACAAGAGTTAATTTTACCCAAATTGCCTTGCAGCTCCTGTAAGTAATTAAGCGGTT
Organism: Cheilosia grossa; assembly: GCA_963082955.1. Taxonomy (NCBI): domain Eukaryota; kingdom Metazoa; phylum Arthropoda; class Insecta; order Diptera; family Syrphidae; genus Cheilosia; species Cheilosia grossa. Next base: position 31,190,176 of record OY720148.1, read on the forward strand.
ATTTCACCACCCGATGGCCATCCGAGTATGCGACTCCGGATCAGCTCTTCTAATACCCATCAAGATGGTGTGGCAGCGTCGGAGGTGCGCGTGCGAAGTGGCAGCGCGTAACCAGTCCCACCGCCTGGTCAACCTTGCATTCTTTTGCAATGTGATGGTGAAATTAATACCACTGACGGAGCGGAGCTGCGAACCACAAAACTAAACCATTGCATCGAGAGTGCTGATTCCATACCATCAGGACCGGATGGTTGCAGTTGATCTCAGAGATACACACTCGCTGAATTTACCCATGAAGACGAGACCTTTTTCGTTGAGGTGAAGAATGTCATCTTCAAATATCATGAGCGCACATGACACTATTGCACCCTGCGCAAGCTCCGGCGACTGCATAACGATGTCGAACTCACATAGATTCCGACAAGTCACTAGCAGCAGCGAGATAATGTATATGCACGCATTTGTGTGCGCTCGGACTGTATTTCGATAAAGAGGTTAAGGTTTTAATCGGGCGCCTAGCCGGCGTGCATCCGTCGCGCCAGTGTCAGTCACTTCAGGCAGTGTGCGAAGGTGGCTGCGCGTATTTGTTGTTTTCGAATGAAATATCTTCATTCCGTGTGCGAACACGGTAAGCAACTGCGGAACCGGCATGTCGATATTTTTATATTTTTGGGACTGCTTACATTGTTGTGCAGCAGAAGAACTTCTCCGCTGACTCTGCTGCTGGCTGCACTGCACTATGGCATCAATTTGTCAATTACCATAGCCAATATCAATATCATCATCACGGCTGAGGTAATGACACGAATCGTGAGTTGGTGTACGTTTAACCCGCTTGCCGGGTTGGAGTTGATGGCAGAGGCGAGAGGTTTCTAGTTT